>OV725077.1:218383961-219583961 GCA_928085145.1 Nezara viridula | reverse complement strand
TGCTTTTCCCTCAACAAGTCTGGTTTGGAGTTCTCTCACCAGATTGTAAATATTGTACATAGGTATGTATGTATTCTTTTTATTAATTTATTTTTAGGTTATTTTATTCTTATTTATTGTATATGTATTATTTTTCTGTATAATTTATTTTATTTAATGTACATAGAGTGTGAATGTGATCTGTGAACACTTTTATAAATATCCTTGAGATAGATTGTAATATTTTTCAATAAATAAGATTGAAAAAAAATAACAATCTTAAAAAGTTCAGAAACAAATGCAGGAGGGGAACTAGTGGTCTAGGGCCTACGTCACAGCTCAATTCCTCCCTAACATTTTCGCTGTGAGTGAGCGAACCTGTATATTCTTCTTACCTTGTCTTACGGTAATGTTTTTTTACAACTTGGAATGCGCATAGGGGAAGAGAGATGTGGAGTTGAAACAGAAATGAATGAAACGTAATTGTTTTAATAATTTAACTTGGTCAGAGTTTAATTGAAACTTAAAACAATGTGGAAATACAGGGATCTCATTCTGACCTGTATCAAAAACTGTCCTCGTCAAATAATTCTAAAATTGTGACGTTACATGAAGTACAGGAATTTTTACAAAATATAGTAACAAGTATAAGATACTACCAATCAATGGTAGTCATGGTTTAGAAAGAAAAAAAATCACTATGGAGTGAAAGAAAGAAACTGGGAGGAGAGAAAAAAAAAACGAAACATTTGACCGCTTAATGGTGCGATTGTTTTAAGAATATCATTTTATAATGACAAAAAATATCCAGAGATCTTGCAGATAAATCAAATAAAATTTTTACTGGGTAATGCAATTTATAGACCGCAACTGTAGGTAAAGTTACCCTTCTTGTGGTCCATGTTTCTCCCTTGTCCCTTGGTTTGAAACTTCCTTCAGAATGCACCTCCCTCAAATATTCAAAATACCGTAAAAATGTGTCCCCTCAAAAATTTTGATGGCTCAACGTGCACCATGAAACCCCCTACTCGGCACCCATTTGGAAACAGAGTAAAAACACCCAAGTTTAAAAGTTCAGTTAGGGGAAGTGTCACGTAAACTTTTAAATCATTATCAAGTAATAAGAAAAACAAGAAGTGTACTTATGTACGCTCATAAGAAGTTATAATTAAATATGAATAATAACAAACTAGCTGGCCCGTGCGAAATATTCGCACAGCATATTGTTATCAAATGCCAAATTAATAAAAAAATAAAATAATACAACGCATCAAAAGATCAAGAAATCAATTGTTACTTTATTGATAAATATAATCGAAAAAGGAAACAAAAATTAATGTAAATCTTTATTTTTGTTTGGAGCCAACATGTTTACAAATTTCAATAAGCTGTATCTTTGCTACAAATTGTCCGATTTCGATGATTTTTTTTTTCCTTTTGTAGGGAATTTAGTAATCTTTTATATAATCATGGGCATAACCGAGGGGAAAGTGTGTAATTTTCTAGTTATTCTCAAATAAAGTTTGTATTCTTTCATAACTTGTTTGCATGAATTTTCGGGGTGATTGGACTATTTTGCTCGCCTGAAGGAGAAGGAAGCCTTCGAAATTGGTGGCTCAATCTTGAGATTTGGTGACGAATTAACGATGATATGGCTTTCCGATCAAAAATGCCATCGATAAATAATATAAACTCCTCCTCTATCGATAATAGAGATCTCAAATTCGACGAAATGAGACATGTATTCAATGGCAGTACTACAATTAACGTAAGGTTGTGTGAATGCGAAACCTACACCTTGCGTTATCTCGAAAATAATACGTTTTTGGGCTTAAAAACGCAGGTCCGATAGTTCCGGAGCAACTATCCGGGTCTTGCTGTATGCATCAAAATCTTTAAGATCCAATTTGTTCCGCATCGATCTTCAGACCTACCACCGTTCTAGTATTGAAGCCTAGCAAAATGTTTGTATCGACTTTATTTATTTTAGAAAAAAAAAAAAAAAATGTGTAGAATACGATTCGCTAACCCCCCGTGAAATTCTGAATCCAACGGTACCCCATTCATGGTATTTGAGCATGACAGGAGCTTATATTTGGTACAAAACCAATTTCGAGCCTTACTGTAATAATATATGTGGAGATAAAATGATAAAAGTACTGACTTATCACGAGAAACCTTGATTTAGTCAAATTGCATTTTGTTTACGGCAATGAATGTTGGTTTTCCATAAGAATCGTGCTTAGTTTTAAACCATTATAACCTAACTTTTCAGAAGAAATTATAAATATAAAATAAATAAAACATGCCAATGTGGCCATACATTAAATGAAATATTTACAAAATAATAATTAATTAAAAATAAAAGTACAAGAGTAAAAAAACTGTATACATATATAAATAAACCAAAAAGTAAATAAATAAATAATAGTAATGTAAATAAGCATAGGTTATACTCGTACATGACTAAAATGTGAAGTAATCATTTAAGAGTAGATCCGAATGTAAACAAATCAATCCAGAAAGCAATATCAGTGAAAAACTGTGAGAGCGTTCAAACGGCGTCATCGAGAATCACTTGAGAGTAAGATTTTGCCAGAGGAATCGACTCTTTGATTCAATTCTCGAACCATTTGCCTATCTTTACTTCCAACTGAGCAGCAAAACGATTTACATTACTGTTAACGACATATCGTTGTCCGTATAGGAAGCCCGAGTTTCATTCCATGGGTCAGTAACAGAATGAGTAATTTATTTTCCATCGAGATCGAACCTTAAATATAAACTAAATCTTCGTAGGTAAAGTAAAATTTAAAAAGTATTTACATATCTGACAAAATGAATTATTATGTATGCTGTTTATTTTTGTTTGTTTGTTCCTTCTTAAAGGTATTGTATGTCAAATCTGTTAACTTTCTCAGTTTTATTATGTTTGTTGGGAATATTTACTTTAAAACGAATTCTTCATTAATCATTGAAAACAATCTTTCAAATATTTTTTTCACTTCAGTAGGCAAATTATATTTTATCATAAGGTAACAGCTGACAAATTCCAAATTAAAAATTTAAAAAATAAAAAAAAATGTTTGTGAAAAACTTTGTTGTTTATACTTTTTAACCTTTTCAAAATAACCTTTTGTCTCATAGACATAAACAAAAACAAATTTCTTCAATGAGAATTTATTCAGCAGAGAACTTTCTTTTGTTGTTTTATGGCATAACCTCATTTAAATGGAATTCCGTACTGATTTCTAAAAGCTTACTGACTGTTTGGTGTTAAAGGTTCAAATTATAAAAACCACCGATAACTAACTATGTTCAGGAGGCATTGCAACTCTTGGCAAGATTTGAGGGATTTAGATGAACCAGGAGCCTTCAGAAACGAGTGTAAGACCCTTTTAGATCAAATTATTAATTTTACCTATTCCGAAGCTCCGATTTATGGTCAAGCTTCTAAGGCTGATGTTGAAAAACAAGATGTAAGCTACAGACTTCTTGAAGAAGAAAATTTCGTGCTTAAAGAGCAGGTGATGTCTTTGCAACAATTAATCGCATTAAAATCAGAAGAAATTTCCGAATTAAAGTCAACTATAAGCCAATTAAAATGCGATAAACAAGATGAGCCCTGTGTAGAAGAAGTTTCACTACCCGATGTGAAAAATATTATCAAAAGGATCAACAGTGCTATAGAAGACATCATTGATAATGACAGCAGCGATGGGCTAGGCACTATTCTACCAAAAAGCTCAGTTTTCAGTTTAGGGATTTCAGATTCTTATATTGGTCCTGATAACATTTCGAATATCAGCTCTACGAATGCTTCATTTTTGAATGATCCCACAGTTAGTAAAGATGATGATGTATTACCACCTGAATCATTAAGTACTGTCATCCCAATTTGCGATTTAAGATCGAATTTAATTGATACAGCTTCTGGAACTTCAAAAGAAGACAATTTTCTCTCATTAGAAGAAAACTACTTTTTTTTAAAAAGAGAAAATGTAATGTTACAAGACAAAATAAAAACCTTGACGGATCGGGTTACTTTACTAAAATCGTCGCTAAAGTCTTGCGAACTTGAATTGACTCAGTATGACAAAATATTATCCCTAATCAAACAAGAGAGGTTTAATTTAATAAGTGAATTGAGGGAAACTAAGCATTGTTACAGTGCATTAAAATTGAGGAATGAGTACCTCGAAGAAAAAGTGGTCGAACTGGAAAACCGGTTGAAGCAGGAAACATCTCCAGAAACAAGTCAAAAGGAAGAAGATGAAGATAGTACTCAAATAGAAATACTGAACTGTTACAAAAGTAGGCTTTACGAGGCGTTTAAGGAAATGTCGACGAAAGAAGAACAAATCGGACTGTTGAACGACTCCATTAACGGTCTTGTGGAGAAGTTCAAAATAGAAAAGAGCTCGCTGGAGATGGAGTACGCCGACCATCTGAAAGGATCCGAAGACAGGCTGAAGCGGCTCTGCGATGAGAAGGTCAAGTTGGAGGAAACAATCAGGCAGCAGTCGAAACTAATAGATCATTTACAGACTATGGTAGAGAGTAGAGAAAAAAAACATAATTCAAAGATCAACTGCATTAAAGATAATTAAGTTGATTATGGCTAAACAGTAAATTATATTTTAAATAATAAAAATTAGTCACTAAAAATTACATTTGTTATTTGTTTTCTGTGCGGAAGTACCTGACAATTTATAAATGATATGTCGTCAAAGTAATTTCTTCCATTTTTTCCCCGATATTTGTGAGCTGGTACCCAATAAATCTAAACACGCGAGCGGATTTGTTGTTCTACCGCAAACCGGCAAGGCGTACATTGCCGTCCCCATCTAATTATCTTCTAAATAAATCTGTAATGAATCAGTCATACTTCTTGAGTTAGTAAATAAAATTTAGCTTTCATCGTAACTTTTTCCAGTTTTTATTTTTTTGCCGAATGTATATTATCTATATAAATTTAAAAAGTTTATTGAAAGAAAAAAAATTCATTAAGATCTTTAGATTCGTTTTGGCGCTACAATCCATAGAAAAAAAAGGCTTTAGGCTTTTGCGAAGTATCTTGGTGGTGGGCCAGAACCCACTACCGTGAAATTTACTCTCCCACATCCCTATAAATTATATATCAATGTGTTCCTTGTAACTTCAAATTAATATAAAAAATAAACCAATATTCCCACAAAAAAAGTGGCCACACTGTCCCAAAATAGCGTCAAGACATGGCGGACTGACTTCTCTGGTAATGACGATGCTGACAAGAATGGGCAAGCTGATGGATATAGTTGACCGCATGCTTGATGCTATGACGAAGAAGCATCATGATTAATCATCTCGTCATGAATTTTAACACCAGAGGCCTCTTCCAGAAGCGGTAGAAGAGGTGAACGAGGCGGTGGATGTCGTCACCACTACTGCCCAAGACTCAGCCAATCAGAACATACCTAGGTTCGCCCCGCAGCCCAACGCCGTCAGGAAACCACCATGTCACATCTTCGCCCTGATCAGCCAGAGGAAAATATTCAGTCTGAGGAAAATATTTCAGCCCACGCGTGATTACAGCTTGAAACCGGCCATCAATGGGATGACCCGACAGATATCCAGCCTCATGCGTGACTGGATGACCTCACTTTGGCATGAGCAGCTCCGGAGGACACATGATGACCACCGCCAGTTCTGGAGACTGCTCCTAACCATTCGTTAACAAGAAGACTGTCCACCTGACTGAGCTGCTGACACCTAAGGAACAGGCTAAACTCCTGACCGAAAGCTATGAAGCGAGGGATGCTGAGCGGACGAGAAATGCACCACCAATACCGGAAGGACCACTGCCCAGTCCCAACGATGAACCCGTCTTCTTTACCTTCAACCAGCTGGAGTCGACGCTACGGCGCACCAAAGAAAACAAAGCGTCTGGACTGGATGAAGTTGCGTACGTACTGCTGAAGATAAGGGTAAAGCCTTTCAACTGAACATCTTCAACTCTTGTCTTCGAATACTTTCCTACCGCATGGAAACAAGCGATCGTAGTACCGTTACTCAGCTGAGAACTATCGTCCGATCAGCCTCCTCTCGCACCCAGCAAGATTTTCGAGAGGCTAATTCGACACCACCTTATGAAGCAAGAACCTGCTGGAAGGAGAGCATCATACAACCAGAACGGACTGGTTTTCAGAGAAGGGTCGGGCATGAACACAACCTAGCTAAAATACAGGCCCACACAATAGACGAAATGAGTCCCAACAGAGCTATTGCGCTCTCTGGACTGCAGGCAGGCCTTTGACTGCGTGTCCCACACGCATCTACTTCGCCGTCTGAAAGAGTTCAGATTACTTCAGAGTTCAGATCTCTCGTCGTACGAGTTGGTACAGACTACCCAACCCCAGTCGATACCACCTGCGGAATCCCTCAAGTGCCTGTGTTGGAGCCAATACTGTTCGTCGTTTTCACGGTGCCAGTTGTGGCACTCAAGCATCCGAAGGCGGTGATAGCAGCTTATGCGGACGACATCGGCGTATATGCCTTCTACGTCAACGCGGGGACTGCACTCACTTTGGCACAGAATGCTTCAGTCACAATTGTTGAAGAACTAGCGATCGGTATCAGAGTGAACCCTGCAAAGACTGATGCTATTGTCATGTCGTTCCAAAAGGGAAAAATGGCTCCACCCACTCACTTCACTATTGGAGGAGCTGATCATAAAATCTTCACCTCGTCTACCTTGGCGTCACCCTGGATACTTGGCATCTTTTAGTGACGTCACTAAACGAAAAAATCAAAAACGTGACATAAAATGTCAGTAGACTCCCGGAAGATGGAAAAGTAAAATGATTTATGGAAGCTAATCCAGTTGGGAAAAGACAAGCCTCTGGACTACATACATGTAGTAACCTAGAGGGACTTGGAAGACAGAGAGGTAAGGTTGGCCATGCAACGTGACGGGTATAGGAGAATCATTAAAACTGAAAATGAGAGACCATTAATTGCTTTCAATAATAAAAAATTACGTATTTTAGATGAAGAAATTTCGGTATTTAAGCCCAGTCATACTATTTCAATCAGCATAAGTAACTAACTGATATTTCTTTCTTTTTTTTTTTTTTTATACAACTTTCTCATCTTATATCTCTAATATATTTTTGAGAGCACATGTTTTGGTCGGAAAAGATTGTAATAAAAATTTAATTATTGTGATTGTTCTATTTTTATAGGCACATCGTTAATTATCCATTATTCAAGTATTTAAAATCTACAAAGTTAACTATTCATCATCTCTATTGATATTTTGACTATTCTTTGTTTTCTTTTTTACATTAAGCTTTTTTTTTTTCTTTTTTTATTACCTTTATAATATTTCGCGAATTTCATTCAAAACCGTTACGAACTGCCTTACCCTCGAAGCGTTCGATCCGAAGCATGTCACGACAGATGCCGTCCTCGGAGGGTGGGTTGCGCAGGAGTCGACTATGGGGTCGACTAGAACCGGGGCAGTGGCGCTTCAGCAGCGAGCGGTGTGCCCGCGTATTGATCCAGTTGAGCGGGACACCATGCCACCACCCGGCTCCTTCTGGTGAATGACATCGCTCTGTCTGTGTCTGCCTGAGTCTCTCCGTGTCTGACTGTCTGTCCCAGAGCCGTCATGGACTCTTCAACAGGACGGAACGAGAACTGCCGCTCCGGCTTCTGTTCATCTCTGTCGTAAGAGGTCGCTAACGTTCACACAATGGGACAAGTGGTAAGCAATGTTTTGCTAATTTTTATCAACCGTCTTGTTAGTATTTATGGAAATCTAGCGTCATTTGTAAGAATAATGAATAAAATAAAAGTTGTCAATAAATAAAAAAAAAAAAATCGCACTCAAATGCATGAATTGTGTGCTATCTATGTTAATTCTTAGTTGATGACTATGTCTTTAGTATTTTTTTGCGAGTTATGTATTTATTTATTCAAAATATACAGTTAAATTTATTGACGAATAATAGATTTTTGGCCATTTATTTATTTTATCATAATATAGCATACATTTTTTCTTTGAATTTTACTATACAATGCAAGCTATAGATCGTTCAGTGGAGGCAGAAGCCCAATGAGGGAATAGCTACGTCCTGTGACCCGTGACTATAGCATACCTGCCTTCAATGCTGGATCATATGATCCGCAATGAATTTAAATATTGACTGAGTATAAACTTTTACCTTTTTTTGTTTATTATAACTATTAATTAATTTTAAAAAATACACTAAATACATGGTTCAAAACGAAACTTCATGAAAACTGTTATTCCATTACTAGTTAAATTTATATATTATGTACATGTATATAAACATTTAAATATATATGTATGTGTGTGTGTGTATGTATGTATATGTCATTCTCAAGTAAAAGATCATTTAATCTTGTTTTAGCCGAAGCGTCGTCTTTAGAAATATAAAATAAATAAATTTGTTATCAAATGGTCTTTTGCTAATGGTAGTTAAGTTATAGTACCAAGAATAGAGGATATGAATAGAAATATATGCATACATACATACTTTTTTAATAAAATTGTCCACATTTTAGTTCTTTTTGTGGATTTGGTATTTGCTTTCTCCACCGAAACGTAAATTACTTTTTATTTTATTAAGTAGTTTTTCCATTTATAAATATTTATTTATATTCAAAGTATTAAAATTTGTAATATGTTTTTACGCATTTATGCTCATTTGTAGAAAATATTTATTTACTATGAGCTGTAGATCGCCTGTGGGTTCCAGAGACTCAAGCGAGACATGTTCAGTAAAGCGGGAACTTGACCAATCACATTATTGGAATAAACGCATGATTCAGCTTTCGATTGTTTGGGTCTTTCTTTTTAAAATTAATTCTAAGATGAGTCATATGACGCAATAAAAAATTGGACATAGGCCGTGTCAAGTCAAACATTTATTACAACCATTATGAATGATATCACTATATTCACATTCAAAATTGGTATACTTTACTCGCTTACTGTACGTCCACTTAAAGATTAAATCCATAAATATTTTATCTAATTACATTAATGTACATTTTATTTTATCTAATGAAACATTTTTCTTTGTTAAATTATAACAAGGTTTGCTTCCCAGCATTAATAGAAGCGGAGCGTTTAAAAATGACACCAAAAGTGTCTGAATATTTTTTTTTCTTAACTTCCTTGGTCGAGGGACTTCGTTATTACTTAAAAAAAAAAAAGAATAATAACAATAAAATAAAAATTACAATCTTAATTTTCTTCTCAGAATGAGATTTTTTCTTTTAAAAAACAGCTGATCTTATAGAAGTAAAACTTGTTTATGCTGCAAGTGAACAACTGTTTATTAATTTTAGAAATCGCCTATGATATATACCTTTTTTTTTTCTCTAAAAATTGAATAGATTTTTCCTATGTAAACAAAAACAATGGTATTTCTAGAATAGGTTTTTTAACACTAACTTACTTCGTTGAGCATTTCTGATTTTCTTTACGCAATTCTTTCGCAAAAAAAGTATTAAGATCAATGTAAATAGACAATTCCAATCTATAATGTAATCAATCCATCATAATATAGTTTTGATTTTTATTATTGAAATGAATATACTACCTAAATGACATTTAATATTCGACGTCCTTTGATTCGTCTAAGGACCCCTCTCTACTCCTTCCCCCTGATCGCATAGAGGCACCCGACTGTCTGGCATAGACTCGCCAGAAATCGAAAGAAATAAAAAGTACATTCACCCTTCTAAGCCATTCATCATAATTCTGTACTTTATTGGTAACTATAGCTTTATTGAATTTTATGTTTTTTTCCGGTATTTTCCTGATTCCTTATTTTTATTGTAAATTAATTGTTATCATAATAAGCTTTAAAATTCTCCACTTATGAACTATTAAATTTTGCGGCTTTTTATCACGAAATTAGAGCCTAAAATTTATAAATATTTAATACTTATCTAAAATATTTAATTGAAATATAGAATTTTATTTGGTTAGAATAAATATTATTATTAAATTGTGGGTAAAATGGTTGACTGTCGTGAATAATGAAGAGAAGAATAGTTGGGGTGATCATTCAAATAAGAAGGCAAAAATAAATGATAATATTTATTTTGACATTTGCCGACGTTTCGACCTGAAGTTCAGGTCTTCATCAGGGCTAAGAAAAGAACCAGATAACAAGGTATGAGAAACATAAGTAGTGTAGGTAAAAAAAAATTAAAGTTAAATGAAGTTGTTATAATAATGACAATAGCAAGAACTAAGAGATAAATAATAATAAATCAAAAAAGGTGACATAAGTATTAAAATGGGAATCTTAGAATAAAATGTAAAACAGAAAAAAAAAAAAGAATATGAAGTTATATAAGATATGAAAATAAATAGTAAAATTAAGACATTGCGAATAGAGTAGTTAGATAGAATCATATAGAGTAGTTAGAAATCATTTTTTTTTTTTATGTCACCTTTTTTGATTATGTTTAGTTCATCATTCCACACTTTGTAACGGTTAATAATATTTATCTCTTAGTTCTTACTATTGTCATTATTCTAACAACTTCATTTTACTTTAATCTTTTTTACCTACACTACTTATGTTTCTCATACCTTGTTATCTGGTTCTTTCCTTAGCCCTGATGAAGGCCTGAACTTCAGGTCGAAACGTCGGCAAATGTCAAAATAAATATTATCATTTATTTTTGCCTTCTTATTTGACTGATCACCCCAACTATTCTTCTCTTCATCATTAATATTAAATATTGATTATAATTATGAGGGAGATTAGGCATATTCCTCCTCATTTCTTGGGTCGGATTCTGCCTTTAACAGGTATTATTTATAAAATTGATTTTAGGCCACAGGTCACCAATAAAATACGTTTTTATTGTACTTATTGGTGACCTATGGCCTAAAACCTATTAAATAAAAAACATGATAAAATATCACTGAAGCTAAAAAATATGACAAGAAAATTATTATTTATATTGTTACATTATCGAAGGATCGAACCTTTGTTCAGTAGACCCTCCTTGGTCTTTATGAAGTGATTACCCTTAATTGTGGGCAATACTGGTGATTAAAAGTTATCTTGGTCAAATCACTACCTTTGGTTTAGAAACAGGACTCATAAAGTACTGAACGCCAGATTCTTCATGATAAAGGTATAGTAATTAGATTGTAAACTTTTAAAAACAAAACCTTGATTCAGAGATTATTTTCAAACTATCAATCAACGAAATTGAAGTATCTTCAGAACAACAATTTTCACTTAAATCATATTACTGAGCGCAAGAGATGTTCTTGCGTGCCTCACGTCAACATTTAGGATTCCTTAGAATAAAGTATTAGTTAATAAACCAGTTCAGTATTACATAATTGAGTATGACAAGTGGAGGGCAATGATCTTAACACAGAACTTCGAGAGTTCCAGGAATGGAAGGAAAAGAAAGCTATGAAGTCGATGATTGTGTGGCTACCGACCATATAAGGATAACATCTCTTTCGGACGAAAACACTTACATAAGAGATATCGTTACGGATACACTTGAGATATAGGCTTTATTGATAAAATTTTCAATAATAAAAATTCGCAATGAAAGTAAGAAACTGGATTATTTCTTAGAGTGTCGAAGAACAGATTTATGGGTACAAATAAGTCTGATGATAGTTATAAAGATGAGTTTTTAAAAGTAATTTTGTAATAAATAAATTATTCGCTAAAGAACTTGTTGAATAGATGAAATCGAGCGGCAGTTCTATCTCCTTTTGTGCTTTTATGTTAGTCACTAGTCAATACCGACTGGCTAACCAGCGTATCTGTTGAATTTGAGTAGGATGCGGATTATTAACTGTTGGGCCGGTTTTATTTATTTTATTTCATTTATTTTTTTAACAGATTCTGATGTTGATTTATATTCGTGCCAACAATTGTTATGTTGAGCTAACATAATAGCATTTTCAATAATCAACCATTGTGATCGACCAAAAAATTCAAAAAATTAACCCCTTCTCAAAATTTGAGGTTTCACGTTCTAGGACCCGTAGAATTCGACAAACGAATAAAAATTTTTTGTCCGTCCGCCGTCCGCGCATTTTCTCCGAAACTACTGGACCGATTTTTTTTTCAAATTTTGATATAAAATCAGAGGTCACCCGAGGATGATCCTCCTTCATCGATATTACTATCCGCCTTTTGCTTTCAAAATGATGGCCGAAAAACCTGCGTTGCTATAGGCTGTAGCTCCTAAACGAATGTACAGATTTCAATGAAACTACGCTAAAGTCATTTTCTCGACGCCCTTTACATTTATCTATATAACATACTTCAACGAAAAGAAGCTGGAAAAAAATTTACGAGGGATGGTAAAATTAAATTCCGAATAACTCGGAAAGTTTATACTTTTTTGTTGATATTGTATATAGTTTTTTAAAAGTTTACGAAATTTACTAAAAAAAAAATCGTTAAAATCGGACAATTAAGAGCAAAGATATGGTCTCTGGTTTTTTTATATGTTCTACTCCAAATGTTATATCCTTGGTTTGGTTTTTAAATTTTGAATGTGTTACTGAATTAATGCTATTTTTTTTTTAGCATATTTCTAATGATTAAAGAGAAGAAGTTTAGTCCAATAATTGGAATCACCTTTTGTTGTTTTTTCTTTGTAACTCGGAAGGTAATGTTACTTTAGATGTATAATTGTTTGGAAATAATAAACCCTTGTGAAATAATTTGCAGCGTTTTTTCTCCTATTTTTATATTTAAGTATCGTCATTACAAATTTCGTTTTAAATCACGCCACAAACTCGTTACATGATGTTTTTTCCAACTTGTTATTGTTTACTTTAGCGAATCTTCCATTATAGATAGGCTGCTGGTTTGTCTCCTGCATACTTTGATGTTATTTAAAGCAACCTTGTAAACAAAACCTAAAAATAAAACTAACTATTAATTCGTCGCCTGTATTATCTCTGATATATTTCTTGCTCCTTCTATATCGTCTTTTGTCCTACTTGGGTATAATTCGCATTCGTTGATGTGATGATAAAATACATATGAAATAATAATCTGTAGGTTTTTTTTTTTTAATATTTGTATCTCACAATATATTAATTTATAAAAACATAGGAGTTTTGTTTCAGTTGCTTGGTAAAGCCTTAACCACAACCATCCCCAACTTGCCTACTAAGGCTTCTTGGGTTAGTCAACTTCCTGACTTTGGGGCAAACAAAAAGCTATTCAAGAAGCTGTTTCATCCTGATTCAATATATATTGTTTTATCAATTCAACAAAAAGAGATATTACAAAAATAATTTATATTTCCAACAATGTACATACTGTGTACTTTTATCTTTAAAAGTGATCGAGTTAGCGATAGAGAATAGCTTTTCTCCATTTTAAGTCAAATCAATGGACTGATAAATTTATATACGATTGAAAAGTTCTCAGCGGCTTAGAATGGACGAATGTCAAGTATGCTCATCTCTCCTCTAGTATGCCCATCCTATCCAGGAAAACGGATTCGAATTCAATACCCGATAATTCGAATATAATTCGAAACCCGAGATCATTTATTGTACAAATGTCCTAACCTAATGCTCCTTGTAAACCGATGACACAATGAAATAATAGCCTAACTGCTCAGAATGCGAAGTTATAGAAGTTTCCTTGAAGTTTATTGCCTTGACACAGATGGCACAAGATGTGTCGGGAATATTATAGCTCTGAGTGCGATAGGAAAGGAGGTACTGATAGTTGATCCTACTATAAGGCTCGGAACGGGATGGAGTCTACAAGACCTCAAGATATGTGCAGAACAAATGGATATCTATATGAAGCGCATACTCTACTTAAAGGAAAAGTAAATAGAGGAGTTTAGAGAGAAGTTAAGATAGTTTAGTTTGAAGTGACGGAAACCATCTCTTTTACAAGTAATTTCTTTGAGGTGCTTGGTGTAGAAGCTAAGAACATCGCAGAAACTATTATTTTAGACTCATTTGAAATCCTTCATCCTATCCTGTACATTAATGATTGTTTTCGCTTAGTCAATACTATTGACTGAAAGAAAGAACAAATTCACATCCCTATCTTTTGTTTTGTTTTTAATAATATCTGTTGGTCTGGTAAGTATGGTTTATGATTTAGCAATTTAATACAGTTGAGCAGTCCTGCAGCTTTATTTTAATTCTCTTACTAGTCATATAAATACCAGTCGGCTATTGTTTTAGGTCATAATGGAGCAGTCGCCTCCTCCCCAAGTTCGATGGCGCAAGAACCTACCTCCTTCCCTCCCTTCTCCAAAGATATTTTATTTGTTACCTTTTCTTGAAAACAGAGCAAGGGAAAATTAGAAATATCATGGATCATATACAATTACACTTGCTACTGTCTGTTCCCTTTTTTCCCCTTGTCCCTTAGTCCGAAAATTCATAACTCTGTCGAAATTTGCACCTTCAAAAATTCAAAAACTCATAAAAATATACCCTCCTCAAAAAACCCCTTCTGGTCACCTCTGTAATGGAGTGTAGTTGATCGAAGATTTAATTTAAGGAAAAGTTGGTAGGAGAGGGATAGGGGAGTTCGGTTAAGAAGCAAAACACACTAATAAGTAGAACTTATTATTTGTTGATTACCAACGTTTCAGCCCAAGATACAGGCCTGCATCGGTGGTGTTCGGAGAAGGGCGACTAACTATTTTGAAATAGGTAAAGCTCTATATTCCCACTCCAGTCATCTACTTAAATATGGATTATATATAAGCAAATTCATTTTTCTGTTTTCTTATGGGAAACTACGAGTTTATTGATAAGAATAATTTTAATTTATTTTTTTAGAAGTGTGTTCATACTGTTTTATCATTGCACATTGTTTTAAGTGTCTTGTACATAGTTGAAAGTGTTTGTTTATAGCTATTTTTTTTCTTTTATATATATATATATATATATATATATATATATATATATATAATGTTCACTTAATGTTTTCTTTACATTAATTTAATTTAATTTTTATTTTTTCAAACCTTAGGTATTAGGTAGATAAAAGTAATCTTTTATTTTCATCGATTTTGTTATTCTCAAGGGACTTTGTCTCAGAATAAAGTTATTTTCAATCTATCTATCTAAATAAGTTTCATCGAGATCACGAGAGACGTTCAGAATTGATGTTTGACGTCCCTTCTATCACCTCCTCCCACGCTATAGTAATTTAAATGAGCTCGAGAGATACGTGTTTACCATGCTTAACAAAGATTGGATCTGTCGATGTAAAATGTTTTCAAAAGTCCAACGCATAAGATAGGATTAGTTTAGGTTATTTTTAGTATCCCAACGAAAGAAATCTTTAATCGTCTCGCTAAACAGAATTAATATAGACTCACTAAAAACTACACAAAAATGGTGTATATTTCTACGCTCACGCTGAATTAGTTGAAAATTTAATGATAGACCTTATGAACCATAACCCAAATCTTCTGCAAACTATATTGAAGTTGATAACTCTCAATTCTAAATCTTTCTGAGGTATAGAAGAGAGCTATGAGTTATCAACTTAAACATAGTTTATAGAGGGCTTGGGAGATCGCCAGAATGCATATAACCCATCGCCACTTTGGTGATTTTATATATGATATTTTGCACTAACAGTAGCGTTATATAATTAATATTGTATGTTTTCTCTCATAAAATTGATGAAACAAATGATTCAACTTTTTGTTTGTTCGGAATTAGGAGGTTATACTTTTCTCGCAAACACGGTTGCGCATATATATGAGAAAGTAATCTACAGATTTCAATCAAATTTACCCTACATTATTTCTTTACAAACACCTATTTTTTATCCAACTTTGAGCCAAATCGAAGCCGTTTATGAAATATTAGCATATCTACAAAAATGTATTTCCGTGTGCGTAAGTGGAAGTGCTACATGGAATTTGATAAAATTGATATGGAACCATCCAGACACTAACCCGCACAATGCCTGTTAATTTCATAAAAATTGGATAAACGTTTGTAGGTGAAATGCCCGTTACATCGATTCGACTACAGACAGACAGATATCGAAACAAATTTGATCCTTGATGTCTGGAATAGAAAACACGAGTGGAAATTTTTGATTTTTTTTTAAGCTCTCGCACGAATACTAATGTTAATAATGCTTTCGGTAGTGAGCAAGCAAAAAGTTACAGTATAATAATAATTATATACACCATCCATACTCAATGTATACATCAGCGGGTTCTTTTTGCTCACTTAACATTATGTCTCCGAAAAATGTTGATAACAGTATTTTAAAATTCACATAGCCTAAACATTTATTGATTTGTCTTTTTTTAGGAAAAAAATATTATTCATAACGTGAATAATATCTTCGGTGTTATTCAAGATTTAAAGATCACTTTTGTGAAATAATATTGCTTTAGAATTCAAGGCAGGGCGGAGTCGGTGGTTTTTAAAAGCAGACCAAAAGCAATATAGGTATAATTGCAGTTTTTCCATGCCGCTGAATATAATTAGAATCACGTCTTCCAAGGGAAAATAAATCGAAAGCATTTAGGGAACCGCAAAGGTCAAGCGTGACCTGAAATTTTATTTGTTGAAAAAGTCTTTTAATAAAATACCGATAATCGGCTCGGGTTCATAACTTAAACTGGCTCATCTTTCGTAAAAGAACGGTAACGGTTCTTAGCGATACATCACAAGATACGGTGGCTTTTATCATTTATATCGACGTTCTTCCCTCTTATTACTTTTTATTTATTTATTTTTCCGTTGCCTCTACCCTGCATGGTCATTGGCAACACCTTTTATACACTCTGTTGTAGAAATTTATTCTTTTTAAAAATTTAAATATTTTTAAACAACAATTTTTTCCTAACGGTGTCAAATACAGGACAGTCTTGTACGACATGTTTCACTGTCCTTTGGACATTGCAGCTCTCTCATGTCGGAGGATCAAGTCCTCTTAGTAGTTAGGCGTTCGAGAAGTCTCTTCTTTTCTGGAGGACCGATAGGAGGTTTCCCAATGCCTGTAAAAACCGAGCAATCCTCCGAGAGTTTAAATAATTTGTGAATGTCAGAATTTAAAACCGTACCTCCTACTTTCTCATCTGCTTTTGAAGCATCCTTATACAAGATTTTATATTCATTGTATTTTTATAGATTTTCTGAAATATAGGGGAAGGTTCACCCGCTTCTGCAATTAGGCTTTCTACAGGAGAAGCCAATGTCATAGTACAAATTCTTAGGGCGGAGTTATGTACCAACTCCAACATCCTTAAAGTTTTGTTTGAAGTAGAGCCGTAAACGCTAGAACTGCAGTCCAATTTGCTTCTGATGATTGCGTAATATATACTCAATAGACATTATCTATCCGCTCCCCAGGTCATATGAGAAATACACTTGAGCAGAGCACCCTTATCCTTATCCCTTTTAAGGCACTGTTCTTTGAGTAGCTTTATATGCATTGTCCATCTGAGTGGACGATCCAAATGCATTCCCAAGTACTTAAGACTGTCAAAAAATGGAATTTCAGTACCAGCCGACAGAGGTTTTGGGTTCAATATGCACCCTCTTAGTCTGCAGAAGAGCATGGCTTCGGTTTTGTTCGCAGATAGTCTAAAACCACTCTCTATTGACCAATTTTCTATTAATATCAAATTTCTTCGGATGAGCAACATTATATCATTGATCTGCATACAGAATAGTTCTTGTAGGCTTGACAGATACAGACGCTTTGCCGTTTAATACGACCTGAAAGAGGGTCACGCTGAACATAGGATTCTAAGGTACCGACTTTAACACTAAATGTTCTATTTTTTTCTTACTTTTTCGCGATGCGTTCACCAGTCGGCTCTCTGTTATTACCAGTGACGATTCCTCACTGGTGTAGGAGTCTCATGCTTCATCTTTAAAGTGATTGGGAAATGAAACGCTTCCATTTAGCTCCGATTTCGTCTCCCATCTAATTTTTGGGACCAGTCTGACATCGCTAAAGTTAAGGTCAATTGAAGAAAAACTATTGCTTTTTGAGCAAAAATGAGTATTTTCAACATATTTAGTTTTTTGCCCCTGTGACCAATGCCAGCTAATGTTGAACCGCAAGCTATATCATTGACATTAAAGTTACACAACAAAAGGTAGGGTCACGGCAGTTGTTCTACAATCCGCTGAATATCGTCTGTTGTGGTGAATAACGATTCTGATGGTGGGATATAAATATAATAGATAGTAATTGGTTTATTTTAGTGCATTCTGATAATTATTGCTTCGAGTTTTTTGTTGAAGGAAATTTATTCTGCAAAGATTCTGACAAAAATTACAACTCTACCTCATGATTTTGAGGTTCCTATTCTGTCTTTTCGGTATATACTATACTCTTCGTATCACACTTTTTGTGTTTCTTTAAGGTGTGTTTCTTGTAGACAAAATAATATTCGGCATATACTATACTCTTTGTATCTCACTTTTTGTGTTACTTGCAGACAAAATAATGTAGGATTCTCTTCGTTTATTAACAAATTTAGGTGCTCTAGTGTCGGAAAAATCCATTACATTTCCATTGGATTATTGTTTTCATTTGAAGTGGTAAAATGTTGTTTACTTTCCAAATTATTACTATTACCATATGCCATTTTTAAAGGCTCGATAGTGTTTAAGGAGTGCTCGTTCAAAGATTTTTTTCAGTTCTGGGATTCTTATTTTTATCCCTTTATGTGAAACTCAGTCTTTGATGTCTGAAAGCATTGTTTTCAGACCGCTTACGTTGTTTGTAAACCGTGACATAATGTCGGAAGCATTTGATTAGCTCTCTCCTTGAGTTGGGTAAGAGGGTAGGTTTATTTCTTCTCATAATTATGAATCGTAACGGTTCAAGTATATCCTCAGAGGTATATTTGTTTTGTTTTTACATTTGAGCTGTCTTTGTACGTCTTTTCAGATAATGATACTGTAGCTCTTTTTTGTGAACTTGTATAATTTTATTAATCCCCTTGTTCTTTGAAAGGTTTGGTTCGGCTTCGCATTGGGTTTTGTTATAGCAATTTCATTTGTTTGTGGTTCCGATAATGGGCCTGTATACATTTATCGAAATCCAATTCATATAATAGTGCTTTCTCATCATTACATTCCTTCATTGGTGTAACTTAGTCACTATTTTCATCGATAGTTACTTGTCTATTGCTATACTCCAAGTCGCCTGGAGTGTTGTACTCAATCACTTCCTCAATCTTTCAGGCTGCCTTAAAATTACTTGATAACTGCACTTGAGCATAGTTTCAGTGCAACTGAGGAGAGCGCATGCTCAGTGTTTACTGAATTATTTCCTTGTGGTAACTCTATTTATGGACATTTCGCTGTAGAGTGGACGGGTTTCTTGCAAACGTAACAGACCAAAACATCTTCAGCAACAAACATTCGGTGACTAATTCCCTGGTAGGAAAAGGTTAACGAGTTATTCAACTTAATCATATCATCAGCCGCTATGAACATCTGTCGTCGGAACGTCAATATATGGCTCAATTTTTTTTCCTTACAACCGAAACGTAAAAAAAGTTATTGGTGATCGTATCCTGATCCCTAGCTTCTGGATTTCATCTTCCAAAACCGATTGGGGTATGCTAGGGTTAGCATCATTAATGATGATTCACGTTCCTGGATCAATCATCGTTTGATTGGTATGTTATAGTCTCCTTTCCTCATCCAGGAGTGCTTCGCTAGAAGCATATCAACTTGAAGTTTGCTACTTAAATGAAAGCAAAACCTATTCCCGGAGATTCGAGAGGCATACCTAATGTGACTTCTGCTTTATACCGTTAAAAGTAGAGACTGTAATAGCATATTTACGGTTAGAGCTCTGTTGGTATGAAACTACTCTAGCATATGTTGGGCAAGATACTTGTTGAGTATCCCATACTTGGGACTTCCATTCTCTCCGCTTAAATATTCTGAGATGATCCAATTAGTTCAGGCATTCTTACAGTGCCCGAACTATCTTGAGATCCATTGCTGAGCCCTGCACTATAAGTTCCTGTTATGACAGATTTATTCCTGCAACCACTTTGCTATTAGTGAGCGGAGAATACGATCAGCAGCTACCGAAGAATCCTTTCCTCTGTCGCTGGAAATCGACGTTTAATAGTTTCATAATTTCCTGGAAATTATTTTTGATTTGTATTCAACAAGCTATCAGCTGTTAATGAATTTTTAAAAATAAAACAGTTTTTATATAGAAACTATATACTTATATAAAAAAAAATTAAGTAAAAGGTTTTACCAAGATGAACTCAGGAGGAAAGCTCCTGATGAATTATTCTGGGTAACTGTTCTCCTGAGGCATTTAGAAACAAATCAATGGGTCCCATGGAGCTTGAGCAAGGCATGTAAAGCAGAATCATCCAGTCTCCACTGAGTTCTGAAAAACTCAACATAGAGGAGAATGACTAAATTATACGCCTAGAATGTCTTATACGAAAAATTCGAGGTTCTAGTGCTCTATGCGTGTTATAACCAGCTACTTACATGTCGCTTAGTTAATTACTCAGCAAGTTACTGATAATATATGTAACTAGGTAAGTAATTAAGTAATATATTATGTGTAGCTAATTAGTTACTGGTCTCCCGCATGTAACTCCACTTCCATGAGAGTACCAGCTGTGCCAGGCCTAAGACTTGTAAACGTATGACGACATTCCCTTAATTAATACTGAGTATATTAATCTGATTTTTCAAAAAAGTAAATTAAAATGAAATTTTAGTGTAAACGATTTTTACACCTCTATAATGTAACGATAAGAAGATTGGTTTAAATCAGGGGTTGAAACTTTTATAAAAAAATTCCATTTTAACAGTTCTAATGAACTTTTTTGTAATAAAGTTTTAGGTTTTATGATAAAAGTTTAACTTTTATCTATTTAAATTCTTTAAAAAAAGCAACCTTAAATGAGGAATAAACAGTAATTAGGGTGAGATTGCAGTTATAATTTATCTTAAATGAATTATTTTATTTACATGTATCGTTTGTTTGGATAGCTTAATATAAAAGTCATTTTTTATATTTTTGGCGAAATCGAAAGAAATTTTAAATAAAGATTTTTAAAAGTAAAAGTTCTATAAAATCTTTACTTAGAAAGTTTGCAAGGAAAATACTTGTTGTTCCAAAATAAAAAAAATTAAAATTAAAATTCCATTGATTCTACAACTCATTAAAAATAAAAGTTAAAATTTTATTTCAGACCTTGATTTAAATGACTCGTCTGTTAACAAAATCAGTCTACATTGATTTTTATCAATATTGAGAAAACATAGTTTTCAAAGGTAAATCGGTCGGCGAATCTGATGGATATGTTAATTATATGATAAAATCTCAAACAATGCAAATGTTTTGTCCAGCGTTCTTTTCTATAGTTCCTCTTACAGCAGCGACCACTCTTTCCCTCCTACCCAAAAATTTAGTTAGGACTAAAATTGCTCCATACCCGCACAAAAACAAAGGCCAGGTAGTAGAGGAAGTTGAGGAAACTCTTCCGAAATAAGCTCTGCCTCCCTCAGCGATTTGGTCCTACAAGTTTTATGTATGAGGAACTTTATCTCTTTAAGCCTCGCAAAGAGTCTTCTGTACAACACGGAAGCACCTGTATGTTTCTTCTAACCTTCTCTAAATAACCTATTTCATTATTCAGTTATCAACTTCCATGTATTTAAACTAATTAGTTGAAATATGTAAAATCTACCTCAACTAAGTTTTACCCGACTAAGCGAAGCCAAACGAGGTTTATGTGTTTGGGTAGTCCGCTAAAAGTTATGTAAACCTTTTTTTAGTGTATAGCTGGATCGAGGTCTCAGTAAATGAAGGCACGGAGTTTAACATGGGCGGTGCATATAGCTCGTAGCAATCCATCTATAAGCCTTTACGAAACAATGAATGCCTCAATAGAAGGCAAAAAGCAGATAGATAGAATCAACAAAGATGCAATAGAACTAGGTGAAGATAAATGGAAAGAAATAGCCCAAGACAGGCAGAGATGGAGCAGGCTTGTTAAGGCGAAAAAAGATTTATATGGTCTGTAATGCCGACCGGAAAAAATAAATAAAATAAAAAAGGCTGGATCGAATTTTAAGTTTGATGGCTCAATTTATTGGGATCTTCTGAGTGTTTAGAAACAATTTGAGCTAAAAATACTGACCCATTATTAAATAAAATGTATACAACCAATTTTCAAAAAGCTTTGTAACGCTGTTTTGAGCGAGCAGCTGGATAAATTTTTAAGTTTAAGGCTCTAATTATTCGTTGAGATCTTCTGAGCTCGGCTGGATTGATTTTTAAGTTTGATACATTTTATTATTCGGCGAGGTCCCGTAAATGTTTAACGAAAGCAAAACGATACGAGGTTAATGTGTTCAGGGTGTTCGCTAAAAGGTATGTAAGGCTGTTTTCAATGAACGGCTAGATCGATTTTTACGTTTGATGGCTGAATTTATTCGGTGAGATTCGGTAATTTGCACATTATCATACGATTTCTTTTATAACTTATAAGATCTTGATGTAGTATTTTTTAAACTATTTTTATCGAACTCAGCGACTCCTAAAACATTAAAATCGACCATAATATAATTTTATCCATCTAAATCCGTAATTTATCACTTTCCGACGCCTCCGAAGCAGAAAATAGTGTTGGTTGTGTTGTCTATGCAACCAAAAACCAGTTACAGCTAATATTAAACTTACTAAAAGAGTTAACTACACTCGTGCCGTTAGATTTTATTTATTTCAATGTTTTTATTTTTGTTTTTCGTGAAACTTTCGCTTGTGCCGCAAGGTAGTACATGGGCTGTCAATGTATCCACCACGTAATCACCACAAACTAAATTTTACTCGCTGTACCAAATTGACTGCCAACTGCCCAATCAATCTACTAACTAAGATGTTTATGTAGATATAGAAGTACATTCTCTTAGAGTTAATAGAATTTCCCAATTTCTGTAGTCGGTTCATGTTTTAAATCAAAATATTTTTTTATTAAAACAATCTGTTCGAGAGATCTTTTATTATTTTTTCCGAATATCTGAACATCCATTCTTTAATCTGCCCACTAATGGGACAGCTATAGTTCACATTGTTAATGGGACAAGATTACACATACAACAAAAA
Source organism: Nezara viridula (assembly GCA_928085145.1). Lineage (NCBI taxonomy): Eukaryota > Metazoa > Arthropoda > Insecta > Hemiptera > Pentatomidae > Nezara > Nezara viridula. The sequence continues at coordinate 219,560,829 of OV725077.1, read as the reverse complement.
AATAATATCTCATTTGGACCGAACTGGTCCAGAAAAAGATATTCAACCATAATGTATTTTATGTTTAATCATAAGAAGTTAATATATTTTTTTTTTTCAAGAACAGAATTCACAGGATTAATTTATACAACTAAACCACTGACTATTGAATATAAAATAATTAATGTTACATCCAGGAGTTAACAGGAAAAAGAAATCATTGCTTTGTATTTTTTTTTGCTGAAAACACCTGTAATCAATCTATGGTGGAGGAATATCGAATCACATTAAAGTAATCTTTTTTTTTTTTACATTTAAGTACTCTAGAGTGAATTAATATGAAATAACATTTTTTTACACAAGTAGAGTTGAATCTCAACTTATTCGGTGAAAAAACTCAAATTAATTAAGCCGGAAATTGAACAAGGAAGCTTTTATAAAACTTGTTTCTCTTTTGTCCAGTTGGTAAGTGATAAAAAAAAAATAAAATAAAAACGCGAATAAGCCATGTTTTATGAAAAACAGTACTTCTGCCTGAATGTTTTAAATCGTTTTAGTAAACATAAACTCTATTTGTATTCGAAGGTATTTTTTTTAGTCTAATATGAAGCAATTATTAGTTAGCTAAATTACATATTTTACCAATTATCGCTTCCAAGTCAACCAAAAACATGAATTATTTTTTAAAAATACAAATCTGTTTTTGTGCAGAAAAACGAACCAGGTTGAATATTAACTTTGTTCTATTATGACCCCTTTAATTACTTGATACCCTGCATATACCTTACACGTAATCATACCCTGATGGTTTAACAATTATAAAAATTTGATAAACTATTTTAAAAAAATAATAGAGAAAACTACAATTTATTAAACAGTTGTTAAGAAATCGATCAAACATATTATTAAATAGTTACCTATATCATTGTATTAATTTTGCAAAATGTTTAGAGATAAAAAATGTGAATTTCAAATTGGTCAATTAATTTATATGGTTATTGACTTATAAAATGAACGAAATTTAATAGTTGCAATGTTGAAACTTGACAAATATTAAAATAATGTATTTTATAGAGTGGTTTTTAAAAATGTGATATTTAACCTGTAAATAATTGTAAAGATGTGCATATTCAGTAATTTATTAAGAATAATTAAACTGCAATGGTTCATAATTACAGACTAAATGGCTCTAAACCAGATATGGTCTATAACCACATATTCGTGTAAGGTGGCGCCATCTGCACTCGCATGCAACTAATTGCCAACACGTCAACTCCATTTTTAGGAAGGTGGCCTATGAATTACGTTTGTTTTTTTTAATGATAGGCTCATTACCTTATCCTCACTCTGCAAGTGACTGTTGTGAATTATTTTTGCTAGCTGTGGAATGCTTATTCAATATATACATTTTTTTTTTCCTGTAACTAAAATTGTTTACGTGTTTTTTGAACTCGCTAACACGATATCAGATATGGCTATAGTTAATGATATTGTTGTAATAATCACTAATAATGTCAATGCAATTTTTGAAAAATTAAAACATAATATCTTCATGATAATTATTCAGTTTTTGTTTGTAGAGTAAATACCTTCAGCTCAATGAACAATTTTTTCCTCGCATCACGATTTGTTCCCCACGCACACACAATCTTCTTTGTATAATCTAGGGATTGGTTTCGAAATTGGAAAATTGAAATCATGTCCCGATAAATCCATTTGATCCTGAGCCTCCATGGAAACCTTGCCCTCCTTTGATTATATTACACTTAGGTATCAGTTTTGGACAAATCTATTCCTTGTAGAACGTTTGGAAGCCTCAGGTAACGCTTATATGGTAATGATCATTAAAAATCCATAATATGTCAATATTTCCTTAGAAATTGGAATAAATTACTATTTAAAAAATTATTAACTGGTTTCATTTGAAGGAAATTTAGTCTGGTTTACTATGAACTAAATTTTGTCTATTAAGCTATTAAGCAATTGTTAATAACCTGACTTGAATATTTTTTTAGTTGTCGGTTTCTGTTCAACAAAAAACCAGTCTTACTTAAAAAAAAGAAGTTTAATAAGTATGAACATTCACTGGTTACTCAGGCTCACCTTGTCAAAAATGAACATAGAATATCGCTTTTTATCTTTGTGACTAATGGTTTTGAAAAAATAAAGAGAACCTTATAAAATTCAAAACTTAGTGTTCATTTTTTTCTAATCGCCAATATTTGTTATTCATTACGTGGCCTTCTAATAACAATAAAAAATTTGACTTGAGGAATATGAACAGATCTATTTAATATTGATTTTATCAGTCTCTATGACATGAACCAGAACTGTGCAGTAGTTCAAATGAATTGTTTTAAAATACTAAATAAAACACATTACTTGTATTTTGAATTTTAAGAAGTAAAATATTAAATACATTGTATGTGGTCGTATTTTATTTTTAAAATACAAAATTCCCCCCAAAAACTATTTTTATTTCCGTTCCATGATACTAAAATACAAAAAAAAATTATTTTATTTTGTATTTTTAATACATCAAATTAATTACCGAAATGTGTATGCTCTCCTCCAAATATTGTAGCAATGCATATCGTTTGCATGGCACTGCTTCCCCGTGAAAATTGATCTTAGAAATGTTTATGGTCGATTGTGTTAAATTAGGAATACAATTATCTTTGGCCATGAAATTGGTTAGCCTTAAATTAATTATCATAGAAAAGTGCAGAAGTGCATATTTTGTTAAATAAACAAGGTACAGATGTGTAAAGGTACAGGAAAAAACAAACAATTTTTTTCTTTGATAATGTATTAAAGTACATTTCAGCAAAAAAAAAAAAAAAAAATGGATTCAAATTATGTAGAAGAGAATAGATAATTTGTTTATATAGGTATATACACAGTTTTCTTATAAATAATCCTTTCCTTCGCAAAAATAAAATTATAATTTTAAGAGATGTAGAGATGGTTGACCGTTAATATAATATGAGAAGGAGTTAGTCGAGGGTGCGGTCAAATAAATAAAAAAATTAAAATATATAAATTATTTTAATTTTTGCCGACGTTTCGACCCACTTTGCAGGTCGTCTTCAGGGCTACAAAAGATACAAACATGTTGAAAAAATAAAATATATACTTATATTTTTAAAAAATAAAATATATACTTATATTTTATATATACTTATATTTATTTTTATTTTTTCAACATGTTTGTATCTTTGTAGCCCTGAAGACGACCTGCAAAGTGGGTCGAAACGTCGGCAAAAATTAAAATAATTTATATATTTTAATTTTTTTATTTATTTGACCGCACCCTCGACTAACTCCTTCTCATATAATTTTAAGAAATCATTCTTTAATTACCACTTCATACAAGACCTATTGTGCATAGGTGTGAATGTGTTTTATTTATTTTATTATCATTCAGCTTTAATCGGTTATTTTATTTATCCTGCAAGTATGTATATTAATTCTCATTATCTTATTTACTCTATCTTTTTATTTATCTCTCTCCTTAAAATGAAATTGCAAAATTAATACTTTAGTTAATTACAACATATAATTTTCATAATGCCTTTTATAAATATACATTGTCGTTATTTCAATAAAATATTCAGTGAAATAAAGGAATAGCAATGGGCGATGTAATAATCTCTGAAAATACCTTTCAGAATTATATTAAATTGAAAGTAAACTGAAGTTCTCAGATATAATTTCTGATAAGTTTGAGATTGCAATTTATCCTTTATACAGGTGTCTCTAATTTAGCTCCTCAAATCGGGCGGTCTTAAATGCGGGCTTTAATTAAAACTTTAATTATCCTACTTGGACCAGTATCATTTATTCCAGGAACAGCGTTCTGCATTTCCAAATCTTATTCGTAAAGAAATTTTATGTTCATCTCAAATGTTATCAATATTGGTATTGCTAAATATTAATTTAGAGAGAATTATTTGGCAACACGTGGCGTGTTTATATGGTCTGAGAAATGATCATTTTCCTAATAAAAACATGCTTAATATGTTTTTTAAGGTTTTTTTTAATCTGAAATGAGAGTTATTACCCAAGTTTTTTATTCTCAATATTGTATTTAAAAACCCTCCAAATTATTAAAAAATTATTTATTACTTCCAAGTATTTATTTATGAAATATGAGTACATCTCGATTGTACTATGAAGTGTATTTCCTTAACTCTTCTAAGAAAAGTGCAATATAAAATCTGTTCACGAAATCTGAAACGTTCAACATTGTTAGTTTTTCTGTTTAAAAAAAAAAAACATAAAAAAATAAAGAAGATCTTGAACTGGAACATAAACAGGGTGTTTCGTTAGTAGAAGTAAATATTTAAACGGATAATAACATATCTCAAGTTGATATAAATAATGGTCCGATTTTCAGCAGAATCGTAGGAAATTTACGTTAAAGTTAAAATGTCACGTTTTTTGGTGAATAGAAAATGATAACTAAAAAGTGTTTAATTGAAGTAATCAAGCTTCAATTTAAACTAGACTAAATTTACTTTAAACTAAAGTCGATTTTGTCATTGTCAAAACCATTTGAAGAGAACGTTTGAGCAGCTAATCTAAGCTAAGTTCTGTGTTTAAAAAAATCTGGAATTATACACATTTTGTTTTATCATCCTTCAACTATACTACAAATACTCCAGGTTTAGGAAACCTTCATTTAACAAGCTTTAAGTAAGCATAAAATTAATTCGAGGTTTATCACAAAATAAGTTGAAATTCACCTCAATTTAAAAAAAAAAGGCGATTTTTAGGTTCTTTTATTCCCTGTCTTCTAAAATCAGGGTTTGAAATCGATAATTATTTTTTCTACAAAATCATATAATAATTATTTAAATATTTAAAAATCAGGCCTGATTTATAAATAAAAATTTAAGTCGATCTTTGATGTTAATTGATTCGATGAAAAATAATGATCATTCATTCTATATTAATAAAGATGTAGCATTGATACAAGTGAAAATGCTATATCTATGAAATAATAAATTATAAATAAATACATATACATAAAAAATAGAATTAAGAGATTATAGATAAGTGTACAATGTGAATAAACCGAAAATTGGCAGAAGTAAAATATAAATATAGAAATAACTTCATTTACATACATACATAGATTACATTACATACATACATTGCAGAACTAATTTAGAAGTGTAGAGAAGAAACAAATATGAATAATTATAATTATACTTAGTTGTACATATGTAAGAAAATTACATTTAAATATTAGATAATATTGAGACATAGGGGTTAAAAAGTAAAATGAATACAAAGTGAAAACGGATGATCATACATTGATGTAGAATGTAAATATAAAATTAAAATAAAATAAAAGAGAGATCATACAAAGCGGAAATACTTGAAAATAATGAACGATTAAATTAAATTAATAAATTTTTTTTTAAAATAGATGAAAAATAATAAGATGTAATTAATAAATTATTTTTTACTTATAAGATTTAAAATGTGCCTATGTGTTAAGGAAATGTAGTTTTTATCTGCTTTATGATTAACAGGATTCTGTTGTTTTTTTTTGCGTTAAAGAAATATTTGGAAGCGGTGCACTTCTACAAATGAGCCAATGAATTATAGGGAGAAGTGTTCAGTTTGATGTGAATACTCCAGGACAGGAACTAGGGGGAAGGGGAGGGGGGAGTGGACGAAAGCAGGGGGCTGATAAGGAAGTAGTTTTTGGAAGAACAAATATCAGGGTGACCATAGAATTAGGGAGAAATATTTCTTTGTCCATGGGAGAAAGTTTGATTATCTACCATTTCCGTGAATATTTAAATTAATTTCGTTGGTATATACAATGTAATTAATTAATTAATCGAAAATGATAATATGTAATTATTTACGAGTACTAATAATTAAGAGTATATATTTTTCTGATAGTTATTTTAGAAAAAGAAATTTCCATTTTTCCCCTCTCCTCGCTCGCTACTGAACAAAGGAGGAACTCGTTCCAGCCATTAAAATTTATTCCAGCAATTTTCGATCGAAAATGTTGTATCATAATAGTAAACATATATCTAATCAATAATAAATAGTAACTGATAATATATCGAGATTGTTACTTCATTGTTGTAGGGACCATAGTCGATTAGTTATCTTTTCCCTTCTCGTAATGTATGCGTAGTCTAAAAACATCGAAATAAATCGATAGTACCGGCTGCACGTATTGATTGCTATGAACCCGGTTTGGTGCGTTGCTGGTCTCTCACATATCCTATTATTTTACTGTTTTTTTATTAACTTTTTCACTATAATATATTTATTTTCATGTATATTACTTAATTGATTATTTTATTTATATTACTACATTATAGTTACTATTTTATTATTTTTAGTTCTAGTCCGTGGTACAAACCCCTTTTTATCGAATTATTAACATCCGCCTGAAACTTCGTAAATACTTTAATTTTATTGGTGAGTTTTCAGTCTGGGGGGGGGGAGGCAAACTTTGTCTATTTAATTTGGTACTTAATATGGCCCTAGTACCAATGCCCTTCAGTGTGGCAGGCTGTATTAATCCGTACATATATTATTACAGTAAGGCTCGAAATCGGTTTTGTACCAAATATAAGCTCCTGTCATGCTCAAATACCACGAATGGGGTAACGTTCAGAATTTCACGGGGGGTTAGCGAATCGTATTCTCCACTTTTGTTTTTCTTTCTAAAATAAATAAAGTCGATACAAATATTTTGCTAGGCTTCGATACTGGAGCGGTGGTAGGTCTATAGATCGATACGGGAAAAATTGGATCTTGAAGATTTTGATGCGTACAGCAACACCCGGATATCGGATCCTGAGTTTTTAAGCCGAAAAACGTACTATTTTCGAGATAACGCAAGGCATAGGGTTCGCATCCACACAGCCTTACATTAATTGTAGTACTGTCATTGAATACATGTCTCATTTCGTCGACTTGAGGTGTCTATGATCGAGAGAGGGGGAGTTTATATTATTCATCGATGGTGTTTTTGATCGGCAAGCCATATCATCGTTAATTTTTCACCAAATCTCAAGATTGAGCCACCAATTTCAAAGGCTTCCTTCTCCTTCAGGCTGGCAAAATAGTCCAATCACCCAGAAAATTCAGGCAAACAAGTTATGAAAGAAAATAAACTTTATTTGTGAATAACTGAAAAATTACACAATTTTCTCTTGCTTATTCTCATGATTATATAAAACATTACTAAATTGTTTACAAAAGGATAAAAGAACATTATCGAAAACGATTAGAAATTTTTCCAATATTTTTTATTTTTCATTTTATTATTTATTTTTTCGTATTTTCGATTAATATTCATTAGGAGAGTTCTATTATAGCCAATTTTATTTTAAAATAACTATATATTTGGCATATAGCTATATTATCAGTACGACGATGAAACAATTTGTACTGACCAAAGGATGAAAGTGGGTTCAAATATTTTTTTAAGGGAAAACAGAGTTGAGATTTGTATTTCGCACCTCTATAAAGCCTCAAATACGAATTTTCATAGAAATAAATAAAAATAAAATAATTGTTGCACTAAATCAGAACCAATGCTCCCCCCTTCGATCCCTTCGAACCCAACAGTATCCCCCCATTCATGGGATTTGAGCATGGCAGAAACTTATATTTGTTACAAAACCGATTTCGAAACTGTAATAATATATGTGGGGATAGTTTAATCCAAATTAATTTTTAACATTAGACTTATTCTAATATAACAGAGTAAATTACTGAATTTCATTAAGATGAAACAATGAATTTCAGTTATTTCGTTTGTTTATACTCTGAAAAAAAATATTACGCATGTTTTAATTTTAGTTAAAATTAAAATTAATAATTATTAATTGATTGAAAACCGGGAATAATATTTAATGGTGATTAGTTTGTTTGGCTTGTACCAATAATTGACACCCAAGTTTTATTATCAACAGATTTTTTATATAATTAAATATAATTAATGAGAAAAAGAAGATTGAATTTCTTAGGTCACATGAAGAGAATGAGTAAACATAGGATAAACAAACTGATATTTGACAAAGTAATGGGACTGAAGAATATTAAAGGACACACTAAACAGATAAAGGAAGGAATTGTAAGACTTGGGATTAAACAAGAGGAATACCTGGATATTGATAAATTTAGGGAACAGTGAATAAGCTGAAGGTCCATAGGGTAGAAAAGAATAGAAATGACAAAACGAAATGGACAGAAGAATGGAAAAAGGAAATCAGTGAAAAATGAAGAAAGTTTAGGCTAAAAGAAAAGCCAAGAAATAATGATTTGTGCACTGTCCTTAGGTGGTCTATATCGTGTACATAAAAATAAATTCTCACAACAGTTTTAAAATAAAAAATGGCAAACTACAGACGAATGAATCAAATTTTCAAGCTTATCACTTATAAATATATACAACGTATATAAAGAAAAATGATAAGGAAGCCTATAAGGATAAAGTGTTTCTGCTGAAAATCTTCTCATATCGTCACTCTCTTTTGGACTTATAAAGCCGTAGTAGATGAAGTACATGTATAATTTAAAAAGGGAGCATATTGTAATTGTTTATGTATCAGTGTATTAAATTCAATGTTACGATACAATGTTGTTTGTGTTGCCATTGAGACACGAATGGTGTAATTTTTATTTTATTAGTAACCAAGGGTGGCCGATAGAGAGTTTCATGGCGTAAGTTACGCCATCAACATTTTTGAGGAATACATATTTCAACGGTATTATGAATATTCGAAATCAAATGTTTTCCACCCAAAGAGGAGGGAAAGAATTTTTGAAAAGTTCTATTCTCAACGATCAATAAGTAGGGGAAATAGTTAGCTGCTTTGAGTGTAAAGGGAAGACCGCAAAGCTATCACCCCAACTTTAAGAACTTAAAGCCGTATTTACACTTAAGATTTTCCCGCCCGATAATTTATTGTGTATATTCTTAGTAGAAACATAAACTCAATGTATCCATGCCGATAAGTGTATTTTTTTCGCAATACCGAATAACATTTGTTAGCTTTATAACAATAATACAATACAAATGGCTGGACAACTCCGAGGCCCTTTTTTGATGTGATACTAATTCAATACAAACTCTTGCTTTTATATCAAACAAGTTTCTTCTAACAAGTTTATTCCTTTGGCGTTATTACTTTTGAGTGTTTCGTCCGGACGTACATTCAGACGCATTTAACACAGTTTCTGCGACGCGTGTTATTGAAGGGGATAGTGCAAATATAATTTTATTTATTATAACCCATATGAGATTAGAGATAAAAAAAAAACGGTGCTTCTCTGCCTTGCCTCAATATCATACTGCGTGAACTCGGCCTTCGTCTCAAATATATATATATATATATTACTTTAACAAATAATAGGTATTGACAAGTCCCAGAAGATGACTGCTGGTTTTGGTTGATCTTGCAATTATACCAATAATTTTTCCAAGGTCCAACCTTTAGATATTCTGTATTATAGTCGAGTAAATATTTTGCATCAGTATACATGCTGCTGAGGATAGGGTAGATGCCAGTCACTAACGGATCCAGGATTTCATTTTCGGAGGGGGGGGGGAGGAGAGGCTGCAGCCCGAAAGATTTTTTTTTTTGTATGTATATATTATGATAATTACTTCGGAAGAAAGAAAGAAACTAACTGTGAAATTGTGTTTGAGTTATTCTTGAAGTCCAATTAAATGTAATTAGATGAACAATAATACTTTTAGAGATCATTTTTTTTCATAAAACATGGTTATAATTTACCAAAAGCCCCCTACTCCCGTAGATCCGCCTGTGATGCCAGTATATATCATGAAGTAGTGTGTTGAAGCGATGTCAAGCCGTGCCAGACAGTAGAAGAGGTAAACGAGGCGGTGGATGTCATCACCACCACTATCCAGGATTCAGCCAACCTGAACATCCCTAGGTTCGCTCCGCAGCCCAACGCCATCAGGAGACCACCACGTCACATCCTCGCCCTGATCAGTCAGAGGAACAACCTGAGGAACATCTTTCAGCGCACGCGTGACTACAGCTTGAAACCGGCCATCAATGCGATGACCCGGCAGATAGCCAGCCTCATGCGAGACTGGAAGACCTCACTCTGGCATGACCAGCTCCGGAGGACTCATAATGACCACCGCCAGTTCTGGAGACTGGTCCGAACGTTCGTTAACAAGAAGAGGACTGTCCACCTGACGTCGGGGAATGAGCTGCTGACACCTAAGGAACAGGCTGAACTCCTGGCCAAAAGCTATGAAGCGAGGGATGCTGAGCGGACGAGAAATGCACCACCAATGCCGGAAGGACCACTGCCCAGTCCCAACGAAGAACCCGTCTTCTCTACCTTCAACCAGCTGGAGTCGACGCTACGACGCACCAAAGGAAACAAAGCGTCTGGACTGGATGAGATTCCGTACGTACTGTTGAAGATGCTCCCTAGGAAGGGTAAAGCCTTTCTACTGAACATATTCAACTCATGTCTTCGAATCTCATACTTTCCTACCGCATGGAAACAAGCGATCGTTGTACCGTTACTCAAGCCGGCGAAGAACGGGGACTCAGCTGAGCACTATCGTCCGATCAGCCTCCTCTCGCACATCAGCAAGATTTTCGAGAGGCTAATCCACCATCAGCTTATGAAGCACTGCTGGAAAGAGAGCATCATACCACCAGAGCAGACTGGTTTCCAGAGAGGGGTCGCGTGTGAACACCACCTAGCTAAACTTCAGGCCCACACAATAGATGAAATGAGTCTCAACAGAGCTACGGCGCTCATCTCTTTGGACTGCAGTCAGGCCTTTGACTGCGTGTCACACACGCATCTACTTCGCCGTCTGGAAGAGTTCAGGTTTCCTACCACTCTATGCCGACTGATCCGAAGCTACCTCAGCGGAAGATCTCTCGTCGTACGAGTTGGTACAGACTACTCAAACCCAGTCGATACCACCTGCGGAGTACCTCAAGGGTCTGTGTTGGGGCCAATACTGTTCGTCGTTTTCACGGCGCCAGTGGTGGCACTCAAGCATCCAAAGGCGGTGGTAGCAGCCTATGCGGACGACATTGGCATATATGCTTCCAGCATCAACGCGGAGACTGCACTCACTCTGGCACAGAATGCTTCAGCCACAATTGTTGAAGAGCTAGAAGAGATCGGTATCAGAGTGAATCCTGCGAAGACTGATGCTATTGTCATGTCGTTTCAGAAGGGAAAGAAGCATCTACCCACACAATTCACCGTTGGAGGAGTTTATCATAAAATTTCTACCTCGATTGTCTACCTCGGCGTCACGCTAGATAGACATTTGACCTTCTCCAATCACGTTAGGCAGAGGATCAAGCTGGCACGAAAGAAGTCGCACCGGCTCTACCACCTACTGACGTCGCCGCAGCTCTCGCTGAGACTCAAGCTCCAAATTTATAAAGCTGTTATAAGACCAACACTGCTCCACGGGGCCCCTCTCCTGCGATACCTATATAAATCCACGCTTGCGAGTCTACAGGGCTTCCAGAACTCTATCCTTCGGCGAATTGTCCGTGGCACCACCCTACAAAGGGCTAAGAATCAAACAATACGCGAGGAGCTCCAGCTCCCCTCGGTACCTGAGTTCATAGGCCGGAGGCACATCAAATTTTTTGATGGGCTGAAGGCCTGTGCAAACCCACTGTTCAATGAGATCTCACCACCACCCAGACCTGGGAGGTGGCAAGGTAAACTCCCTTTGGTGGACATACTTGCCGAAGGATGTGGTCTGGTCTCTGCGGTCCAAACTCATTAATTTGTATATATTGTAAATAATAAAACATTAGCAGAACGGTCCTTCCCCGTTCAATGTCAAAGTCACAAGGCCTTCTGCCACATATGTAACCTTTAGCTATCCCCAATCCTTAAAATGCCCTCGGGCAGTGGAAGGAATTTATTACATGTTTATATTGTATTATTGTATACTATATATGTAATTGTTTCAATAAACTTTTTGGAGGGTAAGAAAAAAAAAAAAAAAAAAAAAAAAAAAAGCGATGTCAAGGAATATGTTAACCATGTGAAAGAAACAACAAACCTTTATGAAACTGGGGATAAGAAAAAAAAAATAGCGATGTTATAATGATTGGTAATAATGATAGTATATTCTTTCCCCTCAACTGTTGGAAAATTCTCCAAATGCTTTTTAGACAACACGAGTGTTATCATCTATATAGAGAAAAATACTTCAGGTGTTGACCTTTTGATTTTAGGCCTTAAAATGAAAGAAACTAGTGCCATTTTCGACTGAATGAGACTACAAACTAGTAGTCCGTTATAAATCCAATCACAGTTTAATGTCAATAAAGTTTATTTTTTTAGTAGCCTAGAGGCAAGAGGTTGCGTGGTGTAAGTTGCTTCATCAAAATACTTATTGAAGGAATTTTGAATTTTTGCGAAGACAAATTTTAATAACATTTTTGAAGAAACCGTATTTTTATGGGGTTCGATTTGGAGTAACTTTCAAAACAGCGAACAAGACAGAAGACAGGTACCAGACACAGCAATTATAATTGTACGTGATCTATAATTTATCCAATACTAATTTCCATTATACTCTTTTTAAGAAGAGGGAAGCAATAAAACTTCTTGGGAGGAGGGCAAACTTCATGCAACATCGAACTGTGGGTGTTTAGGGAACACAGCAAACTTTATATTTAAATTTAATTTAATTTAAATCAAGTAAACACAACACAGCTGTTATCTAGATCATACTGCATATATACCTCAGTTGTTATTGTGACGCCGCCATTACTGGAGCGTAGACGCTCACGTAGCGTGACAGATTAACGAGACTGGCCAGTTTGAATATTTGTAATTCCACTGCTTTGATGAATATGGAGTAAAAAACTATCTCGGCAGGCTAGGGGCCAAGAAAGGAAGAGAGAGAGAGGGAAGATGAACAAGAAGACTGGCAAATAGAAGAAAAGAGAAAACGCAAGTATCCCAACCCACCTATATTTAACCTCCGTATAAAATTACATGTAATAAAATAAAGCAATCACTTTTACATATTCACTTCTTTAATCCATTAACTTCTCTAATTTTACAGTCCACAGCAATAAATTATCACCAGCTCTTAAAGCAAAATTATTATGACAATATCCCTGACAGCCGTGGAAGGGATTGGCTTAGTAAAATAAACAGTGGGAGAAGTTACGAACAATACCTTACCAGAATCTTTCAGTGTGAATATCTACATTAATAGTAAATCTGGTGAATAGTCTAAAAATTTAAATGCGACAACTAATGAAAAGCTTACGGAAAGTTTTACATAAGTGAAGAACATGGAGGGAGATGTGTGGAGCAACACACATCTACTCTTCATCTATATTATAGGTATTATAAGGCATGTAATTGTGATATCAATTGTTACAATCGTATTGACAATAATTTAGAAGACATGGTTGAGCTATGAATCAGTTGGTTAGTTATTGGTGCTATTCCATCTAGATCTCCCTCCATGGAGCCTTCTCATTGACTCCAATTTAGACGCCGTGCCCCGATGCAGCCGTCAGTGGCGTGCTTGTCATCCTAGTGCTCTGTGGCTTTCTTGTTTGGGAGTAGGGGGTCTATGGTGAGTTATCTATTCAGTATATTATATGAATATATTAAATATATCATATCTTCGGCACCATGTTAAGGTAACGAATGTGAGCCTGTTTAACATTTCACATTCGTTACTTTAACATGGCGCCGACGATGTATTTATATGTTATTTCTCAAAGGATTTTTTTTTTTTATCGTGTAGCTTATAGTTCTTAATAATTCATCTAAAACAATGATTAAGTCATAATTTTGAAAATTACCCTCTCCACTAAAGCTGAAAAATAACTAACCCTCAGCCTCCCCTCCTCGAAAAACTGTAATAAAGTTTTGAATAAAACCATCGAAATCGGATTACCATCCGCTAAGATTGAATCAATTATCCTTTCCACTCGTTTTGGTTTACTACTTTCAATATTCAAACTTTGAAATCGACCAAGAAAAATATCGTTAGTACCTAGTTTAATAATTTGAACTTTTGCGTTTAAATTTACCCAGAATCCAAAAATCAAATAAAAGAAAATTCTTTCTGCCCGTTATCCGCTCGCTACTTCTCCGAGACTTCGGCCAAGATTGTTTTGGTATTCGACACACAGACATAGATTACCCATGGAAGATCTCCGGAAATCAATGTTAATTCATATATCTTTCAAAATAGACTGAAGCAGCAAAACAAATAACTACATACCCGAAAAGAAGCAAGGAGTAACTGGTGTTCCCACCCACACTGCCTTCCTAATGCTTTAGGTGAAAGTTAAAAGATACAATCATTTTTTTATGTATCGCCGCTAGTATTGCTATTATTAATCCGATTAAGATATTTTTTTTTCCTTAAAGATACAATTTAATTATTGTTCCAATTAGCAGACACGATATTCTAAGAAAAGTATAGTTTAATAAAAAATGAACTAATTTCCATAAGATCCTGGGTATATCGTATTTTCTTTATGTATTATTTCTCAAAAGTGTTTTTGTTATTTCTCCGGCTGATACGAAACACAGTAGGACGAAATTGGAAAAATACCCAAACATTAAATACAGTTTTAAGAAGCTTTTTTGGTGGTTTAAGATCCTTCAATAGTTAAAAAACCAATATAGGGAAAATAAACTATTGCTATATTTTTTAGTCATATCATTCAGATTAGGTGCCATTTTCTCATAAGTTTTTCATAAAATATTAGACCAAAGATCACCAAATGTACACAGTTTTTACATCCTGTATTATTTATTCGACGTTTCGGCTTCTGGAGCCATTTTCAAGATCAATGCACCTCTTCATAAAATTTCTAAAATCTATAATTACAATATAATTCGTCTTTGAGTCATTCTTTTATTTCATAGAATGTCTTTTTTCACTTCTCTTTCGCCGATGATATTAAAATTGTTCCTCCTAACTAACGCATTCATACAGGACTGCTAGGACTGTGTACATTTGGTGACCTTTGGCCTAATATTTTATAAAAAACTTACTATTGCTATACTTTTTCCGAAATGATAAGTTTGGGCTATTTATCTCAATGTTTGGGCTTCAACATAGAGATAAAATGTAGATGACATGAGACGACCTTATGTAGTCCACCAAAAAATTTTCAACTAAAGCATTAAGTTGCTCTTTTTTCATGTTCCCTTATTTTCAATGATAAGAAGAGGGTATTGTTGATATTTTTGAAATATTGTTAATATTTACCTCATTTATGAAAAAAAATAAGATACCATCCATCCATTAAATTATTTGCATTATTCTGAAGATATCAGGTATTTAGTAAACCTTAAAACAGAAAGCAAAAAAGATGGTCAAGTCTTGCGACAAAAAAAAAAAAAAAAAAAAAAATAAGTTCCATCGACCTCCAGCTAGTATTAGGCATTTTCTAGTCTAAATACTTTTGGGAAATTCGCTTAAGAAACTCTGCCACAAACAAGTGTAATTGTGGCTTCAGTATAATTTTTGATGATTCCTTGAAGTATATGGTCCTGTTTATTCAATTGTGGCTTACCATTGAAATTATTCGTTAATTTGGCAGTCTTAAATTCAACAGTTATATTTATAGTATTAATCGAAAGTTGATTCCATAGCTTACTATTATGTTCGTAATGATCTCTTGCCATAATTAAAAGATAAAAACACTTGCCTTAAAATGTTGGCCTTCTGATCCATATAACTAACTAATGATTGTGTTACATGAGGAAAAGTATTATGATCGTGAAAAACTTCGAATATCAAATTTCATTAAATTTAGTATTAAAAGAATACGACAAAATGTTATTTCGATCAATTGGTATGGTCGCAAAACACGGCCACAGGGTCATTCATGACCACAAGGGCTCTGAGAAAGATAGCTTATCATACCTGCTATTTAACCTAGCACTTGAGAAGGTGATAAGGAACTCGAAGTGCAAAGAAGGTACGATTCTCACCAGGTCATTGCAAATTCTACCCTACGCAAATTATATAAATATCAAATCAAGATCACACAGCTGGTAAGTACGGTCTCTCTTAACTCTGTGATAGCAGGTCAGAAAAGAATGGGTCCGTGAATCAACCAAGCAAAGACCAAATATATGATTGCCAACATTTCTAGGCTACCACATAATGTTAAGTTTGAAAGCGTAAATAGTTTTGCTTATCTTGAGTGCATAGTTTGTGCAGACAATATATTCAGCCAAGATGTACCGAGGTTAGAGGCGAATCACGACAGTGAATAGGTGTTATTTTGGCCTAGAAAAGATATTAAGAAGATATTTACTAGCAAGAAATACTAAGATCTCCCAGTATAAATATTTAATTAGGCCTATAATTATATAGTCTGGATACATAGCCTTTATCACATACAAATGCCATGAGCTTACATGTTTTCGAGCGAATCATGAGAAGCATGTTAAACATTGTGAAGTCAATGGTAAAGAGGAAAATCGAACCAACAACCAGCCCTGCGTTTTAGCACGGCCAAGCTAAAGAATGAAGCGTATAATGTTGAATTATTACCGCAAAGTAGCGGGGTTCCACATTACCATCAATTTTCCTCTGCTGTGAGGTAGAGAGGCGACTATAACTCAAATTTAGTTGTTAACATGTTTTACTGTAAGATTAAATTCTATGTAAAATATCGCAAACATAAACAAGAAAAAAAAAACGCTGCAAATTATTCCACAATGGTTTATTATTTCCAGACAATTATACATCCAAAGTAAACCTTCCTATTAACAAAGAAACAGAAATAAAAGGGGATTACAATTATTAACCTAAATATATTTTTTTAAGATTAGTAATTTGCTAAAAAAAATAGCATTACATCAGTAACATATTCAAAATTTAAAAACCAAACAAAGGATATAACATTTGGAGTAGAACATATTTTAAAAAACCGGAGACCTTATCATTGCTCCTAATTGTCCGATTTTAACGATTTTTTTTTTTAGTTCCTAGGAAATTTCGTAAACTTTTAAAAAACCATAATACAATATCAATAAACAAGTATAAACTTTTCGAGTTATTCGGAATTTAATTTTACCTTCCCTCGTAACTTTTTTTCCAACTTCTTTTCTTTGAAGTATCTTATATAGATAAATTTAAAGGGCGTCGAGAAAATGACTTTATCGAAGTTTCATTGAAATCTGTACATTCGTTTAGGAGCTACAGTCTATAGCAACGCAGGTTTTTCGGCCGCTATTTTGAAAGTAAAAGGCGGATGGTAATGTCGATGAAGGAGGATCATCCTCGAGTGACCTCTGATTTCTTATCCAAATTTGAAAAAAAATTGGCCCAGTAGTTCCGGAGAAAACGCGCGGACGGCCGACGGACAAAAAATTTTTATTCGTTTTTCGAATTCTGCGCGTCCTGAAACGTGAAACCTCAAATATTGAGAGGGGATTAAGTTTTTGTTTTTTTTGGTCGATCACAATGGTTGATTATTGAAAACAATAAACCAATATATTGGTTTTAAATAGATCAAAAATATTAAAGCATAATTAAGTGTTAAACTACCCGTTATTGAATATTAAACTATCAATGATTTTCTGGGAACCTTAATCCTATTTTCCTAAGATTTATGAACGAACAATGAACCATTGTGATCGAACGAAAAATTCAAAAACTTGATTTGAGGTCTTACGTTTCAGAATACATAGAATTCGAAAATCTAATAAAAATTGTTTGTCGGAATTGTTGATTTTTTTCAAATTTGGATTTAAAGTCAGAGGTCACTAGAGGATGATCCTCCTTCATCGGCATTACTATCCGCCTTTTCCATTCAAGATGGCTGCCGAAAAACCTGCATTGTTATTCACTATAGCGCCTAAACGAATGTACAGATTTCAATGAAATTTGGCTAAAGTCCTCTACTGGATGCCCTTATATTTATCTATGTAACATACTTCAATGAAAAGAAGCTGGAAAAAATACTTTATAAAGGGTGTTTAAACTAGATTTCAATGAAATTTGGCTGAATTCCTCTACTGGATGCCCTTAAATTTGTCTATGTAACATACTTCAATGAAAAGAAGCTGGAAAAAAAACTTTACGAGGGATGGTTAAATTAGATTCCGAATAACTAAAAAAATATACACTTTAAAAAAAAACATATAAAATTTCCATAAAAAAAAAAATCGTTCAAATTGGACAATTTGCAGCAAAGATATGGTCTCTAGATGTTTTATATATGTTCCACTGCAAAGGTTATATAATTTGTTTTGGATTTTAATATTTGAATGTGTTAATGAAGTAAGCTATTTTTTTTAGCAAATTACTAATGATAAAAAAAATATTTAGGTCAATAATTGCAATCACCTTTTATTTCTTTTTCTTTGTTAATAGGAAGGTTTACTTTGGATGTATAATTGTTTGGAAATAATAAACCATTGTGAAATAATTTGCAGCGTTTTTTTATTCAGTAACCACTTACCACTTTCCCATTTGTTGCATACAGGAAGGCTAGTTTTTAGATTTACAACCAAACCTATTTTAACCAGAGTGGTAGGGTTGCGATTCATTCCGTGAGTCCGCCAAGTCGGACACAGACAAAAACGACACTCCAGTACTCGAGAATGTTACGCCTCAAATTTGGATCTGTCTTGGCTGACGTACATATAAGAAGAACCTTATCGCTGACCCACATTATTGTCATTTAACTACCTCATTAGACTCTTCTCCTTCTCCTCTTCGTGTAGTGTATCTTCTGCCGCTATACTCTGTCCAATGTATATCACAATGCCTGTATTTTTTCTGAATGGGACTTATCAGGATCGCTGTATGTTGTATAGTTAGTAGTACAACATTAGTCATTTAGAGTGCTATGAATAGCCACATTTTTGTCTGTAAAGTAATTTAGATGATCTGTCGCGTATTCAGAACAACAGTTTCATTGTAACATTCTAAATGGAGACGTTATGCAATTCCACGAGCTTTTTTTTTATCAGGCGCCAAGCAGGATTCGTCCATTGTGCTTGTGGAGATATACAGCCCTTAAATTAAGTAAGTCTACAAGGGTTATTGTCTGGAGGTAACATCTGATACTAAATATTATAGAAGCTGAGCTATAAGGTAGCCTTAATTACACCTTCTCGTGTCCAACGGTGGCGCCACCGTCGGTCGGCATGTCGGTAGTTTCATCGACGGCCCAAAATGACAGATAAATTAATTTTCCTTAAAGTCGTAAGGTCTTCTAATTTAAATATAGTACCATATTGTATACTTTTTATGAAAATAATAATTTTCTTTTAGTTGGAAATAGGCCAATTTAACATTAATACAAAGCATTCGTTATATTTTTTTATAACAGATTTTTCGATCCAATCATATCCGCGATCTTCAGGACTAGAACATGAAAAAGAAAAATATTTAAATTAAATAAAAACGATAATTCAAAAATTAATAATTAAAACAGTCGATTAAAAGTATTCACAGATATTGTTCAAAACGAATAACTGGAGAAGATTGATAAAAAAAAAAAAAATCTGGTGTGTACACTCACAAGACTTTCTTAGCTATTTCAGAAAAGTTTTTATATCTTTACATATGTCCATCAAGAAACTAAAAAAAAATGAATTAGATTTTTTATCATCAAAATTGATCAAAGAAAAGATTTGAGTACGATTTATTTGATAAACTAAAACAATGTAAAACGGTTTAAGGTAGATCAGTGTATACCTAATTTTGCTGATAATACTTTTTGTTATAGCCTAATTTTGTCTCACAATAATTTATGTTAAAAGTAGAGGTAATATTGAAGCAATTGACGCAATAGAAAGAAAATCTGTTGCCTTCATCACACAAGGCAACAGATTTTCTTTCTTTCTCTACGTTATCTTTTTTCTCCCCTTCTTCCCTTTACATTGCAAAATGAATAGCAGTAACTTCTTTAATAGTTGTCCGAAACGAACGATTTTTATATAGTTTTGTAGGGAACTCAGGGGGCTGTGAAACGTATAGATCCGTCGAAAACCGTATATGGGAAATTTGACCCGATCGCAATACTTTCCTTAGCTAGTATAGGTAGGAATGTAGATAAAAGAAATATAAGGAGAAAGAAAAAAGAGAAATCCGATAAACAAATTTAAGACTAAGATTAAACAATACCACTATTGTATGCAACTAAACAAAGATATCTGAAAAAAACATAATGATGAGGAAATATAAATAAAGATATGGGGGCCAGAAACACTATGTTTGTCCTTTAGTTCTACTCGTATATTTGGTTGCTACTGATTCAGCATAACATAAAAATTATTAATGAGTTGGTTTAATCAGCGAAAATAAAACAAAAATGTTAGAACATCTCAAAAAATCTCAGTAGAGCAATGTGCAACATCTAATTTCTCACAAGAATTGTTAGAATTATAATAAAAAGGAATGAGTGATTTTGAATAATTATTTAATAGTAATAAGCACTTAGTGAACCCGAAGGTTCTATGCCGACACTACCAATCGCAACGGCTGTCTGCATACTCCACGCTATCCTTGATCGTGGGAAGATTGAATTAAAAATAAATTAACAAAAGATAATTATGCAATTTTATAAGTCATTTATAATTATCATTAATTTTGGCGAGAAAAAATACAAATAAAATTAATCGTCTTATAAGTAATCTATAAGTAAAGCAATTTTTGATGGGTTGCTATTAGTTTTGTCCAAAGTCGGTATTGCACTTAGCAAGACCAAGACCAAGACTGGTAAAAAAAATCGATTTTATAAATAAAAATTAAGGCAAAATAGTTACTAATACTTTACAATCTTAGTTACTGTACGTTAATAATTGGTATAACCAATATACTTGGTTATACCAATTATATTGGTATACTATTTTGGTATATTGGTATACTATTGGTATACTATTTTTCATTCGGGCTTACTTAGGTTTCTCCTATCTAAAAAATTACAGTAATATCTCTATAGTAATAAGCTAATAAGCAACTGCAAGACTGATCCGAGACTCTTGCGCAAGACCAAGACCATGACTGAGACTGAGTTTGCAAGACCAAGACTCGTCTCGGTCTCGCATTTGGGCAACACTAGTGTTGTTATAGACATTTTTTTTTCTCATACTTTTTTTCTGAAAAATTACGGTGTCTATTCTTCAATTATTTTACAACGCGTTCATAAGGGTTCTTAAAACTTAATTTATAATTACTTTTGGGTACTTTTTTAGACTTTTTTTCTCTCTCTTTTTTTAATTTTATTTTTTACTTCGAAACCACAAAATCGCATACATATATACATACATATATATATATAATACATATATACTACGATGTATGAAACAACTGTCGGTGTCTCGGAGGAATAAAACGCTTTAACCAGGCAGACACTAAGTTCCATTGCGGGTAAAACTAAACTTCGTTGCCTGTTCTCGACAGACTGGAGCCCAGGTCACGCCACGTCGATAGCAACCTGGGGGCATAATAACTTCTCGCGAATGTATTTGTAACAACTGTCTCTACATTGTGTTTGTGTTTAGTTCAATAATTTATTTCTGAACAGGAAATTTGAAATTTTAATATATAATTTAGATTTATATTCATCAATTATTGATTTCAATTTTAATTCTCATTAGGTACTTCCTAATAATCTATTCCTGGCTCGATTACTAGACGTAAAAAATGTATGGCACACCAAGGTGAAGTATAAAAATGATTTTTGAATAATGTGTGTAAACAAAAGAAATATAACCTCTTATATACGTAACTACAGGGAGTGGGGTAGCTCAGTGGTAGGGTACTGGGCTTCCAATGCTAAAGGTCCGAGGTTCGAACCCCGGCTCATGGCAGAAAATTTATTTATCTTTTTCATTGGCCGTGGGGCGATCCTGGGTCGGGAAACCCTCCTGGGGCACACCCAGCCTCTATAAAGTGGATACCCTCAATTAAAAAATTAGTTAGGGGAGAAAATCTGGCGGTTGAGCGTGATCTCGGTCAAATCACCTCCTTGCACAACCGTTGACCTAGAAACAGTGCTTTCCCTAAATAGTACTGAACCCCTGACCCTTCATGGGTTGTAGTGGTACAGGTATATACGGAAGTACATTATGTAATAGAATGCTCTGTTCTGAATTATGGTGTTCTGAAGTACTTGAAATTTCTGGAGGCTTACTAATTTTTACTTTCCTACCTATACTAGGTAAGGAAAGTATTGCGATCGTGTCAAATTTCCGACATACGGTTTTCGACGGTTCTGTACGTTTCACAGCCCCTTGAGTCCGAAAAAAACATTTTTAGCCATTGGTCAGTCTGTCTGTCTGTGCCAAGATTTTCTCGAGAACTACTGAACCGATTTTGTTGCTTCTTTTTTTATCTTGTAGGGTTTTGACTACTGATGCCTGTGACAGAAATTCGTTGCTCCATGCGCAATAGCTTGCGCACAATAAATGAAAAACATGTTTTTCTATATACAGTAAGGCGAAAACAATATAAAAATCGTTCATTTTGGACAACTATTAACGAAGTTACAGCAATTCAATTCCGAATGAAAGATTACCAGTTCATTTCCTGGTGTCAGAAAGGGGTGAATAAGAGAATAAAGAAATTAAGAAATTCTGTTGCCCGCATCACACAACCTTCACTATTTCCTCTACTTTTAACAGAAATTATTGTTTGACAATACTAAGCTATGGCAAAAAGTTTTTGATCAGCATTATTAGTGAGTATTGAAATTTTTACACTGATCTACCTTAAGCCGGTTTCATTGCCTTAATTTATGAAATAAATCGTACTCAAACTTTTTGTTTGATCAATTTTCAGGAAAATAAATTTAGTTCAATTCTTTTTTGTTTCTTCATGAACATATGTAATGATATAAAAACTTTTCTGAGGAAGGTAGGAAAGTTGTGTGAGTGGACACACCAGATTTTTTTATGTGAGAAATGGTAGCAATATGGGAAGCTCTAATATACACTGATATAACTGAAATGGTAAATGGTATACACTGAACATGGAAATGGTAAAGGACAAGATGAGTGGAATACTAGCCATTCAAAAATACAAGACAAAAACTTAATATTTGGTGTCTACTGAGAGAACAGAATGAAGAAATAATGTTCATCTGGGTCTTTTCACAGTATGAAAATGAAAGTAGACTAAGCAAGCAATATAGCTAGAGAGACAGAAGCAACTTCAGCTGTTAATAGAGATTCCTTTAGAACACTTCTTATAAAATATTAAGGAGGATGGGTGAAAAATATGGCAGAACAAATTAGAACGAAACGAATCGAAATTAAAGAAAATAAAACGCCACTGTTCTAAATCGGAATCTTCTTTACTATCCTCCGAAAGAAGAAACTATTCTCAGCCAATGAAGGTTTAGGTATTGAGAGTTCTAACATGTCTATTTAATAAAAGGATGTCTATTTACTTAAATGAACCCCCACCTGTGAGAACTGTATTGTTGGAAGAACAGCTTAACAAGTTTTGCAAGACTATCTTACATTCAAAACATAAGAGAAAAATTGAATTTATCACAAAATCTTAAAGATAATTTATAAGACAGTGAAAAATCTGTAAAAAAAATCCCAATTCTAAAAATAGCGAAACTATATAACAGGATTTATGTTGAAGGTGTTACCAACGACCTTTTAGTGTAGAGGCAACAAAAAACAACAACAAATAAATAAACATTTCATTGACAGAATAAAGAAACTAACTAAAAAATTCTCTCTCATCCTTCTTTTATTCTATTTATCTTTTGGTATCTTTTATATTGTTTCCTTGGTCCTATCATCTTCACTGTTCATATTTCAGATTCGTCTACTTATTTTAGAACCATTCGAAAGATACAATTTATTTACAACTCGGTTAATAATTAATCGAATCGACTTATAACCCCGGATGTAGTCGATACATCATAGCAAATACAACAAATAATTTCTTGATGAGATCGTGGGTGGAGAGAGAATTTTCAAAATCATTTTACGTTAATACCAAATTTTAACTCCAGTTAAATGAATGGCCGATAGCTCCTAGTCTAATACACTACCTTACATGTGACTTAAGTTAATATGCATATGTGACATGAGTGCAATAGAGTAACATTGCACAATAATGCTGTATTACATTGCTTGCACGTCTGTTACCTAACCCGGAGGTGCACTCTGTATATTGCGATGTATATATTGATACATTAATTTATGCATTATAGATATATAACATAGAAATGGAAATAGAAAATCATCTTTATTCTGGGACTAGGTCTCGTAAGAATAACAATATTTTTCAAACCAATTAACAATAAATCTGGCCAGATGATCTATTATAATAAATGGTAACTAAAATCTAAGTAATAAAATGAGTATATACATTGTTTTGGAGGGTATAGCAAGGCAGATGCGTACTAGGGTTAAAATACTATAATATTGGTGAAAAAAACAAAAACATACTAATAACTAAATAAAATCGGAAAGAAACTCTAAATAAGTTTTATAGGTAACCAATTTTAGTGATAAAATATTTAAAAAACTAGAGTAAATAAATGATTTATATATGTTCCTTAAGGCGTTTAAGTGAAAACAGATGAAGATATTATGAAAAACTACACAAGTATTGTGATCTACCTATCACCCAATAGATTACAAGCAGAAAAAAGAAAAAGAAATATATGTATATATATATATATATATATATATATATATATATATATATATATATATATATATATATATATATATATACAAATATACATATATACACACATAGAGAGGAATGTGTAGAAGATAAGTAAAAAATAAAATACACTTTAAAAAAAATACAATCATATGAACAGAAAAGGTAGAAGGTAAGAGAAACAAAAAAAAAAAAAAAAAAATCTATACATACGAATAAGCATCAGATTCTTGACAATTATATCACTTAGTAGAAAAAGACCTTTTCAGTCTGGATAAATAATTACTTTCTTTCAAATTTATCCAAATTTTCACCTCTCCAGGCATGTTCAGGGATAATGTGATTTTACATGTAATATAAATTTACATCTGAAAAAACATATACAAAAATCTTTTAGAGGATTTACTATTAGACAGCCCATTTATAAAACCCTGATAACCTTAAAAACAATCTTCACTAGTCAACAATATATATATATATATATATATATATATATATATATATATATATATATATATATATATATATATATATAGCAAAATATAAAAACTTACTCGATTATAGCAGTGCATCCACTTGCACACTCAGTCAAAGAAATAACCGAATTGATTCGGTCTCCCAACTTTCGAAAGCGAAAGCAATTTTTGAAAGTAATAGATTCAATTTAATACAATTTATACCACTCACATTTCTATCGGTTAAATTATTAACTATATTCCAAGCTCTGTGACTTGTCATTTGGAAATGAAATCTATAAAAGAAAGCCACTTTTGAAGTATAATGTTTGCAAGGAATGTGCATTATTCTGCCTTAGCGAAAATAGTGAAAGGAATTTAATAAACATGATAGTAGTCCACAAACATTGTACATCGAAAGTTGCATCAAATAGGTAGGTAGGTTTCTTTTTTGTTTCTTGTATGGGATATGACTAACATAAGATGCAAAATCCAAGGTTTCGAAGTCGGCGCCCCCCTTCTTCTCCCGGATCATTTTTGGATATCACAAAAACTAGTATTTCAGCAAATATATTTTCATACTGGTTTCGTTTTTTTCCCCATTCTGACCAGGAAGAACCTCGTTTTCGACAAAAAACATTTGATACATTTTAAATCTAGAACTGATATGCTACAATTTAAGATCAGAACAGGCTCGATAAATTTAATAATTTTCGAGATACATGTTATCAAATTTTGGAAAATTTTCCGAACTTAAAACGTTTAAGCTATTTTTTTATGTTTGAACATTTGCAATTGTCTTTATATTATCAAAAACCTACCTGATACGAGTCATTCATTTATTCGTTTCAACATTTTTATATTAGAAAAAAAAAAAGCTTTCGGGCTGAAACCCACCCTATAATGAAATCCTGCATCCACTAGTGAGTGAAAATATACCTGGTATTGTTCCTCGACTTCTATAGCATCTCCGGTGAGTTGGATGCCGGAATATTCCAGCAGCCTATCTATATCGTCGTCCTTGTCATTCAGTGGGTCCAAATTATAGGCGTTGTTTACTAATTTTAAATGTTTACTTCACTAACTCGTATAAGAAAGGTTTTTTTTTTGTTTTAAGAATAAGAAAGGTTATTGAAGATATTTTTTTTTTATTATTATTTTTGTTATTTTAAATTTGCCACTGCGTTGGAACGCATCAAGCAAATGTGTTGGCGTTAATTACATCTTCTTGAATTCCTGATATTTTCTTAACTTTTCAACAGATCTCTAGGCCACTGCCTTTTTAGTCGTCTTTGAGGCTCACCAGGTAACAGGGAGGAAGATAGAGATAGAACGAGTGGATTTGGATGATTGAGAGTAGAAGAGTGAAATGTTGTGTACTTGTTGTGTATGTAGGATTTTATTTTTGGTATGTTCATGTCTGTGTGTATGGTGTGATTTGAAATAAACCAAGGAGCATTGACGATTTTACGGAGTATTTTGGATTGTGTGGTTTGAATTTTGTTTATGTGTGTGTGTTTTGCGGAACCCCAAAGTTCTGCTCCGTATGTCCAAATAGGTATTAGGATAGTGGTGTAGATTAGTCGCTTGTTTAGTAAGTTGAGTGGAGATCTGTAGTCTAAAAGATGTGACAGTTGTTTGTATCGTCTGGTCAGTTCTTGTTTTTTTAATTTTGTGTGAATGTTCCAGGTGAGTTTTTTGTCCAAGTATAGTCCGAGATACCGTACACGTGTTTTTGAGGGAACTGGTTTATTGTCTATTGTCACAGCAAGGACACGAAATCTTCCTCAGGGAGAAGCTAAACACGAAAGATATATAAACACGATATATAAGATATAAACACGAAGATTAGCCTATTTTCCAAGCTTCGGAGATTTCATTCACTTTATTTATTCTTCTTGTATAGACCCGATGTTCAAGTTTGTTAAATAAATTTTGCATTTGAAGTTTAGCCGTCACTGGTTGTGAACAGTGATCTACTCCTCTCCCACCAAACCATTCCAGCCTCACACCTCCTTCAGAATTTAAAAGGCAACTTTAAAGATAACCGTCAGGGGTTTGCAAAAAGGACCACTATAGGCCCACTTGCCGGACTAGTTCCTCCACCCAGTACCAGTACCATTACCAGTATATCAGACAGATTATTAATGATATAAAGACAATTGCATACGATGAAACATGAGAAATTGCTTAAAATTTTCTAGTTCAGAACATTTGAAAACCTTATCTCCAAAATTATTGGATTTTTCAAACCGGTTCTGATCTTAAATTGTATGATATTAATTATAGTTTAATAGCGTATAGAATGTTTTTTGTCAAAAAAGTGGTCCTTCATGGTCAAAATGGAGGAAAAACCGAAAAAAGTGTGACAAATTAACAGTTTTGGGGATATTTAAAAGTGCCGGGAGGGGTGCCGAGGTTGAAAATTTGGATTTTAAATCAAAGTCACATCATATACAAGAAAACGAAATAAATAAACCCAATAAAAATCAATGTTTTATATTAGTACTTCTAAGTTTTTTATTTTAAAACGAATATCATTATCAGATAACATTCACTCGTGCCATCGAATGTATTGAGTTCAAAGCAATTTAAAAAAAAGAAATACTTACACAAAAAAAAATGCTCATAATTTGTCGCTCTCTAAAATCTGCTACCTGGAGGCAGTTGCCAGCTTTTTCCCTCTCCAGTTTCATACTCGCTGTATTGTCATAAGATCACATAAATTGTTAAAAATAAAATTTCAATCTAATATTAAGTTATTTGTTAACACATGGATTGTAAAACAACAGTTTTATGTAAAATGACCCACTCTAATAAATGTATTAGGGTAAAAAAAACAAACAAAGTCTTAATGTTCAACGGAGATGCTTTGTGTGTTGATATACAATTTTGTTAAATTGTCTGAACAATGAAATTGTTTTGTCCATTTCAGTATTCTTGTATGGATGAGTATAAATTCTTCTCATTATTATGGACACAATAAATATTTAATCAGTATTATAAGTGTTTTTCATAGAGGTGTTAATCTTTAAAGGTATCATCAAATATTGCCAACTCTAGTATATTCAAACTTCCTTCTTCTCTAAGTAGAGTTTTTACTAATAGTTCTGGCAGTGATTTTCCGACAACTAGAATCCGGGGATAGATGTTATATTTTTGTCTGAATTCTAATGTAATAATGGGTGAAGTTATTAGAATAAATGGAGATGGTTGCATCATCCATATTTATTAACAAATTTCACCCTCAGCATTAAATCTTTATTAGAAATCTCAAGGGGGCGTTTTAGCGTGGGTGCCCAACCCGGGAGATGAAATACGTCAATGTTCTCGACGCAAGTCTAGCGGAATTATTGGCATTTCACAGGCCTTTATGTCGCTAATGTAATATAATCAGTTTTCACCTTCTATAATTAGAGTACCTTACTTGTAAGGTACAGGTGACGGCCTTATATTAACAATGAAATAGAAAATTAAGTTTAATGAGAGATGATAAATATTTATTGAAAATATGGAAGCAGGAAGAGAACTATAGTAAAATTGCATAGCTGCTAAGATGTATTGGTTTGAAAAATCACACAGCATACTTCTTTATTTGTAGCATAACCATCAAATGGATTGAAATGAATTAAGATTTTATTTTTTCCTATCCACCTACAATATCGATCGACCAAGCGAAGTCAAAGTTGATAAACCTGTTGTGATGAAGGATTCCTAATGAGTATAAAATAATAGTTAATTAAATAGAAAATTTCTTAGATAATAGTTTCTAGTCATAGTTTTAATATAAAAATGAGACAAAATTTCACAATGTTTTGAATCACAAATATGCTTTTAGATTTACAACCGATGGTAAAGATATATTTAATTACTCATTCATCAAGTTATTACATAGACTTTTATTTGATATGTTGAAATGTTTTTGACTAATTTACAAAGTAAAAATAAAATACCTTACAATTAACTTTAAAATGAGCTATCAAACATCCCTCTTGCACCGTTCGTTATAAATCTACAATAAACTTTATATCTAAAACTTGTTAATAATGAGTCTTTCCAAAATTTTTAAAACTATTTATGATATAAATTTGTCATGTTTTTTATTTGTACAATTAATTTAACGGAAACTCATGCAAATCTAAGGCATCCAGGATCAAAAATTTTATGTTTCATAATTAAACTGAAATAGCTGTCATAAAAAGCTGATTTCGTTTTTATTATTATTAATTCTTTATTAAGATATATTACAATCTGTCACATTTAACGACAATAGTAATAGTGATAAACAGTAGCTCATTCACTTTATGCACAATAAATAAAAATAATAATACTTAAAGTAAATGTATATAAACTAAAAGATACTAAACTAAACAAAAAGAAACCAAGCTAATCAAAGTAAGTACTTAAATAAACACATGCTTTTATACAATATTCATTCACTCAAGGTCTCCGAGTCAAGCCTCACTCCCCACTCGTGGAAGGAAAGGCAGGACTCCAGGAGATCCCAGCGCCTCTCACTCAGTCGCATCACTGGTATAAAGGACCAGTGGAGGCTGTTCAGAGGAGTTTGCGATTTCGTTTCAGTGTAACTTTTTCACATTGGCAACAGTTATATAACTATACTGTTTTTAAAGAACTACTGACATGAAGATAAAAAAAAAATCACCTTGATTCAAAATTTTCTATACTCGACATTACAAATTTTTTATATAAATGAAAATTTAACTGTACTGAATGATAGAAGAAAAATACTTAATTTCACTTTCATACGACTTTTCGTTTTTCAGCTAGACTGTTCACATACATACGCACACACACATACCATTTTACGGATCTGGTTATTTGGACTGAGGAGATCTCAAAACATGTATTTCCGTTGAACACACAGATTAGAAAATTTTCACGATCGCAATACTGTCCCTCAGTATATATTCCATGTGTAAATAACTTGGATTCAAAATTTTACTTTGATTAAGTAATATTTCTAGATATTAATATAAATGAAAAATTGGCTATACTGAATGATAGAAAAAAGATTTTTAAAATGCTTTATTTATTTTATCATTTAATTATTTTACTGCTTACTGCTTCAGTTCTAATTACTGAATATTATCGGACTCTATTTAATATTTGAAGGGTAATAATCAATGGAGTTAATCTAGCTATTAAAGAATTTAAATATTTTTGAAAACTTTTCTTAAAAATACACAAGTCAATTTTTCAAGATATTCAAGCCATCGTCAGTTGATTTGAAAATTTGAAATTTAGTGTTATGGAGAACTGTTCCTAATATGCCATGTTAAATCTATGTTAATTTTAATGTTAACTTAATCACGAATTATTTATGAACTTTAAAACTGTATTTATTGTTTTGTCTGTATTATTTATTTTTGTTTATTGTTGATAGAGCATGAATGTGCTCTCTGAGCACTATTATAAATGCCCTTATTTGTGACAGATTCTAATATCTCTCAATAAATATAGTAAAAAAAAGATGTATTAGGTAAAAATACATCTATTAAATGTGAAGATAGATATACAATGACATGAATGGGATTATAAAGAAAATGAAGCGGGAACGTTATATGTGAAATCCGAATGATCCGGGACATTTTTTTACTTATGAATTTGTTAACTCAGAAGATCGGCTAAAAATTATAAAATTCCTTTCCCGTGTTGTAGATGACTATTTCACCATTGACAACTCGATTCGATTTATTATTTAGGCTTTATCGATTTCACATTTTAAATTAGATGTTTCAGCAAAACGAAACTTTCCATGCGCAATTCTTTTGTTCGAGTATTTATTTCAATGAATAGTTAATTATTCTACAAACGCTATATTCTAGACACCCTTAAATATATTGAGGGTAAAGTAATGTAATATTAAGTAATGTTCTCAGAGTTAATTCAATACTTTTATTCATAGACTCCTCGCTATCTCTGTAATGATGTCAGCTATTTATTTTTAAAATAAAGGAACCTTAACAACACGAATTTATTCAAGACTCCATTCGTTCCTGAGACAGTTGAAAGACGACCATCGATCCGAAGGAAATAATTCCAAGAATATCTTTGCCGAATAAATAAAGAGAGCGAGCGGCAGACGGTTCCTCAGTTATTCTTTTTTATCAATTTATGTCTGGAATATGTATCACTTGTATTTCAAAACCAGACATTTTTTTTAATGTTTTTTTATTTTTTGAAAAATGTTTTTTTTCGGAAAGAGACAATAGTTTATACAATAATTTAGTTCAGTTTATCACACATAGACAATCGTTCCAAACATTATGCAACGGTCGGCACTAGCGGATCCAGGATTTAATTTTGGGGATGGGGCTTCATCCCGAAAGATTTTTTTTTTCTAAAAAATGACGATAATTCCTTTGGAAAAAAAAGAAAGAAACTAACTATATATATATATGAAATAGTGTTTAAGTGATTCCTTAAGTCCTTCTAAATGTAATTACACGAACAATAATACTTTAAGAGATCATTTTTCCATAAAACATGATTATATTTTACCATTTTGGGGGGGAGAGGTTCAGCCCGAAAGCCTCCCCCGTATATCCGCCCGTGACGGTCGGTAGCAATCGCAAAGATTTATTTAGTCTATGATTAACAACGACTACCTACGTTGGTTCTGTCGAGAACGCTATGATCTAGACAGTTTCTTAATAGGTTACATTTGCTGTTATTCAAATTCTAAATATAATTCGAAAATATGACGGTGTTTCTGATTTTTAAACCAAAATAAATAAAAACTAAATAATTTTTATACTTAACATATTTTTTTTAAAATAATATATATTATTTAATGGCGAAAATGTTTGATTTAACCTTAATACAAATATATAATAATTTATATATTACATAAGCCAAACTTTTGTTTAACATACTTGAAGCCAAATATTTGTTTAATTAGTCGTTCCATTTCAAATGAAAACTTCAATAAGCATAAACATATACCTAATGTAATTACTTAGGACTCCTGATGGACGCAGCTGAAATTTGATTTAATATTATATCAGGAGTAACGTCAACATTGGAAAATAAATTTAATATAAAACCTGTAATCGTCCTACATTGTACAAACACAAATATAGGACAGATTTTCATTAAATTCTAAAACGGCTAAGAATTTCACGAAGACGCAGGATTCGTAGAGTTACGAAATGGACTTAATCCGTAACAAATAATAATATTAATTTAACTTGTATTTTATTTAATATACCAATTGGTGAATCATGTTTTATCTTTTAGTTTCTCACATAAAAGCACAAAGCTCTAGATAGCCAGGTCAAGCTATCTCTGATAGCTTAGAAATAGTTATCTAGAATGTACTGACGAGACAGAAGGACAATTATCAAGAGGAAACAATAACTGATTTCAGCCAAAGGGCACTTTCACATAGACATCTTAAGAATATTAACTATTGATAACTTCCTTTGCAGTCCTCTTCCGACTTCTCCCACTCTTCCCTTCACCGCTTGATATTCTTGGGAATATAAACCCCATCCATCTCTGGACTAATCACTCATG
Organism: Nezara viridula; assembly: GCA_928085145.1. Lineage (NCBI taxonomy): Eukaryota > Metazoa > Arthropoda > Insecta > Hemiptera > Pentatomidae > Nezara > Nezara viridula. The sequence goes on along the minus strand of OV725077.1, from coordinate 219,528,177 downwards.
TAGTTACACTGTTGATGTCACACTCTTAACTGGAGTGAATGAAAGGAGACCTGGAGTGAACTCATGTAGTCAACTGATAGTATATTACTCTGTATTTTAGATGCCATTTGTAACATTATGAATAAAATCATTACTTATGAAGTCTCCACTGCCTCCGATTCGTTAACTGTAGGAACAAAGGGGATTTTAAAAAAACTGCGTCTTTGCTCGAACTAAAGCGTTATATTATCTGCCAATAAAAAATAAAAGAAACAAAACAATCATTTTATTCCTTGTTTTATTTGTTGTATAATAATGTTTCGGAGACAGTAGATTTTAAAAATTATAATTAAAATCATCCCTACGGCATTATTAGAAGTAATTTAGTTCCTAACATAAAAAAAAATATAGATATTCCTTTATCTATCTTTCATTTTTAGAAAATCAACTGCTTGCTTAGGACTTTGAAGTACGTCCTGAGAAGGAGAGTATACCTCAAGGGTATAGCAGCCCTTTGATCCCTTGATTAAGAACACTACCCCATCAAGGGGCATCGTGTCCGAGTGATCTCGTGGTCTCAGGGGACCGCCTCCGGAACATCTATTTTAGTTTTGCTGTGGTCTAGAGGATTAAACCTAGAAGACAGAAAAATACAAAATCAATCTTACAATCTCAATAATAGGAGAGAGAGTTTTTATATTGCGTTTATAATTTAATAGCATGCAGCAAAAGTTTAATCCAGTACTGGCTTTTTATTTCTAGCTCATCATGGCTTACACTTTGGAGTTTACACGCCAGTGGTCCCGCTGGGGGCGATAAAGCTACCAATCGATAAGCGGTTGTTGGGTAAACGCTCCTAATCTGTCCTCTAGACGGTCCCCGTGAACTAAAGATGGCTTGGTAATGAGCGAACTGTTATTTCCTATTAGCGGTTACTAACTGTCACTTATGATGAGTATTTATGGAACTGGTGGTTCCTTTTCATAAACTCGAACTAATCGACAAACATTTTACTCGTTACGCTGGTTAAGATTGAATTATTTATTTTAGATTTTTAAGTTATTCGATTGTTGGTCGCCTAGCCCTGAAGCCATCTTACCGGCACCGTTAACTCGGTATCAATCGCTTTCATTCATAATTAATACTTGCCTGTCATGTTATCAAGTTGATATCAACTGATTAAAATAATGGAAACAAATAAGGTCCACTGGGCTCGTCCTACAAATAGGAACAAATAGAGTGCAAAGATTATGTGCACTCTTCCCAGGATTGAAGAATGGACCTCATAAACTTGGTAATATTATTCCTAAAATAATAATTTGCTCTCTGCTTAGTTCATAACAGACCTTCAATTTAATTATTAAATATAAAAATGAATCTTGTAATAATTACTAAATTCATATAACTTTCCCCTTATTTAATAGGCTAATCTTTCTTCGCGAACGAATTCATCTAGCGTAGACGCACGTTTACAGACGTATGTTGTTTTTGGGACAACAGATATTCTGGAATGGGTCCACCAACTTTGGCAGTGGCAGGTCATCCTAAGATACATTGCCGATCCCTTTTGAGATCAATCTGACGGTGTCATTTCCACCGACTACTTCAGGAAGGGAGCATGGAGGTGTGGGGGCCTTGGAAGTATGAAGCAAACATAGTTGGATACTCTTCTTTGGGTTTGTACCTATTAGTGATGCCCAAATGCGAGACCGAGACGAGTCTTGGTCTTGCAAACTCAGTCTTGGTCATGGTCTTGGTCTTGCACAAGAGTCTCGCAACAGTCTTGCAGTTACTTATTAGCTTATTACTATAGAGATATTACTGTATTTTTTTAGATAGGAGAAACCTAACTGAGCCCGAATAAAAATTGGAGGAGTTAAATTCAAAACGATATTGATTATACCAACTATTTACATATATTAACTATGATTGGCAAGTATTAGTAACTATTTTGCCTTAATATTTATTTTAAAAAATCGATTTTTTTTTACCAGTCTTGGTCTTGGTCTTGCAACAGTTAGGTAGCCTTGGTCTTGGTCTTGCAATGTGCAAGACCAAGACCGGTTTTGGGCAACACTAGTACCTATTACTTATCAAATTTTCGTTATAAAAATCCAAAAGGGTTAATCATATATGGTTATAGAATATTATGAAAATATTCCAAACCAGGTGATGCATGTTTCCCATTCCCATCCGTGCGTGAAGTTAACACCTTGTAAATATTGAGTAAAATATTTAGACATGAAACCTGTACCACTACAAACCTGTACCATGAAGGGTCTTGGGTTTAGTACTTAAGTGAGGAAGTATTGTTTCAAGGCTAACGTTGTGAAGGGAGGTACCTGGGCCTGGAATAAGCTCAATCGCCAAATGTTTTCCTCCTAAATTAATTAATTAAACATTACCCATTTTATAGAGGCTAGGTGTGCCCTACTATGGTCCGACTCTAGGTTCGATCCATGGCTGATAAAAAATTGTCATCAGATGGATTCGAACCCGGGACCTTCAGCTTAGGAAGTCAGTGATTACAAACTGAGCTACCCCGCACTCAATTACAACATTTATTAAGTATTATTCAGACATAAATATCTTCTTTGAAATTTATGTTTACTATTGAGATATCTGAAAAAATTCTAAATTTTATTTTACCATTCCTCTTATAAAAACAATGGATCATATACCGTCCAAGGAAAGTTTATATACAGTTCATCCTCGATAGATCCCATATTTACTTTTGAAGTAAATAGAAATTAAGTAATAAATGAACAATTATTAAAAGACTTTATTCAGAAATATTACAATTTGTCACAGTTTAAGGACACTTATAATAGAGTTCAGAGATTGCATTCATAATGAACAATTAACAAATATACATGATATGTGTCCTTATTCTGAATTATCTAACAAATGTTATGACAACAAGGTGGTGTTTATTTGTTGAAAATATAAACTGTTGAATTGATGGAAAACTACTGGTACAAAAGTACATTCTATGTAAATGATTACATGTCTGCATAAATGACAAATAGATATTTCGATAGATAGATGTTATGTTTGATGAATTCCTCACAAAGGCAGTAAACATTAGTAAAATACTAAAAGCAAACAAGTACAGATAAAGATTTAAAAATAAAAATCATATTCCTAGCAGGAGAAGGGGTTAAATACTAAACATAATGAAAAAAAAGAAACAATAAAAATGGTCAATATTTAATGGTGTATCTATTGAAAATATTCTTACTTCTAATCAAAAAGAATAAATAGATTTTAGTTTACGTCATCTGGAATTATCTTAACCTAACAAACATTTACATAAATTACATTGAAGTTTTTGAAAATCATTTATTCATAATAAATCATTTAAGTGATTGTAGTATTTAATTTCACATACGCAATATGTGAAGGAAAGAAAAACTTTTTGAATTAATTTCAAACTATTTGCATATCAACATATTTTTCAAAAAAGGCTTAAGCGACAAAAAGTAAAGAATTGGGCGAATTTTATTATATTATAGAGCTTAAATTACGAATAACCATATTTCGTAACTTTTACAATATTCAGTACAGTAAAGCATACAATTTAAATGCTAAGATGAAATAAAATATGAGAATATGACATACGCGGGTTTGATATCCACGAGTTTTGTCAACAACGAATTCTAAAATGCTAAAGATTTCCGCATTTGCAGATTGCATATTTGATAATTCCTCTTCAAAAAAATCCAGTGCATACTGAACTTGCATATCGGTACTGTTAGTACAAAAAGTCATATGTAAAAACTGACTGTTTTACATAATATGGGAGAACATAAAAATTAATATGTTTTTATGATTTATTGGTTTTATGATACTACATATATCATTTTAGACTATAAAATGTCAAAAATACGATAAAATTGAAACATTGTACATACTATCTTTTGCACAAACAGTAGTGATTTATATTTAATTGGTATGTTTTACTCGTGATATGGACGGAATAAAAGTCCATAGGAAAAATTCAACTTTTTGTTTGTTCGGAAAAAGCAATAAGAACACTTTTCTTCAGTCAGAACAAATCTAATTATGCTGGAATATAAAAATATGCATGAAGTTCACAAAACTTTTGAGATTTCAGGAGGAAATCGAGACCACGACGATCTGGTTGAACTTCAATAGAAACAAACACATTCACAAATGAGACATTTATTTTACGAATTCAGAGTCAAAATTAATTTAAATTAACTGAAAATTTCATGATATTTAAGTATCGGCAGTAAGTGTGATGTCAGTAACGCTTGGAATGAACCGAACAATACAGTATAAATTAACTTTTTGAATAATGGCTAAAATTTCATAACCCCATAAAAATATTGTATTAACCTAACTTCCACTTCGTATGATAAATGCCTTCCAAATTACACAACCTGTGTATTTTTAATAGTTATTTGTATTAATTTTAATTATTAAATGGAATTTAATGTGATTGGTACTAGACAATTTCTAATCCATTCTCCATATTTCATCCAAGTTTGGGTCAAATCGAACGAGCTGTTTTCATACTATAGGCGTGTCAAATAATACGTTTACTGATCTGAAAGCATACATTTTTTTTTTTTTTTTTTTTTGAGATTAGTGCATAGAATTCGATAAAGCTAATTATCTGATAACCAATCCCTAACTTCCCTCCAAATTTGTGCCAATTCGAACATTTTAGAGCTATAGACGTGACAAGGAAAACAAGTTTGCTCATATATAAGAGAAAATAGAGGACGAAATTTAATAAAATCGATTAAGAATCATCATTTTACCAAAACACACTATTCTTTCAACTTTGTGCCAAATTGAACTAGCAGTTTCAGAAATATATCTAAGAAAATAAGTTTACGCGTGCGCAAGCGGAAGTGCAGGATGGAATTTGATAAAATTGATATTGATACGACATCTGAAAAATTCATGAAAATCCGATGAACGTTACCAGTTGATATGCCCGTTACATCGATTTGACTACAGACACCTAATCAAATTTGATCCTTGATGTCTGAAACGTAGTAGGAGATTGAAAATGTTCGATTCTGAGTAAAAAACGTTTTTATCCTCTCTCTCACGAATAAAAAGCTTCCCTACCTTCGGTAGTGAGGAAGCAAAAATACAACATTCTTTCAGTCTGTTTTTGTTTGTCTATAGTGGTAATTTTCTCTTTTTGGTTTATTTAAATTTATTTAAATAATACTATATTAATTAAATAATGCTTTATTAATTTCAACAATGATGCTTCTAAGAATAATTTTTTGTATGAACAAATCCTTACATTTAGTATCAGTATATGCGTTATGATTCAAAAATAAAACGTATAGTCCATCGCCGCAACAGTAAAATTTGGTAAAAATGTAAAAATTAAGTTGTTCAACAGAACTAACGTCAGAATATAATGTTAGCAAAGTTTAAATGGACAGAACAATTTTACTCTGGTGTAATCAATTTTAAAAATTATGTTATTTGTATAGTAATTATTCTAACTGTTTATGGCAAAATATTAGGTTGGCAAATAAGTCCCTTTCGGTTTTTCTGTTTATTTATATGTCACTATGATAAACTTCTTATGAATTTTACGCCCTGAGGCGGATTAATCTGTTAACTCTTGTTGAAACTAGCTCAGTACTGTGTTTGCTATTGCACTGTGAATATGTAAGAAAATATCATTCATTATCGCCATATTTCGTAGTATTATTTTAAAAAAGGTAAGCGTGCTGCAGAAGCTCATAGAAAAATCTGCAGTGTTTATGGCGAAGATGCCTTAACCGAACGCACCTGTCAAAATCGGTTTGCTAAGTTTTATTCTGGAAATTTTGACATCAATGATGCTCAACGGTCTGGTCGCCCATATGAAATTGAAACGAGCAATGTTAAGGCCACTATTGATCAACATTCCACTCAATCAGCGCGAGAGATTGCTATGGCTCTTAATGTGTCGCACACAAACCGTAGAAAACCATTTGCACAAGGCTATGTTTCCAGGCTTAAATTTTGGTCTCTCATATGATTTTTTTCGAAAATCACAAAAAAAGTTATATCTTCAATATGACTTTAGCTATCTACAAACAATAAGGTGGATTGTTTATCCAGTTTGTCAACAACTATATCTGTTAACTCTTGTTGAAACTAGCTTAGTATTGTGTTTGCTATTGGACTGTCAATATGGAAGAAAATATCATTCATTATCGGCATGTTTTGTTGTATTATTTTTAAAAAGTAAGCGTGCTGAAGAAGCTTATAGAAAAATTTGCAGTGTTTATGGGGATGATGCCAAATTTTATTCAGAATATTTTAACATTAATGATGCTCATATGAAATTGAAACGAGCAATGTTAAGGCCATTGTTGATTAAAATCGCATCCAATCAGTGCAAAAGATTGCTATGGCCATAAATGTGTTGCACAACTGCGTAGAAAACCATTTGCACAAGCTCGGCTATGTTTTCAGGCTTAATGTTTGGTTTCCTTACATGATTTATTTTTCCAAATCACAAAAACTTTATCAACAAGAAATTTAGAAGGAATCTAAAAAGAGTCTCATAAACTACACAAAATGACATCAACAGAACCTTCGTAAGCAAACTACGAAAGGAGATAAAAAATATAAACCTATAAGGAGTTTTTGTTTATTTATTCCTTATGTAGGCATTAAATAAAAAAACATCCATACGGCGTTAAAGAGCAATAATTCAGCTTTCCAACAGATATAGTAACATCGAATTTGGGGAACATCGAGAATAGTTCCACAAAGACAACGCTAGACTCCACAATCGCAATAAATTATTGAGCCTTGGATGGGACCTTTTGCCTCACTATCCCTATTCACCAGACCTAGCTTCAATTGACTACCACTTATTCCGGTCTCTGCAGAACTCCATGAATAGAAAGAAATTTCAAAAGGATGAGAACATCAAAACCACTTGCATCAGTTTTTTAACAATAAACTTCAGACCTTCCATGAACATGGCGTTTTGCATTTAGTGGAAAGATGAGAAAAATTCATATTAAATAATGGTAAATATATTGTAGATTAAAACAAAGTTTATGTTAATAATTGAGTTTTATATCACGCTGAAAAACCGAAAGGACTTACTTGCCAGTCCAATAGAATTTTGATTAAAATCTTGAAGGAAAAAAGAAAAGAAAACTATTTAGCCTCTTCTATAAAATTGTGTGATTTGCAGTAAATTCATTCTTCAATCGGATGAGAGATTTGGTGATTGTTTAATTATTCAGCTCAGATCACTCTGATAGACAAATATGGGTCAATTAAAAACTATTTGCCATAGCTTAGCATTGTCAAACAATAATTTCTGTTAAAAGTAGAGGAAATAGTGAAGATTGTGTGATGCGGGCAACAGATTTTCTTACTTTCACTTAGTCATCTTTATTCTCTCATTCACCCCTTTCTGATACCACGATATGAAACCGTAATCTTACATTGGAAATTGAATAGCTGTAATTTCGTTAATAGTTGTCCAAAATGAAAGATTTTTATATAACTTTGTAGGTAATTTAACTACCTTTCATAAGTTTTATTATAAATTTTACCGTATAATATATACTTAGGGAGTTAGGCCCCATAACATTTTTCTTTTCTTTATAACTTTTTTTCCTGAATTTTTTCGGGAATTTAGTCTATATACGAAAATTGAAAGAACAATGATTAGAACATTACATGAAAGTTTCATCAAAAGCGTTAGAGCCGTTTTTGCGCTACAGTCTATAGAAAAATGTGTTTTTCATTTATTGCGCGCAAGCTATTGCGCATGGAGCACCGAATTTCCGTCACAGGCATCAGTAGTCAAAAGCCAAATAAAAAAAGAAGCAACAAAATCGGTTCAGTAGTTCCCGAGAAAATCTTGGAACAGACAGACAGACCAATGGCTAAAAGTGTGTTTTTCGGACTCAGGGGCTTTGAAACGGATAGATCCGTCGAAAGCCGCATGTCGGAAATTTGACCCGATTGCAATACTTTCCTTACCTAGTATACGTAGGAAATTGATATGTGAAATCTCGTGTGGAGACTGTACGTATTAGTTAGTAAGTGACCTCTAGGATTGATCAACACTTAATCAGTGCAATTTATTTTTCCCAACAAAATTAGGTTAAATTTTTAAATTATTCTAATATTGCAGTGAACCCTGTTCCTGTTTAAAATGCATGGCGCACAATACACAAAGAAGGACAATTTGCCGCTGTTCTCTTTAATTATGGCTAATTAGTTTTAATGGAAGCCTCCTAGCCGTCTAGTTAAACTCCCCATTTTCATGTTATTCATATCACCGTGGTGGGAAGGGGTGGAGGGGGCGCAATTACGCTCCCAGTTTTAGTATCATCAACTTGATTATGTTTAAACTCAAGTTAAATATCCTTTGCGTTGTAGCGTTGCGTTACTAAAAGTGTAACCATAGTAGACTGTGTGAATTCGACGGCAGTAGTACGAATATTATCTATTTTATATGTCTTACCAGTTTAAACAATTTATACCAGATCTTCAAACATCACATGTTTGTTTCTCTTCTAAGATTTTTGTTTCTCTTTAAACCTAAATAGTCCGTGGTAAAGACCCCTTTTTATCGAATTATTAACATCCGCCTGAAACTTCGTAAATAGTTGCATTTCATCGTAACCTACAACTATTATATTTACGAAAACTCTAGAAATAGGGGTGTTTTAAATCTGGAGGGGAGGGGGCAATTTTATCTGTTTACTTAGGTAATAAAAACGCGTAAATACCCAATTGCATTCTATTTGGATTGTATGATAATTTGATCACAAAATCGATAAAAAAGGTGGTCTACAAAAATATTGGCCCGTTTTCTCTATATGACCTCGTAATTTAGAATATTTCGGGGTGCAGGTCAAGCCAAACGGCTCAATATTTTTGAAGGCCGTCTATTTTATCGATTTTGTTATCAAATTATGTTAAAGGGTACAAGTAGAAAGCATATGGGCATTTACGAGTTTTAAGTACCCAATTAAATAGACAATGCTTGCCTTCCTCTAGATTGAAAATGCTCCAATTCCAAGAGTTTTCGTAAATAAAATAGTTGTAGGTTATGATGAGATGAAACTATTTATGAAGTTTCGGGCGGATGTTAATAGTATAAAAAAGGGGTCTGTACCACGGATTAAAATATCGTCGGTTTATTGCAAAAAAACATCAAGTGACATTCCATAACTTCAAATCACGAAGAACTTGATGAATTTTCCCTTTGTGAAATCAAAAAGTGTTCACTTTTAGGCACTACGTTTGATAAATGAAGGGGTTTGTGTCATTTAAGTACAATCACTCTGTTCTAACTTATTTTTTTATCAATAAACAAAGTAAAAAATCACAAAAATGTTCTTAAAAGTTCTGCTTCATCAAAAAGTACTTACAAGAATTTTTGGAATAAACCCACGGTATATCCACTGTCAGGAGTAGCCCAGCCATTCTTGTAGATTTAGAATACAAGAATGATAAATTACATTTTCAAAACAAAAAAAGTAATTTTTGTAATATGTAATTTTAATAAAATAATCGTGGATTGATCGTTGTCTGTATTGAATAATTGAAGAGAAGAGTGTTTGGGGTGATCAGTAAAAAAACATAAGTAAAAATAAATAATTATATTTATTTTTGCCGACGTTTCGGCCCAAAGTTCAGCCCTCATCAGGCCTTCAAGTGAAACGCTGTCATAAGAATGGTGTGGTCTTGTTGGTAAATATAATCATTTATTTTTACTATTTTTTTTTTATTGATTAACCCAACCATTCTTTTCTTTATTTATTTTAATAAAATACTTTCAAGAAAAAACTTAAAAAGAATTTTTATAGTTGCGTCGCATATTTTTGTTAAAATATTGGTTTACTAACTAAAAAAAAAATGTTAGTTTCTGTAAAATTTTAAAATGATCATCTAAAATCGATATTTCGACATAGTATGAAGGCACCAATTAATGCAAAAAAATACTAATAAGTTCTGATAATTTTTCATCATATTTTTGTATCTAACTGTTTTATCTATAGTACCTAAATATGTACCAAAACTGTTCTCTTAAGTTAACAAGGGGGTTGAATATTTTTCTATAAGGTTATTAATTTTAAATTCTTAATAATCATTGGAATCTTGTTAAATACCTTGCGAAATTCATTAAATTATTTTTATTAATTTTGATGTCGATAATTCTTTTGGTTGGAATGCAGAGCAGAGTTTTTCTACAAAACATTTGACAATTATTTGATTATGTTTAAATACTTATTACTTTATGATTATTTTATTACTTTTTAAACATATAGTGCTCAGTTGATGAAATTGTTCTTGTTTTTAAACCTGGCAATGTAGTAGTAATACATATTAATCACATAACATGTTTTTCGACACAATGTGTTGAATGGTCTTGAAAAACAGGAAACAAGTTAATATATTGCTATATTATATTAACAAGATTTTAAATGAATATTAATATTTGATTTTTTGTGTAAATAAGCCAATAATAATCAGAAGAAGAAATTTTATCTGTATAATGTAATCAGTTTTAATCGATACATCAATTGAGAGTCCCGTTTGTCTCATTAAATTGTAATTGCGAATAATTAATACTGAAAATTAAAGTAATGGTTGAAAGTTTTGTTTATCAAACGTTATCAGTGACCTTCTCATGTTGGAGTACACGCCAGGGCCTTCACTTAAGCTGATATCGAGTGTAAAGAAACTACTAAAGCTAATATGTTATGCAAAACTATTTGATTATTGATTGCAATTAATAAAAATAAATTTGAATTTATTTTTTAAAAACTCAATGGTTCTAAGGACTTGGCTAGATCGTTGTAATATTTAGTAAACCATCAGAAGTTCATACCTAGTGTTTATTCTCAAGACTTGAATTGGGGTAATATACCTGTGAAACATTTAAATATAAAATCAATATTTATTATCACAATTGTATATTAATTTCACTTACCTATATATGAAATATATAGTAAGCGTAAGTATTGCGATATTGAAAATTTTAAAATCTGTGTTTTCAGCGTGCAAATAACCAAGTCCCACAAAATGGTCCGTGTGTGAGTGTGTGTCAGCAGTCTAGCTAAAAAACGAAAAGTCGTACGAAACTGATATTATGTATTTAAGATAGGTATACGCCTCATATGTGACAGGAACTTTTTCGTTAAAGTGCCACTTTACATCACTTCTGAAACACATTTTTACAATTTTCTCAAAAATGGCTATAAGAATTTTGATTAAACTCGGTTTATCATTGTATTATTAAGTTGTCTTTAATATCAATCAGGTCTTATCCCCATTGATGTTATGTCCCCAAAGTCTTATGCCCAATGTTCATATACGTCTTTCCCTAAAGTACCTTTAATATGGTTTATTTAAAATAATTAATTATCTCACATTATTTAAACTTAAAAAAAATGTTAAATATTACTTTTAAAAGAATTTGATAATTGAATAAAGGGATAAAAATAAAAACGCTTATCCAGGTCGAAAATGAATCTCCGGAAATACTAGTCTGATGGTATCGGTATAATATATCGTTGAAAAACGGAGAATTTTAGAATAAACAATATCAAATATAGAAAGTTGTTGAAGGTAACGGAGAGTGACGAAAAAAATTATAAATAATAACTTTTGAAAACTAATATTATTTAACGTAAATCACATGTTTTCAAAGAAATTAAATGAAATTTACTACCTCAATGTGAACTTTTAAAATAATTTTTAAGTTTGAAAAATTATTTAAAATCCATATAATCAAAGCAACAACATTGTTTAAAAAACCTAGCATATTGTACTTGTGTGAAAGAAGAAGTGAATAAAATCATTTCATGGGTGTACAAAGCATATGTTTATAATTTTAAATACATTTACTGTAGTTTAATAATTCTAGATCTGATATTATATTTAAATAATTAGGTATCAACGTTCGTTTATTTCGAAAAATCGTCATGTAACTTTAAAAAAGTTAAAATAGTGAATATTTTGATGACTTTTTCCTTTGGAATATTCCAACAGTATCCATTTCCAGTTAATGTGACAACTTTTGATCTGTCTATGACAGACAATGTAAATCTCTTAGTTCAATTTTAGCAAACTTTGCAAAGGAAAATAAATGTTTAATATCTAACTGTGAATGTGATTTGTGAACACTATTTTTAATGTCCCTGAGACAGATTGTAATATATTTCAATAAATAAGCTATTATAAAATATCTAATAGTCGTACAATCCACCATGAACGGGTAGTGCAACCCATAATCACCCGGTGACATAATAAATAAGTTTTGTTATTTTAATAGTATTTAAGATTTGTTAGCTGTAAGCTTTTAGCTTTAGCTTGGTTAAAAATGCTATTAAATTTTTTATAATGGCCCAACACGGCCTGAAATTAATTTCTATACAAAATTGATTGGTAAGTGAAAGTTGTGTGTTGCGCGCACAAGATTTTTTTTTTATGTTGGACGCAATTGCACAAATAGTTGCTTAGTCAATAGTTCCTGGTTACATCTTGGTCCTGTTTTTATTTTTGCGATCATTTCTTTATTGAATTATATTACATTTTATTTTAAGGGTTTCAGTAATAGTGATAGAGTAGCTCATTCACACTATATGTGCAATAAATAAAAATAAAATAAACAACAAAATAATAATACTAAAAGTAAAACAATAAAAACTAAACTAATCAAAATATTAACTTAAATACGAGCATACTTTTATACAATATTTACAAAATTCATATACTCAGAAGAACTCCGCGAGCTGATTGGTAATTGTGTAACCAATTAAAATTGTGAAAAAGTTATGCTGACTTTCCTTTACAAACGTTTTTAAAAGCTACCACAAACCCTGTTGATGTGTTATTCCAGATTGATTTATAAGTCGGATCCGATATCTTTTCCATGGGTATCGTGTTACTAATTTAGTATTTGTATCTTTATATCTAAATGTTGGCATTCCTGGAAAAAGGGCTAAAAATCAGATTATAAATAAAATGAGTTCTACTTATGGTTGAAACATTACGAAAATATTGCATGGATGATATTAACGTGATCAGGATTGATGAATCTATTATTTTATAGATTACCAAAGCACTCAAAGGAACATTTTGAATTAATATTATTACTTAGCTTATTATATGGTTCAGTCTTCAGCTATTGTCTTCTTCGTGGCCGTGGAGTCCCTGGTGTTGTCTCAACAGTTATCAGCTTCTCTCAAGAACATCTCTAGTTGACTTGTCTTGTAACAGATAACCTCTTCTTCAAGTAACTTCCTCAGACTGTCTTCTCAAACCTCCCCAACTGACTGTCCTGTTCCACCGAAATATGTTTGTATCTCATTTTTACCCCGTTTCTTGTCTTAGTTATCTTGATGATTCTTGTTTTCTCGGTTTCATGTACCCCTCTACTTCTCTGTAGCCATTTAATTTTTTTGATATTCTGAAGTTCGTCGAGTGTTCCTTTGAATTCCATGTATCTTCTTGAATCTCTAACGAATTGTCGGTCCAATACTTTATTTGAGCTGTGAAGCCCGGCATATCAGTACAAGTACCAAGGCATGTACTCTGCCCCCATGTCATTATTAAAATAAGATTTTAAATTAAAATTAAAATTTTCGTGGAAGAAAAGGCAGGATTCTAGAAGTTCCCAGCGCCTCTCACCCAGCCTTATTACTGGTATTACTGGTGGAGCCTGAGTAGAGGAACTACACATGGCTTGGGTGGAACTCCATTGGGAAAATAGAAACTGCATTATATGCTTATTTACAAAAGGTCTCTGAGCCACTGCCACTTCAACATTCTAGGAGGATTCTAGGGATGAATGGAGTTGAATAGGGATTTGCCAGGGAATTTGGATGATATGTAAGGTTCTGATGAAATTTTGAGACATTTTCTGGGATAAGATCTCGGACAAATGGGATATTAAGGTCATGGTGTAGGGTTTTATTGGTTACATAGAACGTAACATCAACTATTGTTCGAAGAACTTTGAACTGAAAGGATTAGATGCGTTTGATGAAAATTTTGCTGTTTCCCTCAGTTCCAGGTTTCAGGGTTGTCTTATAGATCGGTAATTTTTTGTCAATTGGAAGTTGAGATTTTTTATTCAATAATTAGTTCTTATTAAATAGATCTTATTTCCTTCTTTTGTTAGAAAATTGTTCAATTCATCCAGTGGTTAGCCATCAAAACTTCATATAACAGCATATAACCTAATTAACAATTGACAAACATCTTTGAGGAATGTATAGGAAAAACAATACAAAAAAGCACACTTTAAATAAATAAAAATATTTAACGGAATATTTGTATTTATTACTTGAGTGTATCGATGTCTAATTTGTTTTTCTAAATTAATTAATCTAAATTGGTATGGACCAATAATTAAAAAAAAAAAGAAAAACGAAACAATGTTTGCGTAACTGTTAAATTATTTTTCGTTTACAAACTTCTTATTAAAATAAAATAAAAAAAAACACAATATAAATTTCTTCTTTTATTTATTTGTCTGAGTAATTGCCAAGTTATGAACTGGATCGGAAATGACAAGCTGAGATTACGTAATCTTTCTCTCCCCTCGTAGCTATTAAGTTGGCTCACCTGGCTGAGGACAAAGCCAACTGGATGAGTTACAAAGGATTTCTGTTGCACAACAAACCCCAGCTGGTTCGGATTAACATTGCCTTGTATTGGCTTGATATCATTTGCAGGTAGTAATTTCATTGTAACTATCGATCCTCAAGGAAGTAAAACATTAAAAATAAGTACTAATAAGGCAATATTTAAAAATGATTGTTTTTTTTTTCAAAAGATATGCTGATTGACTTAAAATATTATAGACTATACAACTGTGAAAACTCACATTATAGAACTATCCCTCTCTCTATCGTATTTACAATATAATATTATCAAGATAGTATATAAAACACAAAAATTTTAAAGTAACGATTTATTTAATATGTATATATATTAATATTGTTGGTTAGTACTTCCCCTTTATTTGTAATAATAATTTTAAAAAATAGATTCTCAGTTCTACTATATTTTTATCATAAACTCTACATTTCAGTTTCTAGGCAATTTAAAAGGAAGAAATCTGACTTTAATGTTAAAATGAAATCATTTGGGCTAATTTGCACTTGTATAAAATCGAAACTTGAAAAACAATGTCTCCTCAAAACCAATGATCTCCTTAAAACATATTTGATCAGTTAACTAATTTCAAATTGTTCTGCGAAATAGATATTGTTTAATTTTTTAAATTGACTTTTAAATATTAATAATATATTATTCTATCCAATCAGTAAGTTTCGCATACCAAAATGAAATCGGCACAACTTAAAATTTTTGACGTTAAAAATTTTATTCGTTGGATCCCCCAACTACCTATCGAATAACAAGCTCTCAAAAATCCTATCTACCAGTAAATTGTCTTTTAGAAAGCTCTTTCAGGAATTTTATCAATAATTTACAGTGTTTTAAGAATTTTCAGTGTTCTTACAAAATACATTTTTTGAGTTGTGCCTCTTTTACTTCTGATGTGCTATGCAATTTATATTATATTGTATATTTATACTTACGCTGATTATCGACTCCAGACTAGCCTCACTGTGTTTAAAAAATTCTTTATAACATTATAAAATTGGTATTCACTTTGAAAAATTAGATTAAATAGGCAAATCAGAAAATCTAATATTTAAACTTTGACGAGAAACCTGTCCACCAGTTTATATCGGTGACAACCAAATTCCTTAGACGGATACTGTACGTAATCTTGGATTAATATTCGACAGAAGGATGATCTGGAACCCACACGTCAAAATGAAAAGACAGACCTTAAACTGAAAATACTATATTCTCTTCTTTCCAAATCTAAATTGAAAATCAGACAAAAACTCAATACATACACTTACCTACTCAAACCCATATGGACACACGCCTCACAAAAGACGCACTTACAAAAACTTTAGTAATTTTAACCCAACATTTTAAGACTGATAACAACTCTCCCTGATACGTAAACAACAAAACTTTAAACACCGGCTTGCGACAACCAGCTATCGACCAACACATACGTAACCTTTAATGGCGATTTCATATTAAACAACACTGACACAACAACAGACTTATTAAAGACACGACTACTGCAGACATGCCCATTAGTATGCGACTGAAGAGGAATTGGATGAGAGATCTCCTTTCCTGAATTAAGGAAGTAAACCAAGACCAGGAAGGAGTGCTGCTGGATATTATTCTTTTACATTCCTCAAATGTAATTTTTCTTAATAATAACAATACAGCTGCTTATTGTCAAGATTATTACAGGTGTGGATAAAGACATGAAGAAAAAAAAAAATTATAAATTTAATGTTCCAGAACAAATTAAAAATAATTTCTTGTATCTTCATCTCGGTTTTATTCTCTTACTGAATCTTATGTAATCACTATTACTCCACTCGTTTCATATCAATATGGGCTGAAGTACTTAATGTAATAAGTATTTCTTTCATTGAATTTGATATAAATCCTTATGTTTGACAGCAAATAACAGATGACCAAATATGATCGATTGTTATGTCTAAATAAGAATGGAATAAGGCAATCAGGTAGTACAGTATAAGAACAAAATGCCCCAAATTTATTAGATAATGGGTGTCTCAAGTATGAAATATATATTATGTAAAAGTTCCAAACTGTGAAATAAGGAAAGGAGTATATCAAATGGATAATATCCTCCACACCATTGAAATTATGAGGCTGAAGTGGTATGGACGTGTGATGAGAATGAAGAGGGGCGAAGGCCTAAGCGAATTTGGGATTGAAACCAGAAGGAATACGGAAGAAAGGTCTTCTGGAGAGTATGAGGGCATAAAGGAAAGAATGATAAACAGGGGAATGTGGGAAGAACACTGGCAGAACTGAAGAAGATGGTAAAAACTAATATTTGATGACGCCATAACATATGACCAATGTTGTAAAATAAAAAAATAAAACTCAAGTATAAAATAAAAATGACAATAATTCATCAATCTTGATCTTTTTCGATTTATTACTTTCTCCTAATATCTTGCCCATAGGTATAATTTAATGTACACCCGCTCTTGATTTATAATGTTTCTTTATTACTTTTAATTATTTGTATGCTTCTTAGGTGCTTTGTTCCCCTCGTCAGCATATAATTTGCCTTAGTATTGGGTTAATATTATTCAAGTTTGGTCAATGCTTATTCTACAATCGTACGACTACGTTTATTAGTTCATTTTTTATCGATGTCATGGATGACATTTCTACAGAAATACAGGTAGAATTTCGCAAATATATCATTAATTAAACAAAATATAATTGCTAATTTTTGCTAAAGATCCGTGGTTTGCTATTACAGAGGTTTGCGAATTATTATCATAGCCAGTAAAACGGAGAATCTTAGCCAAGTTGATGTTTTGAATACATAGGTTATGAATAAATAAAGCCATTAATCGTAACAATATAAAAAAAAAATTTCTAAAATTTTGATTAAAATTAATTAAAATAGAGTATAAACACATAGGCAAACCATTTGTTTTGACTATCTAGATTACAACTTAGTTAAATTCACAAAATAGCATAAAACAGTTAGCCTTTCATCAAGCCATGGATGTTTGCATAATAAACGATTTTTTTAGCCACGAACAGTTTCTTATTCAAAATCTACAGCAGAGGCTTGTTCAGTCTGTGTATATTACAATTTCATCATGTACTGATTTTTGTAATCAATTTTTTTTTTTCTCAAGTTGTTTGTTCACGATATTGGTCTTATCTTGTAATCTCGAAGATCCATAGAATGATCTATCGGTTGAATTTGTTAAATAATATGATCTTGAAGTGGCCACTTAGAAATTAATGAAACATTTCACCTTAACATATTATTAGGTACGTGTTTATAAGTTAATCGTAAAACTGGATTTAAAAAAAAAATGATAATTCAAGCGTGGTATTGTTGGGCGAAGTAACGAGATCAGAGACCATTGCTTGCACTATAATACACACGACTACTGAGACAGCTGAGCAGGAAACCCTTTAAGTTGGATTGTCTAGGGAAATTGAGGGTTGTTTTCGGCTGTTGATTGTATTTTTTTATGTTTTTCAATACTTTCGTAACAATCTTTTTAACCGTTGTTTCTATTGTAGCAGTATTTTAGTAATTATTACAAACATAGCTTAATTATTTATTCTTAATAATTACACCTACTAATTATACGTATGAATAATTTATTTATCACAATTCTTGAATGTTATTAAAGAATCAGTAAATGAATAAATAATAAATGAATAAATTAATAATTCAATTTATCAAGATGGTATAATATATCTACATACTACATAGTGTTGCCCAAATGCGAGACAGAGACGAGTCTTGGTCTTGCAAACTCAGTCTTGTTCATGGTCTTGGTCTTGCGCTAGAGTCTCGCAACAGTCTTGCAGTTACTTATTAGGTTATTACCATAGAGATGTTACTGTAATTCTTTAGATAGGATAAATCGAACCAAGCCCGAATGAAAAATTAGAGGAGTTAAATGCAAAAGTATATTGGTTATACCAATTATTAACATATATTAACTAAGATTGTCAAGTTTTAGTAACTATTTCGCCTTAATTTTCATTTAAAAAATCGATTTTTTTTTTACCAGTCCTTCTCTTGGTCTTGCAACAGCTAGGTGGCCCTGGTCTTGGTCTTGCAACAGCTAGGTGGCCCTGGTCTTGGTCTTGCAAAGTGCAAGACCAAGACTGGTTTTGGTCAACACTAATACTACACAAAGTCCTTTGTTTTTCTACTTTTCCTGGCCTTTTTGGCTATACGGGATTTTTCCGGGCTATAAAAGGCCAGAAATTATTGCCAGAGTTAAAAGTCCCTCCGTCAACAGAACACGAACTCATAATTATTTTATCATGTTATCTCCAGCCCCCTCCACCATTCTGCTCCGATATAAAGAACATATATAAAATACATGACATAATATGGTATATAAACTTATATAAGATAGATGGTATATGATATCAAACATCGTATAACGTATGTCTTTTGCATCATCAATAAAACATTAGTTCTAACACAAAGTTTAGAAGAAGTTTAGTTAAAACATGAAATGACTGTTCATTAGGTTTATGTCTTAATGTAAGTATTTTTTTTACAGCTTTACTTTATTTATTTATTTTTATTTCATAAAATTTACAATTCATATCATGGCTAGTTTCAGTATGAGCTCAAATCCTATTAGATACTAAACTGACCCTTCCCCAGAACGTGGCCTGCTTGTGGTAGCACAAGTTTTGCTGACAGTTGTGAATTGTATATTTCCCTGGTTATTGATCTGTTCAACAGAGCGGAATAGTTTCTGGCAATTTGCCCGTCACGCGAACCCTGACAATAAAATGTTTTCTGATACATAAAGGAACGCAGCTAGCCATTGATACGGGAAGATTTGAACTTTAACATTATAAACTTATTTAAATATTTCTTTTTTATTTATTTATTTTTGGCATATTGTGCCATTTACACCTGCGCTGCAGCCCACCTAGCTTAATTAACTTCAAAGTTTTAACTAAGTTTCTCGCCTATATTCTTTTTAATCTGCGTCGATCAGGTAACAGGGAATAGGAAATAGAATGGATTGAAGTGATTTAGAATTGGAGAGCAAAATGAAGTGTATTTGCCGTGGTTGTTGGATTTTACTGTTGACATGTTCAAGTCGTTATGTATAGTGTTATTTCAAATGTATCGAGGTGCGTTGACAATTTTTCGAAGAATTTTTTATTGTGTTGTTTGTATTTGGTTAATGTGTTTTTGTTTTGCCGAACCCTAAAGTTGTGCTCCGTATGTCCAAATTGGTCTTAGTATGGTGTTGTAGATTAGTAGCTTGTTTCGTAAGTTAAGTAAGGATCTGTAGTCTAGAATATGTGAGAGTTGATTATATCGTCTAGTGAGTTCTTATCTGTTTAATTTAATATGTATGTTCCAGATAAGCCTTTTGTCTAAGTCGAGTCCGAGGTACCGTACATAGTTTGTTGAAGGCACTCTGATATTTTCAATCGTTGCGGGTAAACATGAGGTTTTCCATAGAGAATAAGTCACGTGGGTTGATATGTTACTGTTGATTTTAATTTTCCATTTTTCAAACCAATTTTGAAGATTATAGAGGTGGTTTTGAAGGGCAATTGATGCGATAGTAGGATGTTTATGGGAAGATAGAATTACAGTGTCGTCAGCGAAGATGGTGCTAGGGTGCTCAGGGATATCAAAAGTGTATAGCAAATAGAGAATTGGACTCAAGACGCTAGCTTGTGGTATGCCAGCGTTGAGGAAAAAAAGAGGAGTCAGAAGAATCAACGGAAACACATAAAAACCATTATCATTATACAGCTACAGAAGATTCAAATGGTAGAATTACAGAATGCGATTAAATATTTTTATAATAAACTATAAAATTTGTGAAATTAACAATCTATATATGTTCATTCTTATATTGTTCCTATTCAATTTATTTTTAAGCGTGGTATCTCCTATTTCTAGATTTTCTTATTAAATTAATCATTATATATTTCAGAAAAATTAATTTCTGAATGATCCTACATATTATTTTTAAAAGCTCTTTTTTTTTTTGTCGGTACGCCATAACTTCGTCAATTCTTCATCAAATTCAATTATTGACCACTCATTTTGAAGATATTTTTCTCCTTCACATGCGAAAAATATCCCCTATTCCCTCGGAATATTTGGAAAAAAAGTTATGAAGGAAAAGAATCTTGATTTGCGAATAACTCAAAAAGTATGCATTTTTTTATTGATTGTACGATAATTAGAAAGATTACTAAATTACCTACAAAACAAAAAAAAATCTTTAAACAAACAAGATGATAGAAGGATGAGAAACTGTCTGAAGAAAGTGATCCCGAAACGTGATAAAAATAAAGAAAAATTGTTGGGAAAGTAAATGCTGTTATTAAATTTTATGTCCTCCTCGATCCCTGATAACCCTCCGAGGCATCTGAAAAGAAGATGGCCTCGGGACATTCTAATATAGAACTTTAATTTGTGTTCTACCAACGGGTAGTTTCTCTTCATGTTGTACATGTCATGTTATAAATGTCACATTTACTTATTGTACTTCCTATGTAATACAGTTGTAAATTTTATTAAAATAAAAAAAATAAAATAATATTTTTTTACTAATATACCTCAGATAAAAAGCATCTCCTTTAGGACTTATTAAAAAAAAAGTATAGAATAATTTAAAGCTCACAATTAAAAGATAAATTTTATTTTATTCATCTACAAGAAGCATATGAAATGGCATCAGGGAAAAAATAAAAGAACTCTTTAACATCGTATAATCCATTGAGACAAAAAACAAAAATGAGTTGTTTAGGAACATTGGACGATTGATGGCCTAAAAGGATCCTTAAGCATTTACCAAGGGAAAGGTGGAAGAGATGTCGAAAAAGAAATAGATGGAAGATTTACATATTGTAAGGCAGCTGGAGAATTTCGAGAAAAAGATTCCTACGAGAAAAAGAAATGGCGGCAGGGTTTACTAGGCAACAAAGACATGACCTTAGGCTGTTAGCATATGACCTTATATATATATATATATATATATATATAATATATATATATATATATATATATATATATATATATATATATATATATATATACATACATAAAATATAAATGTCAAGAAGTGTTTCAAATATATATGTGTGTATATATATTGTATATATGCTGGAAATACTTCTTGACGTTTATTTCTTTTCTCTATTTCACTTAACAAATCTGTGCAAAGCCCATAATGTGGAAACTCCAATTAAGCCTGTTTAAAACTTAAATAAGGCAGAGCGACTGTTGGGGTCAAGAAGAATCTTAAAAATTAACGCTTCTTTTGAGACGTGGCCCTCAGGCTGTGAGTTGCTTAAAATTTATAATTCCATTTAGAGCAGTTTATATTGCATTAGGAGAGGATAGGGGAGAGCGGGCAATTCCAAGTCAAGTTTAAGCTCGGTCCTACCAACAGAAGATTAAAGTGTCCTGGTTGACTTAGTTCCCTTGTGCTCACCGATTGTAAGTAGTTTTCCGAAGTTAGGACACACGGTTTACAGAATTCTGTTTTTGGTTATTTGGAGAAACTTAATATGAAAGTGAATATGTAATTTACTCCATCCATTTTCATTAATTTTAAAAAAAGAGAGTAATGGTTTTGTTGTCAATGGTTCAGCCTCAGTGAAGATAAATAAAATGGTATATATAAAAATATTAATATTAAAATAAATGTTACTTGCACAAGAAAAAAGTGTTGCAGTATATATTGTAAATGCTATGGTACCCGTACTATAGCGTAAAAAGGAAAGAGGGGTATAACAGATGTGAAATGGGAAAATTAAAAGAAAAGCTTACTTGATTCGACGACAACAAACGACGAAAACAGCAACTTAAAACTGTTTTATCATGAAAAGTCATCAAGAAAGAGTTAACAAAGAAAAGTACAAGTATCAATTCCTCCTGTGTGATCGGGAAAGAGGTTGGAATGTTATGAAATGTGTTTTAAAAACGTATGGTTATAGATATGTGGTTATATATAAATTAAAGCTAGAGTACATATTAGGCTATGTTGAAAGAATTAATATCAAGAAAAAGTAATATGAATATAAATTTCATTTTAAGTTCAGGATTCAGCAAAAAATATTTATTTTTTTTTCTGTTGCTATTACAGACCTATTGCCATCTTAATCAGCTATCTCCATCTCTGTCAATCTTGGGCTTTTTATTTCCAGTTATCAGCATGCAGTTCAATTACATCTTTGTTGATTCAGTCTATCCATCTGGGTTTTGGCCTTATACATGATCTTTCTATTGAGGCATTCATTAATGTGTTGAGGCATTCAGATGGATTGTTCCGAGTTTTTTTTTGAGGGGGAGGGAGGGGATCCTCCCCTTCTTCGCAGTTGAGGCTATAAGGGGTTTCCCGGTCCAGGGGGTGTGGGCGGGGATTTAAAAGACGCCTTGGCACCGGGACGCGAACTCATGACTATTTTTGTATCATTTATAATATATCAGGTTGACCGGCAACGGTGGTGCTGTGCACAACGCGTTAGCCCATTTGGCCACCCCGCCCACGGATTGCTCCGAGCTGCATGCCCCACCCATCTTAACCTGCTTGCATTCATATCATGTGATATTGTATGACCAGTTTCTGTAAGCAGCTCTTTATTAGTCCTTCTCCACCATGCGTTAGTATTTAGAACATAATAATAATTAAGATAATTGACAATGTATTACATTGCATTTATTTTTATTTTATTCACAATTCACGTGATATTTTTTTTCACCCTTTTCGACAATACGGGATTTCCCGGTCCAGAGGAGAGGGCGATGAATTAATGCAGAGTAAAAAGTCCCTCGGGCACCGGAATTCGAACTCGTAATCTTCGCTTTATCAAGTTGCAGTTTCGTCCCGCCTGATACTTCAACTCTCTTTAGTATCCCGTAGAAACCAGAGATGAGCAAATGCTACTCTGAGTAATGCGTACCAAGTATTTTACACTAATACTGACCTTTTTGGAGTACCAAAGAATTTAATTACTACTTCAGTTGATGTCAAACGATGAACTGAAATAGTAATCGAATTCTCAGTAGTGATTCAATCTGAGTAAAATACTTAAAACTCGGTACTCAGAGTCACGGGCGGATCTACGGGGGAGAGGGGGGCTTTCGGGCTGAAGCCTCCCCTAAAATGGTAAAACATAACCATGTTTTATGGATTTTTTTTTTTTAAATACCTCTTAAAGTATTATTGTTCGTGTAATTACATTTAAAAAGACAAATGAATCACTTAAACACCATTAACTCCCATATAGGTAGTTAGTTTCTTTCTGTTTTTCCAAAGTAATTATCGTAATGTTTATGAAAAAAAAGCTTCCGGGCTGAAGTCTCCCCCAAAATTAAATCCTGGATCCGCTAGTGCTCAGAGTAGCAAGTAGCATTTGTCCATCTCTGGTGGCAACCTGCAGTATTCGTCATGGGTTGGCAAAAAGAACCATCAGCCCCACGTTCCAGACTAACGTTCCAGACTATTCCTGGTATGAGGCTCACTGTTTATGTTCCAATTTATTTTTTTCAATTATAAACCTTTTTACCGACCAAGAAAAGCATTTTTAACAATCAATATTTTTACAAGTAAGATTGATTGTATTTATTTATTTTCATACAACACTTTTTACGAATTACTCGCACGGTTCAATTAGTTCATTTTCTTATTATTTGTAAGTTCAATTTGAACAATATTGGGATTATCGATATGATGTTGGACTGCAAAGCTTCTTTCGTTCTTTCCAGCCAGAGCTTGAAATGAAATTTTAACTTTTATTTTTAATCAGACTGGAATCTTTATTTTATTTATTTATTTCCGTTATTTCGGAACAAGAACTTTTTCACTTGCAACATTTTGAGAACAGGTTGAAATCTTTTTAATTTAAAAACTTATAAAAATTTTTATTTTCAAAATTCTGTTGATTTCGCCAAGAGGTCGATCTAAAACGATAATAAAATTACTTTTAGACTTAGCTACTTGAACTAACAAGACATTAAACACAATTAATTCATTTAAGATGACTAGTAACCTTAATCTAAGCCAAATTGCTGCTTATTTTACATTTAACGAAACTTTTTTTAAGAACCTAAATAAATTAAAATTTTACCGTTAACCAAGACCTTCATTACTGAAAGCTTAATTCCTGAGAACCTTTATTTAAACAAACTTTTTTCCAAAAAAAATTTCAATGAAACTTTTTAAAAACTCCCATTAAAGATTCAGCCTCCGGTTCCAACGTTATATAATTAAGTTATTAGTTGCAGTTATTAGTTATACGTTACGAGAAAATCTGACGATATTTCTGCAATGTTTTTCACACACTTGTCATGTCTCAAAATTATGAAATCTTACAATTGTTTCCTTTATCTTTATTGTCTCTTAAAAAGACTGAAAACCGTGATAGTGTTTGAGTAACTAATATCTGTAACTAAACTAATTTAAATGAGAAAAACAAATCTTAAAACGCGATAACTGGGGTATATAAAGCACGGCAATAAAGTTAAAACAATAATTTTATAACAGAATAATTTTTTTTCTGTTTGGTTTACTAATCTTGTAGATGTTTGTCTCCCGAGCCCTTCCAATTTCTAATCTATCTTGGGTTACTTCACAATTTTCTATTTTGAAAAAGGCGCTTGCTTTACTCAGTTTTTAGGATTAGTATTTAGATAAACCAACCAAAAAATAAGAGAGGATGTTTCGTCGAAATATTCAAATGAACGAAAGGTTCAAAGTCATTCGTGCTGAAAGCATTTGAGCCAAAAAAAATTTAAATATTTTATTTTTTAATTTATGTGTACATTGTATGAAAAGGTACGTGTAAACAATAAAGTTTATGGTTTATTCTTGTAGTTTATTCCATTTAATTTTCTAAAGGTAAACCGAATAAACAAAAAAAAAAGTTTAAATTAAATTTTATTTCACTTCCAATATCTGTGTCATGATAGTGACAATCAGCAGATTTGTTGTGATAAATTAAATGATTGGCTTTATAGGCATGAGGAAGGACATCACCTAGCAGCACCTCTTCCTGGTCATTGTTTAACTCCTTGATTCAGGAGAGGAGATCTCTTATCCAGCTCCTTTTTAGTTCCCCCCTGATGGGCATGTCAGTCGTGACCATGTCGTTTATAAATCTGTTGTTATGTCCGTGTAGTTTGAAATGAAATCGAGAGTAGAGTGTACGCAAATATTCGTCGATAGTTAGCTGCCGTAAGTCGGTATGTAAAGTTCTGTTGTATACATACCAGAGAGTTATGTAAGTCGTAAAATTTTAGATTGAAATGAATGTAGTTTTTGTAAATTCCCCTTTTTTATTGAACCGTAAATCTGAGAGACGTATGTCCAGATGGGTTTGAGTAGGCACGTATATGTATTTAGAACAGTATTTTCAGTCATTTATTTAAAGTATGTCGTTTCATTTTGACGTGTGGACCCAGGTGATCCTTCTGTCGAATATAACGTACTGTGTTTGTCTAAGAATTTAGATCTCTCCTATATAAATAAACTGGTGGACACGAATCACATATCTCGACGAATTGTAAATGTTATATGTTGTGAATTTTCTTGATTTAATTTAATTTTCCAAATTGAGTACCAATTTTTTAAATTTATAGAGACTGAAGTACCCCTAGACCTGGACCTGGGGGTTACCCAGGGACTAGCCTCTATAAATTTAAAAAATTACAAAATTGGTGTTTTGTTAAAATTGTTGTTAAATTTGTACAAAGTCATCGTAGGTGGCAGTAAATATTTCGGAGTTGATAGGTATATCTTGGGCAAATGTAATGTAGAGTAAAGGAGCCAGTGTTGGTCCTTGAGGTACCACAGCCAACATTGAAGAAAATTTCCAAACCCTGTCGGACTGAGAAAAATCTGTAGAAAAGAAAAGATTGAAGAATGAGGTAGTATATAATGTTAACTGATTTAAAAAAAAAATTAATTTATATTACATTCAGTCTCAACTAAGGACGCCTTTTTTAAATGTAATTTAAGTTAATTTACATCATATATAAAATAAATTAATATACAAAAATAAATTATAATATGCAATATTCATTCAGGGGAATTCCAAGTCAAGCCTTTGCTACACATGTTGGGAAAAGGTGGATTCTAGGAGATTTCAGCCTCTCACTCACTTGCATTACTGGTATTAATGGCACGTGGAGGATGAATAAAGACGTTATAATCACAGACGTACATAATTGAAAAATTACATAAACAATTTTTTTTAAACATTTTTAATACGAAAAACAGACCAATGGGTAATAAATGATATAAGCCATGAAACTTCAAATTTTATCCTATGGATTTGAGATCATGTTGTCCCTCATTTCAATATATGTTGAATTATATTTTTAAAGTGTGCTTAGTGGCAAAAAGTTAAAGTTTATTATCTAATTAAAGTTTATGTTTTATGAAATAGTGAATAATTTCTTTAAATTTTGGTTTATAGAAAATGTATGTATTGTGCTTTTCGTACATTTTTTTCTCCCAACTAAAAAAACTTTTTGCCGTTTCCATCTTACAACAAAAAAAGAAGGAAAATAAATTGATTTTATTTAACTTACCTTTCCGTCATCGATACGGGATGAAAATACTTTTAGAAGAGATAATACTATCCAGAGATCCCTATTTCCCCAGGCTCCAGTGCCTTATCAGAGAGGACTAATAGAATCTTAGAGCTCCACCGACCGGCGGGAAATAGGAGAGGAGTTTTATTTAGCAGGCCGTTGAAGTGAGGGAAGATCCGGTGTCTGAATATTCAATCACGATCGACCCGAATGGTATTATGGAAATTTAATCTAGTCACCAATGTAAGCACTTTGTTTATCCTCTTTACCAAGATACATCCCACGTGAAACCAACTTAACTGTTATTAACGATGCCCCAGCTTGTAAATGATATTAATTATTTAGCTGATCGGAGCTAATACTATGTTTTAAATAAAGTCTGTGCGTTTTTAGAACTTGAAATATTTATGATTTATTCGCCTATAAAGCTTATTTATTAAAATATAGGCAATGTCCATAATTTTAACCAATCCCCAAGCAAACTATTCGTTCCAAACTCGATGATAAAAAAACGAGCCTTTGATGCCTTGAAGGCTCATGTTCATGTAATACTCAAAAACTTCAGTAAGTAAACACCCACATGAAAGCTCTTTTTTTTTTTATTAGCTTCAATAATGAACCATTGTAATAGAAAAAAAATTCAAAAACTTAACCTCCTCTCAAAATTTGAGCTTTTTCTTTTCACCTGCGTTGCTATAGATTGTAGCGCATAAACGAATGTACCGATTTCAATGAAACTTGGCTAAAGTCTTCTTCTTGATGCTCTTTAAATTTATCTATATAACATACTTCAACGAAATGAAGCTGGAAAAAAAGTTACGAGGGATCTTAAATGACAATCTTATATTTGTTTATTTAGAAATATTACATTCTGTCACATCAAGGACATTCATAATAGTGATCAGAGAAAGCACACTCACACTCTATAACACACTTCTTAAAATCTTAAAATTTTTTTTTTTTTATTTGTATTCGCCTCTAACCTAGAGGGTCATTGGCGGTTTTTCTCAATTTTTATATTTTACTATAGTAATTTGTTTCCAATAAATATTGAAAGAGAATGACGACATTTTCCTCCTTGTCTCCCAAAATATCTTTCAATGTTGTCGATAACTTTAATTGTTGTCTCTTTTTTTTATATTGAGGGCACTCTAATAGTAGATGTTTAACTGTTTGAGGTGTATTGTCACAGTTTTCGCAGGTTGGCGCTTCGAGTCCTCTAAGTAGGTATCCATGTGTGAAAAGACAGTGTCCGATTCGCATCCGGCCTAATATTATTTCTTCTCTTCTGGATTTTCTGGAGCTTGTGGTCCATGTGTTGTACTCGGTTTTTATTTCGGCTAGTTTGGCTCGTTGCATTTTCCATTGGTCTTCCCAATTTTTAAATAGGTTTTTTCTTGCTTCATGGATCCAATCTTCAACGGTGATGTGATTTATTGTTGTTATGCCTGATAGCTCTCCCTTTCTCGCCAAATGAGCAAGAGCTTGGTCTGCTTTTTCATTACCCATTATGCCACTATGGGATGGAACCCAGACAAAAACCCCACAAAAGAAAGACCACACAAAAAGATCTTAAAATTATATTCCGGATTACTCAAAAAGTATATACATTTTTGGTGATATTGTATTGTATGATTTAGGAGGAGCAAAGATATGGTCTCTAGATATTATGTTCTACTGCAAATCCTTTGTTTTTATATTGATTTCCGAATGTGTTACTGAAGTAATGCTTTTTTTTTTTTTTTTTTTTTTTTTTTTCCCAGATTACTAATGATGAAAAGAAACTGTTTAGGCAAATAATTGGAATTAACGTTTTATTTCTTTTAATTTGTCACTAGAAAGTTAATGCTACTTTGGATGTATAATTGTTGGGAAATAATAAATCATTGTGAAATAATTTGCAGCGTTTGTTTTTTTTTTTTGTAAATTAAATTAAAATCAGCTGATAATTTATATGTTAATATATAAATTTATTTAATTTTTACTTGTGAATTATTATTTTATTTTTTATTTTTCAGGTGAGTGTTTTGATACGTTATACGTTTTAGCCTCCATCTAAATGTAAGTAGATGAATTTTCCTTTTTTTAAGGGTCATATTTTTATTGATAATGAGTCCAACATCACTATAAAATATACCGTAAGAAGACTTTGTGACTGGGTGAATAACTTTAAGACAGCGGGTAAAATTTAGTTTGCGGTGATTCCGTACACTCTGTTGGTTCAGTCTGCAAAAACGTGCTTTGTGTAGGCATGCACAGCGCTAACTTACGGAAGTTTGAGAACCATAGTTCACTATACTAGTTGTGCAGTTAGGTTCACTTTTTTCCAAATCCTTGTTTTCATGAAACTTTCGCTTGTGCCTCTTAAGCAGTATGGCGCAAGGTAGTAACGCAGTACATGCGCTGTCCATGCTGACTGAAACAACAGATTCTATCCACTACGGAATCACCACAAATTAAATTTTACCCGCTGTAACAATGGGACCACCATCCCACCCAGTCCCAAAGTTACCCAATCCTACGGTAATTCATTGCTAATAAACAACTACATGTTGCTCGGTGTTTTTTAATATATTCCCGCTGCTGGATGTAATTGTATCAAATTTTGTATTTCTCTCTTGTATAAATTTTGTATTTGTATCTTTTGCCAAAAAAAAAAAAAAAAATCGTTTTAGCAATTGTTCTGTCTGCTTGTGTCGCGATTATGTTTTGTACTATTTGTGTGCGTTTTTATTTTTCACCCGTATTCAGTTTACACAATCAAATAATTATTTATTGATATCATATTTTCTAAAAAAAATAATTATCTATGTCCCACGGTTTCACCCGCGTTAAAGTTGGATTATATTATGAAGAAATTAGGATATACAAAGACTTGTAATGCTACCTAAAAACTGACTGAATCTAAAAACTATTTGTAATTTTATTAAATAGTATATAAAGGTATGATATCTTAAGATGTTATTAATTAATAATTAATAGTCGATGATCCTTTCTATGTAACCAACAAAACCCTACATCATGACCTCAACATCCCATTTGTCCTAGACCTTATCCCAGAAAAATTCTCCAAATTTCACCAGAACCTTACTTACCACCCAAATCCTCTTGCACAATCCCTATCAAGCACCTCCCATCCCTATAATCCTCCAAGAAGGTTGAAACGGCAGTGGCCTCGCGACCTTTTGTAGTTTGTATAAATTGGAGTTCTGGCAATGGCCAGATTCTTCACTCAAGACATGAGTGTATGTGGCTAAAGTGCTCTCGACCAATCTCCGCTGGCTTTAGTACCAGTGACGCGGTTGGGAGAGTAGCGCAGGGTTCTCCTGGAGTTCCCTCGCTTGATTGTATATAGGTATGCATGTGTTTTTTTTTTCTTAGTTTTAATTTTCTTATTTTTTAGGTTATTTTATTTTATTGTCTATTGTATATACTTTTGATTATTATTTTGTTCTATTTATTTTTTTTTTGTACATATAGTGTGAATGTCATCCTACCTCACTATAACCAATGTCCAACAGACATATTGTTATAATACCCAATAAAAAAAAAAAAATAATAATTATTTTTAACTAAATGTAAACGTCCATTGCAGATCACATCTCATAAGATGACTCGTTAACCAAAACGTAATATGATAGTAATATTGATGGTGAAGTTCTCTACAGCCTTAATTTATCAATCAGTTAAGTCAATTTTTCACACATAAATTGAATTTTCAAATACATTTGTAATTAAACGGCCAAAAATAACGAAAATTGTATTAAATAAAATATATGGAGAAATTATTCCTCTTTAAAATTCAATGATCATTTTTAAAAAATATTTGAAGTGGTTGCTTAGCAAATTCAATCAATCATCAGAAAGGCGGTAGTGACGTAATCCCCTTCTGTATTTCGCTTCATCATTGTGCGCTCATAAATGACTTAAATACAGTAGTATAGCATTGTTTTTGGTATGTCATTTAAATTTTATTAACAACCTCATATTAGTAGCATCATTAAGAATTAATTTTTTTTTTTTTGGTTCATTCTGTAGGTATGACGAACGAGACGGGCACTCGTAAGTAGAGACAAATATTTATAGGAATAATAGCAGACCTTAGGAGCTACAAAAAAGTTTATACAAACATTAATCCGATTTTCCTCCAAAAAGTAGGAAATTTGTGTTTTTATAGTTAAGTAAGTCACGATTTTTCTTGAATAGATAACGGTAACTCTAAAAATATTCAATTTAAGTTATTAACAATTGCTCCTCAGTTAAATGAAGGTAAAATTTGTAGTTATTAAAACCATTTAAAGAGGACTTTTAAATGGCTAAACTAAGTTCAGTTTTTAAAAAAAAACCTTTAATTAAACTTCAGATGTCCTACTTTTAGAAAAACTTCCACGTTTAATAAGCTTTAAGTCCATATTAATTAAGTTGAGGTTTATCAGAGATTTACCTCAAGTTGAGTAAAAAAATGATGGGATTTCATAACCTGTCACCTCGTATTTTCAACAAAATTACTCCAATTAAATATTGAAAAACTTTTATTTCATTTTTTTTGTCGTCGACCTGGGATGTATAATAAATAAAAAGTAATGCATGAACACTCTATGTAATTCTAAAAAAAATTGTTAAAAATAATGATTTTTTGATTATTCATCACCTAAAGTGATAATAAAAAATGTGTTTTTTACTAACATAAAATCTCTATTAATAGAATTAATGCGTAGTGACGAAATAAATATTTCTAGTCCTAAAATTTACGTCTAAAATAAAGAAATAATTGTCTTTCTGTTGAAAAGTGAAAGAGAAATTAATTAAAATATTTATAAAAATAGTAACAGATTAAACTAATATCACATTTGTTATTACGAACAAAACTGGATAATTATAAACAAAAATCTAATGAAGCATACAAATTTAGTCATGTTTGTCGTGTTAGTTGGATGATGCTAAAACAAAATCGGTAATAATTTATGATTTTTAAAAACGGGAAGCAAACTCTAGGAGCCTTTATGGAAAGAAAAAAGAAAGGAAAATAGGCCGAGATATATATATATATATATATATATATATATACACACACTGTAGTCATTAGATATGTAGTCAGTTATTTGTGACGTGGAAAATGAACTCAAAAGTTTCCAAAAATACGGTTTTGGCTCTCATGACTTTAAAATGGTTTATTTTAAACAGCATTAAACTTGTATAATTTAAAACTACATTAATTATTGAGTATAACTATGCACGTTTGCGAACGAACACTACAGGTGGTGATCGGTAGACGTTCATTTGTGTTGGTCTTGTATCACCTAGTTCGTGTTGGTAATCATTTTTACTGGTACCAATTAAATAAATTTCATCCACATTACTTCTGAATTTTCAGTTTTTCACTTGAGATAATTTTATTTTAAATCAGATGTTTCAATATAATTGCTATAAGTTTAGTTTTATATAAGATGCTTTACTTATAATAGAACAAAACAAGAAAATATTGAAAAAAATAGTAAAATAAAGTATTTCCAATTCATATTCTATTTTTTAATGGCAAATTAAAATTTTCCAAATCAATCCAACTTTTTCCAAGACAAATTAAATCTTTTCCAAATCAAATTGATCTTTTTCCATTTCAACATTCAATTCCATTTTTATACATTCAACATTCAAGTAAACAAAAAAAGAAAATAGCGAAAAAATCTTTAATATAATAAATAAGTCATTTTAGTTTTTTTTTTCAAGTCAAATTTAATATCTTTAATCATACATTAAACCTTTTCAAAACCAAATCCAACTTCTAATTTATTTTAAGTTTTTAGAATTTTGCAATGTAAGCCTATTATATCTAACTAAAAAAAAGAAATCGAAAAGTTGGGAAACACATATAAATAATGAAAAATAAATCGAAAATTGAATGTGAAATCAAAAAAGTTCAATTTGATTTGGAAAAGGTTTAATTTGTCTTGGAAACAGTTCGATTTGATTTGGATAAATTTAAATTTTAAATTAAAAAATTTAATATGAATTGGAAATACTTTAATAATAATTTTTTTCAATAGTTTATTTTTTTGTTTCCTTATAAGTAAAGCAGCTTATATAAAACTAAAGTATGGTAATAAGACTGAAACGTCTGAATTAAAAAAAAGGTATCAAAGTGAAAAACGACGCAAATCCAAAAATTATTAAATAAAAAATGATACACGTGTTGCAGTGTACAAGAGTACACACTATAGGTTTTTATTTAAGTGAATTATGAATTTTTATTGGAAACGTAAGAATAAAAGATTATTCGTAAGTTTCCAGTAAAAATGACATTTTAATGCCAATTCCTAAGCCGAGACACATTTGAACGACCCCATTAAATATGTAACAGAATCCTTCCGACTTTATACAGCCATCATTTCGTCTTGTTATCTCAGCGCTATAACAAAAAAAAAAATGCTTACTTACCTTGCAGAGGATTACTCCACTTTTTAAAAATATTATTTCGATTATTAAAAAATATTCTGCTAAGTTTCTGCCCACTTCGGCGGTTAGTGAAAGTTGCAACGGTTCTGGTAGTGCAGAAGGATGCCACGAGGCGGCGCTGCGCTGCCGATCAGCTGACCAGTGGCTGCTTGGCTTGGTACCAAGCTGGCCCGTGTGTGTGAGTTTTCATGGTGGGTCATGTTCAGTTGAACTTCTTTAGTCTTCAGTGCACGCCGTTGTAGTGTCTTTATTCAATTCTGATCAGTTCGCATGTCTGCCAATCCGGGCCACATCGGTGCGCCCTATAGGCATCCTCAATAACCTCAACCAAATGTTAACGCTCTAACAATTGTGATAATCTCTCTCTTTTGTAAAGTTCTGTGTCTATATTTTCAGTGTTTTGAGTACATAAAATAATATTACATAAACGTAGGAAGAGTGCTCTAATCAGTTTTTAGAAGATATCTCACAATTCGGGTTCAAGTGCTTTATCTTCTAGCTCTGACAATAAACTGGCACCTTACAGATAAAAGATATCATACTGTCAATTGTACTTTGAGTCGTCTGTAGGATGTGTTATTAGTTTAGTGTGGTGAGCAAGTAGTGTAAGGAAGGACCATGTCGACCACCAAGCTCCAGGCGAAACCCATCGCGAGGAGGATCAGGAAAATAAGCAGGGTAAGTTAGCTCGATGAAAAAATTATTCCAATATTTTTTTTATTAGAAAATTATTTAAATGACGAAATTAAAAAAAAATAATAATAACTAACAATTTTCTGAATGCCCTTTCAAAAGCTTAAATCTTACTATGCAAATTAATTCATTTTAATAAGTTATCTCAAATTGTCTATTGTGACCATAATTTTCAAAATATATATTGTTTTGTTGCATTCTATCTATTTTAATTATAATAATAAATATTTTTAAAAAAAATTGTTTAATTCTGTAATAAATATTAGTAATTTAAATTTATTTTATTTTTAAATTAATATATGATATTTATTTTACTTAATATTGTATCATTTACGTTAATTACTGTAGGAATAAATCAAATATATACCAAAATAGAGACCAATTTCTATGTTTTTGTTAGTAAAATGTATTAGTTGTATGTTTGAAGTGTTTTCCTTTTGTTATATTATTTTCGGAGTTGATTTGAGGATTCAAAAGTATATATATAAATAGTTCTTTTAATAGTTTTTCACCATTTTTTGCCACTTCGCATTAAAAAATATTGGCTGAAATGAGCTTTCAGGCTTCTTAGTGATAATACGTACAGGTTATGTTCAGTTACCCTGTTGATAAAGCCCAGTTCTTTATCTTCCGCTATTCAGCTCAAAACATTGTTTATGCTTTTCATAATTATTTTGTAATTACACAAGAATATTTTTTTACACTTCTATATCATTTTAATGTAACATTCAATTTTAATACTTATTCGTTTATTTTAGATCTATTGACCTAGAATTTTTTCGCATCTGGTTCGAAATTTCGTAATAAGCGGACAGGTTTCTTGTGCAAAATTCGTTAGGAATATTCTGTTGTGAAATGCATAGTTTACCATTTCTCTAATGTTAGCATTTTTAAATTCAATTCATAAGTATTTATTTTTCATACTTTGTGTGCTCATTAATTTTGATTTTTTTTTAAATTGCTTAAAATCATAAATATTTTGTTTTTAAAGTGAGCTTATTGGCACTTTAAGGCAAAATATGTAGGTTTTTTTTTAAAATAAACATGAAAATATATAATATCCATTTATATCAAATAATCTGAATTTGAAAATGTTTCTATTTGGAACTTTCTTTGGTGAATAAAAATATTATAAAACCATAATATTTTAATCGTTGTTCGTGTTTATATAAAGCAGAATGAATAAATATTTAGTTTCTAAGTTTTTTTTAAAATAAACATAAGCTCTCAATCAGTTCATTATATTTTATTTTTCTATTTTAAATATTAATTCTGAATTAATATCGGAATTCCCACTGTGATGACGTATATCATTGCCAAAGTTCAGTGAGCCAATCAGGGAATTTACTAGAAAAAAAATCCCATTATGATTATTAATGGACATTGTATCAAAAATGGTTTAAAATTCAGCTGCTTAAATTAGCGGTTGTATTTTGTACAGGGATTTCCAATCATTGTTATGTGCTAATTTATAATTAGCATAAGTCAGTTATTAAGTTATATTATATTTATTTTATTATATTAAATTATGTTATATTACATTTCTATCTCTGTTATCTATTAAAATGATTAATAAGATATTACCTTTATGTAAATGTAATTTTATTGTACCATTTTTTTTTTTTGTAAAAATATAAAATAAAATAAACTTTATTTAACAATCAGCATGGAGTTTTGATTTTCTTAATGATAAATTCTCTCATATCAGATTTATTTTTAATTTGTTCATATTAGATCAGGGCTTAATCGAAAGCTCGGAAGCGATAATTCTTGTAATATTTATAGTTATTAAATGATAAAATAAAAATAGTAATAGGGATTTTGGATGTATTAAAGATATAACGTTCCGCTTTGAGGAATTTTCCCGGAGTCCCAAGAGTTAGCCGCGGCACAGGTATTTACTGGTTCCTTTAAATAATTAACTCAAATAATTAATATAAAACAAAGAAGTCTATATTAGGTGTAAGTTACAATTTTTTTTTTAATTTTCACAAAATTATTTCAAAAAATTACTTTTCCGGGTTTTCCTTTTTTTCTCTCCTCCCCCTTCAAGCATAAGCTTCAGAGCAAAAATATCTTGTCACGTTATAAATATATAATGTTAAATAGCTGTCTTTTGTCACTAAAAACTTAACAATTAATTAGAGAACTACTTTTCATGATATCTTTCCAGAATTATAATTAATAATACCTTTGAAGTATATTTAAAATTAATTATTTTATAAAAAAAATATTTCAATTTTTTTCCAATTAAAATTTTAAAATAATCTTATTTCGAAATTTTATAATGGAAAGTTCGGTGCAGAACGGCGGTTTATCTTATTAAAAATTGTATGTCCATTTTAAATTGTACTTTTATATCTCACGTAAGACGAGTTATTCTCGATAAATTAATATTATCATATGAGTTATTATTTTAATTTTTTTATTATAGTTCATGTGTTATTAAAAAGAAACCCTGGGAATTAATTTTTCCTTCTTCCAACAATTCACTTCTATTTTAATCACATATTTAGTAAAAGTCCTTCATGGGCAGAAACCTTAATATAATAAGTAAATATATACACAAATGCATATTACTTTATTATTTATTTGTAAAACCATGATAAAAATATGCTCATAATAGTCCGTGGTACAGACCCATTTTAATCAAATTATTAACATCCGCCTGAAAATTCATAAATTGCTCAATCTCATCGTCACCTACAAATATTTTATTTACGAACATTCTCAGAATTGAGGGGTTTAATTTAATCTATTTAATTAAGTACTAAAAACTCATAAACACCCATTTTCTTTCCAATTGAATAGTAAAATAATTTGAGCACAAACTCGCGAAAAAAGGTGGCATTAAAAAATATTGAGCCGTTTGGCGTGACCTACACCCCATAATGTCAAAATGACGAGGTTGTGTAGGCCAAGTGGCCCAATATTTTACTTATTAGCCATATTTTTTCTCGATTTTGTGATTAAATTATCTTACGGTCCAAGTGGGTATATACGAGTTTTTAGTACCTAATTAAATAGACAAATTTTGCCGACCTCCAGATTGAAAATGCCCCATCTCTGAAATTTCATAAATAAAATGTGTGTAGGTTACGATGAGATGAAGTTTCTAGCGGATGTTAATAATTTAATAAAAAGGTAGTCTGTACCATGGACTATATGTGCTTTTTATATTTTAGTGTCAAATAATCAGTTCAAACGTAAGACTTGACAACTTGAAACGCGGAGATTCAAATATAGACAGTGGCGAAGAAAAAAATACTAATAATGATACCACGGCCATTCAACCTACTAAAAACTTTCTCACAGCGAAGTTTCACTCCCATTACGCTCAGTGTAAACGAACTCGTCTCCGTTTTTCAGTAATAGTATTATTTTTCTATTGCAAATTTTGTTGATTTTCATTAATTTATATTTCTGTAATTTGTTCATTACATAATAGTGCTAATGAACGCTGATTATGATTATTATTATTATTTTTGGGTATAAATATTTTCATAGTGAGTTGAACCATGGTTCAGGTATCCCAGAGTTGATTTTCCTACTTGTAGTACTATTTTATTGAAAATACTACACCTTATTAATGAATATGAAAATTTTGATTTTAATATTAAGCTACAAACAGTGTTAAATTGTAATAATGAAAACCTAATAATATAATTAATATAAAATACTTTTATTTATTGCCACACTATGAATTGAGTCTGATAGGCGCTTTAAATAAATTAAACAACGATGGGCCATTGAAATGAATGAGTTTATTAATTGTTAGTTGCTTTATGAGAAGAACAGAAAGAAAAAAAAAATAGTAAGAAAAATATAATTGTCTTTCTTGGTTGATTTTCGAGCACATTTTCATTAATTCTTAAATAAACCCATCATATAAATTTTATTCAGCTTCTAAAGTATTATGTCGTTTACTCTTTACTATACTTAGATTATTTTCAGTATCATATGGGAATAATATTGTAAAGGCTTGGAATTCGTTACTATTTTTGTTGTTTACAAAAAATGCGGTGATTTGGAAACACTGTCCTTCATTTGAAAATTGATTTAAAAATCCAAGATCAAAATTAATCGTTTGGAACTGATTGTAAAATTCGGGAAAATGAAAATAACTTAATAATTTTAAATGAAAAAAAAAATTAAATTACTGAATTTATCGACAGTGACGGATTTGCTTTCAAATTTACTATTAATTAACTTTTTTAATTCTTTTTTTAAATGTTGCACTCGATCGCTATCAGTTGGAATATATTCTCTATCAGAAACAAAACCATAACCAAAATTTGTACTGAAAAAGCACTTGGTATAATTAATGCCAGTGTATTACAAAATATTACACAGACGATTTTTTATTCCGAAGTTCCAGTGGTTAAGGTACATTAACCCATAATATGGAAAGTGTAAATTTTGAACAGTTTTTTTCTAGAGGAAAATCATACACTTTTAAAGGGATAGAAAAGAGGTCAACTCTTAGCGAGTTGTTTTCGACTTAGTAATCTGTTTTCGGCCTAATTAACAAACAACTTTAGATAGCACGATCGACTATTTTAATTTTATATATATCGGGGGTTATTGAAAAAAGTCAATAAGTGCATTTTTGATATAGGTTAACTTTAAAATATGTTTCTGTGAATTTCTTTCGACCTTATTTATCTATAAAAAAACACCGTCAGTGCATGGAAATGACAAAGCTTGATGAAAGTTCTTATTCGTTTTTAGTTATGAAATGTCACTTGATGACTTTTTGCAATAAATCGACGATATGAAGTTTTTTATATAGAGTGAATGCACAAGTTATGAACATGGGGCCATGGACCGGAGGTTGTACATTAAATGTAAATAATATGCCTCATTGTTAGTTTATAGGTTCCTGTTTTTTTCCTGATTGAAGAACAATGCCCTTTATTGACTCCTGCATGAATAAAGTTCCCAAAAGAATATGTTAAAATGCCTTTCATTGTTATTTCTATAGTGCTCGTGAGATCAGTGTGTTTCATACCTTCCTACTTACATTTTTTCTAAGAGTAAGTTGATGAACATTTATCTTATCTTATCTTTATTGTTATTTTTATAGTTAAACTAGCTTTACCCGGCCAGACGCTGCTGTGGCTCAGTATGGCAAAATGGAAAAGAAAGAAAATAGAAAACACATTTGAGTTGCTGAATATCAAAGGACATCTGTCATTTTTAAAAGTTGAGAAAAAAAATTGTTTGGAACATAAATTAATTAAGATTCAATTTAAACTAATTCTAATGATTTTTTTTTCAAATTCAACTTGAATATCCTTAAATAAAATCATCAGAAACAGAATTTGAATTGAAACCATAAATAAAAATGGACTTTGTCTCTACTTTCTGAAAATGACAGAGATCCATCTTTGATTTGAAGCCACTAATTATATTCATGTTTAATTTTATTATTAATATTTTTTAAATTTAATTTATTGTTTACAGTTCAACTTTATTTGGTTATTTTATGGTGAATAAAAATGAAAAAATCTCGGAAAGTTCTTCACCGATCTCCTTGACATTTTGGCTTAAAGCTGCATTCAAATACGCGCGTGGTTTTATATACCTACTATTATAAAATATAAGGTAAAACTATATATATATTTATTAGAAACGCACTATCAGTTGGATGTAAAAGCAACACATGCTGTTCAAAAGATTTATATATACCGTTTCAATGTTAAAGATTTTCAAATATCAAACGTTGCAACACTTACCATAGCGTTCGTTTCGTGTGCATTATAGTTGCCTTCCACCTCCTTCATAAGATTTCGCATACCCCTCCTAAGATATTTGATTGCCCGCTTTTTCTTAACAACAACTTGATTGAATATAGAGTTATAAAAACTATAGTGGAAAAATAAACCTTATTCGTAAAAGAAACCTTACGGAAAACAGCTCAGGCTTATTCAAATGTGATGTTTAAGAAAATAATTTATTAAAAATAAAATTGATGAAAAACTGATTTCTAAAAGGGCATAAACGGTGATAATTATTACTTAAAGGTTCATTATTTTTTGCATATCAATTATTTGAGATATTTCATACTTTCCGAATACATTAGGAGAAAATATAAATTTTAATTTAAAGATGGTATAGTAGTATTGATCTACATAAAGAGAATCATATAACTTCTTCAAATGATAAACTCAAATACTTCAGTAATTATAAAATGTTCGAAAAAACAATAACCAACAAAAAAGAGGGGGGATGGCCTTTTGCGAAGAAACAGTAGTGAATGTTTAAACCCTATATTTCTGCATCGATTCTTCCATTTTTGTAGCTTGTTTTCGGTAAAGTATGTCATAGACATAAATTAAAAGGGTTTCATTTGCCATTTGAAGGGTTCAAGACGAAGACTAAAAGTTTCCGTAAAATCGTTCCAGCCGGTTTAGCGCGACAGTCTATAGCGATATTTTTTTACCACATATATAATTATCGTAGGACGGATGTACTACACCTGAAACCTTCGCGAGAGTGTATGCAACAACTTCCTAAAGCTTCATAGCGATCGGATGAACGGGTTAGTAATGCATAAAGGACATATGGACATACTTTCATATTTATATAGATAAAGATTATTGAATTTTTCTGGGGTATGTGCATTACTGGTACCGACCTCCTGTCCATCACTAGAACAATTGAATTCTGGGGTGTCCATAACTAGTGCAAAAAACGGTGTTTTTAAAAATGAAAATTATTCCTGTATAACTGAATATTTTTTCAATTTTAAATTGTTAAATAGAAAAAGCAGATTCTAGAGATTCTAAACGTCAAATGGAGAAGTTTATACCTAGTAATTACGGTCGTATAAGCCAAAAAAAAATCCTTAGCTACGTCCATCAGTTATGCTACTTTTATCAAAATCTGTAACATTAATAATCTTTTTATTTTTATACTTTTCTGTATTAATCCTAATATTAGTTTCAACTGAAATACAATACATATTCGGCTGTTTCATTCTAGATATGAGATATAGATAGCGATAATTGGGTAGTGGTCTGAGTTAATTCATGGCTATGAATTTCCATTCATACCGTCGAGTGTTATAAATATGAATGAACTTTCAGACATGGAATATGGCCAGTAACTTAGCAGGAGAGGTCAAATTTTTTTATATATGATTTATTATTCCCTTGTACAATACGATTTTATATGTATTAAATATCTTACAAATAAAATATATTATAGTTATTGGTTAAAAATAAACCCTGAAGGAAAATTACCATTTATATTGAAATAAAATAGAGACAATTTTAGAGAAGAATATGTTTCGAGATGTCAAAGTGTAAATCTTCATATATACTTTTTAATTATTATTTTTCAAATCTGTGTTCCCGAAAATTTTCAAAATACAAGAATAGAATAGACGATTAACATATGTGCTTAATAGTATCTTCTTGTTTGATTTAAAGTTATAGTTCAAATTTGAAATTTTGAATCCCGCTAATACCTTAAATTCTGACATGTAGGACTGCCTTCTTTCTGGCTTTGAGTTTGCTGTGCGCATCGATTTATTATTAAATATTTATTTTAGCTCTATAATAAACTTTTCAAAATAGAGTTATCTCTTTCAGTTAATGGATGCCTCATGAATTAATTAAAATATCCTTTAAAACCTCAGATTTAAGACGGATGTTTTAATTGTATTTTTGTTTTGTAACGCTTGAACCAGCTTCTAATATTTAATCGGATTTCGTTTTCCATTCCATTCCCTAACAACAAAAACAAAACAATAAAGAAATGATAATTATTCGACTGATCAATTATTAGGATGAAACAAATTGTCAGCATTTACAGTCATGAATTTTTATTAGATTGTTTCGACGTTTAATCTAATAAAAATTCTTGACTGTAAATCCTGACAATTTGTTTAACCCTTTTAAGAATTTTTGTATTATATTTATAATAATATAATAAATTATAGTTGCGCGTCATTTTTTTCTTGTTTTAATTGTAAGAACAACTTTTTGTTTCATATTAATGCCATCTTTACGGAACAAAACTTGACCATTCTCGAGTCATAAGGAGCATTGGTTCAAATCCGTCCAGGGAGGGTTGATTTTTATTTCTTTGCAAGTCCAATTATTCTTGACTAGAATATCATCATACTCAGACTAGAACTAATAGAAACTGCTAACCTGTTTCCTGCCCTGGTTGGACTACATTAAGGCGTTGGACTCAATAGCCATTTATTTTTTAAAAAATTTCGATTAAACAATTCAGTAGTGAATTTTAAAAAATATAGAATTATGATTAATATTTTAAGTGGTTTAGAAAAATTATAATTGTTTTAAATTTATTTTTGACCCAAATTTGAAATGAGATCTTGAAGACACAATTTCGAGAATTGATATCTCATAAGATAACATTATTGATTTTTTGAATATTGTTTGGTCCTATTTGTATGAAGTCAAATTTCGGACGTTAAGAGTATTATTTCAATTAGGAGAATTGAATTATTATTCCATACATTTGACTATTTTATTTTTTTATTAGTGAAGTTACCTTCGACCTGAGAAACCTGGGAAAATGGGAAAAGTCAGGATTTTTTAGATGCCCTTAAATGGGATTAATTTCGTCTAAACCTGACTGTCGCTATAACAGATAATTTTTTTTATACAAACTAAACGTGCGTTAAGACTTTTCAAAGAGTATGAGAATAATAAATATATAAGTGGTTATTTCATTATGCCAGTAATTTTGTTTCTTGTTTTTTATATTCTCTAAATATAAATTAGAATGAGAAATAAATTAGATGGTTGGATTTAGCGATAATGTTACTTCCTCTTTGTTTATGGAAATGAAATAAAGTCAAATAAAAAATCCTAATGTTTCCTCTAAAATATTATATTTATTATTTAAAAGAATGGATGTTTTTTACTCAAATCAATTTGTAGTCAATTTTCATTCATGTATAACAAATAAATTTAGTTATAATAGTGGATTGGTAGTTTACTGTTCTAGACACAGGCGGATTTACGGGGGAGGGGCTTTCGGGCTGATGCTTCCCTTCCCCCCAAAACGGTATAATATAACCATGTTTTATAGAAAAAAATATAAAAATATTATAAGATATATTTTTATTAAGTGTATTATTGTTGGTGTACATTACATTTAATAGGATTTCAAGAATCACTTAAACACCATTTCATATAGGTAGTTCATTTCTTTCTTCTTCTTTTTCAAATTAATTATCGTTTTATATATATATATATATATATATATATATATATATATATATATATATATATATATATATATATATATATATATGTGTGTGTGTGTGAAAAAAAATCTTTGGGACTGAAGCCTCCCCCAAAAATTAAATCCTGGATCCGCTAGTGATTGTAGATATATTGAAGAGAAGTTAGTTAAAAACTATTCATTATTAATATTTGTGTCCACAGACATATTGGTCAAGGAAAACTATCATTAAATAGGAAAAAGTGAGGGAATTTCACTTTCTGGTAGCCATCCAGTTCGAATCTCTTTACTTGCCTGGAAGCAGCACGTGGATAATCCTCAGCCTTCAAGGCACGATCCTCCTCGGTATCCTTCCGACGGGCCCAGAAGATTTATGGTGTCCTCGGGGTCATTTGTCCATCGACCAGGAGGAAATTGCTGGGCGAAGGATCCCTGTAAACAGATTGCCCTCTTGACTTTCTAACGGAATTTTCCTTGTTGTTATTTCTGTTGTTTTGGTCCATGCCCAAGGCGG
Source organism: Nezara viridula (assembly GCA_928085145.1). NCBI lineage: Eukaryota > Metazoa > Arthropoda > Insecta > Hemiptera > Pentatomidae > Nezara > Nezara viridula. The sequence continues at coordinate 219,484,111 of OV725077.1, read as the reverse complement.
GTGGCCGAGGACAAGGCCGGTCGAGTTCTCGAATATTGAGGGCATCGCTACTTCTGCCATCCTAAGGCCGCGGGATCGTGTTCTTCACATATTTGTGAATTTGTCTGTCATCGTGGTGGCCTTGTCAATCATCGTTATATTTTTATTTATTTTTTATAACATGACTGTTATGATGCTCACAACAATAATATTTATTTCATACTTTAGAGAAGTCTGTTATAAGTAGTTATATGATTCGTATTTAATTAAAATACCTGCGAACAACATGCGGATATAACAGTTTGTTATAATAGAGTAAATAAATCAGTTACCCTAATGAGAGTCATTTCTGTCTGTCTTTCTGCAAAATGGATCATGAATTCCAATGCAAGAATAATGATAAAAAAAGATATTCTATAACAGATAAGATCTTTTGTTAATACTTCAGATTGACATATCGTGTTGTTTCTTTTCATCTTTAGAAGGTTTTATAAAAAACCAAAAAATTATAATTAATTTATCATTAATCATTATTATAATTATTTTTTCTTTAAATTTTTACTTCTATTTTCCAAATATTATATTGGTGACCATCAGAAAATTGTCTGGTTTCAACATTGTACTAAAACCTATGTCAGTCAGGCGTTTAGAAACGCACTACCTCTTTTTTGGTCTAGTTTATTTATTATTCATCTGTTGGCGAATCCCAAATCTGAAATACTAATTTACTAATTTTCTTTACTTCAAAATTCCAAAATAAAAAATACTGCATATTTAGAGCTATTGTTCCATTGTTGAATCAGAGTTCAAAGTCTAAAATAATTTGATATGATTTATGATATAGTATAGATAATAGAAAAATGTATTTCTTAACTTGCTTAAATTATTTCAAATCCGAAAAATTATTTTACACCGATTCTCATTCTTCTTAAATTTTGGAGGAAGCGTAACGACTTCATGAAAATAATATTAATATTATAATTATGTCTGTATACATTACTCATGTAAGATTATTATCATACCGCATTGTTGGAGGAATGTATTATCAATTTATTTTTATTATTTTTTTTACAATTTACACATTTTTCTATTGATTAATATTACAATTTGTTACATTTGTTTAATTTAAAATCTGGAAAATTTGTAGATATGGTTATTGATCTAAATTGTTGATCGGTCGTATAACATTATCTATTTATTTTTATTTCGTTTCACTTCTCGAGATGTATTATTTATTGCCATTTTATAATTATTTTGGAGTATTTGACAAGTGTATTTTTTTTTTTACTAATGTCTTTGTAGTTATTAGTTAGCGATATCGTTTCAAGCACTTCAAGATTTAATAATAATTTAAATTAAATTTAAAAGAGCAGTTTACTACGCAGTAACATTTTATCAGCTCTTTGTGTTATGTACTTAAGATTATTGTTTATTATAACTATTTAAGATAAAAGTAGAATATTAATTGTTTTTTTTTTTTTTTCATAATGTTTTATTTCCTGTTTCTGGTAATCTCCAGTTTCTTATTTTCTGAGATTAAATCCCCTTCGTTATTTGGTCCAGACTTGAAAATAATGCAAAATGGCTTAGAAAATCTTCCGTCATGGATTAATCTTATCTCAAATTCACATTACCGGCTCTAAGCAAATTTTTGGTGTTTTTTGATTGCTTCAATCAAGTTTCAATTTGTCCTTTTCTTCCTGAGATATATTGGTAATTAATACTTAATATCGGTAATTAGGAAACAAAATAATGAAACGATTCATAATATGGAGGACTCGATTCTTATTCTCTCGGTAATTGTACTCGACCAAGGAAAAGAAAATAATTTAATATCTTCATTCATATTTTAAACAAACGTGTTTACAAAATGAACTAAGACAGCTTTGCTAATAATGGTCCGACTTCGATGATTTTTTTTTATTTTGTGTGGAACTTAGTGATCTTTCAAATAATTGTGGGTGCAATCTTCAATATAACGTATATTTCTTTAGATATTCGCTAATATATTATTTTTCTTCATATCTTTTTTTCCTGAGATTTGGAGGGATGTGATTATTTTTCTCGCCCAAAGGAAAAAAAGATCTTCAAAATGAGTGCTCCGATTAGATTTGATAAAGAATTAACAAAGCTATGGCCTACCGAAAAATAAAATGCTTTTGAAAACAATATATAAACATTATTCAAAAATTAATATTATTATTAATTTTATATGGTAGTATGGTAGTAATTACTGTACTAATTGTGATAACAATAATTTTTCTAATCATTAATAATTCAGAAGTCGCTATTATTTCTTATTAACTCTCCGACTCCATTAAAACCGAAACAATTACTTGATAATGTGGTCACTATCGGAACTCCATAAGCCCTTATCAATATTATCAGTCACAAATGATTTATCGATTATGTTGCGCAAGTGAACTTAGCTCATGTGCGCTTCTGGGTAACCCATCATTTTCCTATTTTGATGAGTTTTATCTCTGTCCCATGATAAGAGCCAACAACAAAGCCCTCAGGACTGCTAATATAGCCCTTCTATACTGCACAATGTTTATTGGGTCATATTTTTATAAGTATTAAAAATATATTGAACCACTACTGAAATAATGGGGAATAATAAATTGGATTTTTCTTTTTCGTTGTTTATTGAATTAAATACTTATGAAAACCAACTTATAAACATAAAAATAAAATTATTTAGTGGTAGTATAAAAATATAAGTTACCGGGGTAGGTTGTTCCGTGTGAAATAGCTCCAAAACGAAAAGAGATAAATATAATTGTTATAGTATAACTTAATATGGATTAAGTTTGTATACCTGTGATTTTTATATTACTAATTATCAACTAAGCTATGTTGTATGTTCCTAATTATAAAGCCTGATTAGCTATATCAGCTGTTAATTGCGAAGTGAGATAATGTATAACCACATGAGACGTAATTATAAGTGACTAGCTTTACCCGGCCACGCGCTGCTGTGGCTTAGTCTGGCAAAATGAAAAAGAAAGAAAATACAAAGCACATATGAGTAGATTAGTAGATAAGGACATCTGTCGTTTTTAAAAAGTTGGGAAACAAATTTGTCTGTAAAATGGCTTCTTTAATTTAAACTAATTCTAATGGGTTTTTTTCTCATGATTCAAATTGAACATTCATAATCATCTGAGTGAATACGCCGTCATTCATAATCATCAGAAACAGTCTTAGTTGAACTTATAAAACTAAATTAAAAAATTAATAAAAAAACGTATAATAGTATTGACCTACATAAGGAGAATCATATAACTTCTTCAAATGATAATTTCAATTACTGTAGTAATTATTAAAATTTTCGATTAATCAATAAAAAAAATAATAATGAAAAAAAATGCTTGCCGACGTTCGGTAGTGAGGAAGCAAAAGGAAACGGCCTTTTCTGAAGAGAAAGCAGTAAATGTTTAAAACTCTAACTCTGCAACGAACAGTCCGATTTCGATGATTTTTTTTTTTTTATTTTGTCGGCAAATCAGGAATCTTTCAAATAAATGTAGGTATTATCCGTCAAAAATTCTGTACTTTTTTATTTATCGTCAAATAAAATATTGAATTCATCGTAACATTTGTCAGCTTGTTTTCGGGAAAGTATGTTATACACATAAATTAAAAGAGTTTCAAGGAGAAGACTTTAGCCAAGTTTCGTTAAAATCGGTAAAGCCGTTTTGGCGCCACAGTTTATAGCGACACATTTTTTTGCTGCTTTGAACAGAAAAACATTTACATTTTTCTTTTTTTTTACATATATAAAATTATCGTAAGACAGAAGTACTATGCCAGAAACCTTCCTAGGAGTGCACGGAACAACTTTCCAAAGTTTCATGGCGATCGGATGAATGGTTTAGTAATGCACAAAGGACAAACAGACAGACATATATTCATTTTTATATATATAAAGAGATTATCAACTAAGCTATGTTATATATTCCTAATTATAAAGCCTGATTAGCTACATCAGCTGTTAATTGCAAAGAGGGATAATGTATAACCTGAAAGTACAACTTAGAGCTGTGACGTTATTATAAGGGATTACTATTGTAAAAAAAAATTATCAATTGGAAATTACATCTATTGTTTCATGATTATGTTAAAATTATCAGACTTATTTGACCGGATACTCTTAAGATATTTTTGATTTAATAATTTTTTTTGTATTTCTGTATAGTAAATTTCATAAAAAACACACCCAACAGTTAAAGGCATACCCAAATGTCTTTCAGATTTATAAAGAAGAATATGTGTACAAATTATAAGCTATCATACATTTTATTAATAGGTAATTTACTAAATAATATTTGAGGTCGTTTAAAAATCGAAACTTTTAGCCGACATAGTCAAATTTAAATATCTAATTACATTTATTTGGTATTATAATGCAGAGGAGGGAGGAAGTCTGTTATTTTATTCTTTTCTTTACAGTATCATCTTTGTGTTGATTTAATTTAATTCATTAAACAAATTTATGATATTAATTGACTGTGTTTCTTTTAACGAACTTGGATTTGTCATGGGCACGGTTCTGAAGATATTATTTGTTATTATTTTTTATGGTTTTCCGTTCATATATACGTCACACAATGGTATGTTTTCTTTCTGATGAAGTTAACACTCATCTGGGAAATTCATATAACAAACATGACTAGATTTGTATGCTTCATTAAAGTTTTGTTTATGTTTATTCATTTTTGTTTCGTAACGACTGTGATGTTAGTTTAGTCGGTTGTTATTTGTATTGATGTTTTGTTATCCATTTCACTTTTTCTTAATTCTAAAATGTAGAAACAGAAATTTTTTTCTTCAGAATGTTAAATTAATCATCTCAGTAAAAATGATTGGATTAGGCATGGCATAAAAAAAATAATAAAAAAATAAAGGAATTCAAAAACTAATGTTTAATATGTAAGGGGAAACAAATGTAATGCATTATATGTTGTTTAAATGGACATGTTTCGGAAAATCGGAGAAGACTAAAGGCTATCCTTATGGGATCTCCCGCACTCATAAAATCCAATCCCATACATCTCAATCATCTCCTAAATAAATCTTCTATTTCGTTCCAAACTTCCTTTAAAAAACTTTGGTGTTATCTTTGATCAAACCCTCTCCTGGAAACCACACATCTCCCGAATTTCCCGTCGTACTATTTCTACTCTAATACAGTTCAACCGTCAACGCTATTTACTTCCATACAAAACCCTTTAACGCCCGTTCTCTCATTTAAATTTCTTCTTTTTAAGCACCTACTCCTTTCCCTATCCGACTGATCACGAAATGTACATCAGAGAACTTCTTAAGATTTCCCAGAAACCATGTTATATATTAATTTTCCTTTGTTTAGTCTGTATATATATATATATATATATATATAATATAATATATATATAATATATATATATATGCTTTTGTTTTGTGATTTTTTCTTCCTATATTTTTATTTATAATTACATATCATTTTGTAAATATTTAATGTAATTTATGACCACACAGGCATTTCCTCTTTATTTATACTTTGTTCGAAAGGGACAACAGTCCCAGGATAATATAAATATTTTTCATTTCATTTAAAAAAATTCCTCTCCCCCAAAAAAATATATATATGGAATTTTCTGAAACTAATTTGTGTACAAGTTACTACATACCTCCAAATTCAGGCTAAATTTGAATAGAATCAAAATTTTACTAACTTATTTTTATTATGATTTTCAAGGATTTCCAAATTAGGTCTTGACGTATCAAGGATAGTTTTTTGCGCTTATCTAAGTCAAAGTAATGGATGAAATTTTATAAAATTTGCTGAATGGGACCATTCAGGTACAAACTCGCTCAATCCCTCAACGATACTGTTATACCTGTCACATATATTTCACAACATCCAGACAACCCCGAAAGTAAATTTGTTATTTGAAATATAAAACTTAACTGAGTGAGGGAAAATTATTGTTTCAAGTTTCAAATAATTTTTTTCCCTTCCTGTATAAATTCAAAGCTTCCCTTTTCCAATAAATACAAAGTTTTCTTACCTGGGGAAGCAGATGAACTCCATCTGTGGGATGGAGTTCATTCATTAGTAATAATCACTCGATGTTATAAACAGCTATTGCTCAGAATTAACTGAGCTATTACTATTTTTTCCTGTATCTTGCTCACTCACTCAGTAAAAAGAGTTAAACTGGTTGAACTTGTTTTTTCTTGGTTTATATCATTTATCATTAGAAGTAATAATTTTATCTCCCCCAGAGTTGTTATGGATTGTTATGACAAATTATCTAATGAGGAAATGTAAAAATAAAATGGGTATTATCTTTATCATAACTTTAGAAAAAAAAAAGAAAGAAAAAGCTATAATTCGATTTATTTCTCATTCTAGTAGCCACCTGGTAAATAATTTCTTATCATTAAGATATAAATAATCTGGGAAGAGCTTAGATTAGTCACAGTTTAAAGATAGTATTGAATACAGTGTAGTAAAAATTGCAGTTCAAGCCTTTTCTGCAATACAAATACCATATTTTCCAGCCCAATCATCATTACGTTTATTTTCTATTTTTTGTATTTTGTATATGTATTTAATATGTATCTTTTATCTTTTTTTTTTTTTAGAAGTTTGTTGTAAGATGCCCTGTAAAAAAGCATGTGAATTTCTATTTGATTTCTTGGCCATGTAATGTGTTAAAACCGCATTAAAAGTTAAATTTTTCTAAGTGTTTCCTTCTTTAACCGTTCTTTTCAACCTATTTCTCTCTATTCTATTTATTGTAGTAAACGATATCTTCATAACAAAACTGTTTTAAGCTCTATAATAACTAATAAACTCAGTATATAAATTTCATACTATATTAGTGCAGAATACAAATAATATTTGTACTATGTTTATTAATATTTTAAATGATGTAGTGATGGTTGACCGTTGATATAATATGAGGAGGAGTTGATCAGGGGGTTCGGTCAAATTAATGCTAAATTAAACAAGTAGAATTATTTAATTTTTGCCCACGTTTCGACCCACTTTGCAGATCTTCATCAGGGCGTAGGATGTAGCACTGCGGGAGGCAAGTTGAAACACTGCCAGTATTTCAACTGCCTCCCGCAGTGCTACATCTTACGCCCTGATGAAGATCTGCAAAGTGGGTCGAAACGTGGGCAAAAATTAAATAATTCTACTTGTTTAATTTAGCATTAATTTGACCGCACCCCCTCCCCCGATCAACTCCTCATAATATTTTAAATGTTAGTTATTTAATTGAATAGTTGACGGTACAGTGTATTGAGGAAAGAGAGGATTTCGGGTAGCGGTTTAAAAAAAAAAAAAATTAAAACTATTGCATAAAGCTGAGGTTTCGACCCAACACGGGCGTGGGAACATTTATAAGATAAATAAAACTTTCATATATATATATATATATATATATATATATATATATATATATATATATATATATATATATATATATATATATATATATATATATCATAAGAAATGAGTTCAATGAATACCTAGGGCTGCGTATCTTTTCATAATATCGATATATCGATATTTTCCTTTCGATATCGCCCCATATCGTATCAAAAATAAAGATTCGATATTATCATAATAAGAAAAAATACAATATAGGATTTCGATTATTTTTTTTCGTTCAAATTAAGTTTAATTAATTAAGTTTAATATTTAAAAAACAAATGATGAGCGTATTAATCTGTACCAATATTTTTCAAACCATTGAAATACTAACCCCTAAATATCTCGAAAGAGAAGGGTCATTAAGTGTATTTTTACGACGATATATATGTTAAATAATTAAAAATTTTGTTATACTCGTAGATATCATTTTGTATTGGCGATATCGATTATTTTAATTCAATATTGTACTAATATTGATATCAAAAACCGAATCTATATCTGAAAGAAATACCGGAAATACATATAGTATATTTGTGCAAAATAAAAATATTTGTACTATATTTATTATTATTGAATTGAATAGTTAACTAGTATAATAAGGAAAGAGAGGATTCGATATAGCTGTTGAAAAAAAAATGGAAACTATTTAATGAAGTCAACGTTTCGATCGAACTGTGCAGGTCTTCATCAGGGCTATTATCAAAAAATACTTCCGCTCGTTATTTAAGTTTAAATCTACTTTTAAAGTTAACATTTCTTATTTATCATAAATAACTAGCTTCTTTAGATTGTTTATGAAATTAACCATAGTTGGGTGTAATTGCTTAATGATCTAATTTTTAAATGTAGGAAAAATAGTTAACCTTAATGTTCGTTAGTTTGGGCTTATAGTATTTCAACTCAAGGGCCATTCTACAGGCCACCAACCTATTCTAGTCAGAGTGGGAAGGATAAGATTTATTCCTTTGGTCCACCACGAAATAAATTTAATCCCGCCCAGCCCGGATCCAAATTTAACGTTACAGCTTGATAAGTTGCAGTTTTTTGAAGTACACAATTGCTCAGACATAATCTGAGAATCTAAACTATCAAAGTTAAAAAAATAAATTAATTAAATGAGTTTATAATTTTAATTAATTGATTTATTTTTCCTACCCAAATTCTTTTTATTCTTGTAACCCAAGTCTTTTTTTTTTTTTTTCTTGAATGTGCTTACAAGTTCAATTCTTAAATTGTCTTTTTATAAAATAAAATAGGTTAATTTTTTTTATTTTGATAACCTTGTAGTGTTTCTGTAATAGTTTATTTTATTTTATTTTTCAACGAATAAATTGGAAAAATAGATTTAATAAGATTTATTTTATTTAATTATTCATCACTCCTATCTTCAATCATATTAAAGCCTGTGATCACATTTCAATCATATTGGCACTATTGACAATCATCATATTGGCACTAATAAAAATCATATTGGCACGGTATTGACAATATATTGTCATTCAAAAAAATATATGATAAAAATATAAGGATTTTATTGAATATTGATATTTTAATATTTAATAAAGGAATATTTTCACTTAAATATTGAATAGATTTAAATATGAAATATAAACACAGAAATGTAGAAGTTATCAAGAAAACTACCTTTATTTGCGATATAGATTTGACAAGCATTCTGAAGCAGTTTTAATTATATACCTGATCAATTTGTTTCTCGGTACCTGAAGGCCTTCGTAATATAACATCGCAATCATGCGGCATAAACGTGATATAAAAATGTGAGAATAAAATTATTATGTAATTATTACATTGTTATCAACGATCTTCAAGTTCTGCAAGCCAACCGACAAATATATATATATATATATATATATATATATATATATATATAAGTTAAAAAATTATATTGCGTTACAACTATAACTGGAAATTGTCACAAACTAACTAAATAAGTGTACGTTTGGAATATGTTTGTCTTAAATTTAAATGTTTATATCCGAATAAAATCTAATCCTAATTATTATTGAACCATAATGAGCGGGGGTGAACTATTTGTAAAGCCTCTTACTTTAATTTGAACTAAGTACGAGGATTTACTCGAGTATTGGCATGTATAAATGAATGGAGTTTTCGTTATTGATAATCTAGATACATACAAATATGAACATAAGCACAATAAAAAAAAAGCATGTCAGTATAAAAAAACAAGATAGGTCAGTATATAGCTTCCTCATTTTTAAAATTTACTATTTTAATAGGTAATTTAGATTTGTCTTGAAAAATGTTTTACTCTTCATTAGCATCACTACCGCTTAACATGAACTATTAAGGGAATATGTTTATCCCTTCTTTGTCGATGTATAAAAGAAATCCTAAAACACAAAATATATATATACTTATCTATTTTTTAAAATATAAATTTGATAACTACGTATATACTTGTTATAACTTATTGTTCAGTTACTCGTTGCCACACGGAGGAACATTGAACATATATTTAAAAGGAACATTGAAACTTGCCCAATAGCGCAACAACCCTACCTTAGCGTTTTATTTTATCAAGTTTTCGGAGATAAACGCTTTTAGTTCATAAAGCTCTATACTATTCAATTTAAGAAAGTATTCATATTGAAACTTTTTTATAAAATGGCCCGATGAATCATGTCATGTTCCATATTTATGGAACGAAATGGAACGTTTTTCTAATATTTTAAAATTCTAAATTAGCTCTTTCCTGCTCCCAGAAACTCCGGTTGAAGCCGTTACGCTGCTATTGTTGAAGGGACAATAGTTCCTATCTCGGCACATTTTTCAAAATTCCAAAACCGGTTTGTGCTATAGCAGCCGACCCATTTTCGCATAACAGTTTGGACATTAGTTCCGTTCTAATTGCCGGCGATTGTCCTGCATTGTCAAGGCTTGCTTCAGTGTCAGCGATCTTTTTGCAAATTGTCGCTTGAAATGTGCTGGGTACTAGTAATACTGGTTTCCTTCGTTAAACCCCTGTTTCATTGTAACAACCGCAGGCCATTTTTTAGTTTAATAATTATTATTTTACTCACAGCACGTACATTCACACACAATACATACATGTGTATTGAAATATTAAATGTTTTCAAAATGGATGATCTGTGCAAAAAACTAGTTCGCCAACTTTTATAAATTAATGATTTATTTAAAAACTCAACTTAGGTTAGTTTAGCCGCTGAAAAGTCACCTGGTTTTACCTATTGTTGCCCAAATGCGAGACCGAGACTAGTCTTGGTCTTGCAAGCTCAGTCTTCGTCTTGGTCTTGCGTAAGAGTCTCGCTACAGTCTTGCAGTTACTTATTAGCTTATTACTATAGAGATATTACTATAATTGTTTAGATAGAAGAAACCTAACTAAGCCCGAATGAAAAATTGGAGGAGTTAAATGCAAAAGTATTTTGGTTATACCAATTATTAACATATAGTAACTAAAATTGTCGAGGATTAGTGACTATTTTACCTTAATTTTTATTTAAAAATCGATTTTTTTTAGCAGTCCTGGTCTTGGTCTTGCAACAATTAGGCGGCCTTGGTGTTACGAAGTGCAAGATGAAGACCGATTTTGGGCAACACTAGTTTTACCAATGATAAACTCACTCCACTCTCATTTGGATTACATTTTATCTTATTTGCTGTGAAGCAATTTTTTATGACTTAAATTAAGTATTTTTTTAGTTGTCGCTTCCTTTTCACCAAAAAAAAAAAAACCACAAAATTATTTTTTTGTATGTTTTTGCTGAAAATGGCGCCATTGTTTATGTAACTTTTTTTTTTTTCTAGCTCTTGAGGTCTACTGTCACTTCTTTATATATTCCCCTCTACTTGCGGGATATCCTATATAAAGTACCATTTCCGGTGGTTCCTTGAAAAAATTTTAATATACCGGAAAAGTATTCAGAATAAGTATTTGGAGGTTATTTTATGGGATCTTATAACATATTATATATTTCCGTTGAAACATCAGATTAATTATTTTTTAAGGTCGAAGTACTTTTCTTAGTATAAATTTGTTACATATAGAAAAGAAATATACACCTACATATGTCTGTATTGGTTTCCAAATGCCTGATTTAGTACCCATTCCTCCATACCAGGTACTTATTGAGGGGGTGAACCCGATTATAGGGGCTGAATGGAAACTGGAGCCTCTTTTTGTTGGTTCCAGATGTCATTGATCCTTACCAGGTCTTAAGTTCCTGCCGGTCCGGTTAGGTCTTCAGGGGTGTTCACTGTCTTGGAAATCCAGAAGGGGAAAAAAGGGTAACGTGACTATCTAAATATCTATAGTCTGATATGTTACTACCTAAAAAAAATATTATACATACTGACTTATATTTTAAAAATTAATAATGTTTATAATTTATGATATATTTTTTATGAGATAAAATATTTATTTTGTCTGAAGAATTTAAGAAATAATATGATTGGTATATTTGAGTACTATATAATTCCCACTTATTATTTATATAAAATTAGATTTTTTTTTTACAAATGTTTACAATTGCCATCTCATTCATACTTTATTTTCAAAGATAATCTCTTTGTTCTACTCATATTTGAGAAATAAGCAAAACAATTTTTTTTTTTTCAAGTATCTGTTTTGATCAAATCATTCTCTGAATCGGCGCGTTTAAATAAGATCATTAGAATAAAAAAAAAATTAATAAATTGCTTGCAAATATGTAATACCTTGAACACAGTTTAACTTCCATTTTTAGATTTAGCTTATTTTACTAAAACTATTGATAATAAATTAAAAAAAACAAGAAATGTAAGTAATTCACTGTAACAATAGCTGTTTATTTCTGACAAGGCCAGGACTAGAGGGTAGTGCAAAAAGGGCAAATTTCAAAAGATATTTTTAGTTTGAATAAAAAGTATTTATTTCTGTTTTATATTTTTGCCAGTCATAATTAATATTATTGATTAAGTCAATAAAATTAGATAATTATATGAATTATTTGGAAATATATTACGTAATATAGATACTGTTGGGTTTTATTGTGAAAGAAATGAATTTTTTTCTCATTTTGATTTCGTCGGAGCTTGGAACCTGTGGTGCAAGTCTGCCCTCAGAACCCTGAAGGTTGGGTCGTAGCCAAATCTATTCTTACTGACCGATTACACAATGCTACTTTTTTTGGGAATCGGTGCGAATACCTCAGACTGTGAATGAGACTTGCTCAGTGACGTGATATGTATTACGTGTGTAAACAGCACGGTTTTAGATGCAATTGAGGTTTCAAGAAAAATTTACATATTTTTGATATGTTATTATGTATTAAGATATATACATGTAAAACACCTACACTATATGTAATACGGATTTTGTTGAATGAGGTATCAAACGAAAGGGAATTCCACGTTTCAATCCTTAAAATTAATTGATAAAATTTCGAATATCAATCGTATTTAATCCTTCCAGTCCAAAGTACATTGAATAATAGTTAATCCATATTATGTCATAAACGAGACCTTACACGTTAACTTTAATATCCCGTATGCCCTTTACATCATCCTATTCCTTTAGCTCAATCTCCATCCAGCCCTCAAGTGATCTCTTGTAAATATCCTTTTGGAGTCCTAGCAACGGCTAGCTTCTTCACTTAAATCCTGAGCGTCTGTGGTCTCTCTTGTGCTTTCTTTCAGTTTCCACTGGCATTCTTCAACACCAATGACATGGTTATGATAGAAGCACTAGGATCTCCCCGAGTCCTGCTTTGCCTTCCTCTTGTGGAAGACAGAGCTTGATTCGGAGTTCTCTGGGCGAATCAAAATATTGTGCATAGGTTTGATCTGAAGAGTACATTTTTATTTTTCTATTATTGTATTACTAATATGATCATTTTTTGGTACTATTATTTTAATTAACTATATTTATTTCTCTTTTGTATGTATCTTTGTATTAATGAAAACTTGTAGTACTAATACTTGTTGCCCTTCAGTGCGGCAGATTGTATTATTATTCAAAAAAGTTGTAAAAAAAATATTAGTAATAAAAAAAAGTCATAAAAAAATTGGGATTTTTCAAAACCCGGATGGTTTCAAAGTCAACGGATCGAGTCAGAATAAATTGTATTTTAAAGATTCGACACGGTTATAAAGACACTATAAAGATTCAAAGAAACTGGGCTCTACGTTTAAAATCCCCAAATGTCCAGTTTTGGAGTGATATTGTAATTTTTGTCGAATGCCTCTTAGTATGGTTATCTCGTATTTAAATTTTACAAATTAAAATAAGGCATTTTATATTAGTATTCGACGAAGTAAAAATCTATTGAAAAGATAGATTGAGGAGAATAGCTATAAGATTCCCTATTGCACTTCCGGTAATATAGAAAGAAACCTTTTGATGAATTGATACATTAATACAATAAATAAAAACAAAACAATATTCTGCTATGACCATCCATCTATTTGATGTGAGAGCTCTTTACTCTAGTCTAAATAAATAGGATGGTTTGGCCCCTTGCTTTTCTCCTTTTTCTTAATCTTGCCCTCTTCTACGGCGGTACAGTGTGAGGGGAAGCCTTTTCTAAGAGTCCCGATCCTGCACCATTTGGTTGCGCCTGCTCCTGTCTACTCCTGCTCAGTGCATCCTGGACTCCTTCCCAAGTGTTTCTGGCCCTCTTCCTTCAACTCTCGTTTCATACATAGTTTTGGCAATTATTTCTCCCTGCATCCTTTTAACATGTTCAAACCACCGCAACTGATTCTCTTCTATTTCATGAACGACCGGTTTTATTTCCAAATTATTTCTAATTGTCGTATTTCTGACCCTATCTCTTCTATTATTTCCTTCTATCCTCCTCAGGATCATTAATTTTTCTATAAAAATATTTTAACATTTTTGGTTTTAATTTACAAAAAAAATATATCAGGATTCACAACAGTATGCTGGGTGGGAGCGGGGTAGCTGAGTTGGCTCAGCACTGATTCCACAGCTCAAGGTCCCAGGTTAGAATCTGGCTGATGATCACTAATTTTTCATCAGTCGTGGATCGATCTTGGGGTCCAAAGACCCTCCTTGGGCACATCCAGCCTCTATAAAGTGGGTACTCTTAATTAAATAATGAATTAAGGGGAAAATCCTAGTGGTTGAGCGTGATATTGGCTCAATCACCTCCCTGCACAACAGTTGGCCTTGTAACCGTGCTTCCTCACGTTGTACTGAACCCAATACCATTCATTGGTTGTTAGTGGTACAGGTTTTTTTTCACAACAGTGCGCCACAGGTTAGTATTAAAAGTTAACTTACTTGTTTCTAAATACGCCAAAGATGACATAAAGATCTGCTTAACATAACTTATTTTTCTTATGTGAGATTGTTGAAATAAGTTGTCCCACCTCAAATCTTTTATCTTGCCAACTCTTTTCCGCAGTTATTACAAAATAAAACATCATCGTCTTCGGGGAAGTTTCATTTGGAAATTCGCCAATGTATTTCAACACTAGAGATTTATTTGATCTTTGGCCCTTTATCTTCTTACACTATTTTTTCTCGACATGTAATTTCAACATTCTGCATAGTAAAAAATTATTAGAGGGAAGCGATTTTTGGCTTTGACGAAACACGTAATTATAATTTCAAGAGGAAGCACGAGGAGGGTTTTCCTTCCCTAAATTTTTCATTTACGTATTAAAATACTTTTAATATAAAAAATGATACAAGATCTCAGAATGGTCTAGTGACACAGTTGTCTGCCTCTCATTAAGCTCTCTCAAAAGCGATATAAATTCCCAACTCGTCTTTTTCATTTGTTACGGAATGGACTTCTCCGTAACAAATAATAATATCAGTAATTGAGTTTGTTAAATATGTCAATTGGTATTGACAATTCCCATATCTCAAAGGACAAAGCTATCCCTGATAGTTTAGAAATAGTTATCTAGAAGGCACCGACCGGACACAATAAGACCCATTATCAAGAGTTAGGTAACAATAACAGATTTCAGCAAAATGTCCTTTCTCACTGATCTCATGTCAATACTAAATGATAAGAATATCAATTGATAATAACTTCTCATAACTCCAGCCTTTTCCCAGACTTCTGTCCACATCGACCGCCCAGAATTCCTTCATCCCACTACTATTCAAGAGTGTATAACCCTTACGGTCCTCAGAACAAATCACTATTGTAGTTTCATTATTGAAGTCATACACTTGCCAGGAGACCTAGATCCATGATCTTGTCATACTCTTGTAGGAGACCAGGAGTGAACTCTTGTATGTAGTCAACCCATATATTTATAGTATTACTCTGTGTGTTAAGATGCCATTTGTAACAGACATTATTATTGCAAGTATTACTTATAAAGTCCTCACTGCCTCCGATACGTTAACTAATGAATATCCTTCTTTCGGCACACTCGGTCATTCTACGAATTTTATTTATGTTATCCCGAAACCCATCAAAGTGGAGCAACGCAGGTAAGGACATATTGATAAACATTTTCATCTGGTTTTCTCAATTTTTAAATTTTCTCTTTAAACTCAAGTCCATACTACCGCACACATACTTCCTAATTCTTCAATCTTTACTTTACGATAGATTTTTTCAGTTCGGCAGGATACAGAAATTTCTTCTATTCGTTCAGTCTTGGCAGGAGTGCCCCAAGGTTCAGTGCTGGCTCCACTTCAATGTATTGTATACACTTACGACATACCTATTAATAATGAGACATTGACTACTCATGCTGACGTTTCAACATCATTTAGATAAATTACAAGACTGGTACAAATCATGGAAAATCCGACTAAACCACGATAAATCAAAACATTACATTTACACTTCGAAAAAATACCTGCTCTCCAATTTTTATCGAAAAGAACCGAATTCCTCAGATGGACACCGTACACTACCTTGGTCGTACCTTTGACAGAAGGATGACATGGGACCCACATGTTAAAATTAAACGGAAGACCCCCAATAGTCAACTTATACTACTTTACTCACTTTTTTCCAAATCTTCAAAACTAGACCTGCGACAAAAACTAAATACAAACCTATACTTACTTAAACCAATACGGACTTACTTCTCACAGATATACGGTTTAGCTAAAAAGACACAAACTTCAAACTTTCCAATCAAAAATATTACGACTTATAACTAAAGCACGTGGTACGTGACAAACAAAACCTTACATACCGACTTCCTCCTGCTTACCGTTGACCAACACATAAGAACTCATTACAAACGATTTCAACAATAGTTTACACGGACATACCAACGTACTAATCACAGATATGGCTTCAGCTGACATGCCCTTCAAAAAGAAGGCTAAAAAGGTGCTGGATGGGAGACCTCCTTTTTTGACAAACCATGGTAATTGATTCAAGCCAGTGAAGAAATACTGCTGGGTGCTATCCTCCATGCCTGACATGTCAATTTTATTACTTTAACCAGACCATCTGCTGATTTTTAACAGTTGGTGACATGTACAGATTAATATTCCAAGATTAAAAAAAAAGTTCGCATTAAAAAAATGATAATATTTTTTAAAATTCCGTTTAATTATTGGAACAAAACCATTTAATGGTTCTAAAATGTATGTGACACTTCTTTCCTATTATAAATGTCCCTGTATTGAATTTCTATATAGAGCTAAATTTCACGTAGGAAAAAAAAAAGAAGAACATAAAATATTTTACCCACGTGTTATTAAAGGATGAGTTTAGAAAACGACTCACATATTGCGTAATTAATCTCACCGTTAGTGTAATGGTGACGGTGGATTCCGTTCTGCTTGTTGATTTCGGTCCATTTCTCCGACCTTGGCATCTCTTCCTTATCGAAGGAAACTCTTCACTGACGTAATATGTGGCGATGCAAGCAGATATTCAAGAGAGGTTGGTGGTATGAAAAATAAAATGAAAATTAGATATATTCAATGTTAATATAATTCCACTTAAGAATATTAACATAATTCTCATATTTGGATATTTAATCAAGGAAGTATGGTAATTATAGGGTATTATAATGTATTTTCTGTAATAAATTATGGTACCTTGAGTTAATGGATCGGCGCCCAAAAAATGCCAGTACGTTATGCTCACCAACTAGTTAAAATAAAAAATTAAAAAATATTGTTTTACTTTCTTAACAGAGATTCATCGGATACTTTTTTTGTATAAACGTTCTCAAGGATACAACACCTTGAGAATTTTATAATATTTAACTAAAACTTGAAAAAATAAAAAATCTTTTTATAAGTCTTTGTGTGCGTAAATTTCTACATACAACTCATAAAAATATTTCCCAATCGCATAAAATGAAAATTAATAAGAAATTTTTTTACATGCTTTAAGTTCTAACTCCACTGCGCGTATAGTTAGGTTTAACAACTGAACAGACGTCGCTGTGATATGAACAGAAAGTAAGGGAAACGAATAATTAGTAAAAAGTAATATTCTTGACGGTAAAAATTGGCATTTTTATACTATTAAAAATAGCAGTGAAATCGATCAAGCCATAAAATTTATAAGTAAAAATGATTTATTGTATGAAATAGAATAATAGAAAGTATAAAATTGGATAGTCATAGATATACTTAGTATATTCTAACTTAAATAAAAAAATAAAAAGTTAACATTTTTTGTTATTTAATTGTGTTTAATGATGAAGTTTAGTGACTTTATAATATTTTACTAAATCATTGGTGTTTTAGCAAACTCTAGCCGATCAAAATTATACTATCTTTAAGATTATCCTCTTCCGCATCGAATTAATACAATTGTTGAACAGCATTTATAAACGTTTAAGTGCTATTTTGCAATTTTTATCCTAAAGATAAATTTCATTGTGTATGACTCATGTAATAAAAGCGTAACACAGGTTCTTAAACCAGAATCTGCGAAATGATTTTTTCGTTAGTTTTACATCTCTCAATTTTTCCTTAATTTTTTTTTCAAATAACTCATTTAATAAAAAATCGGCACAGTCAATTGTAATTGAATTTGTTTTTAATAATAACAACGTAAAATTAGTAGGACGTAGGATTGAAATGAGATCAGTGAAAAAAATGTTCAAGGGGTTCGTGGACTATATAAGCATATATTCCTCTTTTGACTGAAAATTTCTCCAGGTTGTTGCCAAAGAAGGCCAAAAAATGTATCCAAATATATCTTAATGGCGACTCTCCATTATGATAGTGGTATGTTAATGCATTTTCACCCTGAAGGGTCCATTACAAACATTGCTTCCAATCTCGTGCTTAATGTAACCTAAATATATATTTAGAGATTGTACGAGTCTATTCTCTGTATGACAGCTTGTTAATGAGAGATTGTCTTTATTTAGTTAGTAGCTCAATTGGGTATTTATGTTATAATAGCACCTATTACTGTATCTTTATTTTTCTGTGTAAAGATAAGTGGGAAAAATTGCTAACCAGGACCATCATGGAAAGAATTATTCTCATGAAATTGAAAATAACCGCTGTTAAACATCAAGCATAAAATTGTATTCCTTTTAATATTTACAATGAGTTCTGCATTATTATTTTGCTGAAACAAAAAAAGAAAGAAAAATGCGCTTTCTTCTCTCTTTCAAAGGTATTAAAATCCCGAAAAATATATAGAACTATAAAATTAAGGATGTACCATGGTACTATAAATCCATTACTGATATGCAACTGCGAGACTTGGATGCTAATCAGTACACTAGAAAGAAGTATTAAGAGATTTGAAGGAAAAATCCTCTGTTCTATAATAGGGTCATACGAATCTTATATCGTTATAAAATCAGACTGAATATCTCTCAAAGGTGGCTTATCTACCCCTTCCCATTGTAAATATACTTTATTAAAATCTGACTGGCTAAAATAGTAAAAAACTTTTTAGTGGTTTTGGAGATAGGCTAGTCACTTTTGTTGGTAATGAATATTAAACCATGCTAACAGGTTTTGGATATATAATAAATAAAAGTAGGTAATAGTATAATTTTTTTTTATTATTAAAACCTCCAATTATTACATCATATGAGTGAAATAAAGATTATAGAAAAATTTATAACTTTATAAAAAAAGTAAGCGGAGACTAATAAATCAGCTATCTCCGATTGGGTGTGTTATATTTTGAAATAAGCAATAGAAAATTCATTTGAACCCCCGAAATATCGATTAGTTCCCTGGGAATACGGAACTATCGACCCCACAGTACAATCGATGTGAAGCCAAATGCAGCCGTTTCTATGCTCGCCGCGAACTGACTCTATTTAAAACCAGAATACTCTTTTGTTTCAAACGTTTACAGAGGGTCTTTAGGCAAATCGAAGCGGCTTAAATAATGATGCCATTATTTTTAGGTGGTGTAATGTTAATATGTAATTGAAGAATATTATGTAATATCAAAATTTAATATTCAAGAATATTATAATTATTGATCTATCATAGCTGCTTGAAAGTTATTGTTTAGGTCAGAGGTCTACAAAATTCTTGTACCGCGGGCCACATTAATACCTTCATATGTCTTGGGGGTCGCATTGAGACCTCCTCTTAAGTCCCGCGGCTTGTGACGAAAAAAAAAATATTGTTCTATAAATGACACTTCAGTTGCGAAATAAGCTTTTCAAGAAAACTATAAAATGTTAAAAATGTTGTAGTAATCTCTTGTGTGAGTAATTAGCTAAATTTTATATTTTTTTTAAATTTTATCGTGTGATCAAAAATTCAGTCGCTGGCCGGACTGAAGGTGTTTGCGGCCGTAGTATGGAGACCCCTGCTCTAAATTAAATAATTCATGGATTACATTAAGATCGCCTGTTTTATCCTTGGCCAATATCTATCAATTTATTTAAGTTTGAATTGGGCAATAGAAGCGTCCGTCAAATAACTTCTTTTTGGCTTTAATATTTTAAACAAAATCCTGTTTAGCAAGAAATTCATATTTGTGTATTAAAGCCGTAATTTTATTTTTCTAAAGAACTTTTTTAATTGATTGTGTCCTTCACGATCTAGCTTCTTTATTATTTTAGGAATATTGAGTGACAACCACTCGATGTATTTCCTCCTCTCTTTGCTAAAACGCTTACACGATATCGCCAGATGTAGTGGATCTTCGACTTCGTCACGTATCTCACAATTTGATGTCGCTTTTGTTTTTATCAAGTTTAAAAATTTATTTGTATTTTCGGGGTAGATTCTAAGTCTAATTATATTTGTTACCTCACGCCATTTCAAACATATTTCACCAGAGGCGAACCAAGGTTTTATAGAGATTTTTGAGTGAATTAAATAGTTAAACTTTAAGACTCAGAGTTATATAAATTCTGTCATTCGTTGAGAATTGTCTTACTTAGTGAACGGAATATGTCTGTTTTGGGGACTTTAGAATTAATTCTTATTGCATTGGTGGTATCTCGAGCAATTTGTTCTGCACTTTTGGTGTAGACCCAGTCAAAATTTTCATCCTTTATGGGTTTCACTGATTTTTTAAGATAAATTAATTTAGTGTGACCGTAACTATAGTGCGGTCATAAATTGATATTCGGCTTAGGAAGAGGAGGGGAGGGGACTGAAATAGAATGGAAATGTGGGATGGTCTTAAATATATGGTTGTTGTATAACTGGGGTGTCTATATAAAAATCTACGTACAAATCTGACATGTTCACATGACACATAGCTATAGATATATTTTTATCGCGCTAAATTTAACTCGAACTAGGTAGTATTGTAGTGTTGCTTATAAAGATCATCATTATAATAACTGGGTTACTGGTTGAATAAACGTGATGTAGAGATGGACTCTGGAAGTTCAAACAAAGTAAATATATATGACTAAAATTCCACAGAAGATATTTCCTAATTGGGGCAGAGGATGGCCGAATTCCTGATGGTGGGTGACAGGTGGAAAAGGAAACATACCTGCTCCTGATGGACTGTTACCCGAGATAGCTGTTAACTAATTAGTGGATTAATTCAATTATCTAATCCAGCCGTCCGCAGCTGTCATCCGCTATTGGATTACATTTTGCTCTCTGTTGGTATGACATGTCGTGGCGCGTGACTCCGATTGGAACAGGAATTCATTCTAAAAATTTTATTTCGAACAAAATGATATCAGAAGAATTTTTTTATAAACATGATGTATAATTTATCGTATGAAAGATTTATGTTGATTAATAAATTTTCAGGAAATCAGAAAAAAAATATTTTATGATGTAAGCCGATGTTCCCACAAGAACTGAACAGAATAAAATATTCTTGAAGACAGCACAAGTTGAAAATTTTTAAAACATTGGGAAAATGTTGAGTTTTTAAGGAGATTGGCGGCAATATTAGAAATCAGCACGAATCCGAGAAATCTCCGGAAGTTGTGTCAATATCACGAAATTCCCTTGCTTTGATTGATTTGACCCACAAGCTTGAGTCGAAACGTTGTCAATATATTTTGACTGTTTTGCTTATTTATTTTCCAAAATTTCCATTAACATAAGAAAAACTTAATTTCTAAAAATGAAATGCATTCGAAACCACATATTTTACTATTACCATTGTTGTTGTCAACATCCTTTATTATAATCCCATAGTCATAACTTGAATCAGGGGTGCCATGGGTATGTTCCATGTTTTTCCCTTGTCCCTTAGTCCGAAAATTCATAACCCCGTCGAAATTTGCCGCTCTCAAAAGTTCAGATACCCGTCAAAATATGACCCCTCAAACATTTTGATGGCGCAACTTGCGCCATGATACCCGCTTCTGGGCACCCCTGACTTGAATCTTGTTTAGTTTTTTATGCTGGAGATTTTCTATAGAACCTCTATTATAGGATCTAAGTAGTGGTATAAGGTCTTTTCATAGTCGACAAGTAATCTACATGAAATAGAAAAACGACAAATTACTACTAGTGGAAAACTAGAGGAAGAAGAAGACAAGGAAGAAATGGGATAACGAAGTGGAGGAATCCATGATGGGTCATGATCTACGGGAAGAATGGACCTTAGATAGGACTTCATGGAAACAAGCCATCCAAGCACTCCAGGTTAAGGAAACCCAGTCTCGTAATAGAAAAAATAAAATAAATTAAATTATTTTTATTTTCCTGTGCAATCCGCATGAATAAAATTTAATCCAGAACATTTTGTCTTAACAACAATATTTACCGTATCCTTATCAATATTATTAACGTATATATTTTATTTTTATCCCTTTATGAATTACCGATAATAAAAATTATTCGCATTATTAACATACATTTTATTCTGATCTTCCTTTTGATTGATGTAATATCATAAGCTTTATTATACAATATAATCAGGGAAATTAATCACCAAGGATTACATGAATAATTTTATTTTATTAGTGCTTACTTAAATTAAACTGAATCCCTTTTCTTCTGAAAATGTAATTTAAAAAAAGAAATCATCCGTCTGGTTGTCGCAATTTTTTAAAGTTCGATTTAAATATTTATTTGTTAAAAAAATATCAATAAATAAATAATTTTGTCCATTTTTTCTATTCTAATAAGCTTTAATGACAATTTATTACATTTTTTGGTAATGGCTTATTCATCATACCAGTACTTCCTATGATGTATTCGCTAATGCAATATGTCTTCAATTACATCAAGCGTTGGTTGACTCTGGAAGGAAGGCTGTTTTAGATGTACAACCGAATCCATTCTAACCAGAGTTGAGGAATTTCCTGAGACCGACCAACTGTGTATAGGCTGCACGTATAAAGTAAAAATAGCGTATTCCCTGTTGGCACACTCAGTCGTGAGGACAAAGAGGATACTCTTTAAGAAAGGAGAAAATTGGTGGTTGAGTGTGATCTTGGTCAAATCACCTCTTTTGACAACAGTTAACTATGAAACAGTACTTCCTTACTGAGCTGAACTCCCTCAAAGATTGTAGTGGTACATTTTTTTTTTTAATTTTGTTAATAATGTATCTCTGGAAGTTAAGCGTACTAGTTATTCTTACAACGAGTGGATTGTTTTATGTTCGTGTAGATTATTATGAAAATGTACGAAAGCCGTATGTATTCTCTAACTGTTGGCATGTATAGGATAGTATTTAGAGTTGTGTTACGTACCAAGTAGCTTGCGTAATAAGTCTGAATATTTTCTTTTAGAATGTTTTCATTCTCGGAGTCAGTATATGCATCTTTTTTGTACATTAGAAAATTTGAGAAACGTAACATATAATTTATTATTTTAAATATAGTATTTAATAATTTATTACAGTAATGTATAATTTATATTTTCTTTGGAGATAGCATATTATTTTGTTTTAGTTATAAATTATAGCATTTTCTTGGTATGTTTTTAGTTCACGTTTTTAAATATTTTATGTAAAATATATCAGCTTTAATTCACTTTTGACAAGTTAAGGAAACACGAAAACAACTTAAGAGAAACCATCATGGGCGGAGCTTAGACTGGCAGATATCGTTCAAAACTTGTAAAATATAATACAATTTCTTTAATTTATTATTTTTTTAAAATATAGTTCAAAAATTTAGGCATCCGTTAAGTTGTTTATCTATAATTAAACATTATAAATAACCGCGGATTAAATACTTACTCAGTAACATTTACGAAGTAAGACAGTTTAAAAGTTATTGTAGGTTCACTAATTCCTAAAAATCTTATTTAAATCTATAGTTTAAAATCAATCTTTAATTTAATTAATCTCCTACAAATGTGTATTTTCAGAAATGTTAAAAAAAAATATTATTCTTTCAAACATATAGAATAATAAAAAAAACATATTTAAAAAAACAAACAAAATAATATTCACATAAAATAGTTTGTTCCATTGAGATAATGATTCCACTTTCAGTAGGCGTTTCTTATCCATTATGAAGCGGTATGTGTTGTTGCCTTTAATGCATATAATTTTTTAATTGTTCTAATTATCTAGTTCGTCATCTATTTCAGTGGAATTATAAAAATTAACCTAATTAAAATTAACTTGTTTGTCCCAAAACCTATTAAGTCTACATTCTAATTTATTTTTTATATTTTAAATTTAATATTATGTGTCACGTGTGATTACGACAGAGCAGTAATAGAAACACTTGGTGTTCGATGTTAGAGGAATCCAAGACTCGCTCTCATGTTGCATAATATTTTTTAATAATATATGTAATTCTTGAAATGACATAATTATTTCTTATGTAAAGATTCTTCTTACATATAATCTAATCCGTAATAATCCCATAAATCTATAAAAAAACGTACAAAATTTGCGATCCTTTTGTTTTATCTAATCAGTAAATAGCATTTCAATCGATAATCAATCAATCAATCTTTGCCTTTCAATCTTCGTAGAAGAAATAAAATTAGGCGTGCTCTCGTCGATATTGAACAATTGTTTCAAGAAATATTGAAATCTTCAATGCATAAGTTCACTTTAACTATTTATTTTTATTTTTCTATGAATGTTAAAAGTATGAAAAAAAATTAGTATGTCAAAGAAATAGTCTGTACCTCTGACTAATGTATCAAACCATGGTTCCTGGTAAATTTCATGTGATGATTATTTAGGGTTCTGTTGCCTGAATGTTTGTTAGAGTACGGCTAAGCAACAACTAGGGCAATCCATAAAGTTTGATCGCCATTTAACGATTTCTGAGCGACCGACTCACAGCCTTCATAACATTGGCACCTTTCTAGAACTTTTTCAGCTAAAAATGAATATTGTAAAAAAGTGAAAAATATCTTTGATTTCTAACGTGTGTTACAACCTCAAATAAAATACGTTGCTCACATTTTGACTAGTTTACCGATAAAAATGTGACAAGAATATCACGTGAAAATTGAGAGGTGATTGAATCATAAAAAATTAGGATATGTTGCTATCATATATTATCATCTTTGAATACAAATAAATATTTAAATAAATGTAACATTTAGGTATCAATAGAATAGTTACATACCTACTGTTAGGCCCTAGCCACCTAGTCGAATGTTCTTAATCAATTTGTTATGGCGTGGATTATGGAAGTCAAGGTTTCGCAATAGTCATTACAAAATCTTTGTTATTCGGCTATTTGTTTAGGTGTTTAACTTTGTTAAATGTTTAATTTTTATTTATGATGAAGCGAGGAGATTGTGGAGTCGATTAATTAATCAAAAAGAGTTGTAGTCTCTCCACTTCTTTAAACTCTGCTGAGTTTATCGTTGGTAAAATAACCAAATAACATTGGACATTGACAATAACATAGTCACCTACACCCGTGTAAAATTAGAACTTGATCTAAATATTGTGGCAGGCAGGGCGAATTTTTTTTCTGATTTCAGGCTAATCCGTTAGGTTAATCCTAAAAATGTATACGACAACATTTGTTAGGCTCGGGATGTTGAATCGAATGACACCTTGAATATCGGATAAAGTTGAAAAATGAGTATTTTTTACCCGTTTTAAGCGACAAGACGTTACAGATGTTCGGTATTCCGAATATTTCCCGTTAAGTTGTGATTATCTTTCCCATTTGTTGAGTAGTGCAACTTTTAAATGTGGCTTGCGATAGAGTAGGTTGAGATGGAAATCGAAGTAACTGCCTAACCGGGATCTCTAGACAAATTACTAAAGAATTCATAACTTTTGCTTCTACTCAATATTTTGTTTTCATTTAAAGCCTATGTATTAAGTCAAGCAAACATTAATAATGTCAACATTTCAAAAGTGTACAATAAGCCATTGCTGAGCTTACCTCTGAAAAAATTTCGTTACAATGCGGACATACAGACAGACAAAAAAAATTTAAAAAGTGGATTTGTTGTCTGCAATGTATGAAACAGAAATATATCATAAAACGTGTTGATTCTATCCAATGTAGAGACAATACCTTTATTTTATTTATATAGATTAATTTAAAATTATTTTCGTTTGAATATTGTAAACACATATACATACTTCTGTCCTTTCGTTTATCTCCAACTACATGTATAACCAACTTCCCAACCATTACCTACTGTGACATGTCTCTTAACCACTAAAAGATGTTTAATAAATCGAATAAGTAAATGTTTAAAAATATCATAATTTTATTAAATGTTTAGGCCTGTATACTTCATTATTATGACATAGTTAAAACAAAATGATAGTAATATATTCCAGTTCGGCCCTGCATAGGGGCTCCCAGGCTGCTACCAGGAGCTGTAGTACTCCCAAGCTCTTGTTCCCCCTGGACTCCTCCAGCCCTATGCGGTCCTGATCCTTTCCCGTCACCTTTACGCCACCGCCCCCACAGGTGTAGTTCGATAAATGAATGAATGAATTTCCAATGAATGACTTCATCTGATGCTTTATTAGATTTATTGTATATATATATATATATATATATATATATTTTTTTTTTTTTTTTTTAACGAGATCGTAGTATACATCTCGAAAATATTCTTGATTATTTAAAAATTAAAATTAATATATACAATTTACAACTACACCTACGCTAAATAAAATCAAACGTTTATTTTTGTCTCAATAAACTGAATTACAGTAAAACCTTTCGATAAGGACCTCTCTATTACATCTATATAATATATTAAGGACATCTCTATTCTGAGCGAAATTTTTAATGTTCTGGCGATGGAGTATGCAAAAATGCTTTTGAATACTTTTTTAGGGGCGCTCTAAGTGGGTGAAGCGTACTAAGAAAATTACCCAAAAATAGTTTTTAGACCTCTGGATGGACAGTTATATATTTCTTTCTTTGATTTTTCTGGTAAGCATTAGTATAAAACGATTTAAACCAAGTCTCTTCCTATTCTTCCCTGCATTATAATTTAAAAGGATTTTTTTTATTTATGGGATTAGATCATTCTGACTGCGATTAGACGAACACCCAAATAGACTTGGGCCTTAGAAAGGGAGGGCTTACAGCGACAGAAAAATGTAGCGTTTGCTAAAGCTATAATTTCCTCCAAAAAATTAAACGTTTCTTTATTATCTTAAATTTAAATTTAAATTTGTCCCAGATCACTTATTATTTTATAATGAAAACATAAAAAAATAAAATAATAAGAACAAACTTTGGATATTTTTGTTTGTTTTGGTTCTTTTACTTAAATTTTTAATTATATCTCTTTATATAAAGTTCTTGAAAATTCTAGTAGAAGAAGAAGAGAAGAAGAAAAAGTCTTTTTATTTATCAAAATTACAAAAGAACACAAAATAATATTTTTGGATTTAAAACCGAAAATCAGGCATACTACATGGTCTGTTGACCGTCAGAGGAGTCTGTGTTTCATAAAATTGTATTTCAGTCTATTTATATACAAATAATTAATAGGAAAATAAGAACAATTATATTTGCAATGTAAAAGTTATACAAATAATTTAATTACAAAAACACTGGTACCAAAATTCTCCAATTTATTAATTATTAAATTCTCTGGGAGCATTATTCTATAGGAGAAAACAGACTTGCGATTCTAGTATATGGATTAAATTTATCTACTATTACTGAGTGAGATTTTTCTTATTTCCTACTATTTTTCTTATTTATATTATTATAATTTATATATTCTTAGTTCATACTATTTTTGTTAGATTTCTTAATATTTTACCTAGTGCTGGCCTTAGACATTCGCCACCCACGGGCAGTGATGTCATTAAAAAATTAAATTTTTAAAATTTAAGGAAATGATGTACTTAATATATCACCGCGTTTATGAAAATTAATTAGTCAAAACGGTGTGGTATTTTGAAGTTTAAAATTAAAGCAAAGAGGAGATAAAATGGAAGAAACATAAAATAAAAATCCTTATTCTAAAAAGTCAATGTCTAATTGTTTACTTATCCTTATTAACCTTTTAACTCAACAAATTGATATTTCATGGATTCAGTGCGATGTTTAAATATTAAAATTCGCAATATAAAAATGTAGAGTTGAAATCACAAGGATTTGAGGTCACAACAATCACAATGAACCAAATTATTACTTATTATTTTTATGACTTGCGTAAACCTTCCTGTAAACATAAAGTGTGTTGTTATTTGAATTCTAAATTGTTTGTATATGATAATGCCAGCCCAAAAAAATTAAATTTATTTCTTAAACTGTTTTATATTATGTAATATTAGAATTTTATTGCATTAAACATTTCTCTGATACAGTTGTTTTATGCATTGTTGCTGAAATTACATTAAATATTTCTCTAATACAGCTGTTTTATGTATTTTTGCTAAAATTAACCATTTAAATACGTTTTGTAACTTTTTTTTTTTTACAAGTGGCGAGCCCCCCTTAAGATCGGCCGGCACCCCCCCCCCAACCGACGCCCCTCCTGGTCGGCGCTTATTTTGCCTAACCTAATATGTTCAAATATATCATTCCTTTGGTATGCATCGTGTCATTACAAATTCAAAAATATATAAATACATAGGAAGACTGGGTATCAATTACAGGCCATACGCCTAACCAAAAAAAAAATCATCATTTCCATTACAATCCTTCATATTATGAAAACATTTCTCCCACGCCCATCTGGAAAAAATTGAGAGACTTCACTGCCAGCGTATTGATCAATAATCTATATTAGGTCAAAGAGGTTAGTTGCGTAATGCAAACGTAATGCAAACTCTTTTGTAATAGTTATAGTTTTAACACTATTTATTTTATTTTTATCATTGTTAAACAGATAAAACAAAACGTCGTCGACTGGGTCAGTGTGCGAGTTTATTATATATCACCGACTATTAATAATCTCTATTTTTATGTGGCATTATGGTAATGGAAAAATAAATGGAAAATTGCGATTAAGTGTAGAACGAGAGAACTTGTATCATTACATTAAAAAAACAACAACAACTATTTATTATTATTGTTATTACTAGGGATGTTCCCCCTGACCACCTGTTACAACAATCCTAGTTTTACAAATTGTAAAAACGTTAATTTAATTGTACTCCTCGTTGCTCAAATTGGATAACTTTAATTTGCACGTATTCTGTAGTTCAGATTGTATTATTTTTCAACATAAAATAAACTGAAGGAAACCACAGTTTGGACAAATGTTTAATTTTTTATAATTTAATCTATATTATACATCGCGCATTATAACCAATTTATATTATAATATAACTATAATTATTCTTATTATCAATTTGTATCCCTAATAAATATTCAACGTGTTCAGCTAATATTTCTAATATAGAGTGTGAATGTGTTCTCTGAACACTGTTGTAAATGTCCTTAACGGATTGTAATGTTTATCAATAAATAACTTTAATAAAAATTTATTTCTAATATTTTCATTACGTTAAATTGTGCTTCGTCTTCTATTCCTTAATAATTATAATTACATCACAATGTAATATTATATGTAATATAATAATTAAAATATTGTATTCAAGGGGAAATGTGTAGAACGAAAAATAACTTGTATCACCTAGGTAAAATCATACTACCACATTTCACTATCAAACTACCTGGATACCGTTTTCCATACAGGAACTTAACACATATGTAATTAAATGAACTCCTGTATAATTTGTAAAATAATCGCCATAAGAGAACAGCACTATCGAGTAGAGCTAGAAAAGTTGAGCTCTGTTACCTCATACTCTCCTAATATTAAAATAAAATAAAATATGAAACTCATTAAAAACTTTTTTATATAATATAAAGATTATTTTGTTTTCCTCGCTTTTATGGGTCGAGTAAATTATATTATTTTGTTTTGTCTTCTCAAATATTTTGAAATTTTCGAACAATTCGTGATGTGTCAAGAGAACTGATTGCTGAGCTTCTCTTAGCACACTTCTTGAAGTAACTCCAAACTATATCTACCTGCCACTATTGATTTCGGTATTTGCCCATTAGTAGATATTATAGTAGGATGGTGGGAAAGTTTTCCAAATGATAGAGTTCTTTTAATTCTATATCCACTTCCTGGTATTTTCTGAGTTTCTCCTCTCACAATGGAGCTTGTATTATTTCCTTTGGTGATCCCAGCATCAGCCAGTTTTGCTTTTTTCCCTTTCATATTTATCAGGAAGACGTCAGAACTGTTATGAGGCACAGTATGGTCCCTAATAATTCATAATTCGCAATCCATGACCATTTTGAATGAGTATATTTTGATGGTACTCACAATGTGATGCGTTATCATGTAATAAGTTGAACTCCATCGCCAGGGACTGATGAAACATTTTTGCTACAGTGTAATGCCTCAGGAGATACTCGGTACCAGCTAGGACTCCACATACACTTATGATGTGTTGGATTGGTTTCTGGGTCACTTTATTATTATTGTTTATTTTAACTTCTGAAAGAATTTACATTTACTTCAAAATTTCTTTCAGAAGCATTCAGAACAATTGATGATCAAAACAAAGCACCCCGGCACGGCCAGCCATGTTATTATAACCGATTCTTCGGCGAGTTATGAGGACATAATTTAAGATTTATATAATACAGAGCCACAAAAAACTTTACACGTTACAGCTAATGGAGTCCGTAATGGAGGGATAGTAATAAATGTTTTTTATTTTTTTATTGTTATTTCTTAATGATATTTACAACTGTATTAAATAAATACATCTAGTAAATTTGAACATATGGATATAATGACATGAAAACACTTGCTGAGTGGTAACACTCTAATGA
Organism: Nezara viridula; assembly: GCA_928085145.1. Taxonomy (NCBI): domain Eukaryota; kingdom Metazoa; phylum Arthropoda; class Insecta; order Hemiptera; family Pentatomidae; genus Nezara; species Nezara viridula. The sequence continues at coordinate 219,453,102 of OV725077.1, read as the reverse complement.
TATGTCTACATTAGGAGATCACGGGACCGTCTTCTTTTCAGACGCCTCGGAGAGTTATCAGGAATTGAAGAGGAAGCAAGGATAGAAACGACAGGGTTGGTTGATGATTCTGAAGTTTATTATGGAAGGATAGGTATCCGGATTGGGCCAGATCTGAAACATAAGAAACATTAAGGTCATTATGGTTGGTTTTATTTGTAAAAAAGTAAGGAGCATTGAGGATTTTACGAAGAATTTTGGATTGTAAGGATTGGATACTAGAGGAATTAGATGGTTTAGTGGAGCCCCATAGCTCAACTCCGTAAGTCCAAATAGGCCTTATTATAGTCATGTATATGAGTCTATTGTAATTAATTGGAAGTTTAGAGCGTTTGTCTAGTAAGTGCTGAAGTAATCGGAAACGTCGAGCTGTTTCTTGTAGTTTTAGTCTGAAGTAATAAATGTTAACGTTAATAGTTATAAATCATCGAGTCAGTAGGTTATATTGCGTAGATATCAGAGAATAATTAAATTATATTTTCATCATAACCTATTCTATAGTTTATTATTTACTATGTATTGGACAGGCGTGAACTAAGCAAAACATTTAAACAGGCACCTTTATGAAAACATTTTGCCTAAATCTATGTAATTATTATTAAAATATAAAGCATTTATTTATTTTCATATTTATGTTATGTAGTAATAACTAGTAACCTGCTTAAAATATTAATTGTATTGCCAACCATTGTTTATTGCATTTATAGGTGAAGACCCACATTTATTTTGCATTATCTACTCTTTGTTCTTGATTATATCGAATTTTTTAATATACTGGGCTAAATTATACCTCATTCCTCTTTTCGGGTGTATATATATATATATATATATATATATATATATATATATATATATTGCAACTGTTTGTTTCATAGCATTCATTGCAGGTGTAAATCCTTTACGTATGTACTTCTTTTTTTAAATACGTCGGAAAAAACCTGCTTATAAAACCTTGAAATTCTTAAATATTGCGTCAATAGTTTTATTGTTCCATAATGAAAATAGTCATTGACTTTTTATGTTATTACGGCTCGTCCGCAGTTCTGTTTTTTAACTAAACTATCCGATTCGTTCGAGGAATTCCTCTCTTCATTACTTCATCTTGACTAGGTGGATTGGTTTTCACTACTTTGAGTTGATATGAAGGACACTCACTTGAATTGCCCAGTAATTTCTTTTTTGTTATGGGATAAGGTAAGATAGCATCTTTGTATTTATGTATTTGGCTAACTGTATTTTCATAAACAGATTGTATTTTCAAAAGCAATAAATGTCAATTAAACTCCAATTTAATTGACATTATATTGTCTAATAAAGTATTTATTTTAGTGAGAAATCCTAGTTCTAAGAAAATTATTTCAGTTTTTAAAATATAAATAAATTACAACAAACCTCCAGGGTTTCACATATAGTTAACATGTTAAGTTCAATTTCGATAACCTATTGTGCAATTAGAGATATCAATTTAATTTTATTGTTGTTTTCGTCTTATATACTTAATGTTAGTAACTGGTTATAATATTTACACTTTACTGAAGTATGCGTATTTCGATGACTATACTTTACTTTCAGTGATATTTTAAGTCTTAATAATATTTTTCTTCATCACAAATTTTATTTTAATTTATTTATAGACATGTGAAAATATATTTTTTTGTTTTTGCTTTAAAAAAAATTATTGCGCTTGTCAACTTCGTCAACAATCAGCAAATGTGCTCACATTCCAATAAATAAGAACAAATTTCACTTATTATAAGATTGTTTTTTAATTTTGAAATCAAGTTTTTAAATATTTGGATATCAATCATATTGGCATGGGGAAGGAAAGTGCTCAGTAGAATCTCTTCCCTGACTTGTTTCAATTACTTAAGTTGTCTAAGGAAGGATATCTCTCATCCAACGCCTTTTTAGTCTCCTCCTCAAGTTCTACAGTATTTCAGCTTTGGCCATGTCTCTTATTAGTCTGTTATTATGTCCATTTAAATTTGTGTAAAACCGTCGATAAAGGGTCGGTATATGTTGGTCAACTGTTAGAAAGTGGAGGTCAGAATGTAGAGTTTTGTTAGTCACTTACCATGGTGCTTTTGTTATAAATCGCAATAATTTTGATTGGAACGTTTGAAGTTTTTGTAGGTGGGTCTTTTTAGCGATACCGAATATTTGTGATGAGTATGTCTATATGGGTTTAAGTAAATATATGTATTCAGTTTCTGTCTTACGTTTCATTTTACATATCTTAAATTAGTAAAATATAAATGAAAAATTAAAGTGATTTATACAGTAAATTTTATCATATACTGATAAAAATGGTCACATTATGACTTTTAATTGATAAAGTATCAGATTATACATTATCTATGTGTTCAATTATTTTTCAATTATATATGCTACATTTCTATAATAAAATTAGGTTTAACTAGTGTCATAACAAACAAATTAATTTTTCTCGAATTCATTCATCATTATCAAATTAAAATAAGTTTTGCTTCTAAAAATGATCTAAATTGATTAAAAGTCTAATTAGATACTATAAATTTAATTAATAGAGTCTTTGAACTTCAGAGATGTAAGTCCGATAATATCTTTTTATTTAAATTTTTTTATCTCAGTTTGATTAGATAATTGAGTGGCCTATACGGATTTAAGCTTTAAAAAAAATATGGTACTCTCAATATTGTTTTGTACCACGGGTAGAAGATAATGAATGGGCTGGAATTATGTACATATTTGTTGAGTAGTTGCTCAATTCTTATCGGCTGCTCAAGTGTTTACTGTTCGCATTCCAATAACTAAAAACAGGTGTCACTTATTAAAAGATTGCTTTTTTAATTTTAAAATCAAGTTTTTATATATTTGGATATCAATCATATATGTCAAGATTGCAATTTCGTTGAGAAACTATATTCATGATCCGGCTATTTTTAAATCATAGATTTATCTGATTTTCTTTTTCTGAATCTTTGAATGAACTTACAGAAACATAATTTATAAATGTTTGTTGGTTGGTTTGGATGTCTAGGCTCAAAACATCCAGGTTATTAGCGCCCGATCAACTAAATAACACTACTTTTATAATATTTGGATATTTGGCCCATAAAATAAGAATAAAAATAATTAAATAAAAGAATTGATAGAATGAAATAAATAAATAAAAATAAGATAACTAAATAAATAACTATAACTAATAAATAAATAACAAAATAACGTATTAAATAAAAAGATTGATAGAATGAAATAAATTAATAAAAGTAACAATAGGCACTTATAGATAATAAGATAGAATAGATAAACTTTAAAAAAATAGAAATAAAGTCAATAAATGAGTTGAAATTAATAACCAAATGAACTTTTTTTAAATAAAATGAAATAAAGTATAAATAAATAAAATAATAATAATAGATCTACAAAGAATCATAATTTATAAACATGTCATATACGTTGTACTTCATTATCTAGTAACTTTGGTAACTATTTCTTCTTGATTTCCCAGGGATGCTGATATATTTCGGGGCATTCCGAGATTCTTCCAAAATATGTTTTATAGTTTATAAATTTTTTCAACAATATATTTATTCTTTATTTAGCTTGAATGATTATTTCATGATTTGAGATTTTGAAATTATCAGTGAAAGTTATTTAAATAAGTTGACGTTCCGGTCCAAACTCTTGTGAGCTTACCATTAGGGCTAAGCTATATCAGAGATGTAAAAATCCGGAAGATGTTTTTAGTTATTCTTATTTTTTAAATATTTATTCCATGTTCTATATTTCTTTAATCTTTATATATATTTTTAATGCTATATCTCTCATCTATTTCATCCTTGATGATGGCTTATGTGTTTTGGCCAAAACGTCAGTTGGCTTTCAATTAAAATTTATCAATATTACTCTGTTTTGAAAGTTACTTTTACTGATTAGGGATATAAAATCCTCATACGATTCACATAGTCGTCCATTCATCTCCAATTTATAGGTTACTCTGAAAAAGTTCCTAAAATTCTCTGATTCCGTATCCATTGAAACTTATCAACTCCTCTCTCTCTCTCTTTCTCTCTCTCTCTCTCTCTCCTACACTTGAACTGCGTTGTTCACTGTGGATTGTCTGGTGAGCATGAGAGAACGAAAGACTAATGAATTATTTTATTAAATTTATCTTCGGACTAGCAAGGCGCACCTACTTTTTCAGTTGATATTCCGAGTTAAAATGGCTTTATAATGTTTTCAGAAGGCAATATTTCCTTGAAGTTTTCTCTAAAAACAACCAGGCTTTTTCCTTACATTATTGATTTGTTCACCCTTTGTTCTTCCGTTCATTCTTTAAACACGAGATCCCGACGCACGAATATGTCTATTCCTTCTCATTGAACAGTTTCTTTTAAAAATATAATTCTATATTGAAGGGGAGTTGGTCGGGGATTGCGGTCTAATAAATACTAACTTTTTAAACTTTGTATCTTTTGTAGTCCTATTGAAGAATGGGGTGTTCTTAGTCTTGGTCTTGCAAAATACAAGGACCAAGACCGATTTTGGGCAACACTATACATCAGTAAACATTCAAACTTTTATTTGTCTATAATTCATTATTTATTTTCATTTTATTACTTCTGAATACCTTCAACGTTAATTTGATAATTTTATAAATTGATTATTTATTTGGTCAGATAATTTAATATTTAATTGTAAATTTTCATTATTCTTAGTGGACTAACTTTCCAGAATAAAATTGACTTTATTTATTTCTTCATAATCATATTCATAATTATCACTCATGATATTTCTTCATAAGAAAATCGAAAAAACTATATTTACTAAAATTAGAAAGGAAATATGATTTTTTATTTAATGTATTTCCACTGAGTAGGTGAGCAGCTATGAAAGAGAAACAAGAGCTATAAAGGGGTTAAATAATTCGGCCCTGTTCCTTTAGTCGAATAGGCCCTTGCAATTTATGTTGCCTTATTACTCTCAAGTTCCGGTGTTGGGTTTCTCTCTTTGAAATATCATCGCTATGTACAAATGTCTGTTTTTGTTGAGAGTTCGCCTTTGTTTTTTATAATTATGGGCCACTTCTTTTGGTACTTCAACATAGCCGACCACCAAGTCCTATTTTTAAAACTATTTGGTCCAAATTTTCCTTGAATGTTAGTGAATTTCCTAAAATAGGGTTGCATGTAAATGCTCTCCCAAAAAATACAATTAAGAATATTTAAATATTAAATAAATGTATTCACTTAAGATAAATAGTTGTTTCAATTTAGAATATTCATTAGCTAATGTTTTTCCTTCGAATACGAAGACTTGTAATTATGTATTGATAAAAATTAAATTAATAATTTTTCGTAAATTCACTTTCATTACATAATTTTGTAACGATCATTAACCATGTGTTTGATAATTATTTTTGACTAAGAACTGGACAAAAACACTTTTTATTAAAAATTACTGTATACAAAGATTTTAATGATGGTCTTCAATTAAATTTAAAATCAATTAAAGTGTAATTTCATGTATTAGAGTTGTGTACTATTTCACATGATTAGCATTTTTCCTTATTTATTTTCTATACTTATTCTTATTATTATATTTTAATTATAAATATAAATCAAAAACTTGACGACAGCTAAAAACGGTAGAAAAAACTTTTGAATTTTTAAAAATAATAAAACTGCATTACAGATGCCAACAATTAAATTTGGTAATAGTACTTAAATAGTCTGTGGTACAGACCCCTTTTTACCGAATTATTAACATCCGCCTGAAACTTCATAAATAGTTTCATCTCATCGTAACCTACAACTATTATATTTACGAAAACGCTTGGCATTGGGGCGTTTTCAATCTAGAGGAGGGCAAAACTTTGTCTATTTAACTAAGCAATAAAAACAGTTAATTTGCCTTCTATTTCGATCGTAACATAATTTGATCAAAAAAGGTGGCCTACAAAAATATTGGGCCGTTTGTTCTATATAATAACGTTATTTTAAAAGTTTGGGGGTGTAGATCACGCCAAACGGCTCAATATTTTTGAAGGCAACCTTTTTTCTCGATTTCGTGATAAATTTATCTTACGATCCAAGTAGAAAGCAAATTATATTTACGAATTTTCAGTTCTTAATTAAATAGACAACTTTTGCTCCCCTCCAGATTGAAGACGCCCATATTCCAACAGTTTTGTAAATATAACAGTTGTAGGTTACGATGAGATGAAACTATTTTACGAAGTTTCAGGTGGATGTTAATAATAATTCGATAAAAAGGGGTCTGTATCACGAACGAAGTATTTCACTATATTTCAATAAATTAAAGGAAACAGAAATCTATCAACTACCCAACAAAAATGTTTTTATATCGGAAATTCAACAATTTTATAACGTTTCATTACAAATTTCATATTAATCTTGTAATTCTTACAATCGTTTAAATTCTTAATTTCATTTTAAGACTATTTTAGTATATATATATAAACTGCTAAGGCAAATCTGCAATGAATTTTTCTATCATGTATTAATAGATACATTAAATTCTGTTACATTTTGATTTTCTGAAGGTGAAATTTATTATTTCAATTGTTTTTAAATATCAAAAAAAAAAAAAAATTATTTGGGCATTTTGTTTGAGCAAAGATTAGAGAAAAGTTAAATTTCAAAACAACAGTAGATACATTAAGGCCCGCCACTCACGAGGCGAGAAGAAATGAATACAACGAAGACAGAGAGATTCGGATGTCATCTGTTCTCGGGACGATTTTTCTCACAAGCAATCTTCTACCAAGAAGATAAAAACTTTCCTACAGATCTTTCTTCTTTAAAATTTCTTAATAACAGCGACTTTTGCCGATGATACCGCTATTATTACGAGAAATACAAACCCTATTCACGCCTCTATGACATTACAACACAATCTAGATAAAATAAATGAATGGTATAAGAAGTGGAAAATAAAGCTTGACCATGACAAGTCACAACACGTTACATTTACACTACGGCGCGAAACCTGTCCTCCAAATTTAAATTGACAACCACCCGATTCCACAAATAAATACAGTACCGTAATTGGGCTGAAATAGGGGCCACACTTCAAGACAAAATGGAAAACTCTAAATTTCTGATTGAGGCTATTATATTCTATGCTACACAGACGTTCTAAATTACCCACCAGACCAATACGTATACTTACTAAAACCCACATGAAGCTGCTAAAACGACACACATTCCGAAAATATAAACTTTCCAATCTCAATTTTTAAGACTGATAAGGAACTCACCACCTACATCTCGAACGAGACCTTTCACACTCACTTAAGCGTTTTGACTGCAACATATTCGTATGAATTGTAAACGCTTTCATGACAAATTATATGGGCACATACAAAAATGACTAAAATGACATTCCTGATGTTCTTCGGCGTAGGTTGGAAATGAGATGGATTAGGGAGCTCCTAGTGTAATAATAAAATTTAGCTAAATGTCAGGACGATGAATCGCTGGGTGCTTTTTCCTCATGCCTTATGTATGTTTTATATTAGCTCATTTACAGATTGTAATATTTTATAGGGGCAAATAAAATATTTGAGCCATAAAACAAATTCTTAAAATGATTATTGATGAAGAAAGCATTTTTTGTTTTGTTAATACCGACTGATGAAAATGACTCGGGGCACAGATTCATCCTTTCATAGGACGAAATTATCATTGTCGATTGTTTTGAACTATTTTAAATATAATTTAATTTGGAAAATTCTAAAGAATATATATATATTTTTTAAATAGAACATATTTTTCATATAAATAGATTAAAATAGGAACAATTAAAAAAAAAATAATTTGAATATTATTCAAAACTCACAGTTGGACATTCTGAGGCTCTCGTCTTGGAGGATCTCATAAGAGTAACCTAAGAAGTTCTAAATCTGACCAATTAAAAAAAAAAAAAAAAAAATGTATTACACCGATATCTTAGCGGATGAACTTTCGTCTATTTTACTTAAGTTTTTATTTATGACTCGTATTATATGTAATTTCATCAATCTGTTTAACTCAATCGTATTTATCAATAGCTATTTATGTTTTCATTTATAAATATTTTCTATATCACCTATAACATCATACTAAAATATTATAACTTTCTCGTTGCCATCTCCCCTTCTCGTTTCTAAACGCCTATTGATTGTCTAGCAGCCGTTTAATGGAATAAACGTTTGGAAGAAGACTGCGTTATGACTTCAATTGAATAACCACTGGGATTCATCTCAATTGATCTATTACGCTGACAAACGGCTCACCAAACTTCCACTCTTGTTTTTATCTATTTAATAGGTTGATAAAATACTTTTTACTTACATTTCTTTTTCTTTAATATATATGCGACTTAAATTTAGAAATTAAAACCGACTTATATTATAATTACACCTGATATTTTGTTTCTTTAATAAACTGTCATATTGTAATATATGTATGAATAAGGTATTATATTTAACTATGCACCAAAAACGTAAAAAATATAAATGTTTGTTGGGTTTAGCAATCCAATCAGCTAATACCGCCCAAACTTTTGTTCAAACATAGAACTCTTCTTAATCTTTACTTCATCTTGTCATCCATCGGCGATCGATCCAACTTGATGGAGTATGATGGTCCAAATCCGTCCGTCCTGAACTTTGGACGATGAGCTCGATTTTGTTTTTTCAGATGTTAAATTTTATAATAATTTCCCAATCATTTATTTTTTAATTAATGTTGTTAATGTGGATTCCATATTTCACGCAGCGATGTCTATGTTTAAAACTAATTTCCCTCTAGCTTATTTTAGAACTATTTCGCAAAATCTCGTTTTCGCGGATGGCATCACTTGGTGATTAGGATGGTTTATCTTTAGCCCTGTAAGATGTCTTGCCAAGATGAACTTGTCTAACATATAGTGTTTTTTCAATGTCTGGATTTAATATAAATCTTTTTTTTAATGTTACTTATTAATTACATGAAACTAGGTACATCATTGTCCACTCTAATTTTCAATATAAGTTTTATTAACTTTTTTTTTTAAATGAGATAAATTCCACCTTATATTAATAATAATGTGTAAATCTATTTCTATATTTTTCTCCTTAAATCCCTTCTACAAATTATTGTCCGTGAGCATCTTAGGCCTCATCCTTTCAACGGTTTATACAGCTCACGGACGGATCTACGGGGAGGGGGAGAGGAGGGAGAGAGGGCTTTCAGGCTGAAGCCCCCTCCCAAAAAAAAATGATAAAATATAACTTAATGGAAAAAAAATTATCTCTTAAAGTATTATTGTTCATGTAATTTTATTTTATTAAAATAATCATCGAAGTGCTACCAAGAATTAATTGCTTAATTAGCTACTGTTATGTTTGGTATTCTTATAGTATATTTCATTTTTTAATTTTATTTATACATTTGTAAATTTAAAGATATATATTTTTTCAAATGTATGTAAATGGAATTTTTAATTATTGTTCATTTGATCACCTCTTTATTAACTGTAGTTACCTTCTGTAATTCTCCACGCCAATTGTTAGTTTTTCTTCATCTCTAATTTAAATTATTGACAAAGTATCCTTTCTTCCATGACAGTTGCGTCAATTGTTGATATGAAGCCACCCATGCCTGCCCCATATAGAAGGTTATATTGTGTGGGCGCTTAGAGAGAGATTGCATCGTTTGCTTTTTTAGTTGAAGCCTCATTGAAGATTCCTTTTGTAGAGTGCTTGAGAATTTCCAATTCGTGACTTCCACGCCAATTTTCTTCACGACGTCATTAGGGACATTGGTGGAAAAGATAAAGTATCTATTTATAACTGTTGAAATAGGTACTTCGTTAGTCTTGATATTCACAAATTGTTCATTAGACCAACTATTCACATGTATGCATTAAATTATTTATTATTTAGTTTTGCTTAATAAATATTAACTTTTAGTTTATGTATTATTATTTTTTTGTTTCAGGTGAGTCATTTTTCATTAATACCTGATAACGGAGTGGTCATTCATGAGGGGTAAGACTTAGATTAAAAAATAAATAAATATCTTACCGATTTTATTACATTCAACAAAAGTTCCCCTAAATGCTTTTATATAATTAGATTTTATATGTAAACCTATGACTTCCTGTCCTACAGTATCCTTTAACAATACCCCACTTATCTCTGTTGACCAAATCCGATACTAGGACTCCACCTTGACAAACGACTCACTTGGAACCCCCATACCAGACTGAAACGATTAGAAACCGCCCGACGTATCCGACTACTCCAGCACTTACTAGACAAACGCTCTAAACTGTCATCTATTTACAAAAGACTCATATATATTACTATAATAAGGCCTGTTTGGACTTACGGGATCGAGCTTTGGGGCTCTACTAAACCATCAAATTTCTCTCGTATCCAATCCCTACAATCCAAAATCCTTCGTAAAATCCTTAATGCTCCCTACTTTGTCACAAATAAAATCATCCATAATGACCTTAATGTACCATATGTTTCCGATTTAGCTCAATCCAGATACCTGTCCTTTCATAATAAACTTCTGAACCATCCGACGCTCTCGTTTCCAACCTTGCTTCCTCTTCTATTCCTGATAACCCTCCGAGGCGTCTAAAAAGAAGATGGCCTTCTAATATAGAAATATAATTGGAGTGCTACCAATGGGTAGTTTCTCCTCATGTTGTACATGTCATATTACTTGTTCATATTTACTTGTTGTACTTATTATTAATTACAGTTGTAAATTTCGTTAATAAAAACAAAAAAAAAAAAAAAAAAGATTTTATTAAGAAAAAAAGATTTCCCCCAATATAAAGTTGTTGACTGATTTGAAACATTTACTTAATTTAGTCGAGTTTAAGTTTAAGAAAAATCAAATAAATATTTTTTTTTCTTAATGATATTTACAACTATATTAAAAAAGTACATTGAGTAAATTTGGATATATGGATATAATGACGTGAAAACACTTGTTGAGAAACTACCCAATGGTAGCACTCTAGTGATATGTATACATTACGAGATCACGGAGCCATCTTCTTTTCATACACCTCTGAGGGTTATCAGGAATTGAAGAGGAAGCAAGGTTAGAAACGAGAGGATTAGGATGATAATGAAGTTTATTATGGAAAGATAGTTATCTGGATTGTGTAGCATATTCTAAATCTTATATTTTGGGAGTTTTAGGGGAGATGTAGAATATCCTAAATCTTATATTTTGGGTGTTTTAGGGGAGTGTAAATTAGTTCATATTTTCTGTTGCAATTTAATTGTTTAAATCATATGATTTTAAAACGAACATATGTTTTGATTAGTTGTGATGTAAATAAGTTTTTGAATGATTTAATAAATGAACTAAAACATTTATTTTGAATTATATTTAAAAAATATAATAGATTGGGCCAGATCTGAAACATTAAGGTCATTATGGATAGTTTTATTTGTAACAAAGATGTCAAAGGGACAGATTGTAATACTCAATAAATGAATACAAAATCAAAAATTTGTAACAAAGTATGGAGCATTAAGGATTTTGGATTGTAAGGATTGGATACGAGAGAAATTAGATCGTTTAGTGGAGCCCCATAGCTCAATACCGTAAGTCCAAATGGGCCTTATTATAGTCATGTATATGAGTATTTTGTAATTAATTGGAAGTTTAGAGCGTTTGTCTAGTAAGTGCTAAAGCAATCGGAAACGTCAAGCGGTTTCTTGTCGTTTGGGTCTGGTGTGATCAAATAAATATGAATTCAAGTATCTTGAAATTTGGTGAAACGGAACCCAATCATAAATTTTTAATCCACAACTCTGTCAACCAACATAACATTTTAAAAAAATATATAATAAATAAATATTTTCACTTTTATTGTTATTCAATGTTTAGTATTTTATTTTAATAAGTTTTTTTGCCATTTTATTTAGAAATAATCAATTTTTCCAAACTTAAGAGCATTAAGTATCAGAGCCATGTGAGCCAGATGATTTACGTCGAAATCGGCCATAAAGAGTCATAAACTAAGGTTATTCCACTTTTCCCATTACTTCTTTTACTGCTCTCTACCGGCTTAAGGGTTGACAAGCTATTGCCGTAGAGAAAAATCACCAAACGATATAAAATATAGACTTTTTTTTTTTTTTTTTAATTTTTTATAAGGTAGGCTTCTCGAAAAAAAAAATTACAATATTTTTTGAGAAGTAGGCGAAAACCAAATAAAGTTAATTTTTTTTTTAATTTATTGCAAAAAAAGTATCAGTTCATAATTTTTGTCAGAAAATCTCAGATTCGTGACCAGAGACCCAAAAAAAACTGGATTGTACTGAAACATAGGTTAGAAAAAAAATTATTTCTATTTTTACCCCCATACCAGACTGAAACGACTAGAAACCGCCCGACGTTTTCCACCACTGCAGCACTTACTGGACAAACGCTCTAAACTATCCAATATTTACAAAATACTCATATATATTACTATAATAAGGCCTATTTGGACTTAAGGGATCGAACTTTGGAGCTCTACTAAACCATCAAATTCTTCTCGTATCCAATCTCTACAATAAAAAATCCTTCGTCAAATCCTCAATGCTTCCTACTTTGTCACAAATAAAGTCATCCATAACGGCCTTAATGTACCACATGTTTCCAATTTATCTCAATCCAGGTACCTATCATTCCATAATAAACTTCTAAACCATCTGAACCCTCTTGTTTCCAACTCCTCTTCTACTACTGATAACCCTCCTAGGCGTCTGAAAAGAAGATGGCCTCGGGACCTTCTAATATAGAAATATAATTGGATTGCTACCAACGGGCAGTTTCTCTTCATGTTGTACATGTCAAGTTACTTATTTCATATTTGCTAGTTGTATTTATCATTATATATTTGTAAATTTCAATAATAAAAATAAAAAAATTTCTATTTTTCTTTGCTCGGATTATAAACAAAATTCTTCCACACTTCCTAGTCCTCAGTTTAACATCGATCAATTTTGAGGAATTTAGTCATTAATAATTTTTTTTTATTTCTTAATGACATTTACAACTGTATTACATAAATACATCTAGTAAATTTGGACATAATAGATATAATGACATGAATACACTTGCTGAGTAACTACCCAATGGTAGCACTCTAATGATATGACTACATTAGGAGATCACGGGGCCATCTTCTTTTCAGACGCCTCGGAGGTTTATCAGGAATTGAAGAGGAAGCAAGGTTAGAAACGAGAGGGTTGGGATGATTCTGAAGTTTATTATGGAAGGATAGGTATCTGGATTGGGCCAGATCTGAAACATAAGGAACATTAAGATCTTTATGGATAATTTTATTAGTGACAAAGTAAGGAGCATTGAGGATTTTACGAAGGATTTTGGATTGTAAGGATTGGATAAGAGAGGAATTTGATGGTTTAGTGGAGCCCCATAGCTCAACTCCGTAAGTCCAAATAGGTCTTATTATAGTCAAGTATATGAGTCTTTTGTAATTAATGGGAAGTTTAGAGCGTTTGTCTAGTATGTGTTGAAGTAGTCGGAAACGTCGAGCTGTTTCTTGTCGTTTCAGTCTGGTATGGGGGTTCAAAGTTAGTCGTTTGTCCAGGTGGAGTCCTAGGTATCTAATTTGCTCAACAAGGATAAGTGGAGTATTGTTAAAGGAAACTGTAGGACAGGCAGTCGTTGGTTTACGACGATTAATAAATTAAACTACTTTATTGAAACATCAAACTTTGAATTTTCTAACATATTAAATTCTCCTTTGATTCCATCCATCTTTTTTAAGGTGAATAATAATCATATTATTTTGTTTTTAAGCCAATATGTTCGCCACACATTTAGATGATAATTTTATCTGTAGACGAGAATAATTCTTAATCTTTGAAATATATCCGATATATTTTATCATTTAGATTGTAAATTGGTTCGTCCATTCAGCTGTTGCAGTAAATCACTCGCTGACAATTTGCTGCTAACTACAGTCGCCGACACGTTGATGAATTGGCATCGCCATTGCATTCTTGATGAATGGACGGATCTGTCAAGTGCTGCGATCTACGATATTTTGTGTATTCGCTCTATCCGATATTAGTGTAGTATTAGCGATAATGTATTGAATTTGTGTTTAGATCCGATGGAATAATACATAAATAGTCAGAAATCAACTCTAATTCCGTATTTTATAGTTAAGTGCTTGTTGATGTACAAATTTGGATCTCAAAATCTTACAAGACCAGACTGATTCCACCAAATCGCAAGGACCAAAATCTAGCCGGCTCTTCAAGCTATTGTTAAAATGTTGAGTTTCATTATTGTCACACAGATATATGTCGGTTACTGTTTTTCATTATTGTCGATTAAATTGGAAAATATGCCGGATTATTATTTTATTATTAGTACAATCAATTAAAAAATACAATGGTGAGAGGACAAATAATTAGTTTTTCACTTTTGCTATATGTTATTTAAAATTAGAGGATACTTAAATTTAAGATATAAAATATAAGATTAATTTAAATGTAATTTTCTGGCCAGTTTCCATGTTAGCAAATATATTAAAATGGTTAGTTGTTTTATTATTTATTAGTCACTCAAGTATATGCAGTTGTTATAAGATCTTTATTTGTACTGTACATGTAAAACTTATAACATTTCTGGCAGACAAGTAATCATGCCGTATAAATGTTCTTTGTATTTTTGGAAATTTATAGTTTATACATATTTAATAAAGCATTTCTCATTCAAATGTATTGTAATGGTCCAGAATACTAGTGAACAAAAAATAACTTTGATTACAGTATATTTGTTGAATATATATTTTTCTCACGAATATTTTTTTGATTTTTTTTATGATCGTGATATTCTGATTTTTAGAATTAAGTCTTCGAATTCATTTTTATATTTGTTCAAAAATAGTTGTAAGACTATTTTGTAGAGGGAGCGACGTAGCTCAATGAATAAGGCACTGTTCGAATCCAACCGTAGAAGGTTATCATTTTGTTACATCAGCCGAAAAGGGGAGGGTGTGAGATCGAAATATATACCGAAGATATAATTCTTCACACCCAGTATCTATAAAGTCGGTACGCTTATTTAAGTAAATCGTACCAATTCAGTGGGCGTGGTGGCCAAATGGGCTAACGCGTTGTGCACAGCACCACCGTTGCCCGTCAACCTGATATATGACAGATGCGTTATAAAAATAGTCACGAGTTCGCGTCCCGGTGCCATGGCGTCTTTTAAATTCCCGTCCACACCCCCTACCCCGGGAAAACCTCGTATAGCCTTAACGGCGAGGAAGGGGAGGAAGCAAAAAAAAACAAAAAAAACCGTACCAATTAAAAAATATATTTTCAAATGTTTCCACAAAACTTATGAGCATGTATAGCGTTATTTTTCTACCGTATAGGTTTTACTTCCTGGAAATCATAGAGGATATAATTTTTGTTAATTTATAATTTAGGATTTGGGGAAAGAAATAGCACGAAAAAATTGTTCTGAGCCATGCTGAAAACACTGAAGAAATATCACAGTTTTAAGTCTTATTTTTATATTTAATTAAAAAAGGATAAAAACTCTACTAAAACCGTTTTCTGAAATTATTCCAGAAATAAAATAAAATTTAATAATTAATGTTTTAAATATATTTTTCTCTTTTTTTTATATCTATTTTGTTATATTATTTCGTTTGATTATTCATCAAAATCGATAAATCTGAAATTAGTTATTTTTCGATATATTTTATTTAAAAAAAGAAAAACATTTTTTGTAATTGTACTTATGAATTGTTTATTTATGATTTTAGCACCGGTCTAGTTGTTTATAGTTAAAGGCCCAAAACAAAATCTTCCTTTTGGTTTATTGTTTTCAATAATCAACCATTGTGATCGACCAAAAAATTCAAAAACTTGGCCCCCTCTAAAAATTTCAGGTTTCACGTTTCAGGAAGCGTAGAATTCGAAAAACGAATACAAATTTTTTGTCCATCCCCCGTCCGCGCATTTTCTCCGAAACTACTGGACCGATTTTTTAAAAATTTTGATATAAAATCAGAGGTCACCCGAGGATGATCCTCCTTCATCGGCATTACTCTCCGCCTTTAACTTTCAAAATGGCAGCTGAAAAACCTGCGTTGCTTGTGACTGTAGCTCCTAAACGAATGTACAGATTTCAAAGAAACTTCGCTAAAGTCATTTTCTCTACGCCCTTTACATTTATCTATATTAAATACTTCAACGAAAAGAAGCTGGAAAAAAAAGTTATGAGGGATGGTAAAATTAAATTCCGAATAACTCGAAAAGTTTTTACTTTTTTGTTGATATTGTATACATATTTTTTTTAAAGTTTACGAAATTTCCTAAAAAAGAAAAAAAAAAGTCGTTAAAATCGGACAATTAGGAGCAAAGATATGGTCTCCGGTTTTTTTTTTTTTTTGTTCTACTCCAGATGTTATATCCTTGGTTTGGTTTTTAAATTTTAAATGTGTTACTGAACTAATGCTAATTTTTTTAGCATATTACTAATGATTAAAGAAAAACAGTTTAGTCCAATAATTGGAATCACCTTTTGTTTTTTTTTCTTTGTAACTCTTAATAGGTAATGTTACTTTAGATGTATAATTGTTTGGAAATAATAAACCATTGTGAAATAATTTGCAGCATTTTTTTTTGGGACACACACATCCTATTGGTGTGTATCTCCCCCCACCCTCCCAGAAAAACAACAACTATTAGCATAGTACTTCCCTATATTGGGGAGTATTTTTAAAACTATGTTGTAATTAGGTAATTCATTTTTTTAGTATTTTGGAATTCGTTGTTTCCTTGAAACGATTAATGTTTTCGTTTTAAGAAGCTATTACTATGGCCCTATTGCTCTGACCTAGTGAAGTTACGCCGCAAAGTTTTGTTGATTTTATGTCGATTGAGCTATATCGTGTCTATTCAACATCAGGCATCTTCCAACCTTGACCACATTTCCCGCTCTGCATAGCTCATAGGTCATTGAATCGAGAGAGTTACACAATGCGAAACGAGAGGAACTTAAAACAATCAGATTATTGTTTATTTAGAGAATGTGTGGGATTTTTCTTTTATTATTTTTATTTGTTCGCTTCTACATCTCAGGATCAATGGCGGTATGTATGTATATATCGGTCACAGTTCTTGGCATGGCACATTCTCCCATACAAAACTTTTTGAAACTTAGATTTTGATTAAATATGGCTTGGTTCATCTATTCCTTGATGTTAGTTTTTTTGCATGGTCCATCTCTAATGGTTTAAAACAAAAGGTTAGGGGTGCCAATCCCTCCCGCCCGTCCTCCCCCCAAGTTCGATGGCGCAAGAACTTATCCTCATTCACTCCTTCCAAAATATTTTACTGCTCACCTTTTCTTAAAATCAGAGCAAACTAAGGTAGAATAAGGAAATTCGTAGGTCACATACAATTACACTTACTGTGATCTGTTCCATGTTTTCTCCTGTCGAAATTTGTCCCCCTCAAAAATTTATAAACCCGTCAAAATATGACACCTCAATAATTTTGATGACGCAGCTTGCGCCATGAAACCTCTATCTGGACACCCCTGGGTAAGCTTAATAAAATGTTTTACTTTTTACTGTTGCTATTTTTATTTAACACTAAATACATATAATTAACTTATTCTATTAATTTTCGATATTTCGTAACCGAAATAATTAAATATTAACTAATACTAGGGCTAGATTAATAAATATAGTTCAAAACGTTTGGAGGCCGCAGCAGCTACATCATGGTGGCCTCATGCGGCCAAGAGGCCGCAAATTCCCCACCTATGGTTTAGAGTTTACCGTTATTATTAATCTGTCAAGTGAACACCGTTGTGTGAGGATTACTCTTAAAGTTATCTTGACTTACTTTGTCTTGACCTTACCTAGCAAGGACAGAGTCGCTGTTAACATTACAGATAGCACAGTGTTTATTTATTTATCTTTACTCAGGGTTAAAAATCAGTGATTATAATTAAATAATGCCAACTATTGCATCTTTTTTTTCTGTATTTACTCTTTTGTTTCTTTTTTAATTTAATATGCATCTCTCTTATTTCTTCAATAGTTCTATTTATTTACAATAATTTTGAATTCATAATACGAATATAACCTCATCGTTTATAATCTTATTATTTCTCAATATTCCATGAAAACATCTAAAAATCTCTGGCTCTTGCTTATAAAATCCAATGCCCGCCTCACAACACTATCACTCACCACCCTACTTTCAGTAGTTATTAATTTCTCCTCATAAATGGTTTCAGTAGCATTTACTTCTAAAGGTACTTTGTTATTATTGTTTAACAGTTAATTTTTAAAAAATTATTTTTAAGCATGTCGGTTATTCTTTTATTTTTCGTTTATTGAGCACCGAAAGGATTTTTAATTTTCATTTCGATTTCAATAGAAATTGAATTTTGATACCGTTAAATAATATAAATGTATTAATTATTAGCCAGTAGTTTTTCGTTACTCTCCACTTCCTTCCATGACATGATATGCTTAGACATTATTTTTTCTAAAATCCTTAGCTTTCCAGCTATATATTTGAAATATTTAGAATTAGTTTGCAACAATCGTCGGACAAACAAGCGATTTTAACACTGAAAAGGGATATGAGAAGCGTCATGGAAACGAGCTGATGGAAATGCTTAAGGGAAAATTGCAGGATAATTTTATAATTAATACCATTAACGGTTAACAGTGTTCGATACACGTATTCCCTCAATGCGTAACCTTGGTTTCCTGCTCAAAAATGACTTAATCAAGATAATGTCTATTGAATTTAGTTAAAATTTTATATATATACATATATATATATATATATATATATCAATTTTGTTTATTATTTTTTTTTTTTGCATTGTAGTATGATACCGATTATCCCAAGGTTTAATTTGGTTTTTAAATTTTTTTCTGCATGATTGGAAAATACTTAGGGCAGGAATATATTACAGTATATGATATATTATATTCAACTTCCTCTAGATTTTATCACCTGATGGGACTATAGACTGCTCATCGGGAAACTGATGAAACTAAAATTATTTAAGTCCTTATTAATCAAAGAGAGATGAAACATTTACAATAATTAGCGTGTTGTATTGGTTATATATTTATTGGTTATTTATTTATTTAATGTGGAATAGAAACTCAATGGAAAAAAAAAGTCTAACCTGCTGAAGCTACATATTATCTTGCATTACCATTGCAGATATTATGCATTATGAACCATTGCTTCTATAATTATTACTGAATCTCCATTCTAAGATGAAACCGAAAATTTAATTTTTCAAACTAAACAGACAGGAATAGTCAAATTTTGATATTTTATTTTACATTTTTGAAGGTGTCGGCTTATAAAATATTCTTTTAGTGATTTGCTCTAGTAAATATAAGTTAAAGATTTTATTATGTGTTATATTAGTGAAGGAAAATAATATGATGCAATGATAGTAATTAAGTACCTCCTATATATTGCTATATATGCCTATATATGCCTATATTGAAAACATATTTTCATACATTCACGCATTGTACTCTTAATCAAAGACCATCAAAGGAAAATTCCAACAGGAGACGATATTCATGTAATAAATAATTAAATATTATTTGATTCACTATTAATCATAAATAAATTAATCTACGAATTATAGGCTATACTCACAAGCAACGTATATATTCAAATATTTAACAATAAGAGGTACTTAATAAAGCAAAATTAACATACTTAAAACACATAATATTAACTTAACCTATCAGTCAATATCAAATATTATATTTTGGTACTATATCATTAGTTCCCTGTTAATAAAATATCGATCAGATTATTTATTGACACCATACAACATACAACACTGGAAACAATGTTATATTTTACAGCTATGATTCGAGTTTTATTGGAGAAATAATTAATCTTGCCACGGATGGCACGTTGTCATATTGAAATAAATATAACAATTTTGTATGATAATAATAAAAACATAAATTTGTATACGAACATATAATGTTCCTTCTTTACCAGATATCTTTCCTTAGCGCCGAGCTTTTCTTATTTTTGATATTTTATTTTTGTTCCGCCTATCTTATCTACAAGATATCCCTTCAAGTCCGGATATAGCTTCCGAAGGAGTTTTGCTTTTGACACCTGACCTTTAGAAAATCTCAAGTTAATACACTATACTATGTAAATATACCTCTCTTCATTTTTCGCCTTATGGAGATTGACTTTTATCTTTGATGAATTACCATAAGACTTTCATTCGTGACTTTCATACTAGAAAGCTCAGTAAATCTTACTATTTGAACTATACATTGAGATTTGATGCTAATTTATTTATTTGGTTCTATTTTAGGTGCCGTGTGCAACTTTATAGGTTAGAGGCACCATCTTGATTGTTGATTTACATTTCAATATGTCTTATGTATGTAAAATTTTGGATGTGTATGTTGTTAGTATTTTTGTTTAAAGAACGTGTTGTTACAACTGAATAGGTTATTTCTAATTTACGTTGTGAATTCGTTTATGAGGATGATATTGTTTAAATATGTCTATTAATTGTGTTTTTTTCAAAAATTGAAGTAGGTGTTTCTGATTTCCAGGTTGTAGGGCTTGTCGATATCCTAACAGCAGATACGAGGTCCTTGATGAATCTAAGCTCGGAAAATTTTCCAAGATGTGAATCATTGTTAAAGCTGTATCGCAGCTGCGACATCTTGGTGGCGAACTTCCGTCGAGTAGGTGCCCGTGCGTGAGCCTGGTGTGCCCTATTCTGAGGCGTGTGATGATGGTCTGCTCCCGTCGGTTTCCTTGAATGTCTGGAAGTGGATTCATGTCATGAAACATTCTTTTCATTTTGTTTGTCATAGGAACCTTTGCCCAACAATATCGCCAGGCCTCTCTACACTGGTTCAAAATTGCGTTATTGTAATCGTAGAGCGCTATTTTATTGTCTGGTGCTAGAAGTATGGTGGATGCTTCTTTTGTGGCTCTATCAGCCAGTTCATTGCCTGGTATTCCTATGTGACTGAGGACCCACTAAAATTTAATCGTTTTTTTTGTAATTTGGAAAACAATGGGGTTGTTGCATGATATAATGTTTTCTATTAGTTTGTGGGCTGAGTAGGAATCACTAATAATTAAAATGTGGTCATTGTTAATTTCATTGATTATTATATCTAACGCTAAATATATGGCAAAGAGCTCGGAGGATAGGACTGATTAAATGGAGGGTAGAGAGTAGCGGATGGTCTCTGTAGCCTAATTAAATACCTAGTTTCATTAAGTCAACACAGGAATTTTTATTTAGAATATTTTATAAAATGTCCAGCTTAAGTACTCTCCAAGAGATGTATTATCAACCCTACTTAGAACTGCATATGATTCAAAAATATAAAAACAGTCGAAACGATGTATATGGTCGACATGTTTCGATCTTTGAAATATATATTTTGTTTTCATTTATAAATTGCTGAACGCTATTATTTCAACAAAGTCTTGAGAATTATTAACCAACTAGCCGATGTACCCATCGTTGACGGGTTTACAATTTTACGGGGTTAAAATTTGAGATGGGTATAGTACTATGGGGGGAGGGGTTAATTTCATAACATTGGGTAAAGGGGGAAGAGGTAATTTTAATTCTTAGATGATTTTCTTCCGATTTCTGGCTAATCCGTTTGGTCAATCCTAAAAATGTATACGAAAACATTTGTTAGGCTTGGGAAGTTGAATCGAATGACACCTTGAACGGGAAGATCGGACAAAGTTGAAAAATGAGTGTGTTTTAAGAAGCAACGCGTTACAGATGTTTGGTATTTTGGATTTTTCCCGTTGAGTTGTGATAATTTTTCCATCAGTTGAATAGTGCAACTGTTAAATATGACTCGCGATAGAGTAGGTTGGAATGAGAATCGAAGTAACTACCTAACCGGAATTTCTAGACAAATTACCCAAGAATTCATAACTCTGGTTCTATTCAATATTTTGTTTTCATTTAAAGCTTATGTTTTAAATCAAGTAAATCTTAATATAATGTCAAAGTTTCAAAAGTCTACTATAAGCCATTGCTGAACTTACCCCTGACATTATTTCGTTGCAATGCGGACAGACGACAAAAAAATGTTTTAATAGTGGATTTGGTGTTAGTAATGTATAAAACGGAAAGATATCATGAAACGGCTTGATTCTATTCAATATACAGACAAAACCTTCATTTTATTTTTATAGATGTTCTTTAACCTATGAACATATGTTTATTATTAACATTTACTATCAACATTAACCGAGATCTCTAGAAAAATTACTAAAGAATTCATAACTTCGGTTAGACTCAATATTTTGTTTTCATTGAAAGCCTATGTTTTAAGTCAACCAAACCTTAATATAATGTCAAAATTTCAAAAGTGTACAATAAGCCATTGCTGAGCTTACCCCTGTCAATATTTCGTTGCAGTGCGGACATACAGACAGACAAAAAATTTTTTAAAAGTGGATTTGGTGTCTGCAATGTATGAAACGGAAAGCTATCATAAAATGGGTTGATTCTATTCAATGTACAGACAAAATCTTTATTTTATTTATATAGAAGATTAAAAAAGTTATTGAAATCTTTAGAAATGAAAAAAACAAAATCTGTCATTAGTATGTGTTGTCTTATATCGAAATATTATTAGATGTTCCTTTATACCTTACCAATCGTTTGGCTATGGTAATAATATGTCAATTAAATTCATTACATCTGTATTCGTTAGACGGAATTCGTGCCGCGTGTTTAATATGTAATTATGAACCAATACCAAGGACAGCACTCTTTCCATTGCTTAAATTTGTTTGTCATGTCAAGGAAAAACTTTGTACACAGTTATCTAATGTTAAATATTATTTATAATTATTTTTTAATTTATTTTTTATAATTAATTATAACTTAATTCCGTTCAACCTAAAAAAAAATTAAGATGCATGTTGATATTGAACATTCTAAATTTTAAATAAAAGAAATATATGCAATATCTATGATACACTTGAAGATTTAAATTTTTTTTCCTAATAGATATGGCTGTAATTTTGATTTCCTAATTAATATAGTTTTTTATGTATTATGAAGTTTTTTTCAATATGTCTGCTCTATACAATTATGATATAACAAATCATTTCAATTTTTTTATTTTCTCAAAATCTTATAATGCGTTAAATAGATTTTTATGAATTGTTCATGGTTGTTTAATTACAAAGTACTGCACTGTTATCTTTTATATTACTAATATTGTAAAAAAAAAATCTACAATTTTTATGCTTATTTATTTTAAAAAATACATATAAAAATTGATGGTTAAGTGAGGGTTTTCATTACCAGTTATTGTAATTTGTGATATGAATTGTTATTTGTGATTGCAATAAAATAGATGATAATTAATGTTAATATATTTGCCATTAAAAAATAAATAAAACTTACGTATAATATAATTCACATCTTATTTATTGAAAAATATTACAATCTGTCTCAAGATGTGCTCAGAGATCACATTCACACTCCATGTACAATAAATAAAATAAATTATACAGAAAAGTAATATATATATAATAAATAAGAACAAAACAACCCAAAAACAAATAAATAAAAAGAACACATACATACCTATATGCAGTATAATATAATTAAAGTTTGGATGATATTACGTATCCACTTACTATTTCCAATAGAGGAGGCATATATGAATTTTAATCACTTGAATTTCTTTTTTTTATTATTTTTTTTTTATGGAAAATTAATGTTAAAATGTTTTTCTCCACAATATTCATATCTAACAATTCTTACAAATAAATTTAATAAATTCTTCATATATAATGTGATAGGATTAATAGGCAATCCTTTATTTTATTTTAAGTAATCCTATTTTTTAAATAATTTTTTTGACTCTTTGTCATCTTATAATTATATTAAGAAAAGCGTTTTAAAGGTCAAGTGAATATCTCTCTCTCATTTAGTATTTATTCGGTCTAATTAGATGTCCAATGCTACTTTGATCTTCAGCCTTTTTCTCAAATGAACTCTAATTAAAGCTAGAAGTAATTGATATAGTTAGATAAAAAGGAAAGAAAAATAAAGTAGAAGAAAGTACTATCTGGAATTTTTATTTCTCAGTGAAGAAAAACATATAAAGAAAGTTGAAAAAGAGTTTAAAAAAATTTTGTTCATGATAAAATACTTATAGCATTAATAATATATTAGGTTTTGGAAAAATCATAACCTTAAGTATCAGCAGTTTACAGTATGAACTTTTTCTAATACTGAATTTCAGGCTCCCACTTCTAGGTCCATTTTTGGAGTCAACAAAATAATTAATATGGGCAATAGTCAGTTTTTAAGATTGTTATTGTCAACGTCTCAACCCAAGCTTCTGGGTCATCATTTGGGCTGAAACATTTATTATATCAGATATTTAATATTATATAACAGATAATAGTTAATAATTATAAATATTGATGGATGAGTAATAATAATAAAATAATAACTAATGTAGAATGATGTGAATACATTATGATGTATTGTGAATATTGTATTTATTCAATGATTTCCTTAAACAATAATGTTACTCGAACCTCCTAATTCTCTCTCTCTCTCCATTCTCTTTCAGTCCATTTTCATTTCATTCAATGCTATTTCATTCCATTCTCTCTTGCCTTAAAAGCACATCTGCAAATTCCTGCCCTGATCCTCTCACATACCTTACTTAGATAACAGTACTTGAACATCTTTAATGCTAATAACGTGGTTATTAATTCACAACATTCAACATTAGTTCTTATATTATTACTCATTCATCACTATCTATCATTAATAACTATTATCTAGTATATAATATTATTTCTCTTATGTTATAATTATTTCAGTTCTGATGATGAGCTTGGATTGAAAATTTGGAAATAAAAACCTTTAAAAAATGACAAACTAACTATCGTATTACCCATTATATGTAGAGCACTCAACTAACTTCCTGCAATAGAATAATTAAAACATTTGATGGCTTTTTGAATTGAATATATTTCATTTTATATACTTATTAATATTCCTAATCAGATTTATTGAAGAGGTGCATTTGTTTATTAACCTATCGATCATTGAAATAACAATGATTATTATTAGCTTCAACTGTTTTTGTATAAAAAAAGATTTTGATTTGTTAGAGGCTGGAAAAGTCAATTGTTGAATGCTTATTATCGCATTGAAGTTATCTATAAAGTCTGCTGAACGTCAGTCGCAAATTTCAGACCGCCTCTCTCTCTCTCTCTGGATTTGATCGCTTTTCTGTAAATCTTTAGTTTAAAACAAATTTAAGTGTAGACGCTAGCCTTTAATAATTAATAAATTATTTACTTAATAATAATTGTATAATTTATTATGTTGGTCATAGCGCTGTTTAAGATTAGCGAGCCTGCCACTTACACTTAATCTTAGAAAAAATTGTTTTGTTCTCTTTCCGTATATCTTTAAAAATTTATAATAATCGCTAAATGTACGCCATATTTTAGGTTTTAGTAAATTTAATCTTTAATTAGAAGTATCTATTCTCTAAATTTGATGCCTGTGTTGGGTGTATGAATCAATATTAAATATCGTTGTAAGGAAGGCTGCTTACTTGTAAAATTAGTTATTCTATTTGGTCATCAATTATAATTATCTCTTCAAATAATTCAGGTATATTGATTAAGTTTTCAAAATTGTTATAAAATATTATAGCGTTATTGTTTTTTATAATTATTAACTTACTCTTTTGATATCATGTGTTGTAAAGATACCAAGTTAAACTTCGAAGGTTCGAGCTTGAGAGTGGTCAACAACTCATCATTCACTAGGTGCCATACAGTCTGGAGTCCTGCCTTCGGTTGTGCCTGCAAAGCATTTATTCCATCAAATTGCTTTTTATATATTTTTATGTGCTTTTTAGTATTATATTAATTAATATAATATTGTAATATTGTTCTTCGTCTACCATAATTGCATTTTATTTTTCCTTCGTGTATGTCTTCCATACTATAATATAGTATGTATATTTACATAACAATGCCGAAAAATGGACCAATTTGGGATGAAAAAAAAAATTAGATTTGTTTATAATATTGTGATTTACTATCATAATATTACTAATTAAAAATAAAAATATCCATCATGTTTGTAGTAGTTTTAGAGATCTCGTTTCGGTACAAATTATGCTCTTAAACTCAGAAATTTTAGATAAAAATCAATATCAAATAATCAACCTTCATACCTTTTTTTTTTGCGTGAAGGAGAAGGACCAATCAAGAATTCCTTACAGAAACTGGTCCATCAGTTTACTCATCGAAGTAAATTGCATTGTTTTCAACTACTTTCACCCCTCTTTCTGCCTGTAATTGCGTTTGATACCGGTACCATTCCTTAGGATTTGAACCAAATATCTGCTCACATGCAATTTTTACTTTCTCGTAATTATAAAAGATCCATACTCTGGTATCATAATCATAATCATCATCATCATAATCATAATCAACCATAATCTGATTGTGCAATATCTGGGTTACATGTAGAACGAGATGCAGCGTTTACTACTTGTAGTTTCGATAATTTCTTCTTGGTCAATCGATAACGATGTGCCCGGGCTTAGTCGAGTTGCAAAATGGCTTGCTCCCTGTTGACCAAATCTTGGTACTTTGCAAATTGCATAAACTCTGTCCAGCTGTTTACAGTAAAGGTTTGGGTCCACTGCTCGACCATCAGGAACAAACTCAAAATACAAAGCGCCATAATGGCAAAACGGCTCCTAATATCTATGTTGAAACGCCTGAACCAAAGTCCGGCATTATTTTGAAGGATAACTGACTCAACTTCTATGACACAAAACGCGGCTATGTATTCCGTTAAACCCTTTTTCCAGTTATGTCTCAAAAGACTTGCCAATCACGATTTGTTCTTCTGACGTTGCACGTTTGTTTTAAAATTAAAAATAACTCCATAAAACCAACTCAAGCTTTATGGCTTTAAAGGATTAATCAAAGTAAACATTTGACATAAATAGTAGGAATAAAAACATTCTTATTCTTAACGCTTTGAATTGATTTGTAGAAATTCTTATAAAAATAATAATAAATAAATAATTATATTGCTGAAAGTAAAGTCTAGTCTCTCGTCAAAAATTAAAATCTGAATATAAAAATACGCCGATTTGAAATGTGAGGACAAAGAATTTGATGGGAAGTACTATACACCTTATGAATCAATCAGGTGATAGGAAATCACTGATAGGCGCTTATTGGGGAACAAGTAAGAAAAAAATATTCTTATCGAAGAATTGAATGTTTTTTAGAAAGAACGTAATTCCCCAAAATATTTTTTTTAGTGTTATAGAAAAGCAGCTTCTACACTAATTTTTGAACGTTTGAAAATCTCAAACAGTACAGTATATTTCAATTTTTTTTTAATGTTAACAGAAACGTTTGGGAATGTATAATATTGGTAACTTTATCTCTATTAAAAAATAATGTTTTCATTATTATTTTTAATAAAAGTTATATATCTAAAATTGGTCTGATCTATGTAATATATACATAGACACCTATAATTCCTGCCTTCATTTATTCTTGCGGACCTTCAATGTTCTGCATTATTTGATAATAATCGTTATTATAACAGTTGATTATAATCTGGTATTTCATTTTCAATGTTACATTTCAATTTTTTTTTTCTCTTGGTTAACTCAAGATAGATAATATTTCGATGTATTAATGTTATAAATTAAACAATATTGATGATATTACAAGGTTTTTAGGTGTCAATTACACAATTTTACGTATTTCGGATTTTTACTGCACGTTTTCCAGATTTTTACTGCACGAAAATCCGATCTCTTATTATGAGGGTTGTGATCACTTACAAGCACTCTTGTAACAACCTGCTATAATAGATATGAGAAAATGATGATATGTAATGAAAAAATCTTTTATATATTATAATGGAGAAAGCTGGTTCATGCAGTCAAAGATCTATGAAGTATATATAATTGTATACTTTTAAAAAGGAAAAAGTGTATCTGGCAACAAACAAAAATTTTTTATTAAAAGTATTGGAACGTTACAGACTTTTGTAAAGTTTTATGTATTATACAACTGCCTTATGTATTATGTATTATTATTTTTTAAGCTCGTTGAGTTGATATTTTCGTACATTTTTGTGGTTGAAAATGTATATTCTGTGTCATAGGGAATATACAGCCTCTTCAATATTTGCCTCGATGTATTTGTATAACTCCTTAATACCACACGGGACTCTCAGCCTACAAAAGAGGTCTTCTCCTCTACAAATAGAATCCCCTTCAGTGGATGCGAACGTCTCTAGATCTGATTCGGATCTGGGTATTCGTCGCTTGCAAAGTGGTATGCATATATATATATATATCTTTCTAAAATAATGTCGCACGGATTTTGGAAGGGTTTAGGTGTACCTACATTATATATTTTATTCTTGCATTTATATTATATCAGACGAATATCAAGATCTCTCAAGAATAATAAGTATGTACCAAATAAACAAAAACCAATATTTGCAACAATAAGGAATGGGGCTGTGACCTAGCATCTGTTATCAACTGTCGATATCCAGGCCAAGCGGAACATTAGCATTTCAGATCCATCTTCTTGTTGCCACGCTACCGTGCTTTTCTCCTCCTCTTGCATAAACATTGCATATTTATTGGAAATTGCCTGCTTTGTACACCGTGCACTTTTGTATGCATTCATAGCCAGGCCGATATGAAGAAAAAATTACTATGAAGAAGTAGGTGTGATAAATATATAGGTAGGCAGGTATACATTGGAAGCAATCAGAGTTTGGTGTTTTGAATTTTCGGAAGAATTCAGGACTCAGATGTGAGTTATGAAAAAATATCAAGAAAAAAAAATGGTTTGGTCCGTTCACTTCTTATTTGAAATGATTTATACGATATATTTTGGTTCTATTATTTTCAATAATGAACCATTGTGATCGAACTAAAAATTCAAAAACATAACCCACTCACAAAATTTGAGGTTTTACGTGTCTCCTGAGTAGAATTCGAAAAAATAATAAAAATGTTTTTGTCCGTCCGCCGTTCGCTCATTTTCTTCGAAACTACTGGACCGTTGTTTTTAAAATTTGGATTTAAAATTAGAGGTAACCCAAGGATGATCCTCCTTCATCGACATTTCTATTCGCTTTTTCCTTTCAAGATGGCGACCGAAAAACCATGCGTTGCTATAGACTGTAGCGCCTAAACGAATGTCCCGATTTCAATGAAACTTTGCTTAAGTCTTCTTCTCGATGTCCTTTAAATTTATCAATATAACATACTTCAACGAAAAGAAGCTGGAAAATAAGTTACGATGGATGGTAAAATTAGATTCCGAATATTTCAAAAAGTATACACTTTTTTGTTGATATTGTGATAAGATGTTTAAAAGGTATTTAAATTTCTTAAAAAACGAAGAAAGTTTCATCGAAATCAGAGCACTATTAGTGAAGATATCGCAATTGTTATCATGATTTATACCGCTCATTAGCATCGGGTGGCAAACCTACAAAATAAAAAAAAAATAAATCCATCCCGTTTGTGGTGGCAGTTGGTATTATTTAATAAATACCGATTCTGCTCACATTTTCCATAGGCGCTGGTGCCTTCCAATTAATTTATTTTAAAAATGTTAAAATAATATATATCTCTCTATAAGCATAGATGTATAAATGAAATAATGTATGGTACAAAATTAAATTATTAATGATTTTATCTTAATACAAATAATAATAATAAAAATGAATCTTAAAATATATATATATATATATATATATATATATATATATATATATATATATATATATATATATATATTTACTTATTAAATTAATTTTTCCATTCACACCTGTCAGAAGTTCCGACAGTTAGTGAGTGTAATGTCTAGATGAAGTTTGGAATATGACTTGGAATAGGCGTGAAGGAGAGGAGTGCCCAGCGGCGTCCTTCCTTTCTTGATTTTAATATTTGTGATTAGTGGATAAGATCCTTCATCCAGCTGCTTTTGAGCCTCCTATGGGTGTTATCGGGCATATTAATTGTGGTCATGCCTTGAATAAGCGAGTTGGTATGTCCGTATAAGTTATTATAAAATATTTTTTAGTAAGTTCGTAAGTGGTCGTTAACTGCTGGCATTTGTAGATCTTTATGTAAAGTCATTTTACTGACGTACCATGGAGCTTTGGTGATAGTACTGAAGTTTTTGATTAAACAGTCTGTAATTTACGTATATGAGTCTTTTTAACTGTCCCGTACATCTGTGAAGCGTAGGTCCAAATGGGCTTAAGTAGGTAAGTATATGTATTCAATTTCTTTCTGAGCTTCACTAGCGGATCCAGGATTTAATTTTGGGTTATTTTTTTGCGGGGAGGGACAGCTTCAGCCCGAGAGCTTTTTTTCATATGTATAACAATGATTGCTTTGGAAAAAAAAAAAGTAAGTACCTACATAAGTATTTCTTGAAGTTCTGATAAATGTAATTACTTAAACAATAATACTGTTAGAGATTATTTTTCCCCATAAAACATGGTTATATTTTTCCATACTCCCTCCGTAAATCCGCCTGTGGCCGTAGTCTTATGTTTAGACTTTTTGTTTTATTCTGGATATGTGAGCCCCATGTCATTCTTCTGTCAAATGTCAGTCCAAGATATTGAACTTTGTCTGTCTAAAAGTGTTAAAAGTGTTATGATGAAATTTGTCTTCGTTTGTTATGTAGAGTTTTGTCTTGTTTGCACTAGTCATGAAATTTGTTTAAGAATTTTCAAAACGAAGTTAACAACATGGTAATAAATAAATTTTATAGACAGTTGAATGGTGCATCCTAGAGATCGGTTATATTTTTGAACCTTACAAGTACAGACCAGATCCTAAAGAGAAAAGTATTAAAATAGATCGTTCCATCAACGATCGAAAGAACTGTTAAATAAATTATAAACAGAGGACTGCCTCGAAGTGTTGAGGAGAAGCTGTTTAACCTAAAACACTCTCAATTAATCAAAAAAATGTGTTCGTATATAAATAAATAGACAAAATTATGCATCACGCTGCGCCCGACAACTGCTCAGCCGCAAAGAGGGTAAGATGTCTTGTTGACCGTTTGGAGGTACTTAATGGCTTTTTGAACGAACAATTGACCCATTCTTAAGTTCTATGGCTCGAATTATTAATTATGATTTCGTGAGTATTTTGGACTAATATGAGATCGTAACACTGCCAAATGATTTTAATAGATTTGTTAGAAAGTTTGTTACAATTTTTGAGCAAACGGCTTGATCAGCTTTTAGTTATATTGCTCAAATTGTTCAGTGAAATCCCGTTAGTGTTTTTAGCCCTGGAGGCAGGGCCAAAAAATCGACCTGATCGCAGGCGAAGGTTTGATTGTAAATTACGAAAGTATATGTTATTCTGAGTAAAAAAAACCTTGTCTGCCGTTCCAGAGCCGCTGCTTTCAAAAATGGCGGCTGATTTAAAGAATATTAGGCCAGTGATTTGAGGATCGAAACGGGAAATCCATTGCGAAAAATGTGAGATTTTATTTTTTAACTTGCATATATGGTTTAGACATGTAAAAAACAAAATTGCTAACGCGGGCCACCAAGGGAAAACTTTTTACAGCCAAAAAAGTCAGATTTTTTCGATATTTTTTGGGTTTTTCATCTATAACTCCTAAACAATGCATCAAAGCGAAAAATGTATTCTTTAATAAATTAAAGAACGTTAAATTTTGCGTCAAACGAGTACATAAACTTTAAAATTTGGTTAACGCGGTAAGGTATAAAACCACGGTCAACCAACGCTGAACTTTACCAAATTTGTCAAAAACTGATACAAATTACTATAAATGGCCGTGTAACTTGGAAATGAGTTCCCTAAGAGCAAAAACTCCTAGAATCAAAGTTGTAGAGCATCAAATTTTGCGTATACTGAGTACCAAATAATTTAATGTAGGTCACTGGCTGCGAAAAAAATCGGTAATCTCTCGATGGTTAGAAATTGGTAATGAAGATAAACGTGATTTTCAATATTTCAACAGTATGGGTGTCTTTTCTACTGAGTTAGTTTTGTTTAAAGTCTGTTACATGCAGTATAAGCTTCTTTTCCACCTCTCAATAGCAAAAGATTTTGGTAAACGATGTGCCGAAAGATTCCGAATTTTATAAAGGACTAACGAATCCCGATTCGAGATATATAATTGGCCTACAATAAAAATGTCAGCACTCACTGGACGCAAAATTTGATGCTCTACAACTTTGATTCTATGAGTTTTTGCTCTTAGGGAACTCATTTCCAAGTTACAGGGCCATTTATAGTAATTTGTCTCAGTTTTCGACAAATTTGGTAAAGTTCAGCGTTGGTTGACCGTGGTTTTATACCTTACCGCGTAACCAAATTTTAAAGTTTATGTACTCGTTTGACGCAAAATTTAACGTTCTTTAATTTATTAAAGAATACATTTTTCGCTTTGATGCATTGTTTAGGAGTTATAGATGAAAAACCCAAAAAATATGGATTTCCCGTTTCGATCCTCAAATCACTGGCCTAATATTCTTTAAATCAGCCGCCATTTTTGAAAGCAGCGGCTCTGGAACGGCAGACAAGGTTTTTTTTACTCAGAATAACATACACTTTCGTAATTTACAATCAAACCTTCGCCTGCGATCAGGTCGATCTTTTGGCCCTGCCTCCAGGGCTAAAAACACTAACGGGATTTCACTGAACAATTTGAGCAATATAACTAAAAGTTGATCAAGCCGTTTGCTCAAAAATTGTTACAAACTTTTTAACAAATCTATTAAAATCATTTGGCAGTGTTACGATCTCATAGTAGTCCAAAATACTCACGAAATCACAATTAATAATTCGAGCCATTGAACTTAAGAATGGGTCAATTGTTCGTTCCAAAAGCCATTAAGTACCTCCAAACGGTCAACAAGACATCTTACCCTCCTTGCGGCTGAGCAGTTGTCGGGCGCAGGGTGATGCATAATTTTGTCTATTTATTTATATACGAACACATTTCTTGATTAATTGTGAGTGTTTTAGGTTAAACAGCTTCTCCGAGGCAGTTCTCTGTTTATAATTTATTTAACAGTTCTTTCGATCGCTGATGCAACGATCTATTTTAATACTTTTCTTGTTAGGATCTGGTCAGTACTTGTAAGGTTCAAAAATATAACCTGCCTCAAGGATGCACCATTCAACTGTCTATAAAATTTATTTATTACCGTGTTGTTAACTTCGTTTTGAAAATTCTTAAACAAATTTCATCATAACACTTTTACCCTTTGACGTGAAACTTGCCTTACTATTTATCTTGACAATGTCCAAATTCCTCAGACAGACAAAGTTCAATATCTTGGACTGCCATTTGACAGAAGAATGACATGGGGCTCACATATCCAGAATAAAACAAAAAGTCTAAACCTAAGACTACGACCACAGACGATTTTTGGGCCCTGGCTCCAGGGCTATTTGAAGCACTTAGGTGCTCAATGATTCCTTGATTTTTGTTCTCCGTTACCCCTTACCTGACCATTTGTGGCAAACGAGGACGGGGGCAGGTAGGTTCGTTCTTGAGATACAACCAAACCTGTGCTCTTGCCAGGGTAGGAAGGTCAAAATTCATTGAGGCCTTAGGCCGCTACAACACGGTTTTACAAACGTTACAATACCCTCAGTCACTATTGCAGTCATGGTACTCTTTTGGAAAACATGTATACATCGGAATACGAAACCACCCAAAAAAAAAAATAAATAAATAAAAAAAAAAAAAAGTTTCTTTACAAAAAAAATTAAATACAAACGTATTTACTTATCTGCTGGAAATACGTTTTTTCGGATTTTGGTGGCTCTAGAACGTATAGATCTGTTAAAAAACACCTTATCAATTTTGTCTACTTTCCTTACCTCATAGTTATAAGAAAGTAAAAACTCTTCCATTTTAATTGTAAAATATTCATTTATTCATACATGAAATCTCATTGCATATGCTACCGGTATTAAACAATATGTTATTTATTGATCATTGATTTCAAATCCTGAACACATTCTTAGCAAACGAGGCTATCAAATTTTTCCTATATGCTTAAAACCATATGTTTTAATATTGTTATTTGTTATTTTTCGACACTTTTAAAAAATAATTTAGATTTTTTAAGTTTAATTCTTTGTTTATTTGTTATTAATGGTTAGTATATATTTTTTATTCCAATGAATAAATGTGCTGAATTATGTCTAAATTATAATATCATTTAATAAAATATATGTCTTGTTGAGGTTATTCGTAAATGATTTGATACTTATTATTGTTGTTGATTATTGTTGATACTATTATTCATAACCGTTTCCGATATGACAGCTCGTTGTCACTCTGGTAAATCACTGAATTGCACAATTCCTTTTAGCTGATGATTTACACTCTTAAGATCCCCACCATTCTTTGTCGACTCCTTCATTACACAGTTCTGAAAGCTGTGATAATTAACTGCCTCCTCTGAGTTTAACGATGAAGAAGCGTTCTACAGACACAAAACGTCGTGCAAAGAATAAGGTAAGTCGTACGTTTGAGTGTTAGATTATCACTGAATCAAAATTTTATCAATTGATTTTATGATAATAAGTGTGATTCACAAAATTTCAACTCACAAATTTTGAATTTGAATTTATATTTGAAAGATTATGAAAACTTTGATACTGAAATCAATCCTTTTGTTGGTTTAACTGGATTAATTAAATATGTAGGTTGTTTTTTTTTTAAATTGTTCCTTAATATGTAATTCACCAGAACCAATCCATATTAATTACTTATTTAGGGCATAATATTCTTATAGTCCGATGTACAGATCACGTTTTATCAAATTATTGACATCCCCTGAAACTTTGTAAATATTTTCATCTCATCGTAACCTACAACTATTTTATTTACCAAAATTTTCGGAATTGGACTGTTTTTAATCTGGAGATCGGCCAACTTTGGCTGTTAATTTGGTACTAAAAACTCTTAAATACTCTAAATCGTTTAACTGGATTAATTAAATATTTAGATTGTTTTTTTTCAATTAATTAGAAATATTTGTACTTAAATTGCTCCTTAATATGTAATTTATCAGAAACAATCCATGTTAAATAGTTATTTGGGGCATAATGTACTCAGAGTCCGTGGACTTTGTAAATAGCTTCATCTCATCGTAACCTACAACTATTTTATTTACCAAAATTTTCGGAATTGGTCTGTTTTAAATCTGAAGATCGGCCAACTTTGGCTGTTAATTTGGTACTAAAAACTCTTAAATACTCTAAATCGTTTAACTGGATTAATTAAATATTTAGATTGTTTTTTTTCAATTAATTAGAAATATTTGTACTTAAATTGCTCCTTAATATGTAATTTATCAGAAACAATCCATGTTAAATAGTTATTTGGAGCATAATGTACTCAGAGTCCGTGGACTTTGTAAATAGCTTCATCTCATCGTAACCTACAACTATTTTATTTACCAAAATTTTCGGAATTGGACTGTTTTTAATCTGGAGATCGGCCAACTTAGGTTGTTTAATTAGGTACTAAAAACTCGTAAATAGTTTAAATCGTTTAACTGGATTAATTAAATATGTAGGATTTTTTCAATTAATTGAAAAATTGATAACTTAGGCTATTTAATTAGGTACTAAAAACTCGTAAATATATTTGCTTTAATAAATAAATAATTAATAAATATTTGCTTTTCACTAATATTGTAAGATAATTTAAGCAAAAAAAAGAGGCTTTCAAAAATATTGAGGCGTGACCTAACATATCAAAATCACGAGGTTATGCAGGTCAAGCGGCCCAATATTTTTGTATGCCAGCTTTTTTTTCCATTTTGTGATCAAATTATCTTATGATCCAACTTTTATAGACTATTTACAATCAGGCAAAGGAACTCCAAACCAGGCTTGTCCTCCAACTATAGAGGGAAAAGCAGGACTCGAGGAGATTCCTGTGCTACTCTCTCAACCGCATCACTGTAGCTAAAACCAGTAGAGATTGAGTGAGTGCGCTTTAGGCACATAAATTCATGCTGAAGACAATTAAATTAAATTTCAAACGAGCGTCTGAAATTCTCAAGAAGTTAAAAAAAAAATAGAAAATTAAAACCAAGTAAACCTATTTCCATCCTGCGCAAAATACTTTGATTTGCAATACTACACAATTATAAAGTATAGAGACAATTTTTATGGTACGAGAATTAAATAGACAATAGACCGATTGAAAACGCCCCAATTCCAAGAGTTTTCTTGAATAAAATAGTTTTATAATTGTGGGTAAATGGTTGACTGTCGTGAATAATGAAGAGATGAATAGTTGGGGTGATCAGTCGAATAAGAAGGCAAAAATAAATGATAATATTTATTTTGACATTCGCCGACGTTTCGACCTGAAGTTCAGGCCTTCATCAGGGCTGTCTCCAAAGGTGTAAAAACCGAGCCAATAAAATAGTTTTGGTTACGATAAGATGAATCTATTAACTTTTTCTCAGGTGGATGTTAATAATTTGATAAAAAAGGGTCTACACCATGGACTATATGGATTCCTTTTCGGGAAAGATGGTATGCCTTTTATCCAAAAAACTTCATTTTATTTGTATACTTTTCCATCTTTACTAATTGTAAATTTTATTTTTAACCTTTTGGGAATTAAGATATTGGATGCCTCCTTCGCGGCTACTCAGGCCGCTTCCGCTGACTGCTTAATCTCCTCTTGTAGGTCTCTCGTTGTAGTCACAATACAACAGTTTGGACCTGACTCTAGGTCGCAATCCCACTGGTTTTTCTTCTAGGAACTATTTTGCCTTTCGGCTATCAACCATCCCGTACACATGGTCAAACCACTTCAGTTGGCGTTCCTCCATGACTTTTTTCCCAAGAACTCTCCTGAGGTATCTCATTTCTCTTGCCGTTACTTTACTTGCATGTTTGACCAGGATCATCCAACTCTCTGCACCATACGAAAGGACTGACAGAAATACTGTTTTAAACAAAGCTATTTTTGTTTTCTTCTTTACATCCTGCTCCCCTAATATTGTAGTGCAGATAGAGTAAAACACACTATTGGCCTTCTTGACTCTATTTAAAATCTCCTGGTCGATCCTTCCATCTCTGCTGAAAATCGTGCCCAAGATCTGGTAGTTATCTACCTCTTCTAATGGCTTATGAGAACTTGGTCTTCCACATCTCGGCCGGCGAGCCTCACCTTACTTTTTGTAGGGTTTATTAATGGATATATTTAAAGATATAAAAACGTTTCTGAAATTGGTAGGAAAGTCGTGTGAATGGACACATCAAATTATTTTAGTTTGTAGTAATGGTTTATTTCAGAGGTGGAGAACCTGGAACCTCCGTGACGTAATTGCAGTATCCAAACTTTTTGCGCGGTCTTTATTAATCTAGCGCGAGGATTAATTAATATTTTATTATTTATAATAATAATAATAATAATAAAAGGCTTAGCCAACCCGAAGGTTCGATGCCAATACCACCAATCGCTTAATACACACCTCCCTCCACCGTTCGCCGTCCAAACCCAGTCCCTTCAGATCGGCTTTAATGCAATCTTCCCACCTTCGCTTCGGTCTACCCCTCGGACGCTTACCATTCGGCACAGGAAATATTAACCTTTTAGGAATTCTCTCGTTACTAAGCCCAACAACTTTACAAGCCCATTTGATTCGCCGCGATGAAATTACCTCAATTATATTACCCGGATACAGTTCACGCAATTCGGCGTTGTGTAACCGTCTGAACTCTCCGGTTAACTCATCTTTCTTCGGTCCGAATATTCTACGCAATACTTTATTTTCAAAAACCTTAAGACGCTGCTCATCCCTTAATGTAAGCGGCCAAGTTTCGCATCCATAAAGAACTGTAGGCAAGATAATTGTTTTATAGATTCTAATTTTTAAGTTCCGTTACAAGAGGCGCGAACTAAGTAGTTTTTTTCACAGAAAAATAACAAGCATCTTCTTCAATTTCGTTTTTTCTAGTTATCGTAGAACCTAGATACCTAAATTTATCTACCTGTTACCGGTTATTAGTTCTTTACCGGCTTTCATTAACGTTGTCGTATTTAGTTTTATAGTTTCAACGTCTTCGCTTAACAGTACCTGATCATCAGCATAGCCCAGCACGGATGTTGTCCCGCCCAGATCCAACCCTTTCTCGATACGCATTACCTCCCTAATATATTTTATTATTTAGGTTACGAAAATTTAAAATCAATAGAAATAAACTTAATACGTGTATATGATTGTGTATTTATTAATAAAAATAGCAACAGTAAAATATTTGCTTTACTTCTTGGTATCTGGTTTTAATCATCTCCCAATATGAATGGCCTCATATCACGGCCAATGCTAATGCAGAGCATTTATTGATAACTACATCCAGAGTGCCACTCCTCTTTTTACCAGTTGCCACTACCTGCTCGATTTAATTCACTAGGCAGGCTATGATGTGGACGGTTTGGGACTGTTAAACCGTTCGGTTGCACAATACTACAGCTCCGACCGCAGTCCTTGGAAATAAAAATCGCAATTGAGCAAGATCTTATTGGCGTAGCTTGTGTTTGTGGTCCTTGCGCATTATTTCTAACTAATGTTTTATTATAAGAGATTTTTTTTTTCTCTGAAGACGATATTTTAATTTAATACAATAAAACCATTTGTTCCTTGTATAAAAAACTGAAAGTTTTCCGACTTATCTACCACCATAAATGCATTTAGTGAGAAATGGTTACTTGAAAGTTATATTATCTCATTCGTGAATGCTGACATTATTAATATTTTTAGTAGGTTGGGACCATCAACTTTATACTTGCTCAAGACAGATAAACAAACTCTCACCAAGTACTTATTAGTTAATATCGCTTCCTTACTAACTTCATAAGTGGCAATGGCACAGATAAGTTCCTTAATGGTGTCCGACTTCAGCATGAAGGATTGCCTACTACTTTTAATTTTATTTATACAAGGTTTTCACTCTTGCACTTTGCAAGACCAAGACCAAAACCGCCTGACTGTTTCAAGACCTAGACCAAGACTTGTAAAAAAAATCAATAGAAATAAACTTGTTTTTATTTAAACTTAAACTCTTCCATTTTTCATCCGGCCCTATCTGAAATATTACAGTAATATCTCGATAGTTATAGGCTAATAGATAACTGCAAGACTTTTGCGAGACTTTTGTGCAAGATCGAGTCAAGACCAAGACTGAATGCGCCAGACCAAGATTCTTCTTGGTCTCGCATTTGGGCAACACTATTTTTCACTAGATCATAATATTAAGTTGTTATTTGATTGTTATATATAACAGTTACAGCGAAAAAGTTGATTATTCAAAAAATTGTGCTCCTGAGATATGTCTATCATGATCATTAGGGTTCGGATTTAAAGGGCATATCTTTTTTTTGTTAGTGATGATGAGAAAACAGAGTTATGAACGATTTTTGCCGATCTTAGATACTATGTTTGAAATACAAAATCTTTAAAGAGATCTTTTGTGATTTCGCACCAAAACAGATATTATACATTTGTTTCCCAGAATTTGATTAAATTATTTACGTTCGCCAATTATTATTTATGATTTTCCTCTAAATTAAAAAAAAATTAGTCTTAATTTTAAAATACATGAGTAAAGCCCTAATGATACCCGGAGATTTAGTTTGGAAAAACCATACACAACAACAAAAGGGTTTTGAGTGGAATCAAAAATTAATTTGATTTATTGAAAGATTCAGAAAATCATTCTTACCTCCCACTGTTCATTTATAAAATGCTAGGTTCTCTCGTTCTTTGTTCATGATTTCTTTGTTGTGATGATTATAATAACAAGGAA
The DNA here is from genome assembly GCA_928085145.1 of Nezara viridula. Lineage (NCBI taxonomy): Eukaryota > Metazoa > Arthropoda > Insecta > Hemiptera > Pentatomidae > Nezara > Nezara viridula. The sequence continues at coordinate 219,413,082 of OV725077.1, read as the reverse complement.
GGCGTATTATAATCACCTTAGTTTGGGTAATATTACTAATTTTATCAATACATGCCATGAGTGCTGTTTACATGTTACATTAAGTTTTCTAATTTTTTTTATGTTTTTCAATACATCTTCCACTGCAATGAAATGTTTATGTAGGATTATTAAGTACATTTATTATATTCACATATTAGTGCTGATAGAATGTAAAATTATTTAATATTGTCTTCTTTTTCGGAGGATTGAATGACTCATTCGCTGATGCCAAGGTACCTTGCGGAATGAATTGTCAGCTGTAATATTGATAACTGCGATGATTCATCAGAAACCTATAGAGTTGCATGTGTTCCTAGAAGCTATAGATCAGTGTTACTTTGGCATGCTCATTACCCGTCAAGATATTTATTAATATATTTAACAGGAGATAGATTAATTCTTTATTATAATTATTTTATGTACGATTTGAATAATTGTGCCACTGAGATTGTTGCTGTGTAGTCTTTCCTCCATCTCTTTAATTAATATTTACTATTTTAATTTAATTGCTTCCTCACCACCGAAGATAGGGAAGCATTGTATTTTGATTTACTACTATTATCCTATATATATTATTTCTAAAAGGAGTTTTTTTGTCGATACGCCATAACTTCGTCAATTCCAATGATTGACCACTCATTTTGAAGATATTCTTCTCCTTCACATGCGAAAAATAGTCCTATCCCCCCTAAATTTATGGAAAAAAAATCATGGAAAAAAAGAAACTTTATTTGTGAATACTCAAAAAGTTTGCATTTTTTTTCTTGATTGTACCCATGATGATTAAAAAGGTTACTAAATTACCTACAAAACAAAAAAGATTCAGTCCATTAGTTTTTCATCATACTTAATAATGTCTTCCTGTTTTAAGATATTGCGTTTAGGAGTAGAATAGTCTACTAATTTTTTTTTTCCTGGCTGTTATATTAACTTTATTATTTTTTAAAAACATTTGGTTGTCCTTACATTTTTTTTTTTTTTTTTAATAATTTAGAATATCCTATGATCGGGGCAGTATTTTGTCTTTATATAATAAAAGTAATCTTTCCAGTCAGCGTTTAAAAATAGATCCTAGCAAAACAATTTTTATAAATATTTTGGTCTATTATGTTTAATGGAATATTATAATCGACTTAAGAAAAAATATTAATTCCTTCCTCACATAGGAACTACTTATTTCCATATTGTTTTACTATTTCTTCACTAAACAAAATTGTCTGCGATTTTTTCGCACAGGCCAACTAGTATTAATTTATTAATTATCTATTAAAAATTGCCATTGTCTTCACGTGTAGATTACAAAAACAAATTAATAATAAATTATTTAGGTTAGTAAAAGACAATTTGGAGTTAACAATAAGCTTGATATTAGGATTATAAACATTTTTTATTTACCCTAATACAATAAGGAACAATCCCGTTAATAGAGATTTGTTTAAAAAACATTGGGGTAATAATAGTTTAAATAATAAATTTTTGGATTTATTTTTAAGCATATTGTAAAGAAAAGTATATTTTTGTACTTAATTTATTTGCAATACGTCCCATTACAGGACATGAAAAAACACATCAATTTTATTCTAAATTATCGTAATTATTTTTGCTAAAAACACAGGTACATAGTTAGGGTTGACAGTATGTCATATCGCATACATTTTTTTGTACCACTAGAGCTGACTTTCAACTTATTCAAACGTCAATTTTTATAAATTCGAACTATTTTATTGAACAATATAACATTCTGTCATAATTAGAACTATAGATATAGTGTAAAAATAGTCCATTCACACCGTTAAAGCTTATTGAACGAGGAAGTTTATATAAAAGTAGGGTATTTGTCGTTTAGTTGGAGTTTGCTAAAAAAGTATCAGGAATAATTAATCCATGATTTTATAAAAAAACTAGTAGGTCCACTTGCCGGATTCGTTCCCCCTCTTTAGCAGTACCAGTCCGAAAAATAGTAATAGAAAATTCCTTAATAATTACATTGTTCAATGTAATGTTTAAAAAATAAATAAATTGATAACTTTATTTATGTTATAAATAAAATTTGATGTTCTAGTTTCTGATTTTTATTTTTATTTCTGTTTCAGGTGAGTGTCATTTACTTAATGAAGTCTGCTTTTATTTTAGTTGGTGAGTTACAGTTTATATTCTTATCAATCGACATGTAGAAACATTATAAACCAGTGGTCAGTTCACGAGATATGGAGAGTCAGATTGCATATTCTAACCACTATGATTTTCAGGTTTTGGATCGGAAAAAAACCGTACTGCGCGTGCGTCTAATTGTTGGTAATAAAAAAACACCTATTGGAACAGACCATTTTTTAATATTTAAGTTCAGGCAATATAAGCAGAACATCTTAATATAAATCTAAAAAAAAATATCAACTTATTTTATTTTGCTTTGTTATTTGGTATTTTATAATCCGAAATACTAACTTTCTTATACATTTTTTTATTCAGGCCTTCACAGAGAATTTTGATTTCATTGTATTTAAGTTGAGTTGTTTACATTTAAAAAATTACCTAATTGATTTCGGATTAGGTCGTTATGTCCATGATTACTAATAATTTATTATTCAAAAATATTTACTTTAATCTCTATAAAACAGAATTAAACCTTAACTTAACTCTTAACAGCCATGGCGCTTAAAGCGGTAATCGTTAATATACGATAAAGTTAAAAAGCCATTAGCCACCTCGGACTTAAAAGCACTTTTCGGTGGTTAATTTTTTTATTATAATGAATTTAATGTATTTTATACTAACAGAATATATAAAAGCAATTTAATTTGTTTAAACATTCTGGTTCTCTTATAAACATAGTTAGTTACAAAATCAAAAGCAAAAAAAAGTAATGTGAAATACATCTTCGGTTCCGTGTTGTTCAACAGCTGCTTAACCATCTGACATATTAACGTGTCTACATGAAGTACATATAAAATTTAATGCTCTTTCTAATTGATTTTAAGAGTTTCTTCGAGAGATCCGCAAATTATAAATTTTGGATAAAAACTGACGAAAACAGATATTTCTTGTAAATAGTCAACATGCCCTAACTCCTGAACCTTTAGTCCTTCATCGTAAAGCTATGTATAAAATTGATTGTAGATTTTACATTTTAATAGTTTTAACTTTGATAATATGTATGTCCAAAAAAAACTAAAAAAAGTTCTGGAATTTCGTTGTATTTTGCATATATCTCGTAATGTAAAATTTCGTTCAGAACATCAAATTAAGATTCAGCATCTAAAAAAAAAATTATAATCCTAGGAAAAAACCGACTATTTGAATTTTCCCCCATCCAACTACCATTCGACAGAACTAATTTGATGTTTTTGACGTCGTCAATCTTCAGTACGCTCTAGCGATCAAACGAAAAAAGATAGCGAGCAAGTTCTAGTTTTATATTTAAGCAAATTTTATCAGCTTTCTTTATGATGATTTATCTCTAGGATGCGTCATTTTTGAGTTATACGCGAAAAACTGGAAAAACTTTCGAACTTTTATAATTTTTTTGCCATATTTATGGTGAAGCCATATCCGAATCTAGTAGATTACTCGATTTTCAGATTCAACACTCCAAAATACTTATAGAACCGTCAAGAAAAATTCTTTAGCAATTTTTTTCCTGGACCGACTACTTTCCGTCACCAATGACTAGACTCTGATTAAAAATCCTAAAATGTTCCCTTTTCTTGATAAAGTGTGATTTTTGCCGAAAGCCTCTTAAGTGATCTGGTTGCCATGAAGTACTAATTACATGTTTAGGTTTCAAAAATTAAAATATTGCTATTTATGATAGTCTTCGACAAATTAAAAATCTATTGAAAAAGTATATAGAAGAGCATATATTTATGATTGCTTGAACAATACCAATATTTGGTCACTTCGGATCATATAGTAAGACAATTTTTTATATTTCTATTAAATAAAGATATCCAAGTCCGTTTCCCCCTGTAATAACAGCAAGCAAATAGAGCATTAGCGAATAAAACGAGGAATAAGTATAAGTTCTGAAAGAGCTTTGTATTATGTGTTTGACTATTGCACGATATTGTAATTAAGTATGACTTTTTATATTTACACATTTCTAATAATTTATTATCATTAATATTTATTTATTTAATTTTTAAATCTTAAGAATTTTCTGTGTTATTTCGCTATAAGCTATATTTCTTTGTTTTTATTACAGTTTTTATCTTTGTTATATATACATTATTATCTTTTATATATCTATTTCATTTTTTTAAATTTTATTATATTGTAAATATGTTATGAATGTACCTTACAGGTTCAATACTCAGTACCCTTAAGTGTGGTAAAATGTATTATACCTTAATAAAAGATTAATATCTTAAATAAAAAAAAGCTTAAGGGGTATTTTCCAGTGGGAGAAGCTTACCACATTTTACGTATACTGTTACTTCAATAGTCATAAAGTATGAAGCTTAACCAATTGTCTGCGCTGAATTAACTATCTTGATAATATAATATTTTATATATGAATAAACATGTTTTTCTGATGTGGTTTATTCGTCGAATACATTAGGAAAAAGAATAGTTTTATAATATCTTAGTTCTCATTGAAGTATACTAGCTAAATATTATTATTTATCTCGGGGATATTTTAACTGCACTGTTGACCGTGCACTATATCTCTGATGTCTTCTTATTATTTCTTTATCAGACATCTGTTTCTTATTCGATATCTACTTATAATTCATATATTTTATATTCTCCGTGTACCTTTTATATTTTGTACCTCTGATGAAGACCTGTAAGGTGGGTCGAAACGTCGGCGAAACAATTAAAAATACTATTTTTTTTTTTTTTTATTAGCTTATTTATTGAAATATATTACAATCTGTCTCAGGGACATTAATAATAGTGTTCACAGATCACATTCACACTCTATGTACAGTAAATAAAATAAATTAAACAGAAAAAGAATATATATACAATAAATAAGAATAAAATAACCTAAAAATAAATAAATAAAAAGAACACATGCACACCTATATACAATATTTACAACTTGGCGAGAGAACTCCAAACCAGACTTGTCCCTCCAACTGTGGACGGAAAAGTATGACTCCAGGAGTTCCCTGCACTCCTCTCTCAACCGCGTCACTAGGGCTAAACCCAGTGGAGATTGAGCAAGAGTGCTATTTTTTTATTTATTTTTTTTTTTTAAATCAGTATTTATTTTACCGCACCCTCCCCCCACCCCTCCACCGATCAACTCACGGTCAACTAAACCAACTCCTAGTTACATCACGGTCAACCATCTCTACATCAATTATTTATCTCATTTGCGCTCATTTACTCAATACGAGTGTTCATAATTTTGGTTTTATATAAAAATAAATTTCAGTTAGTATTTCTTTTAATAATAATATTATCTTGTGAATAACTATAAATATTTCCAAAGGTAAGCTATATTGCCATCTTTTGTTTTGTTCTCGGTCTTTATTGATCGTATTTTACACCCACGCTGCAGGTTCGGCCTCTACGAAACTTCTCTGGCTCCTCAATATTATTTTCCTCCTAGCGATAAGACAATTCACTCACGAGTTTCTCTGCCGGGCGGCGGCGCCTGTCGCGAAGTTGAATATGACAGCTCCCCAATTCTGTAACGCTTCTAGAAGCAGGTGTGAAATATCCTCTCATTTTATCTTATTTTCTCAACTACTTACTGTTAGCGGCCTATACTTTAGAAAATTGACATTTTCTATTGTTTTTTCCCCTTTTTTTTTATCTTCCGAGTCAAAAAACAAAATTAATTTTGTTCAATTGTTCACTATTGTTCCATCACTACTAAAGGTAGGAATGCTTTGTATCTTAATGTATGGTTGATTAAAATAATATTTTCATCTTCAAAATCGATTTTTTTTTGCTATAAAAAATGTATTTGCGTCTGCCAACTTTTGGTAACAATTAGGAAATGTACTGCAAGTACAATATATAAATGACGTGTCAGGCATGAGGAAGGAAAGTAGCCACCAGCACCTCTTACCTCAGTTGTTTTAATTACTTAGGTTGTTTAAGGAAGGAGATCTCTCATCCAATGCCTTTTTAGTCTCCTCCTCATGTTCTGTTCCCGTTGGAGTCTGTTAGATGTTGCCATTTCTCTTATTAATTTGTTGTAATGTCCGTTTAATTTTTTATAATATGGTTGGTAGTGGTTCTTTATATTATGACCAAGAAAAAAGGATAAATAAAAAGTTTATAAAATAATTTTTAATAAATATAATTTTCCATAGGAAGTTTTATTTGTTGGGCGCCTGGCTTACCAGCCTTTCATCTCTGAAGAGATAAATCTAGAAAACATAAGGTAGCTACTCATTATTTGGCCATCATTAAATATTTACTCTACCATGCTAGCTCTGGTGAGAAAGGGTAGGTTGGATAATTTTATAAAGCAACAAAAAAGGTTAACAGATCTATTTGCAGAACGAAATGTTTACAAAATTAATACTATGTACAATAAAAAGAAATAATATACAAGGAGAAAGAGAGAATTTAAACATAATTACTATATAATATTAAAGATAAATAGGAAGATATTTAAGATAATAAAGATAATAAAAATAACAAAAAAAAAGATACTTATTCTATATACAATAGTATGGCATGCCACATCTAAACATCAAAAAAGATAGTCAAGATACAAAAGATATAAGATGTAAGAGCACATGCACATGCTAAAATATCAATTAGTCATCTGGCACAGGAAACAAAAGAGAGTAGAGTTTGTTTTGTTTCCAATGCTTTCTTAATCTTGGTTACAATGTGTTGGTCAACTGTTGGAAGGTGGAGGTCAGTATGTAGAGTTTTGTTAGTCACGTATCATTGGCTCTTTAGTCATGAGTCGCAATAATTTTGATTGGAAGATTTGAAGCTTATGTAGGTGGGTCTTTTTAGCGATTTATGATGAGTATGTCCATATGGGTTTAAGTTAGTATATATATGTATTCAGTTTCTCTCTCAGTTTTAGTTAAGATTTAATAAAAAAAAAGTAAAGTATTTTGAGTCGTTTGTTAATTGTCTTATGTTTCATTTTACACGCGGGCCCCATGTCATTCTTCTGTCGAAGGTGAGTCCAAGGTAAAGAACCGTGTCCGTTTAAAGAATATGATTGTTGTCAATATAAGCTGGAGGGCAGGTGGTTTTTAAAATAGTTAATGTCATATGTTTGGATTTGTCGTGATTAAGTCGAATTTTAGATAGTTTGAACCAATCTTGTAATTTAAATTAGTGATGTTGTAAGTAGGGTCTTGGTGTTTTTTTAAGAATTGTTGTGTCGTCTGCATAAGTAGCTGGCAATATCTCATCGTTAATAGGTATATCGTAAGTGTATACAATGCAAAGTAGAGAGGCCAGTATTGAACCTTGGAACACTGCTTCCCAATTGGACGAAATGAAGACATTTCCGAGCCCAGCCGAACTGAGAAGATCTGTCGAAGAGGAAAGATTTAAGGATAAGATATGTATAAGAACGTGTATGGAAGTAGAGTCTTAAATTTAAAGAGAAGGCCATTGTGCCAGACTCGATCAAACGTCTGAGCCACATCCAAAAATACTCTAGTTGTATATAGTTTTTGTTCTAAAGCTCCAGCAATGTAGTCAGTAACTCTGTGTAACTGATGTGTCGTCGAATGAAACGTGCAAACGAACTGATGGTCAGGTATTATCGTTCGACCAGTCAATATGTCTTTTGTATATTAATTTTTTAAAAACTTTTGAGCATATAGGAAGGAGGCTAATATGTCTGTAGTATGAAGGACTATATATGCCTACCTGATTAGTGAATCAAAGCCCTTAGTATAGAGTTGTTAACAGAAATACAAGAGCTTTCTTAGGCATTTGTCGGAGTGCTTTGGCAGTTATTAAGTCATAACCAGGAGCTTTTTTTTTCTCGGTAATTGTTTGATTTGGACTGCAACCTGAGATGGAGTAAAAGAAGAATTTGGTAGTGCCAGCTGAGGTGGAATATCTAATGTGTTAAGTACTGGAGTCTCATATTTTGTGTTGGTGAAGTTTTTGAAAAGTTTAAATACAGAAGGAAGATGGTGAGCGAAGAGTTCAGATTTTTCGTCATCCGACAGGGCCTAGGGTCCATCTTCTTTTCGGAGAGGCGTTGACAGGTCTGGGAGCTTTAACAACTACTTGAAATGCTTCCACAAGCTTTCATCTTCAGTCGAAAGACCATTTATGTAAGCGTGATAGTTGGTTCTGTTAAAACTTGGGATTTCCCTTTTAAGTTGATTGTTTAGTCGGTTAAAACGCGTGTCTATCTGATAGGCACTGACTTTGTTATATAGATATATATTTTTTTATTTATTTTTTTTTTATTGCATTGTATATATATATATGAATGGGCCTCACTCAGCTTTAGTACTCAGTCCCCTTAAATGTGGTAAAATGTATTATTTCTCAATAAAAAGATTTAAAAAAAAAAAAAAAATCTGATAGGCAAATCGTAACCTTAGCCATGACGTAAGAATATGTTGAATTTAGTTAGCATTTTTAATAAAGTCTTTAACTTACTACTCCATTATAAATTCTAACACTTTTATTAAAGTTCCGATATTCGATGGAGGCTGCTTTCATTTCAGTCTTTCATATAAGGGTATAAAAAAAATAATTAAAGAACAATAAAAACAGTGTTTTGCCTTTTTTGTTAAGTGGTCTGCAAAAGACATTTAAAATCTCTTATGTTAACCTGTAATTTGAAATAATAAAATAATAGAATATAAAGTCTTATTGTTGGAAGAGATATTAAATAATTCTGGATAGTATATTACTTGAGAGTAAATTTTATGTTTACAATAGTATCTCAATTGCATCAATATTATATATTTTTCAAACTTGTTTTGCTTCTCAACGAAAAGTTTTTAACAGTTTAGTGGTTTCAAACTTATGCCGACGAAGTATGAAAATTTGCTGGTCCTTTAGGAGAAGACTTAAATCTTAAAGAAGACGTTTCATCAATGATGTTAAAACCGTTTTAGCGTTGCTGTCCATATAATACCAAAACATATTTAGAGTTCTGAAACGCAAAGATCTATTGAAAATTCACTTTGAAAATTTCACTACAAACAATACTTAGTAACGGTAGAAAAGCAAAACAAAATAAACGAAAAGTGAACAACTATATTATACAGACGATAAAACCAATTGTATGATGGTCATGGGAATTAATCATAACTAATTTAGTATATATTTTTATAACTTGGTAGATGCACAGTTCTGCGGTATAACTTGGTAATTTCTGGATGATTTATTGCTTAGGTGATGAAAAACAAAACAGAAATAATTTATTATTTGTTGCGTAAGTAGACATTTTCTCAAGGTCAAATTTAATGCTGAAGAATATTTAAATTGATTAGAGACATATTATCATTGAAGCTTGCTGTATTTTTTTTTTTTTAAAGAATGGTAAAAGTAAAAACTTAATAAAGAATGGTATATTTTAAGAATTGTTACTTGGATAGTACTCTTTGATGTTTTCATTATAATTCATTGTATTTGTCATAATAAAAACGAAGTTGTTTAAAATCAGAATGAACCAACTCCTATTTGGATTTGGCTTATAGTCACAGTTAAAAACAAGATTAATTAATATTTTTTAATTATTAACACAGTAGGTATAATATTGTTATTTTATAAAGGGGAATTTTTTAACACGTATTTATTTTCTACTGCATATAGAAAAAGAAATCGAGATTCAGATTTGTTTTTAATGTACAATAAAAATATACGGAAACGGTTCATAGCTCATACCATAAACTTCAGAGGTGGGTATATTTATATTCACAAATATAAATACGAATACCATTTATATTTATGGTACTTATGAATATAAATATGAGTATATTTATATTCATATAAAGGAATATGAATACAGCTGATACGTGTTCACGGCCGTATATATAAATACGGCAGTATTCAGGTTTATTAAAATGAACAGGCTTAAATTTACAGAAATGAATAAAAATAATTTAACTCGACTTTATGAATGAATATTCTTATATTTGAAATAAATATTAATTTTTCGTCACATCATATTTCACTCTCCTAGGAGGTATAGTTTGGTATTTTCCAAAATAAAACAAAAAAATTAAAGTAATGTTCTAGACAGTAAAGGATTTATTAAATTGAACCAATCTCTTCAAAAATGTTGGAATAATGTTAATAAGTTGATGTTTGCTAACTCGAAATGATATAAACGTTTAATTTTAATTAAACATAAAATTGTAATAGTGGATATCTTAAGATCTCAGGAGGGTCTTAGACATAGGCGCAGATTTCTGGAGATGGAGGGTATCGCCTTCCTCTCCCCTCCCCCTGCAATATTTCGATGAACAAAAATAAAATCGATAACATTCAATCTACACGAATGAATAAATTATGTAAACTAAAGTAAATTGATATAATTGGAAAATTCGACTAGATGACTAAGCTAAAGCCTAGAAGTACATCCGTAAGTATTTTACCACGTTCTATATTCCTTTTATAGAAATTTTAGTTAAATTCAAAGATAATTATATGTAGTAATTTATCCAAGGATTTTATGATTAATTCATGAACGCACTTCCAATTTTACGTAAAGATTTTATTACATTTCCAGCAGCAAATATAAAGCGATGAGTTCATCTCACTGACTCAAACCTTTAAATAAAAATAAACCTATGCAAAATATTCAGTTGATTTATTAACATGTTTTCAAATACAACCATACACAAACACGAAAAAAAAAATGACTATATATCATTTTATTTTATGTGTAATATAATATTCTTCGTTTTACAATATGTTATATTAATTATGTTACAATGTTAGTAATTATGTTAATTATCAATCGTATTGTTTGTACGTAATATAAATTCCCGAGCCTTTTTTTTTTTTGGGTCCATCAACTCGTAACCTAACTTAATCCACTCTCTTCACTTCTAGAATGGAAAGCCTGCGTCTATGATCCTAGACGTACAGACGTTTTGGAGCATTGTTCACTTATGGGTTGCTAATGGAAATAAAGATAAGTTTAATGGACGGTCAGGGTAGGTACAACAGTCGGAACGATACCCTGAAAATTCCTGGGTGGAATACGGTTACACTGTAGCCTTAGGCTGAAGCAAGGAAAGGGGCTAGGGCAATCAAATTTGGATAATGACATTTCCGGACCTGCCGTTCAGTGTGTAATAAAGTGTAATGCGTAAATATATGTGTTAATGTGTTACGTTTTGCATATAGAACAATGTATGAAATTGATAGCGAAACTGACTCTGTTTATTTAACAGGCTCTTGTAGTCTGGATGATCGGGATTTTGATTTTCAAGTAATTTCAAGAGAGTACCGGCTTTTTAAGAAATTCCAATATTCTCGCCCCGTCTGAATTTTTATTATAGAGAAAGAGGAAGGTGATGGCCCTCTCTCTCTCTCCCCCCCCCCCCTCCGAAATCTGTGCCTATGCCTAGGACCCTGCTGAGATCTTAATATATTCATAACTATAATTGTATGTTAAATACAATTTTTTAATCATTTTTATATTGAGAAAAATATACATTTTGCCTCGATTAAGGGCATTGAGTATTTTGGATGTATGAAACACAATCATACCAGTTTAATAAAATTATTTTTTTTTATATCATTTCGAGTTAGCAAAAACCAACTTATTTACATTATTCCAACATTTTTGAAGAGATTGATTCAATTAAATGAACCTCCTTACTGTCCAGAACTGTATTTTAATATTTGCATATTATTTTGTTTTATTTTGAAAAATACCAAATATTTCCTTGAATTAAGTTAGTCGACTGTTCTACATATCGTGGGTGATAAATATTCAGAACGCAGTCATTATAAGGTTCTTATTACTGCCGACGTTTCAACCCAAACATGTGGCATATAAGTACTGAAGATATTCAAGTACTAACGTTAGTACTTGAATATCTTCAGTGGTCGAACCACGCCCTGATGATGACCCACGTGTTGGGGTTGAAACGTCTACACTAATAAAAACCTTATATTGACTGCGTCCTAAATATTTATCACCCATGACCAAATATTTCCATTCACTTCTGTAAATTTAAGCTATTCATTTTAATAAACGCGAATACTGCCGTATTCACTTTTATAATCGTGAATACGTATCATCTGTATTCATACTTCTTTTTATAAATATAGATATATTCATATTTATATTCATAAGTACCATAAATATAAATGGTATTCTTATTTATATTTTTGAATATAAATATGCCCATTGCATGAAGGCTATGAGTTCAAGATGAACGGGGCATCTATTTCCGAAGGATAATTTTTTTAGCCCCCCGTCAAATATTAAATTCACCACTCTAACCATACTTCTTCATTTCTAATGCTTCCAAAACAATTATTTTGTAAAGATGTTACATAATTATTATATAATATATGTAATTTTATTTTAATTTAAATTTCGAAATTAAAAAAATATAACTTTTTAATAAGTCAGACCGTACTCCTTCGGAGACCGAGCATCAGGGCTGCAACCCCAGTTGCCCCGCCTCTCACTCTCTTCGTCGTGACGGGATAGATAAACAAAGGTGCCAATAAATAGCTGTATGCAGCAAAGGGAAAAGCTATATCCCAAGCTGGTTGTTCTGCTGGAAAAGTCTGGTTCGGAAGGCCGAAGACTTATAAATCACACAGGGGAAACAAGTTTAAATTTAATATGTGCGTGATTTTAACGAAGATTTTTTTCTTTTTTGTTTATTATATATATTTCAACAATTATTATAGAATAATTTGTGTATGGTAGGAAATAATAATTCGTTTATTTGTATCTATTTAATATGTTCATAAAACTAAACTTAACCTTGCTTAACTTGGAGGGCCTTAAGCAATGGTAACGAAGAAGGCTTCTTCATCTAACATCACGTACGTGACCAAGTAACTGTTTTGTTCCTTGTCACGAATACCCCGTGACAACATCATTAGGTTCCGGAACAGGATGATATACGTGGTCGGAATACGCCGTGATCAGGAGCAAAACGTTACTGACGAGGGTATTTCTGCATTAGACGATCGTGATTGTATTTTTCCACAATAAAACGGAGAAGTGATTTTTTCTATTATTTTTTATTTCATATGCATTAAAAAATAATTTTTATTCAAATGATTTTTATGATTAATTATTTAAGTTATTTTTTAAATCGTTAGATGCTTCATTTTCCGCAAACCTTCACCCAAAATTCCAAATGCTTGTGGTCATATCTTTATTGTTCGGTAAGCCTAAAATCCATTTTATTAACATTATTGAAGGAAGTTAATCGACTGTTCTACATATCATTATAGTCCGTCGTACATGCCCATTTTATCAAATTATTAACATACGCCTGAAACTTCGTATATTGGTTCATCTCATCGTAACCTATAATTAATTAATAACCTATAAATCGTAATTCTCGAAATGGAGCGTTTCATCTGGAGGTCGTCAAACTTTGTCTATTTAATTATATGCTAAAAACTCGTAAATACCCATTTGCTTCCCACTTGAATCGTAAGGAAATTTGTCCACAACTCGAGAAAAACAGGTTGCCTTCAAAAATTTAAATCGTTTGGCGTGACCTTATAGGCCAAACGGCCCAATATTTTTGTTGGCCACCTTTTTTTTTCGGTTCTTTGGTCAAATTATCTTACGATCCAAGTGGAAAGCAGATGGGTATATACGAGTTTTTAGCCCCTAATTAAATAAACAAAGTTTGACGTTCTCCAGATTTAAACGCCCTAATTCCGTGAATTTTCGAAAATTAAATATTTTTAGGTTATAATGAGATGAGGGTATTTATGAAGTTTCAGACGAATGTTAATAATTTGATAGAGAGGGGTTTGTACCTCGGACTATTTATTACCCATCACTTTATTAAGTTATTCACAACATTACACTTATTATTCCTTGTTAAATACGAAACTATTGATCATGATTAAGAAAATCACTTTTTTTTTATTTATATTTATTTTATATTTAATTGCAAAACTAAGTAGCATACATATGTATATGTTTTCAGTATTTTTTTAAATAATTTCCTTAATTCACAGTTGATAGCTTCGATCTAGAGTTAATTAAGGAGATAACTAATCTGGTAGAGGTAAACCTACCCAGAGATAAGATTATCAAGTTTCCTCGACGCGTCCTCCATTATTATAATTATTCAGTTATGATTATTATTATAATTATTAAACTTATTATTTGAAAAATATTTTTTCAAATAATAAGGTGGAGTTAGTATTGTTGATTGTAGAACAAACTATATAAACTATTTCGTTTGTTACTTTCATATACTATATACTAATTTAGAAGAACGGATTGTAGAAGTCGATTGAGAGGGTGCTCTCAGTGATGAAATAAAACACCGGAAAATATAAATAAATAAAAAACTGAAATACCGAATATATAAAAAGAAATAAGTAAATAAAAATAATATAAATAAAAAACCGGAAAAGGTATTTTAATTCGATCCTACGTTTCTCTCAGGCTTACACCTACATCTATTGTAACCACAGTTGAATATCAGTCACTTCCAAATTTAACCGACTTGAATATTGACTAAATTTTTAGTCGAAATTTCTAGTAATGAACAAGAGTATTTAAAAAAAAAAATTATCCGATTTAAAATTCAAAATTTATTTTTAGACATTGATCTATAACTATTTGGATAATTGATAAAAAAAATCATTCGAATATAAATTTATTGAAATAAATATTTGATCGAAATAAAATTAAATAACTGAAATTTTCGAAGAACTATCAATATCACTTTCAGAACACTCTGATTCGTGTCAAGTATTCCTTTTTTTATATTTATAGAAGAAAAAAAAAAGATAAATATTTAAAACTGAGGTTTAATAATATTAATGTTCCCTTTAAGTCATGTTCAGGCGAACTGATAAAAAAATCTTTAATTTTGGTCAAATCCTTTTTTTTTATGAACGTGACTATATAAACCTGATATTACTCTACATTTACTTCTTTTTAAGAGTTTAATTCCAAATTTCAGTCGTTTATAATGATCCCATCTGTAATCTTAATCATGACTTAATTTTTAGGCGGTAGTCGTTTGAAGTGACTAAAATAAATAAATAAATAGTTTTCAATTAGTCATTTTGTAATTAACATTAATGACTAGAAAAAATTTATAACTTACGATTATTTTTTCATGTCTAAACATTTATTTCTCTATTTCTTTGTTTTTATTACAGTTTTTATCTTTGTTATATATACATTATTATCTTTTATATATATATTTTATGTATTTCATTTTTTTAAATGTTATCATATTGTTAATATGGTATGAATGTGCCTTACAGCTTTAATACTCAGTACCCTTAAGAGTGGTAAAATATATTATACCTCAATAAAAAGATTAATACAAAAAAAAAAATTTATTAGACAAAACATCAATCTGTAATTTTTGTCATACTCTCACTTTGATTCCTGTACGATTTAATTGATCTGTTTCAAGCTTTAAATCCTCTTTCTCTAATCAATATCTTTTGTTACCTTCATAAATACCCAGTATAAGTAATATTCATAAATAGAAAATAGTGGGGGGAGACGCAGGAAGGGGGGATGGGGCGATGGGGGGGCGGAGTGCGCTCAGTGATGAAATTAAATACATAAAATAGAAAATATATTTTAATTTGTAACAATGCTCCTATCTAATACATCATTTCATATTAGGTATAGCGACGTTTTCACTTCTCATAAAATAATATAGTCTTCCCCGTTAAATTTTCATAAATATAATGAAATACCTTTTTATTATCTAACTTTATTTTTTGTTTATTTTAGGAGTTGAATACAAAATTTTAATAATGGTTTCCTTTATAATATGTTTAAATAATTTATCAAGACATGTAGATATATTTGATTGTTAAAATTATGAACATGACAAATTATAGGATATGCAGTCATTATGTTGTTTATTAAGTTTGTTGACGTTTCCAAATACCCAAATCCATATCGTGTAGCACTCGCTGACTTGTCTGGCCAGCATCCATTGCCCTTATGACCCATATGATTAGGTCGTAACTTAATAAATAACATACGGCTGCATATCCTGATTATTTGTCATCCTCTTAAAAAATATATCATTAATTTCTCCATATTTTTTTTAGTTATTAACATAAATAACTTTTTTTTCGAATTAAAATTCGTGAGAGCGATCCTAATAATACTCCCATAAACATATGATAAATTTATTTTATTATATTGTAATTAGGAAGTGTTTAACTTAATTTCTAATTTTACATACTAAAAAAATATTATATGAGCCGAGGTGCAGCATTTACAACTTAAAAATTCTTAAGTAAAAATTAGTTTAAGATAACACTGTAAACTTACATGTATATATTGTACAATACTATTCCAAACATATTCTTCTTAAAAATTTTTAATTCCCTTGAAAAATTGCTTTTGAAACTTATTGCACTTAAAAAAAAATAGTAACTATGTTTAGTATGTCAAAAACAAGATATATTTTTCAGTATATCAAAATATCTATGTTTCGATTTTTTTCGATGAACCTTCGTGTTCTATATGTAAAAGTTCGACAGTATTTCGTCTTACTTTTTATCGAAAACACTGACATTCCTCTGCTACAGCGTGATATGATTAGCGGACGAATGGGAGCTCGGTTTGCAGAATGTCCAGTAGCCTATTGACCAATCGGCCTTGTAAAACACTCTCTCATTGGGTGAAGGACTCCACATCTCGTTTATTTATTTGTTTTCAGTTTCCACACCACTCATCCGCTGTCAATCATTGAGATTTTTTCAATTTAGCTTGACAGCTATTTTATCCATTTCCATTGTCGGTTTCAAATTATATATTTGTACTTCTATTAACAATATTAAATACAATAATTGCTTTCAGAACCATCTGTACGTCATATGCTGTCACTGAAAAGAGAATTATGTTTCAGATTTTGAGATTTTTATGGGAGAGTTTTTCAGATTGTTTAGTCTTACATAAATTAAATGTATACGTGTCTGTTATTGAAATAAATACACAAGTAATATACAAAAAATTAAGCTTCTTATTTATGGCTATAAAAAATTGTTTTTCAATGAAACCGTTGGTTACAGAAGCAATGATACATTTAAAGATGTGGTGCGCGCAACACACAACTTTCACTTACCTCTCTTCTTTGGATAGAAATTATTATTCATCAAATTATTCTCTAATTTAATTTTTTAAAAGGTTATCTGACGATTTTTCGGAATAAACGGACTTTGATACCTAATTATTTAAGTATAATATCAGATCTAGAATTATTAAACTACAGTAAATGTATTTAAGGTTATAAACATACGCTTTATACATCCACGAAATATTTTTATATTCCACTTCTTCTTTCGCATAAGTACTATGGAATAGTTTTTTAAACAATATCATTGCCTTGATTAGGTGGATTTTAAATACTTTTTTTTTTACTTTTAAAAGTTTACATTTAGTTAGTGAATTTCATTTAATTTCCTTGAAAACATGTTATTTTCGTTAAATGATGTCAGTTTTCACAAATTATTGTTTATTTTTCGTCACTCTCCTTTATTTTCTACGACTTTTTAAATTAGATATTGTTTTTTCTAAAAGTCTCCGCTTTCCGATGATATTTTATACGTATATCTTCTGACTGGTTTTTCCGGAAATTAATTTTCGATCTAAATAAACATTTTCCTTTTTTTCTCCATTTTTCAATTATCAAATTCTTTCAAAAGTTATATTTTTTAGCATTTTTTCGTATATCTTAATAATGAGAGGTAGTTAATTATTTAGAACAAACGAAATTGAAGGTAATTTTTTTTTCTTACCTTATCTAAGTAATTTTAATCAAATACTGTACATATATACAGTTATGTATATATATATACGACAGGGATTGGTTTATACTGCAGGTAAATTAGAGGTAGACTTGTTCAATATTTAAGTCCTGTAAAGTAACATCAATGGGGATAAGACCTCAATGATATTAAAGACCACTTAGTTACAATGATACACCGAGTTTAATCAAAATCGTTAGAGCCGTTTTTGAGAAAAATGTAAAAAGGTATATGACCATTCATATAAAGTGCCACTTCCGTTTACCCTATTTTGAGGAAAATGTTGCTATAACATCCAAGGCATATACCTATCTTAAATACGTACTATCAGTTTTGTACGACTTTTCATTGTTGATCTAGACTGATCACATACATACACACATCGATCATTTTGCGGGACTTGGTTATTTAGATTCAGAGGATCTCAAAACGTATATTTTCGTTAAAAACTCAGATTCGAATATTTTAATGATTGTGATACTTTCCCTTACTATATATTACATATGTAGGTAAGTGTAAGTAAAAAACGCCCTTTTGAAATAGCAGTATTTTCTATCTACGATATATGAATAGTGAAACCCTCTTTAGTGCCAAATCTAGTTGACTTCAAGTTGAAAAAGAGAAATGAAATAATATTAAATAACTCGACTGAGAATCGAACACCCAAGAGTGACATACGAGTACATTATATCAAACGGGACACCTCTTCACTATATTTCTCGCTGGATACTTTTGACGCTGTCGCACATCCTAACATGCATTATGAAGAAGCTCAGCGATATTAGGTTGGATTGGGAAATGATATTAATGAAATTTTGAAAAATAACAAAAAATAATAGTTTTAGAAAATAATAATAATAATATAGAAAAAAAAATAATTGTGTTGGTTTTTTCGAAAAACTGAAAAATATCTCTAATTTTAATTTAACTTATTTCATGTTTAATGTTGTTGTTTTGTACCTTTGAATTTATTGTTAACTTCTTATTGCAAATAATTTATAATTTGATTTTTTGTCATTTCAAACATTGTGCACAAGTGTTCAAATGGTTGAACAGTCCGCATTTTTATAAATTTAAATAAACTAAATATGGGTATTTATAAGTTTATCAAGTATCATACGTATCCACCATATATAGGATATCTCAGTTCTTAATGCCCAATTTCTGGAAGATAATTCTAGACAAAATTTCCCACCAAAAAATTTATTTGATGCATGAACCGATTCCGATCGGAAAATAAGTCAAGATCAATTTCTTGTCATTCCTAAGATGGGACATCTTTTATTGAATAAGAATAAATTGCTTAAAAACTATTCAAGATGATTAAATTCTAATCCCTTCATCTTAAAGTAGATAAAATTTTCTTTTAGAAAACAGTATTTGAATTTATTACGGTCAATGATAAAAGGGACTTTCAAGAGATCTAATACGATCGCTGTACGATTCGGGAATACAGAAAAATGCTGCTCGTGGATGGGTTCTGTAACAGCTGCAGTACAACGGTCCTATTAGAGCTTCTGAAAGTCCCTTTTATCATTGACCGCAGTAAAGTCAATCTCTGTTGTTAAAGAAAATTTGGTCTACTTTAAGATGGTGTGCTTAGTTAGAATTCAATTATCTTGAACAGTTTATGAGAAATTTATTCTTATTCAATAAAAAAACGTGACCACTCAAAATAGGTCTTGTCGGAATCGTCTCATGCATCAAATGAACTTTTTTGTTGGAAATTTTGTCTAGAATCACCCCCTTCTCCTTCTTCACCTTCCCCCCTATTTTGGCTGTTAAGAACTGAGACGCCCTTTATACAGATATTATACGCAAGGATATATTCAGCAGTGAAACCTAAAACGACAACACCGCAGTAACTATGAATTGAAAGCTTTTTTAATGATACCGGTTTGAGTTAATGTTCAAAGTCCGCCGCAGAGTCTAAATTGTAGCCCCAACGTCATAATCACTTTATCCAATATTTGATTTACCCTAACTTCATCCGATTTATAGGGTTACAATTTCAAAACACTTGCTTCCAAACTCATTTCAACACAATAGAAACCAAATATATTTTCAATTGTGGATTGATGGTTGACTGTAGTGAATAATTGAAGAGAAGGCTTTGATGATCAGTCAAAAAAAAAAAAATACTAAAAACAAATATATATATTTCTGCCGACGTTTCGGCCCAAAACAAAGGCCTTTATCAGGGCTGGTAAATACGAAGGATTTCGCAAATCCTTGGTATTAAAGGTCTTGCGGAATCCTTCTTTTTGACCCGCTCTGATGAAGGCCTGTGATTTGGGCCGAACCGTTGGCAAAAACAAAAATAAATATACTTATTTATGTGTACTATTTTTTTTTTTTTTTTGACTTTTTTGACCCAGTTATTCTTCTCTTCAAAAAATTGTTAATTCATAAAAGAGCCTTTTGGGATTTCTCAACTTAATGATTAAAAACGCTATGTAACTTATTAGTGTTGCCGAAATGCGAGACCGAGACGAGTCTTGGTCTTGCAAACTCTGTCTTGCTCATGGTCTCCGTCTTGCGGAAGACTCTCGCAACAATCTTGCAGTTACTTATTAGCTTCTTATTATAGAGATTTTACTGTAATTTTTTAGATAGGAGAAACCTAACTAAGCCCGAATGAAAAAATAGAGGAGTTAAATGCAAAGTATATTGGTTATACCAAGTATTAACATATATTAACTAAGATTGTCGAGTATTAGTAACTATTTGGCTTTATTTTTATTAAAAAACATCGATTCTTTTTACCAGTCCTGGTCTTGGTCTTGCAACCGTTTGGCGGCCTTGTTCTTGGTACAAAGTGCAAGACCAAGACCTATTTTGGCAACACTATATCGTATATTATTTATGATTTGTATTTGCTTGCATATTTCTTTAATTAAGGCCATTAATATCTAGAATTCATTACTTACTATCCCTTGTCGAGACTTGCGCGTTATATGGAATAAAGGTCGCATTATTCCATATTCAATGTGAAAAAATGACAATAAAAAAAATATATTATTAAATAGTATTCTCAGTTGTTCATTTGTTGGACCTACGGTTAGCAGAAAAAGTCTTTTTTTTTTTTGTTTTTTTTAATATTTTACTTATTTTCTACACTTGATGTTATTTTTCTGTAATGTCCATTTACATATATAATTAAATAATTTGTTGTTATTTTTTACACATTTATGCAAAATGAATTATTATAAAGTCTATCTTAAATTAGTTGTATCCTTTTATCTTTTTTTAAGAGTCGCCGCCTTCTTCTATGACAGGAATTGAGATAAAAGAATAAAGGAGCCCAGAGATTGAGATTTATTTGCGGAGGGCGATGGTGCCCTTATGTCGCTTTTCGAGATAGCTCTTTGCAACATATCCATGTTTACCTTCTATTGCCTTCCAGAAAATCGATTGTTTAATATCGATTAGATATGCGTGTACGGCGCCTTATGTTAAAGAGAAAGGAAAATCAACAAAGTCTGGATGGCCTCACCATAAGATTTATGATATAAATGTATTCGTCTACATTTATTGTAATTCGAAAAGAATAATACTGTCTTATTTTTTCTATAACTGACCGGTTCCAAAATAATTGTGTTATTTCGACAAGAAATTAATGAAAAAAACATAAGTGAATATAAAAATTATTTGTGTGAGTAGTGTTTATTTGTTTATTCTGTTTGAGGTATTGGCAGGGCGGAACAAGAACTTTATTAGTACAACAGCATAAAATTATATATTATATAAAAATATAATTTCGCTGATCCCTGAATAATCCTGCCCTTCTCATCCATTAATTTAATAATTTAATTCAAGTTTATTCTGTAGTCTTTCAAGATACTTTAAAACTGATTAAAATCGCCATTTTGATATTTTATTTTATGAAATATGGAAATTGCTAACATTAAAGTTAATAAAGTGCGTAATATAGTTTACAATAATAATTTCAATAGGGATTGCTGTTTCCTTGATATTTCCAAAAGTGTGGTATCAGAAAAAAGAAGTGGACTTTAATTTTTTTTTGCCGATATGACGCTCACTCTCTACTATAATATACATTTTTAGGATCTGGGGGAGAGGGAGAGGGGAGTATTTTGTTTATCCAACAGAAGCCTTATTAAAACTCCTCCACTTTGTTTATGCAGAATGGTGCGAATTGGATGGTGATAATGGATGTTGAAAGGTTCAAGTGTCAATTAAAAAAAAAAAAATCGTATATGAGAAGTTGGAGATTGCAGTCTTAGGAAGTACCCAAAAATTATATTTATTTTCTTTGTACCGACGTTTCGGCCTAAGTTCGAGGCCTGCATCGTAAAAAAATTCTACATTGAAGAAATATAGATTCGACATTTCAAAATATATTTGGGTATTAATATTATTTTTTTTCTTATCCATCTCTCAGGCAATGTCTATATATTCTATTTTAATCATTTATTCTCCTTAGCCATGCTTTGAAATTCGTTGCATACATGGAGCACTTTGGTATCTCCTTAGTTTTTTTTTCTGTCGTTTTATTTGACGTACTACTAACCTTATTGCCTTTATTTGCAGCGATGCTTGACTTTCCATTGTATGTAAAGGATTATCCCTTTGTTTTTATTTTATAGTTGGGGAAAAAGACCTGCGTTCGTGTGATAGCATGGATTAGTATTTGGAAATTCATTATAAACTGCAATCCTTACGCAATAAAAAAGTCTCATAAAAAAATATTTAGTAAGCGGACGTAAATCTGCGTATTACACAATTTTCTATTTCCTTCGCTGACATTAAAGGAGAGATGTTCAAATCTTATCTCTAATTGTAGAAACGTTATTTGTTCGGTCCGTGGCAACGATAAGGTTTATTTCTTCCTCAGAACTGTGCTGTGACCAGAAGCTGGTGTAGATCTGTCCGTCGAAAATGGTCGTCCTGGATATGCAGACTTCCAGCATGGTCTCCAGTGTGGAAAGCTGGCTTGGCAACTCCAGCTTCTTCTCAGAGGTTTGTCTATTTCCTACCAATTTTTCTTCTAAACTGAAAAATCGTAACACTACTTAGTCAGTCATCAACTTACTTTTGAGTACGTGATTTGAACAATTTCCATTGTCTTATACCCTCGAATTATACTTTCAGTTTGTTTTTGTTGTTAACTTTCGTTTAGTAAAATTATATGGCGTATTTATCGAAAGAGAATAATTTGCTTTCATTTGGTTGATAAAAATAGATAATTGCCACATAAAAACCGTTTTGAAACGCTATTAATTTGTAGACTTGGATTGCATGATTTCTCATTAACATTCATACGAAAGAATTTATGGAATCTATAGAGACTTGAAATGATAATCATATAATGGGTATGATCTGGTAACATCTTAAAATAACATACAAAGAAAAAAAATCATTGCTGCAGATTGGTATGTGACAGTTCAAGGTCACGTTGAACCTGACGGGCAAGCTGATGAATTTGCAAGATTATTTCAATAATCTATGCTTAATGAAATCTACCTTTATTCAATCAACGTATTAAGAACTAGCTGATGGTTTATATTTAATATTTGAATTGGCCATTGATGTAAACCTTTTAAATAATAATTTATCTATATTATACAGATTAATAATGAATAATGCATTTCTTTTTTTTTAAATTATTGTCTAACCCATGAGATGTTTCAGACGTCCGATAGTTTAAATAATATTTAAATGTCGAGACAACTGTTATGTAATTGTAAAAGATCACGAATGATTGAACTCTCAACAAAACGTAATTGCGATACGAGTAGTACGGTATGGTTGTGGCCTTCTTTTATAAAAAAAAAATAAATAAAAAGAAAAGCCAAGAAAATATGACAATTTTTAAAAGCTCTCTTGTTGTAATTTTCCTTTTTAATTTTCCTTTGAAAAATCTTTATAGACAATTCCCAGTACTTCATTACGTATTCATCATCAATAGTTCCATTTGGACAGATCCTCTTCTTCGGTTTGTTGTGATTAAACATCATTTTTTGACAAGATATAATATGGAGTGGGATTTGGGTTATTACAATATTGTTATGGGGTTATAAATTTTAGGTTTTATAAATTAGAAAAATTAATTGATACTGTATTTTTTGGTCGATTCCAAACGATACTGGCATGGCACTTACTGCCGTCACTTAGATTTCGTGCAATTTTCAGTAAATTTAAAGTAATTTTTACTCTGAGTTTGTATTAAAAAAAAAAACATGTTATTTGTGGTTGTGTTTATTTCCATTGAAGTTCATCAACTAGTTCGTCTTGGTCTTGATTTCCTCCTTAAATATCGAAGTTGTGTGAACTTCATCCATATTTTCATATTCAAGCTTAATTAGTTTTGTTCTGACTAAAGAAAAGTATTGGTCTCATTAACTCCGAACAAACAACAAGTTGAATTTTTCCTATGGATTTTCTAGTTTCATCCATCTTACGAGTTTAAACATACCTATTAAATATATATCACTACTATTAGTACAAAAGGTCGTATGAAAAAAACTGACTACTGATATCGTGAACTTCATGTTCAGTATGCATTGATATTTTTAAAAAACTAAGAATGATCAATATGGAATCTTCAAATACGGCACTCTTTTGCATTTTAATATTAGCTCATAAACGAAATTCGTGGAAATCAAACTTTCGAATGTTGAAGGGTAACTGTATTTCCGAATCGGCTTTTCTCATAGATTTTATTCTCATACGAAAAAAACGTATAATACTTTAGCTAATGAAAACGGTGAGGAAGCTGTGAACTGACCTTACTTGGCAGACTTTTTTTTTATCATTTGAGAGAAATTACTTTATTTCAATTGGCTCTAACGTGAGTTTCTAGAATTGTTTTTAGCTCTTCCACCTCAGTGGGTTGAACTGTAAAGGTTCAACTCCTTCTCTTGAGTATTAATGCATTTATTGAACCTATTCTTAGTCTAAATAAGTCTTGACCTAAATATTTAGGATTGCAAGTCCTTAGAATCCTTACGAAATCCTAAAGCCTTTCCAGATTTATTATTATAGTCATTTCGATCGGTCGCAATTCATTTCACAATACTATGGGATGGTATTTGGTTATTATTATATTGCCAGTGGAAGCATAATAATAAATATTCTATTTATATAATAATTAAGAAATTGTCGGTGAAAATAGCGGTGTTAGGTATTATCATGTGAACAAATAAAGTCCCATCAATAAAAGGGCTAGATGAAACTGTAAGTTTTAGTAATAAAAGTAATTTTAGAAATATTTCCTACACTTCTGTGTCTCGTGTTAGAATGACGACATTCCTTTCGGTTGTACGTAGAAATAAATTTTTACAATACTTTACGTTGTCTTAATCAGTACCGCATTAGGATGGAGCGACCGGGACAATTGAAGCTAACGGCCGATCTTCAGCTCTCGCCACTTGTTAAAAAAAAAAAAAAATACCAAGCTTAAAATAATTAATTTTAGACCATAAATAGAGCAGCTTTATTAGAGAGATCTTTAATGAAATAAAATTCAAATATTGCATAATATAAAACAGCTTAATAAATAAGTTTAATTTTTTTGGGAGGAGGGATGGTATGATGTCATTGGCCGGGAGCGCCGAATGTCTAAGGCCGACAGTTCAAGCCTGTTCAGTTATTCTGCTATATAACTTTTTCTTTTAGTTTATTAATTATACCATTTGGACTGGTTTGTACTAGAAAGAAATTTAATAATAATTGTGGATTAATGGTTGACTGTAGTGAATAATTGAATAGAAGATTGGTTCAGTAAAAATAAATAAATTATATTTATTTTATTTTTTCCGACTTTTCGGCCCAAAGTTCAGGCCTGTGGGAATCTTTCGTTGGACCAGACCTGATGGAGGCCTGAACTTTCAGCAAAAATAGAAATAAATACTATTTATTTTCCTTAATTTTTTTTTCCTTTTTTAATGAACACTACAACCATTTTTTCTTCAAATTTAATAATAACTGTACTGTTCCTTGTATTATTCGAACTCAGGCTCATTTTGATAATGTTTAAATAACCTTTCAGTATTACGGCTGAAAAACTGCTGTAAGTTTGTTTGTTAACATTGTCGTATAAACACTCGACAAAAATAAGAATATTTGTACAAGGACGCAAAATATTTTTATTAATCGGCTCTCTTAATACTGCATTCTGTTGTGAAAGTCCTTCATTTTTTTAATATGGTAATTTTAAATTTGTTTAAAAAAATTATTTAAAAAAATAACTTAATTGTAATTAAGTATGACTGTTAGTTTTGTTTGCGTTTTTTTTTTCTTTCTAGTTAATCATTTCTAGTAATTTATTATCATTAATATTTATTTATTTAATTTTTTTTATTGCAGTTTTTATCTTTGTTATATATACATTATTATCTTTTACTTATGTATTTTTATGTATTCCATTTTTGTTAATTTTATTATATTGTAAATATGGTATTTATGGTATGAGCAGCTTTAATACTCAGTACCCTTAAGTGTGGTAAAATGTATTATACCTCAATAAAAAGATTAATACTTCTAAAAAGAAATAACTTAAATTTCGTTGGTCGGTCAAACCCACAAACTATAAATCTTCAGGGAAATATATCGTATTTCTAGTGAAATATAGTCTTATTATTGAAATTAAACATTTCATAAGCTGCTCTAATGACGTAATTTAAACACAATATTTGAAATTTAGTAAACCTACTAAACTATTTTTCACAATTATTTGGAGAAATCTTCAGGATAGTCCTAAGATTGATATTTTTTCTGTTGATCCTATCATCTATGCTGAAATTACACCCAGAGTATTCACGTGAAAGGGGTAAATAACCAAAAATATTTTTCAAAGTTTTTTTTTTTAATCATTTTTAGTCCAACATTTTCATTCATCATTTCTCGACCAGTTTATGAAATAATTTCATTTTAAATAAAATAATTTTATTTTGAAATTTGACTGGTTGGTCCAAAAATCTTTAGGGTAGTCTCAAGTCTGAAATAAACAGTTCATAAGCTTGGCATTATTTCAGTTTTTTTTTTTTTAAGCCACCTTAAGAACTGCATGACAAATTTGATCTTCAAAATAATTAATAAGATCTCATACGTCCGCCAGTCAAACAGTTTCTGCTATTTTTGAGGTATTTTTTAAAAACTGCTATATTCTGGACCACTTAGTTAGAAACTTTATCCGAGTGAATCGATTGGTAAGAACACCTCAGGCCGCCTCTCTCTGTGGCAGCAATATTTAATGCTTTATAACCCTCAATCCAATTTAGTCTCAGTCAGCAAATATAGGTCATACGTGTCTCTCGTAAAGAGTTTTAAGCTGTATCCGTATCGTATGTTTTTCAACCTATCCTTCTTATGATATTCAACTTAAAACATTACCCCAAATGATTTTGGGCCATTTTTAAAAATATACGTTTTCTTAATATGTTTATGAGCAAATAAATATATGCTGATCTCGAATTCGAAAATATCTAAATCAAAAATGGTTCTATTTTCGTTATTAATGTACAAAACACGAAGAATTTCATCCATTGTTAGTTTCGTTAATTAGTTAAACCTGTTTCCTCGCCATAATATGTTGTATAAAAAACATTGAAAGAATATTAAAATAGATTTTGGTTTGTTTTGGAACCTACATAAATACCAGAGTTTGATATATTTTCGCAAAACATGGAAAGAAAATTAAAATGACCACGAAGAAGGAAAAAATCTGGTGTTCACTCACACGCCTTTCTACCTATTTCATAAAAGTTTTTATATCTTTACATAGGTCCATAAAGAAACAAACAAATTGAATTAGATTTATTTTCCTGAAAATCTAAGATCAGATTTGAGTACGATTTATTTGATACACTGAAGCAATGAAAATCGGCTTAAGGTAGATCAGTGTAAAAATATAAATGCCCCCTAATAATGCTGATCAAAAACTTTTTGCCATAGCTTAATTTTGTCAAACAATAATTACTGTTAAAAGTAGAGGAAATAGTGAAGCTTGTATGATGCGGGCAACAGATTTTCTTACTTTCACTTAGTTACCTTTTTTCTCTCATTCATGCCTTTCTGATACCAGGATATGTACGCGTAATCTTACATTGGAAATTGAATAGCTGTGAATTAACGATTTTTATATAGTTTTGTAGAGAATTTCGTTACCTAAAAAAAAACAAGGAGCTAGATCAAAAGTTTTATTATAAATTTTACCATAAAATATATACTTAGCGAGTTAGGCCCCAAACATTTTTCTTTTCTTTATAATTTTTTTCCTCAATTTTTTTCAGGAATTTAATCCATATGACGAAAATTGAAAGGGCAATTATTAGACCATTATAGGAAAGTTTCATCAAAATCGTTAGAGCAGTTTTCGCGCTCCAGTCTATAGAAAAACATGTTTTTATTTATTGGGCGGCAGCTATTGTGCATGGAGCATCCAATTCGTGTCACAGGCATTAGTGGCCAAACCCTACAAATTGAAAAAAGAAGCAACAAATCGGTTCACTAGTTCCTGAGATAATCTTTGTACAGACAGACCAATGGCTAAAAATCTGTTTTTCGGAATCAGGGGGCTCTGAAATGTATAGATCCGTTGAAAACCGCATATCCGAAATTGTACCCGATCGCAATACTTTTCTTACCTAGTATATAGTTAAGAAAGTAAAAAAGTATGAGCCTGAAAAATATTTTAACGATGGTTTTAAACTAGCTAAACAATAGGGAATATATTGCATTTCACTTGATATTTTCTAATGTTTTGAAGCATTTTTTGTAATGCTTCAAATTGTAATGCTTTGTATTGTTCAGATTCTTTTATTTTCAAATTTAGTGAAACATTTTTTGTTGATTTGCCCAACCAAACCTTAATTATTATTGATAATAATTTTTGTTCTGTACTTATAGAATAGAATGTATATATTACATTATAAAATGTCTCGCAACAAAATTAATTCGAACTGGATGCTTTCGAATATGACTTCACACATCATGTGATTATGCTTCCTATAACTGAAAATTAAAAGTTCATTATAGTATCTTTGCCGTTTGAAAACTTTATGTAGAATTGTTTTGTGCGTAAACATTAATTATGATAAATAGATAGTTCGCATAATTTCAAGTTAAAATTTTACTAAATTTCAGAATTATTACATACCTCTCAATAATTGGTGTAAATGAGAGTCTCGGGTGAATGACTGATTCATCACTAATTCTCACACTTTCACGAAGCTCGATATCTGAAATTTGGAAAACGTGTTCCTTATAAGCCAATTACGAAAAGTTAAGATGTTTCATTTCAACGTTAAGTGTAAAAGGGAGCGAAATCGTGAATCTCTATAACTGCTTCATTGGCTCTTTCAAACTGTTTCTAGAGTTATAAAAAGGCAATTTTTATTGAGGCATAAGAAGTGAAATAAAAAAAATTTAGACCATTATTAAAACGTTATTTAATAATAGGCAAAAGATGGTGCGGTAAAATACTGTAGATTAAACGTATTATATGAAGTTAGTAATTAAATATTACTATTATTATTATTGTTATTTATTTAAAGATCAATTTTTTAAAAATGTACTAAGTAAAATAAGTTGTTCCTGTTTTAGAGAAATAAAATTATAGCCACCAACAAATACCTTTTTTACTGACAAAAAATATAGTCCGTGGTACAGAACCCTTTTTATCGAATTCTTAACATGCGCCTGAAACTTCGTAAGTAGCTTCATCTCATCGTAACTTACAACTATTTTATTTACGAAAACTCTTGGAATCGGGGAGTTTTCAATCTGGAGGGGGGGGGGCAAACGTTATCTGTTTAATTTGGCAATTAATTTGGCTAAAAACTCGTAAATTCCCATTTGCTTTCTACTTTGATTGTAAGATAATTTGATCACAAAATCGATATGCAATGTGTCCTACAGAAATATTCTGCCGTTTGTCCTACATAACCTCGTTATTTTGAAAATTTGGAAGTATAGTTAACGCCAAAGGGTACAATGATTTTAAAGGCCACCTTTTTTCTCTATTTTGTGATCAAATTATCATACCATCCAAGTAGTAAACAAATGAATATTTACGAGTTTGTAGTGCCTAATTAAACAGACAAAGTTTGCCCTCCCTCCAGATTGAAAATGCCCCAATTTCAAGAGTTTTTGTAAATATAGTAATTGCAGGTTACGATGAGATGAAACTATTTACGAAGATTCAGGCGGACACTAATAATTCGATAAAAAGGGGTGTTTTATTAAAAACACAATCGATCATATATTATATTATAAACCTTCGCCAAATATATTCAGCTAACAACTCGTCATTTTTTTATTTTTTAGATTTTCATAAATATATGCATATATATTATTTTACAATCTTTTTTATGGATATTTAAAATTAAGCAAGGTTGTGAAAAACTCCCTTAATTTCCATTAAACCATTCTTTCCATTGTTAACGATTATTGTCAATTCCATCTTTTAGGGAAACATATTAAGTAATATTTGCGGTAGGATCGAATTATTTCTCTAAAACATAAATAAATGCCTAACGATTATTTCTTCAAATAACCTAATGCCGTATTTGAAACAGTATAGGTAAGTTTATTTTAAAGAAACTTCAACATTCATCAATGACATGTTACATCCTAGTTGTCATAAAAAATAATGATATAAACCAGCTTTGCTTTTCACATTTAACTCACTCTTAAAAATACTGCTCCCACATTGTATTTCTTTACTTTTTTTTTTCTATTTTGTTGTTGATGTTTAGATAACTGTATTCGAATTGTTTAGATAAAACGAATTGTAAACTTCGTCAGGGGACATTTATAGTGATGTAAAAAAATAATCTTGATGCAAGCAAGATTCTGATGTGACAATATATACATTATTTTTTCTTTCTATTGTACAAATATTTTTTCAAGGATAAGGAATGATTGAAGAAAAGTTAGTTGGGATTTTTAGTCAAGGAAAACTAAGTACAAAGTAAAAATAAAAAATCATATTTATTTTTATTTTCCATTTTTATGTGACTGAAAATCCCAACCAATTTCTTTTCAATATATCTTCTACAGTCAATAATTATTGACTGTCATGTTGTTTAACTTTCACGGACAAAATAGTAACATTTTTCTTCTATCATGGCGAAGGTAGGGAGGTACACTTTTTATTCATTAGGATAATGGAACAAAAAAATCATCGGAATAGAAAATTTTCACTTGCTAATTACGTTTTAAATATTAAGGATGACATTTGGCTTCATGTCTGTCTGTTGTCTAATCCATATGACAAATTTAATCTTCTATCTCAAATCCGATTTTGATGGAATTTTCAGAGATGTTGCTAGTCGACAACTAAATGGTTCACTAAATTATATTGTCTGTTTTTGCTTACAAATGCGGAAATATATTTTCATTCGCCCATATTTCAAAAAGCAAACGTCCATATACGATGCAGCCAACGGTTGTAGAAAAATATATATAAATAAATAAATGATCTAAAAATGAATTTCCTGTTTTTCCCTAATATACCACTACTTTCGTTTAAGAATGCACTTAGGTATTTTTCTCTATATGCTTATGTTTCTAAAATGGATCGGTCGATTTGGTCAAACACTGAAAGTTGAGGTATAGTATACACATGGTCTCGTATCAGTTTCTTCAAATTCCATTTATAAATTTAAATTGTAAGCTATAAAGAAAATAAAAATTCAAATCCACATAATTTACCAAATCATCAGATAATTAAATTTCATGATTAGGAAAGATATCAACAATGAACTTTTATAATATACCATACTTATTTTAATTCTATTTAAAATTAATTAATATTATAATTCTGGTCTCATTTCGACAACTGGGCGATCCTATTGTACAAAATTATACAATATAAATATGGATTTGATCAGGACTTAATCAACTAACTCGAGGTTATATATTCCAGTATCTGCAAAAGAAATAATAATTAACTGGTATACGCTCTTATCATTTCAGTATATTAAAATATTTTATTTTACTAATATAAAACTTGAAATATTTAATTTTTTTTTTTTTTTGCAATAAATTAAATACTCGAATTCTGGCTATATCACTCATTTAAATCCTTTACGTATTTGAATTACTTAAAATAAAATAAATAGAATTGCTTTTGTTCTGATTATAAATTATCTGGCGCTCTTTTTCCCCGAGGTAGGTTTGCTTCAATGGCCTACTCTTAGTGAGGTAATAAGTCAACCACCCCTGGGATTAATCCAACTCGAGGGCAACCCCTATCGACCAGAACTCTGGAGGTGCTCGACCTGGAGTAAGGGAAAATGTCTTAGTTGCTAATCGGGAAATATAATCATTAAGTTTCCAAAGTAATAATAATACAAAAACTTCCAGAGTGTATAGAGGTCATAAAAAATAATATATTTTTTAAAAGTACTTTTTCAGGATCTAGAGATCCAAAAACATCGGTTTAAGTAGAAAAAAACACAATTGTATCTGTGAATCATCATATCCTCCTATAAATCTTATGTAGTTGGAGTCCCGAAAATATAAGCTTTGGTCAGCAGTGTGATCTGGAATTGATCATATGGCTCGGCGGAATTCCAGATGGTTTACTAGAACAAAGAGACCACAGAGCTACTCATTTGAGTACTGCTATTAGTAATCCATGATACACGGAGGATGAACTGGACTTCCATGCAGGCCCAAAAGTTTCATAGCGTTACGAGGGAAAAACCATGAGAAAGTTCATCATTTATATGACATTATCCACTTGTTAATATTGGGTCATATAAATTGTAAAACCGCCTTACTCAAATTTGACTTTATAAGCTAATTAGATAAGTTTCTTCACGCCCTACACTGGGAAGAGCGTATAGTTTCTTGGATATCGGATCTAGCTTACTAGGAAATTGCAGTATATTGCTAAAATTTTATCTGTTTATTTTTTTTAGGGTATTGAATTTGAAGCCATTTAGTTGACCAAGTGCATGCATTATAAGCAACATAATAAAATATCAATTTTTATTTTATCTTGGTAATATTTTCTCTGTTTAAAAGTTATGTGAGTACCTATAAAATATTACTAATCTTAACCTTAATTAATTTTATTAATCTTAATCTTAATTTTAAATATTAGTAATCTTCTAGTAGAAAATAATTATAGATCAAATAAAATAAGTTATGTTTATATACAGGATGTTTAGTAATTGCACGGCACTATCTTAAGTATGTCTTCACTAACACAAAATAAACAAAAAAGTTCATATTACATTAATATCTCAAACTCATTTATTAAACACATATCAAAGGTTAAAGATTTATTATTTATATAAGATTTATTATTATTTTTATCAGTAGTCAAAGCCCTACAAAATAAAAAAAGAAGCAACTAAATCAGGTTCAGTAGTTCCCTGAAAAATCCTGGCACAGACAGACAGACCCATGGCTAAAAATGTGTTTTTCGGACTCAAGGGTCTCTGAAATGTATACATTTTTTTTTTTGGAGCTTGAAATATGTTATAATTCAAAACTAGGAGACAAATAGCAACGGAATCAGTTTTTTTTTTTGTTTACTTCTTACGTAAAGTTGTTACAATTGAGTAAGACGATGTTTTATTTAAATCTCTATTTTTCATATAGTAAAATCATATTTTTTTTTTATTACTTATAATTAGTGTATTAAATAAAATATAACTACATTACAGTTGTAAAAAACATTTATATTATACATAAATGTTTATGTTATAATTCCTAAGGAGTGCTTCCTGATCTCCGTAATAGCATTCAGGCCCTAATACATGACCGCATATATATTTCCTGGACTGTCGAAAGCAAGGCTGTCGTAAAATAGTGTAGTGTATCGCTACTTTGTGAGAGGGCACTCGACAACGCTAAATCCCTCTGTTCTCTTTTCCACATTATTGCTACTCACAGCTCTTTCGGATTTATTTATGTTTATGTACCCTACAATGCCCTAATATTTGTTGTTATTTTCTAGATAAGTCGCGATTTATTGATCCTGGCAGACGATCAACACTCAAAGTTTTGGCATTATATAAAATCCTTTTTAAAAACTCTAAAATATTTAAGAATACTTCCGTAGGTCTTAAGTTTTGAACCTACAGGTTTAATATTCAACTTTCCAAAATACCAAAAAAAAAATAAGGAATTTTTTCTTGTTTTACATCGATATAAAGAATGCCCTGGTATAATTTCACCGTCCGTTAACATTATCCATTTGGAGTTTAAGATGCCTAGAAAAATCTTAAGGTTTACTTTTATCTGTATATTAAACATCCAGAAAATATACTGCAGAATCGATCTGTTATTTAAGTTTTTTGTTGAACTTTTGGATTAAAATATCTCAGAAAATAAAAATCAGATCTCCAAACTGTAAGCAAGGGAAATTTTCAGCATTTCATCCTGTTTGTATTGAGCTATTAATTATAGTTTTTTCTTAACTTTATACTATACACTACACTGAATTTATACTTTGTGAATGTTGAATAAAAAAGATTTTTTTTATATATATTTCATATTATTAATCATTAATTAATTAATGATATTTTGACTTCTATCGTGTGGTCTAAAGCACACACCGTAGTTGTTTTGTTTTTTTTGTTTCTAACTCATTGTCTCTTTTTTTGTTACAGGTAAGAGCTTCTACATAATCTGACTGTAAACTTTCCACTGTAAAGAAGGTATTTTTTAATACATTTTATATCAGTTCCAACTGTTTATGATACTAATTAGTCTATAAATGTGTATTATTATACCATTCAACGTATAAGTGATTATAAAAACAATTGATGGCATTTGATAATTCTAGTTAAAAGTTTATAGGTAAGAGCAGATTTCTGCTATTTGTAGATTATCCTGGGTTTTGTATTTGGGAATAGCATTGAAAATATTTTAAACAATGTCTCTCGTATGATTTAGAACATTTTTAAATTCTTCTGTTCCTTCATGCATTTCGAGCTGAGTTTATTCTGAATAATAACACCAATGTAATATAAATATTTTTTTATGAATTTCACTACCTTTCAGATATGAATTGATCACTATAACAGCTTGTTTTAATAGATTTCTATTCAAGTAATGCTGCTTCTATAAATAATTTTTTTTTTCGTACATAAATGTGAGAAGTATGATGTTTCTGTGATGACTTTTTTTTTCTAGTTTAGTGAACGAAATTCGACATTCAATTAAAAGAATCGTTAAGTAACGTTATAGTACAAAGTGTTATTGTTATAGTAACAGTAATGATAAAAGGGAGAGAAATAATAAAATCCGATAAAAAATAAAGGAGCTATGGAATTATGACCATCATCACCTTAGAGTAATGCAAAACATGTCATTTTCGGGGGGGAAAAAGTCCCTTTACCTTAAACATTTGACTTCAAAGCTCAAATAGGGATAATTTTTTATGTATTTTGCTATTCAATCGATAGCTTTACGCGTTTTATTATAATGACTGTATTATAAATTAAAAATAAATCTAATAATTCAAGTCAACACGATTGTGCGAAAATTTTGAATATTAAAAACTAAAGGTTCCAACATAAATATTATTATTTTTATCGACATACTGCGTTGCAGAAATATCCTAATTTTTAAATTGCTAACATTGTTGTGTTTTATGATGTTTTGCCACATTATCCCCTAATACTTATTATTAAAACCAGTTGCATAGGTTTGAGCTTTGTTGAGAAGAGTGGTTTTATTTTTTCTTTATTTTATTTTATTATTTTTTCAAATTTATTTCATTTCCAGACAATTTCGATTGAGGACATAGCCGATTGGGGAAAAGATAATAAAAAGCTTTACCTTCCCCAATAATTTTAAAACTCAAACAGTTATAGAATTTGAGAACCGATTTTAAAATGTAAAATCAAGATAAAACTAGACAAAATTGTAGGAAAATTTCAAATTTTTAATATTTTTTTAAATTTTCAAACAAACAGCTTTTCATAAAATGTACACATGTTCTTTTAAAAAAGAGAAAAGAGGAAGCAATTGTTTTCACAGATTTTACGTTTTAATACCTACTATCGAATGGAACGAGTGCCAGTGTGTAGGCAAGTGTTGCTAGTTGTTTATTTTACGGTTATACTTACATCATGCCTCAATTTTTTCATAGTTATAACTATGAAAACCAAAGAACTGCAAGACCGTACTAAATTTAATTTATTTGATACTTTTTTTCCATAAGTATGACATTTCCAAGATAAAATTAATAAATTATCTCTTCTTAAGACCTAACAATATTTATTCTAAATATCTGTTAAGACCGTTATTTTTTTTTTTTTTTTTTTTGTAAAATCACTGAAAATTGGTCTTTGATTTGTATTTTAAGGGCTAAATTGGGTAAAACTGGAGAAAATAGTTATTAGCCTACGTTCGAGGGATGTTAAGGAAAGATAATATAAACTGATGGTAAAAAAAAAAAAAAAAATGAAATATATGAAAACTTCAGATAAAAGAAATATTTTTGAGCCTAAAGTTAAACAAGTACATGACAAGTCAAAGAGAGTCCCGTTACATTTATTCTTTCGAGAAAATTTCATAATTCTCTCTAGGATTAACGATAAAAGTATTAAAATAAAACTTGGACTTGATATCAATTCGGGTTAGGTTAAGTTTCATAAGGACACTCAACAGCGAATTTATGAGAATTCGTTAAAAAAAAAAAAAACAAAAAAAAAAAAACTAAGATGTGTGCTTTAGACCACACGATAGAAGTGAAAAGATCAACTAGGCGAGATTAATAATATGAAATATTAAATATAAACAATACCTCCTTATAAAGAGGATGAAATGCTGAACATTTCCCTCTCTTACAATATGCAGGTCCGATTTTTAGTTTTAAAGATATTTTAATCCATATGCAGAAACACTTCAATTAGTCGACTACAGCCAGCTCAATCTAATTCACTCTTCTCAAAAAAAGTACAATACGCGCCTAAAGACCTTTTCACTTCAAAAATATATTTCATATATAGGTAAGTGGGACAGTCTTTAGTGTCCTTCGAATGTCCTAATCAATTTGTCTCTAGTCCCTGTTCAATCGCAATGGTTCTGCTTTTGTGTTGTTGTTGTTTTGTTTTTTTCCTTGAACAACATTATTTCATTTTTATCAAACAATTTTAAGATCGTAAAATGATTTTGGATCCCGTGGCAATCGCTCTGTTTGCTGCATTAATCGAAACAGGCGATACCCTGCCCGAGTCCACGGGGTGCCTGAAACAACAATTGGGCGAGCAGTCTAGACGTACCAGGGAATAGGAAGTTACGCTAGAGTCCGTAATGCCGTCCAAGACAGACAGGTCCAGCTGATAACCGCTTTATTATATGTAGAAACCGCTACCAGAATTCACTTCAGTTGAGATTCTTCATTTACTACTTAAGTATTTTTTGATATGCGAATGTCAACTCGCACTTGGTAAGAAGACTTGTTGAACTTAAACTACATGCTGGATTTTCGTTTACTGCTCTCTACCCACCTCAGCACACCGAAAAGCTCGCCTTTATGTTTGTCGCGAACACGCTGTTTGGACAAAAGATGATTTTTCTATTTTCTATCAAAACCAGGTATAGCCTTTATGGTACAGACAGACAACATTATTGTAGGAAGAGTGCAGTTCGTAGGAGGGTCGGCGATGGTTTGGCGTGAAATATATTTAGAGTCAAGTACCGACCTCCTTGTGTTCCGAAGGCGGACACTGAATCCACACACGTACATCACAGACATCCTCGATGAATATGTTGTACCTCATGGCCCGTTCATCGCCCTCCATTTTCTTTTTATAATGGGATTAACTAGACGAGGTTAGTATCCACATTTTGGAATGGTCAGCTCGCAGCCCAGACTTCAATCCTATTATACATCTTTTGGACCAACTTGTATGGATTATATTCAATATCGGCCAACCTTATTCGCAGTATTCCTACGAGATTAAACACCGTTATTCTAGCAAGGGAAGGCAATACTAGGTACTAGATACTCTGATTTCATATTTAAAAACGAGTTAGATGCATTTTATTTTTGTTCAAAAGAGTGTTCATTTGCTTTATTTTACATTACAGATTTTTTAAAATTAATTTATGTAGTTTTTTTTTCTTTTATTTGTGGTGTCTTGAAACAGAATATGCAACACTATGTTAAAGTAAAAAAAATGGGATGTTGTTTTTGTTGGAAAAGAAATAGCGACAACATTTTCATGACCGCCAGTGTTGTACAAAAAGTTTGATTGGAATACTTTTCCGCCTCTGAACCGGTGCGCCGATTGGTGATGCGGTATGGTATATCCGACGCGCCTGTCCTAATTCAGATTAATATTTAATCAGAGCTGTTAGTTTTTATTACCAAATCGTTTCTCTATGTGGTATTGTATTATTTAACTCTCGCTTGTGGAAGTTATTTCTTAGATTACCGTAGGTAACGAAATGTTTCAAAACTTACTCGGGTTTGATGTATTCATGCCAAATCGAATACATAATTAACGA
This sequence comes from Nezara viridula, assembly GCA_928085145.1. Lineage (NCBI taxonomy): Eukaryota > Metazoa > Arthropoda > Insecta > Hemiptera > Pentatomidae > Nezara > Nezara viridula. Next base: position 219,374,739 of record OV725077.1, on the reverse strand, counting down.
GAAGATCAGAATATAAAGACCTATGTAACCAGGTGAAGAGTGGCTTGTATTATTTCTTTTTTTTTTTTTCATCTAAAAAGATTAAAACTTAGAAAGTGGAATGATATTTTTGTAAAAAAATGAAGTAAAATAAATATCTTTTGAACTTCTTTTGTTCTGACAACGTTATCTTTAAAATTTAATTTAATTTCCCATGCTATTTCCACGCCAGTATAATTTTTCTTCACTTCAAAAAAGAAGTGTTTGTGTTGTTATTATCATGTCATCACTTCCATTACCGTAAATAAAAAGGTGATGTAATTATTCCGATTTTTTACAGTTATCTCAACTTTTAGGGCAATTTTTACTTTTACTTTTTTTTTTTTTCTTAATGACGTTTACAACTGTATTAAATAAATACATCGAGTAAATTTGAATATAATGGATATAATGACATGAAAACACTTGGTGAGTAACTACCCAATGGTAGCACTCTAATGATATGTCTACATTAGGAGATCACAGGGCCATCTTCTTTTCAGACGCCTCGGTGGGTTATCAGGAATTGAAGAGGAAGCAAGGTTAGAAACGAGAGGGTTGGGATGATTCTGAAGTTTATTGTGGAAGGATAGGTATCTGGATTGGGCCAGATCTGAAACAAAAGAAACATTAAGGTCATTATGGATGGTTTTATTTTTAACAAAGTAGGGAGCATTGAGGATTTTACGAAGGATTTTGGATTGTAAGGATTCGCTACGAGAGGAATTCGCTGGTTTAGTGGAGCCCCATAGCTCAACTCCGCAAGTCCAAATAGGCCTTATTATATTCAAGTATATAAGTCTTTTGTAATTAATTGGAAGTTTAGAGCGTTTGTCTAGTAAGTGCTGAAGTAATCGGAAACGTCGAGCGGTTTCTTGTCGTTTCAGTCTAGTATGAGGATTCCAAGTTAGTCGTTTGCCCATGTGGAGTCTTAGGTAGTGGATTAGCTCAACAGGGATAAGTGGAGTATTGTTAAAGGAAACTGTAGAACAGGAAGTCATTGGTTTACGACTTGCTTTTACTTAATTATAAAAAAAAGTAACAAATTTAAACCAATTCATGGAAAGTTTTGAGTATAAGATAATTAAAACGTATGCTACTTAAATCATCAAATATCCGGGAAGGAGGAGGGAGGATTTCTTTAATCTTTACTTTTGGATCTTAAACCGAATAAATCAAAGTCCTACTCCTAAGAAGAATGAAGTATAAGATGACGTTGGTCTCTTAAACGAAGCAATTCCTTCGACTTTGGAACTATTGAAGAAAACTACAAAACTCCTTCCAAGTTCTTAAGCCCAATTTCGTTGTTGAATTGCAGGTGGAGTTCCTCAACTTTGATTAGATGGTTTTAAGAACCTAAACTCATCTGAGTTAGAAGGGATTGTGTTTCGCCTGACCATAGGCGATATCCCTGGAGGCTAAGATGATATCCAATTATAATAAAAAAATACAATTATATGTATAAACAATGCATATTGTAATTATATATGATTGCTTCACTCCTGCAAACTTTATTTACAGTTGGGCTTCCGGTGTGCTGACAGTTCTCTTATTAAAGCTGTAGGTTTTTAAAAACTCCATTAAATATAATCCAATAAGATAGGCGACTCTTTAAATACAAACTGATTGCTTCCTCAATTCAGAATGTTGATAAGCTTTAGTTTCATGCAGGAAGTTGAAAAAAAAATTGAGTCATGAATCGATAATGTCCTATCGCGATTTATGGTTAAACGTCAAGGAACCAATTTAATTCCGTGTCTGTCTGTAGTCATATACATGTGACGTGTATATCACCTACTACAGTTTTGATAAAGTTTTGGGCGGGTTCTCGCCATGAAAACTTCAACCTTAAATTTTCATTACATAAAAATTCCATGTAAATAAACAATAAAACTGTACTCCTCATAGTTTATGCTAAAATACATTGACGCTAAAGATGTCGAAATAAAAAATTAAAACAGTAAATTTTTTTTCTCTATAGAAGTACTTCCTCATTACTTTTCTTTTATTTCTCATTTCTCATTCGTCCATATTTACTAGGTAGATGATTTTTTAAGTAATACTCTTCAAAAATTGAACATATTAAAAAAAAATGACCTGACTGAAGAGATGATGGAAAAAAGAAAGTCATACTTTCCTTTCAAAATGGTGGCTGAAAAATCTATGGAGATAGAAATAGAAATAGAAATAGAAAATAACTTTATTCTGGGACAAAGTTCCTTTAGAATAACAAAGTAGAACATAATTAAAATACTTCATCTGGCCAAAATAAAACAATAATAAAAAAGAGAAAGTAAAGAAAATCTTAGGTAAACAAGCTATATACAAAAAAAGAAAATAAAAATCTATATACAGACTATAGCTTCTAAACGAATGTACCGATTTTAAAAGAGGGCGGTCTAATATGTGTCTTGTAAACAGCCTAGTCAAATTAGCACATAAAAGGGCTCTACCTTGCAAAATTTTAGGTAATTCAAATTTCTTTTTTACGTTGTTAGGTATGTAGTGAGTATACAAAATCCAAATTTCCTCCCTTGAAAGCGTGGAACCGCTGCAGTGCTCCAAAAACCATTAAAATTTCGATTTTTTTTTCGTTTACTCTATATATCTCTTTTTTAAAATCACATAGATACAAACTGGTTATATTCAATCTTAAACAGCTTAAAATTATCTATTATAGATAAAATTATCTTGAAATATATAAAACAGTTTTTTTCTAAACCTAACAAGAAGCAAACTATCGAGCTTTCAAATGGGTAAAGTTTAGGAGGGAAAATTGACAATTAAATTATTATATTAATATTTGTTCGTTAATACAATCATTATAACTTTCACATTTATGAGTACTTAATGATGTGGCATAAGATTCTAGATGCCTATGCCAGTGCCGCTTTTCCGCCGATTAAATGTATTTTTTTAATAAATACTTCAAATATTTTAAAAAGTAATCAGTGTTTTAGAAAGAGAAATATATTGTCCAGATGTTTTATTTCGGAAAGTTTTTTCTATTGTTGGCTATTTATTTACAAAATACGCTTGATTTTTAACTTTAGTTTGAACGACTTGAAAAACTTGAAGTTACTGGTGTTTCTTATTGCCAGGTCAATTATTTTTTTAATATCTTTTCATGTTTCATTATTTTCTAACTATCTAGCTTTAATAAAAGGTCAATTATGGCGAAATTAAGCCTAATGATGCAACCCAAAAACAGAAAAACTAACTCGATTATTTATAATAAACCAAAAAAAAGTTCGAAATTTCAATGTTTTTTGGAACAATGCAGCGAACCCACAATGCTCTCAAGGGCAGAAACTTGGATTTTTTTTTTAATTTACTACATACCTAACAATATATAATAGAAATTTAAATTACCCGATCTTTGATCTTAGGCAACGTAACATGATTAATTTTACTGGGCTATGTAGATCCTAAAGGGATGTTTTACGGATGTAGAGCCTTCGAAGCCCTTGAAATTTATATGCATAACATACTCCACCGAAAAGAAGCTGGAAAAAAAGATAGGAGGGGTGGTAAAATTCGGAATAGCTCCGAAAATATACATGTTTATATGGATGTCATTTAAAAGTTTCCGAAATTTCTTAAAGAACATTTTAAAACATCGTTTAAATCGGACAATTTGGTGGACAAATAAATAGTGTGCTAAATATTTTACAGCTAAGCTTATATTCTTTGTTTTGGTTTTTCATTTTTGGAAAGTGGTGCATGAACTAAAACAATCGGGATTGTTGCCTATTTTTCTTATCAAATAACTAATGATGAAAAAAAAAATATTATGGATAATATTATAAATCACCTTTTATTTATGTTCCTTAATGTGAAAAGGAAAGTAATGCTACATTTGATATATAACTGTTCGGAAATAATCGAATATTATGTAATAATTGGCAAGATTTTTATCTGTATTATATAACATCTCTAAATCGCTAATGATTATCAGTTTAATTGGTCAATAACTTCCCAATTGCCATTCCTTTGGCTTGTCCAAGATCACACTATTTTACTTTCAACAGCCTGTTTAAGGATAATGGCACGTGTAGGCTACATTTTGCTTGATGGATTTTGTACCAGTGTTTCAAATATTTTAATGTAAGGAAAGAAAAATCCTTTAATGCGACAAGCTTCTTATCCACGATTCATTTATTCCCATCTCACACATGATGTATTAATAATTATAACAAATCATTAGCATGGTTTTATCGATTTATATAAACATCATTCGTCAAAATTTAATTTATAATTCAGTTTTGATTTTATGTAGGTATTTAGAGTGAAAACATCCAAATTATATATTTTGGAATACATATTTTTGTGTAATTTAAGTACTAATATTTTTTGTTGATATTGTTACAGGATTCCGTAGCGAAGGTGAGTTTTATAGATTCTTGTTGTGATTCGTTGTTGTTTTTTCTTTTATTTTGTTTATTGCACTGTTAGCACTTAAGTAGTAGTGCGTAGTGCTGTAGTTGTTGACATTTGCAGCTTCACTGAAATACCTTGACGCAATTTTAATCACCAGAATCCTTTTTTTATTTTTATTTAATTTGTAGTATTATTTTATTAGCGTGCAGTGTGTATATATTCTTTATATATCAACCACATTAACGTTTTTATAATCTATTCTTGGTAGATTTTTGTAATTTAGTTCCTTTGTCTGTTCCTGTCCCACTTTTATATATGTAAATACAATTGCTATGTAGACATCATAATATGTATATTCTTATGTTTATATATTTTTTATTAGACGTTTTACTGCTTTCACAGATGATAATTGTACAACCGACCTTGGTCTTATTTAATTTAAAAGGTTTGTCTTAGAAAATTTATAACTATTTATTATATATTTAAAATTAGAATAGAGAAAGGATAAAGATATGATAAGAGGGGAGAGTTTAAATAGTTAAAAAAAAAAAAAAATTATTTAGGATTGCGATATCTGGATTTATTTACTATGCGATATAAATTTATTAGTGAAGTCTCTAGCGACACCCTAGATAATATGAGATAGTTAAAGCTGTTATTGCTGCCGTATTTCGTTTTCTAGCATCAGCTTATTTATTACATTTAATTTATTTTTCTGTTTTATATCATTCGATTTCGGGTTAAGGAATCATTTAAATGAAATCATTTATTTTAATTGTATGCTTATTTATTAAACATTAACGGTTAATAAAATATTAATGATTCATAGATGGTCACAATCATAATCAACGATTACGATTACAGTAATTTTGATTCCGTGATTACACGATTACAATTGTAATTAGGTTTCCAGTTACGATTGTAATCAGGTAATGAGGTACGCGTGTCACATTTTTGCTATATTTATAGTGCTATTTAGTGTTGCCCGAAGTCGGCACTTTGCAAGCCCAAGACCAAGGCCGCCAACTGTTGCAAGACCAAGACCAGGACTGGTAAAAAAATTTATTTCTTTTAATAAAAATTAAGGCAAAATAGTTACTAATATTCGACAATTTTAGTTACTTTATGTTAACAATTGGTATAACCAATATACTTTTGCATTTAACTCCGCTAATTTTTCATTCTGGCTTAGTTAGGTTTCTCCTATCTGAAAAATTACAGTAATATCTCTATAGTAATAAGATAATAAGTAACTGCAAGACTGTTGCGCGACTCTTGCGCAATACCAAGACCATGACCAAGACTGAGTTTGCAAGACCAAGACTCGTCTCGTTCTCGCATTTGGGCAATACTAGTGCTATTGTATCAAGTATAAAATTGACGTGGTCATTAAGTTTTATTTTCAGTTTTAATCTTGTAATCATTGATTCCGATTACGCCCATCGCTGTCCGTATTATTAACTAGTTAGTTGGAACCTTTTTTAATTGGTAGCTAGAAAAAAATGTCTGCCAAGTAAGGTCAGTATAGCTTCCTCACCGTTTTCAATCGCAAAAAAGTATCTATATTACACGATCTAAAATTTTTCGCATGAGAATAAAATCTCTAGGAATAACTATTTTCGAAAATTCAGTAACCCCTCAACATATACGTATTTGGTATCCACGAGTTTTATTTATCAGCGAATACCAAAATGCAAAAGAGCTCCGCATTTGCTGATGGGATATTTGATAATTCGAGATTGAAAAAAAAAAAATTCAGTGCATACTGAATATGTACATCACTACTGTTAGTGCAAAAGATCGAATGCGAAAATTGAGTGTTTTATAGGAGAGCATATAAACTAATTATATTTTTATGATTTATTAGTATAATTTCATATTTTATTGCCCTCTGCGGGGAAATAATTTCATAGTAGCAGACTACTTATATCAGTTGTAAACTACAAAATGTCACAATAGTGATGTATACGTAATAGTTATGTTTTCACTCATAAAAGTATATAGAACAAAAAATCTATAGGAAAAATACGAATTTTTCTTTGTTCGGAGTTAACGAGAGCAACAATTTTCTTCAGTCAGAACAAAACTATATTAATTAAGCTGGAATTTAAAAACATGCGTAAAACTCGCACAACTTTGATATTTAAGGTAGAAATCGACACCACGATGAGTTGTTTAAACTTCAATAGAAATAAACTCAATCACAAATAAGACTTTTTGTTTTACAAACTTAAGAGTAAAAAATAATTTAAATTTACATAAAAATAAATAAAATTTAAGTAACGGCAGTAAGTGCTATGCCAGTAACAATTGTAATTGACGAAACAATACAGTATAAATTAACTTTTTGAATAAAACCTAAGATTTTATAACGCCATAAAAATATCATTTAACCCAACTCCCACTCCATATGATCTATGCCTTCTAAAGCTATTATATCATCACAGCCATTATATTGTTAACAATTATTTATATTGATTTTAATTATTAAATGGAATTCAATGAAATTGATGCTTGGTAATTTATATACCAAGTTTGGGCCAAATCAAACTCAATCGAACGCAGTTTTGAAACTACAGGCGTGCCAAATAATACGTTTTGATTATCCGAAAGCGAAAGCATCATTTTTAAAAGTAGTGGATAGAATTTGATAAAATTGATGCATAAATGATTGTCTATTTACCAATCCCTAACTTCCCTCTTCATTTGCGCATATTTAAGAGAAACCAGTGGACGAAATTCAATAAAAATGACACTACATATTTCCACTAATACCAACTTCTTATCCAACTTTGAGGCGAATCGAATGAGCCGTTTCTGAAATGTTGGCATATCTATTAAAATACATTTACGTGTGCGCAAGCGGAAGTGGTTGATGGAAACTTGATATGGTACCATCTAGTCACAGACCAGCACAATCCCTGTGCAAAATCATACAAATTTCATGAAAATCGGATGAAAGCTAGTGGGTGATATGCCCGTCACATTAATTTGACTAGACAGACCGACAGATGTCCTTTTTTTTATCCTTAATGTCTGAAGTGTAAAACGCGAGTGGAAATTCCGATTCTGAACACAGGATTTTTTTTTAACCTCTCGCACGAATACAATGCTTCCCTACCTTCGATAGTAAGGAAGCAAAAGTACATTTACAGAACTATTGTAATCTGTCAGATAATTACTATTCTAATGCCTGTAGTCAACATAGATTGTTTAGCTAATATGTATATTTATTAATTAAGTCTATAAGTTATGTATGCTGCTGAAACTTGTTAAGTATTTAGAGATAGCACACTTGCTGTTGGCACATTAAGGTCTGCTCACTGAGACTTAGCAAAACTCAATTTCATTAGTGACTTCTCCCTTAAGTTCTCCCGACTCTGGGGTTAGTAAATTTGAAATAATTTGCTAAAGTCCGCTCTCAAATTAGGAGTCTGTTTGTAATCTGATTGTCTCTAAATTAGGTTTAAGTTATGCCGGAAAGTGAAAGGAGTTTTCGGGGTTGATTTATCCTGCTCTTTGAGGATTGTCTTTTTGGAAATCTGCCATTTTAAAGATTTGTGATATGTTTAGTACCGATTCTTCTCTCCAATGACTTATTGTTATTTTTTAGATATATTATCGGCACCATGTTAAAGTAACGAATGTGATACGTTGGGCAGGTTAATATTCTTTACTTTAACATGGTGGCGACGATATAACCAAGAACATAAAAATAATACAATCATTTCTAATATTTCCGAATAACCACCCTATCTATGTATTGTATATAAGGTTGACATCCATCGTTCAAAATATGCGTATGAGAATCATAAACAATTATCCACGTTATACCAAAGTATCTATTATGCTAGCAGAATTACAGCTTCCCACAATAAAAAAATATATTTATTTTAAAACAGAGATTTTTTGAGCTAACACCAACGTCTGAAAACCCTATTATCCGAACAATAGGAAACTATGACAAAACATCTTTGAAACGGTATACACACAGAAGGACTAATCACATACTACTAAACAATCAATCACCAAATAAGTAGCAATAAAATCAATCACCCCAATCAACAAATTGTATTTATGATGTGTGTGTGTGTTGTGTAAGTATGTGTATGTGTGTGTGTGGATATGTATATGTATGTGTATACATGTGTATATGTGTATATATATATATATATATATATATATATATATATATATATGTATATATATGTATGTATGTATGTGTGTGTATGTATATATATATATATATATATATGTTTTTCCTTTTGCACATAAATTATATTTAGTTTTCTTGCACTTTTAATGATTGAAACATAATTTTTTTCATTTATATCTTATGTAGGTTTTTATGAGATTTTTCCTGCTGTAAAAAATTAATTTCAATTTTCTAAGTAGTATTCAAACCACTGTTATATCAAGTGTAAGGTTACTACAACCATAAACTTGTAACTTATCTGTATGACATGTTGTAATATATAAAAAAAAATAAAATAAAATAAATTAAAAAAAAACAAAAAAAACATCCATCGTGTTGAATGTGACAGCTTTAAGTTAGTTATTCCTCAAAGGTATGTTAACTTTTATATAATACTTTATATGGAACTTATTTTCCAAGAATTTATCTTCTTTTTTTTTGCATCTCCCTGTTTTGCCTAGTCAGTTTAGCCAAGATTGCTGTTCAGTGTTTCTTATCAGGTTCCTGGTTTGGCGGAGATTCTGTCTTCTCCTTTTGCAAATACTGTCGACGTATCCTAGGTATGACATACTTGGTCGGTCTATAGGCCTTCTACCACCAGCGGCGGTAGTCCATAGCTTTTAGGGAATCTCGGTAATTCTCCATCCAGACAATATGGCCGACAGTTGGTGAACCTCTACAACCTCTTTCACTGAGAGGATTCCTGCTTCCTCTCTGATCCTCGCATTGCGGACGCAATCTCAACTTGTCATGAAAGTATATAAAAATTGATTATATCGGAGAAAAAAAAAATTGTTGACATGAGGCACCGACAGATTTTCCAATTATTCTTGGAAGACAATTCTGATAGCTTCTACTGTTACCGCTGATTATTTAAGATAGTAATCCTGAATTTTGGGCTGGATCTCATTTTAGGACTGATTGTACAGATAAAAGGATGTCCGCCCAAGATTCACACACTGAATGAGCCCACTATTTTTCTTTCAAGAATACAACCAGCGTTTGAGATTGATGAGCATGTGTATGATATGAAGCCTTCTCTTCAGCCTCGTTAGCTAAATCATTTAAGTCGACCATGAAACATCATCATAAGAATATAATTTTCTAAAAACAAATACTATTAATTAATTCTTTGGTTATATAATAAACAACAAATAATAGGAAATAATAAAAGTAAATATTTAAACTGTTATTTGCCTTATAATTTCTTTATTTATGCGTTTATTTCTGGGAATGGAACAATAATACTATCATAGATAATTGTTTTTTAAATATTTTTACTTGACACCTGCTTTAATTTAGTAGCTGCTGTATATACAAAAAGAGAACAAATTGTAACTGTTTAAGTATCGACACAGATCGCTCATAACAAAAATGGGCCAATGAAAAAAAAAAAATTGTCAATTATGAAGTCTTCACCCCAAAACCTCTTGAATCTGCTAGTGCCGTATCCATTTTACTTTTTTGTCCCTTTCTACATGAGTGTACCTTATCGGAGATTCTCGACGATTCATTAGTAATCAGGTGATTGAAATAATCTGCTTTAATGAGGCAATTAAATCGTCAAAGTACCTTTGGAACAGGGGAGATTTATTGGCAACAGTTTGATATCTGTTATCATGGGTAGATGATTGGAGCGTTAATCGTGGAAATAAAAATTCTTGACGGTTATTTTTGACTTCATTTACAGGCTAGGAAGCTATCGGTAGATTTAATCCGCATCATCGAAAGGACAGCATGAAACCATTTTAAATTCTAGATAATCCTCTTCAGTGCACACCAGTTCGGTGAGGAGGTTAAAAGACGTTGATTTGTAGATATAATGTATTGTGTCTTTGATGATAACTCATAATCGGCGAATTTTCGAAAAAAACGCACTATCTTCTAAATCAGGCGTCCCCAAACTACAAGGCCCGCGAAAGTATTTTTGATTACATCTTAAAATTTTAATAAATGTTTTAAAATTATGAATTTTCGTAAATCACTCAAAGACTATGTTATTACAACATTTTATTTATAAAAATTTATTGGATGAGTTATTTCCCTTAGAAAGCTCATTTCACAACTGAAGTGACATTTATTCATTTATTCTTCTTTTCGTCACTAGCCATGGACCATTGGACTTGGTGGAGGTCTCAATGCGGTCCGTGGGACTTATTGGAGATCTGAATTTTCCATAAAGCTTACATCATTTAAAATTACTATAATCGCAGAAATTCACATAAGTAAAAGATAAGTCTTTGTACTTAACGGCCAAGGATACCCAGATCAGGATGATGTGAAAGTTGCGCAATCAACATTTTTGTGGTATGCTCATTTTTGTAATGCGTTTATGAATTTTTAGAGGAAACCTTACTTTTGGAAAATTTCAATTTGGAACAAGATTCAAATCATAGTATTAGGGAGAAATTAAACTACAATTTTCAGGGGTTCCCATCTTCCCCAAGGTCGATGACGCATAAATCCTCCCCTCCGTCTCGCTCCTTCCACGAAATTCGATTGCTCTCCTCTTCTTAAAAGCAGGGTAAGCGAAAATATAATTAGAAAGAATGTAGACGGTATATAATTCTGTTGTGGTCCATGTTTTTCATCTTATTCTGAGATTTGAAAATTCAACCCCCCTGTCGAAACGTGCCCCCTCGAAAATTCCAAATCCTGTGAAAATGTGTCACCTTCAAAAATTTTGTTGGCGCAACTTGCGCCATGCAAACCCCTTCTGGACACCCATAATAATTTCTATAATTCTAATTTCACTTGCACAGTTTTTAAGAAGAGAAGAGCAATACAATGTTTTGGATGGAGAGCATGTGATAAGCGAAAAACAGAGAATGTTATTTTTTTCTAACTATGTTTGTTTATAACTTTCTCTAGCTCCTTATTATGGATATTACCGACAAAATTTATGGGTAAATTCGTCTACCTCAAAATTGTACAGATTAGTATTAAGGATAAAATGTATTATTTCGGATTTGCCATTATAAACAGAAAATTCTACTGTTTTTGCATACATCTCAGAAAACTCAAAGCTTTTCGGATTCAGTATCCCAAAAAATTAATAAAACCGCTGAGAAATCTTGATTTTTTTTTTATTAAAGCGGGACTGTTATTTGACTGGACCTAATTTGTGGCTTTGACGCTGTCAGTCAAGGTGAATTCTCTTTCATGGAAACATAATATACATCCCATCAAAGTTTCAGCCGTCAGTTTTCCGGTTAACTGAACCGTCCAAGTTTGCCAATATAAAATTTCATATACAAAGCAACGTCTCTCATTACCAGAGTTGTGTACTCAGATGAAGATTTCCAAGAATTTAAAAGCTGTAAATCTGTTCGTTGAACGAATCCTCTGATATAGCTGTTACATTTCTGCAATTTCAAATTCTTTGTAAATTATTGATCGTTAATAGGGTTCTTTATATTATAAATATATTATTTATTTATTAAATATTATAAATAAATAAATAACTGATTAAGGTTTACTAAGATCACAATAATCTGACAAATCATTGATCACCAAAAAAAAAAAAAATTCTTTCTAACAATAAAAAAATGTTTTTATTTGTATATAGACAACCAAAAAATTGCATCATAAAATTCAAGTCATAATGTTAAAACTCCATAAAAATGATCGCGAAATATCATTGCTTAGGGGCAGTATTGTATTGGCATAGGAATAAATATTTAATAGATCAGTCACCATAAATATCACATAGTTGTAAGGATTTTTATTTATTTATTTCTTTTGTTTAGATTAACTCCACATAGGTGAAGATGAGACAGCCTTCATAACATTGGTCATTTCTAGAATTTTTTCAGCTAAAAATGAATAATATAAAAGAGTGAAAAATATCTTTGATTTCATTATAACATAAGGCTGTGTTTATTTTTTTACCATATTTATTTTAATTTTCATAGCTACCTTTCGGCCGGTAAGCCATCTTCAACCCATCTTTCACGTATTTGTCACTTAAATTAACAAAAGTTCTAACTGCATTATTTTGTATCCCACTAATGGCGTTTAATTCTCCTCTAAATAGCTTCCAAATCTCTTTGATCTTTGACTCATTCAGCCACTGATTGGACATGTTCAAATCCATATGTGCTTGTTTAAGGTGGAATTTTTTTAATATTATAAGTAAGGCTTTTTTCACCATATTTATTTTAATTTTCACAGCTACGTTTCGGCCGGTAAGCCATCTTCAACCCATCTTTCACGTAATTGTCACTTAAATTAATTCTTTAATTCGCGTTTAATTCTTCTCTAAATAACTTCCAACTCTCTTTACCGGCCGAAATGTAGCTATAAATAAAATGGTGAAAAAATAAACACAGCCTTATTTTATAATATTAAGGAATTTTCACTTTAAACAAGCACATATGGATCTTTGATTTCTTAGTGTGTACAACCTCAAATAAAAATACAATGTTATTCACAATCCGACTAGTTAGCCGCAGATAATGTGATAACAATACCACGTGAAAATTTAGAGATGATTGGATCATAAAATGTTTGGATATGTTGATATAAATTATTATTATCATTGAATATAGATGACAAATTTAAATAAAAGTAACATTTAGGTATCAATAAAATAGTTACGCACCAAGTAAGCCATGACTTAGCCGGCTAGTCGATTTTAGTTTACACATTTTATTCATTCATGTAGCTTATTTATTATTGATTTTATTATTTAATTTTTATCTCAAATTATTTTATTAGAGGGAACAAACGATATTCTCACCTCTCAACATTTTTATTGGGGGGATCGCCTTCCCTCCTCCCTCGAAGTCTGCGCTTAAGACTATTGGTCCCTTCACCTAAGGTATAAGTGGTAATGGAAGAGCTAACAAAGGAGCTAAGGAAGCAGTCAGATGCTGTGATTCACCTTATTTAAGATAGGTGAACTACATTTCTCAACGAATAGGCCCGAGAAATTGCTATTCAAGAACAAATAAAACTAAAAATTGTAGACTCATAACCATATAAAGAAAGAAGAGGTATTCAAACAACGCTTAAATAATTAAAATTTGCAAAATTAATACATAATATTTAAGAGCAGTTGTCGATAATGGTCTTCGAAGTCGAAATTACATTAAATAGCATCAAAACAAATAGTATAAAATGAAATAAAAACATTTTCTTTTATTGTTGAAAAGATTTTTTATTGATGCAAAATATTTTAGGAATATTGTGGTATTAGTAAATATTAATCTATTATTCATTAAACTTGTAAATAACATGTTAAAAGTTAAATGTGAATAATTTGTTTTTGCGGGAATTGTAAATATTCTTTCCGGTTTTATGGGGGAACTAGGTTATGTACACTCGTGAATATTAAAACAAAACCCCGGCACTGGATATTGACTTTTTGAGGGTGTTTAACTGTTGTTGGGAATTCGGGATCCTAATACTTTTATGATACTGAGTGAGAAGAAACAATAAGAATAAATATATGAAATGTGGGACTGAGTTAATACACTTTGAATGAATTAACTCATCTGGTTTGTTATTCTTCAATTGTGAGGCATATAGGACAACTAAATAAATAAATGACTTTTCACTCCTGTATAACAAAATAATTTATTTCTACACCTGTAATAAATTGAGTCTATTAAAATGTTATAACTATAGACTTGATCTTCTTAATCTTGTAGTAGACTTCTCTTCTCAGGTAACCTTCTTCCATGTCCCAGCCTCAAGTGCCTTCTCTCCTCTTCTGCGTCCTTCTCCAGCTGTTGCTACCTGCTCCGTCCTTTTTCAACCTTCTTCCTTCTTCATCGATTGTTTATCAATATGAGACTTTTCAATGAATAATTTATTCACTGCACTAATTGAGTACAATTCACAGTGCAACCTCACATTCCTATATATTCCTTCTCATTCCCTCACACAATGTTACAATAAAGAGGGATAAAATAAAGGGGGATGTCTACTACAAACTTATAATTAAATAAAGATTCCTCCCACTAATAATGAATAAAGATAATCATGAATATTCTACTTATTATATAATGATTTCAATTGGATTTTATGAACACCCTCGCTTAAATTCAGCACAGCTGGGGGCTTCGTGCAGTGCACTATCCGCTCGATCGCCCGCTAGCAATAAATCATTGCCTGAGGGAGGCTACATTATCTCCCTAATGGTTTCATTCCCATATTGAAAAGAATCCAATATCCTCATCTGCAATAACTTGTATTCATAACATTAATTAATATTTTTATTATGAACTCTTATCCTTCATTATTTTAAGTTTAAAAGAGATATTAAATAGAAATATGTAATAGATAACTTAAGTGCTCTCAATTGTAGTGTGATTTATTTTCCAATATTCCAATTCTTTCAAGTAAGTTGAATCATTTCTTACCAGCTGCTCGTAAATCATTTATATTTGTATTTTTTATTTTGATAACCGAATCATTGTTATAACTAAAGCACTTGGCCCGCATTGTTATTGAATAAAAAAATATAAAAATAAATTAATGCATTGAATCATGAGATGAACGAATTAATTTTCTTTTTCTCGGTCGATTATAATGGTGCTTTCATACAACTAAACTACTAAAACATGTAGACAATGTACAATAGGCAGTGTCAATACTAATATTGGTCGGTGTTCTGGGACATTTTTTTAAAGGAAATTGTGTAATCTTTTAAACAATCATGGGTGTAATCGATCATAAATTGTATGCTTTATTACCTTTGCCCAACTCATAATAATTAAATACAACCGATGCTCCCATAGAAACCAGTTAAGTTTTTATCAGTACATTTTTAGTATTAGTACAAAAACCATACATAATCTGGTATTTCACCATCGTTAATTATGAGAATACTTACAATGTCTAATAGAGCTGTCATGAAGAATATAAAACTTAAATAAGAGCAAAAAAAATTATAAAAAATCTAATCGTACAAATGTTTATTCGATTTCGACGATTTTTTTTATAGTTTTATAGGAAGTTTAGGAACGTTCCAAATAATCATCGGTTTAATCAACAATTAAATATCTACTTTTAAAGTTATTCGCAAATAAAATTTATCTTCCTTCATTACTTTTTTTCCTGAAGTTATGATATTATGGTCAGCGTTGTATAATCACTATTATAAATTCAGTCCAGTCAATGAATGATTATAAAAGGAAATAGTGGGTACACAGTTTTTTGCTTTGGGAAATTGTTTGGATTAGTAAGGAGGTAAACATACTATAAGTCCCTAGTCCTAGTTGGTGAGCCAGATGTGAGGGGAAGGAGCGCCTAGATCACTTTTTTTGGGGTTTTCACTTATATCAGGAAAACTATCCATCGCATCGCCAAAGACGTTTTATACAACATTAAGTTCTGGCAAAGAAAGTTTTTAACAATCACACTGTCCTCAAGAATATATAATTTTACTAGTTTATCTTAAACTGTTCAAAAGATCAATTATAACTTTATATCTCAATTCCGAGAATTTGCATAAATTTTTTTTATAATATTCGTTAATATATCGCTCTTACTCTATATTCTTTTAAATCTCTATGTTTGTGTATATGTATATATACTTTTATTGACGTATACAATTATAATTTATCTAACTTTTGAACCGTTGAAAGTAAACTAGTACAATTATGTATATTTTCTTGAATAAAATTTAATTATTAAAAACATTCTTTCTGATGACTTAATCGTAGAACGATCTAGTCAAAAGTTAGCTAGTCAAATACATTAAAAAACATGAGGCTAATTTTTTTTTTCACATTAATTATGGTTGAGGACGGATATATCGGAAACTAAATGTATCATCAATCATATTACAAATTTTAATTTAGTTTTAAATTTTTAAAGAACGTCTTTCGTGCGATGGATAGTTTTTCTGATATGAGCGAAAATCCGAAAAACAGCAATCAACAGGAGGCAAGCATTTTTCTTTCAAAATTAGCCATAGTTGATGACTGATATCCCGAACACTAAGTGAGGTATCGAAAAATGTATAAGATCAATCATATTGCAAATTTCATCAGCTTGCTCACCACCTAGGGGAGTGGGGACTTTAGTATGTTTACCTCCTTTCTAGTCCAAACAGTTTCCTAAAGTCAAAAATTACGTCCCTGCCATTTCCTAATATAACCCCATTTCGAGCATTCATTGACTGGACTAATTGATACTTTTACATCTGTTGTTTTCGATGGCTCATATTATTAAGCAAATCTTTTTCTTTTTAAGTGATTAAACGTCTAGCATGACTGCTAAAATTTATTACTTATTACTCTCACCGAATGAATCAGAATGAACAATAGAACAATACAATGAACCGAACCATTTTCGGCAACTTCTTTCGGTAGACTGCAATTTATTTTTTTATTTACTTATTATCTTTTGTTGTCTAGTGAGAAATTAAATTAATTTATATAGAACGATGCTTTGTCTATGTCTACTATTATTAATTTGAAATAGTTCAAGATAAAAAACAGTTAGATAATCGATTTATAACAATTCGTTCCATTAACAATATAATATTTCTCCCAAAATCTACAATCATCCTGAGATGTGCATTGATGGTGAGTATAGGCATCTGTGAAATAGTGAACATACCCGGTGTGTACTTGCCGCCATCTTATCAATGAGAATTATCAACTTATCAACAGAGTAATGAGTTAATCAAACAGGCAGTTTCTGACAAGGTCTTCTATAACTGTCTTTCTAGACAACAATGCACGGCTATGTAATATTTTTTTTCTCTCTGACAGCATTCATTAGATTGAGAGAGAAACAAAAAGAGTTGTAAATGATAAATTGAAATCATTGTGTTTATTTAAAACGTTATGTGAGTCTGATACATACAAAAGTTGTCAAACAAATTATTTGATTAAAAATTTAGGCAAGTTCAACAAACAAAAATTATTATGTTATCGTTAAATTCCCCGATTTTCTTCATGATAAACCAGACAAAATTTTATTTCAAAGGAGGTAGAGTTTGTTTTTGTTAAAACGATTTAAAGAGAATTTTTGAGTGGCTAAACTACCCTGTTCTAATTTTCACAAAGTTTTTTTTTCTTAGGCTTCTTGACTTTATCTTTTCTCCGGGAATCTTCTATAGGCGGGCAGTTTATAGGCGCTTTATAGGCTTTATAGGCGAATGCAGCGATCATTTGGTTCTCTCCTTCAAGAACTTTTTTATGACCCTCTAACTGGGCAACAGGAGGGTTTTTAGAAAACCTTCCTTGTTTAATAAATTTTATTAATATGAGGCATTTTAAGTCATGATTCAGTTCTGGTTGTGTAAAAACAATTGTGTTATTTGATATTTTATCTCTTCAAAGTATTTGAGTTTTCAGCAAAAATAACTATAATAAATTATTAAAATGCTTTAATTAATTTTTTTATGTGATCTGAGATGTATTATTATTAATTGCAAGAATACACTTTTTGTTTATAGTAAAATATGTTAAATAAATACTACTTTTTCAAATATTTATCATGTGTATTGTTACTTATTCAAGTAAACAATTAAATGTTCCTTATCATAATATGTTTTCATGAAAATAATTCAAGCAATTGTAGGGTTTCATTTTTTTTAGAGATGTTAATTAATAATAATGAGGTATTTGTTTAAATTAATTGGTATTGATGTATTCTGTTTCTATAATTAATATCACTGATACTAAAAAATATGACCAAAAAAGAGCTAAAATAAGATACTATTCAACTCTAAACGTAAAATGTTTTAGAAAAGACTACCGGTAGCTATTTAAGGAAGTTGTTGTCTTGTTATCAATATTCTAAGTTTCCTTAAGACGTCAAGGTTGCTTAGGATCAAAAGAAAAACTCTCTAACGCGAATCTTTGGATAACATGTTTAAAATTGATTTGATCTGAAGAATTTAAGAAAGAAAAATATTTTCATTAAAACTAAATTACATATTTTCTTTTAAAAAGTTAAATTACTCAATAATTAAACTTATTTATTTCACTCTAAATATCTATTGCTTGTACTTTACTTGACAGTTCTCAATTCGTTTTTCAGACAAAATTATTATTAAAAAAAAAGTATTTATGATAAATATTCAGGACGCAGTCTTTTTTTAAAAAGAAAAATTAAATTTTTTATTTATGCCCCCCAATTATTCAACCCAAACATGTGGGTCATCTTCAGGGATGAAATTTTTTTTTATATACAATCAGAGATATAATATTATACGACTGATAATGGTAAATAATAAACTATAGTGATTGATGGTACATGAATCTTAACTAATATTGCAATACACATATCAAAAATGAAATATATAAATAGTTATACAAACTGAAAACTAAAAAAATAATGTATATAATCCATTTGTATACATTATTTGGGTTACCCACATGTTTGGGTTGAAACGTTGGCATAAATAAAAAATTAAATTTTTTTTTTTTTAAATACTGCTTCCTGAATATTTATCATCCATGATATGTCGAACAGTCGACTAACTTTCTTCAATAATTCATAAAATAAAAGTACTTATTTTCAAGAATATTGCCGGTATCTGTTTAGTTCCATTTCTTTACTTGGTCAAAATTATAAGTTTTGTAAGAATTAAAACATTATTTTTCTTAAATTATTTCGTTACAAATAGAATATAATTCAATTGACACATAATATATTTTTTAACATCGTTGCAAATTAGTACACTCTGGTTTATTTTTTTCGATTTACCGAGTGATATGGTCTGATGTCACAATTTTCACGGACAATTCCGTAGATCATTTTAGGATTACCTGTGGCTATGTGATGCCAAATCTAAAAAAAAAAAAAATCAGTCCATCGTTATTTAATAAAAAGATACAAACTGATTTTACTTATTTATTCTTATTCAATATTTGAATTTTATGTATTTTGAAACATAAAACTTCAAATCTAGAGATGATTTTTTTTTTCCTGTTCGATTTTTTTTCACGAATATTTATTATTGAAAACGAATAACCTAGATTAAATGGTTCAATTAGTAAAATTTGATATTTATTTTTATTTATTGCGTTTAATATTTTTAAATATAAAGGTCGAGAACGTTCTAGCCTATCAAAGCTGATAGTGATAAGCGGCCCAGTTCCCCTGAGATAGTTGTGTCAACTGACGTAGCGCAGATGGGCCGAAAAGAACAAAGCATCTCTTGTGATTACCGAATAATTGTGTCGCTGTTTAATAGCAATTCACAATCAAAATAGCAACTATAACTGAAATAAAAACTAATTTATTAAAAAAAGTATATTGTTTTTTAGCCATTAATTTTTAATTGAATTAACATCGACATTCTACCTCTTAACAGTAAAACGGGTAAAACTTAGAAAAATCCAATGTTGCAAAATGAAAAACAAAAAAATCTGGTGCGATGAGCGCATAACTCTACATTCACTTACTACCTTTCTTTTGGCAGAAATAGGTATTGTCAGACATAAGGAAGTGAAAGTGAAAATCGCCGACGGTACCTCATATTATTTAAAACAAGTAATTACCATTCATTTTTCACAGCCGCCTAATGTATTATATTTATGATTTTTCTTTTTTTACTATCCTTTTACGACTCTATATTTCAATTATTCATTTAATTATAATAAATAATTAAGTGCCTCGAAATGTTTTTAGTCTGATGAGAGGGCCAGTAACAAAGATGGACATTGTACTTGTTTATATTTCATTGTAGGTATGTTTATTATATTTATTTGTTTAAGCACTCCTAAACATACAAATATTAATTTTTATTTTGCAAATCTGTTCAATTAAATATTAAATAATATCACATGTATATGTACATAATATTATCGGAGTATTATATTAAGCACTTGTAACGTTTGGAAGCCTAATCTAACCTTTCGGTCAAGCTCGGGTTTTTTCGGTCCTCCATTACGAACCCTTATTTCTTCTTTAGTTATTTATATAATTCTTTCATAGTTTATATTTAATCGTTTTTCTACCATATTATAATGTGAACTGCTTAATTATTTCAAATAAGCCAAATCAGAAGCACTTTAGAGGAAAACAAGTCGAAGATTTGCTATTTAAGTCATGTTAAGCGACATCAATGAGAATCTGACCTACATGAGATTAAAGACTATTCTGGTGCACATAGATATTCCGAGTTACAATCAAAATCGTTTGAGCCGTTTTTGAGAAAATCATAAAAATGTGTAAAATCGATTATATAAAGGCACTTCCTGTTTGCTGATTTTCATGAAAATGTTGCTGTTACATCCCATGCATATAGATATCTTAAATACGTAATGCCAGTTTTTTTTTTTTTTCCTACCCCCCAGGAATTTCTTGATTATAAAATACAATATATATATATATATATATATATATATATATATATATATATATATATATATTATATATATATATATATATATACATAAATTTTCAATTTTCTTTTATTGCCCAAGGGCATTTTAAGGTAAGAGGGCTATGCACGCTGTATGCGTTCTTTGCATCTGTGGCGTGCAATGCCAGTTTCGTACGACTTTTTGTTTTTTTACCAAGACTAATCATACACAGAGACCATTTTGCGGGACTCAAGGAGTCTCAAAACGTGCATTTTCGTTGAAAACTCAGACTCAAACATTATCCCGATCGCAATAGTTACCCTTACTATATATTTTATATATTATACATGAGCGATGTCGGAGTGGCTTTTAACTCTGGTATTAATCCCCGCCCTCTCTCCAAGCAGGGGAAAATTCCCGTATAGCCTAAAGGACGAGGAAGGGGTGAACCAAAAAAAAAGAAAAAATGTATTTAGATGAGTGAACATTTTACTTTAAGAAAGCATAGAAATATCCTATAACTAACGTATACAAAACAAGTCTTATAAATACAGCATTGAAATTAATAGTATGTAGTTTGTCAGAATTGTTTGAAAAGGAAAGTTGTGAGATGACCGTTTCAGATTTGCTTACATTATTTTATTTTAAATGAAGGTATTGCTCTATCCATCATCAAATCTAGATTCAATTGATTATATTATGTAAAAATGCTGTTACGTAATACTATCATTATTACTTGTTCTCCTTCTTGAATTATAATAAATCTTTATATGGATCGTGTCTCTCATACGGTCTTCTTCAAGAAATGACCCCAAATAGATTTCTACCCATTTTTCCTCAAAATCTATTCTTTGATAATATATTTAATCTCAGGTGATATCGTAACATAACAGGACAGTTACAAAACAGGAACATCATAAATTTTGTTTTTAGTTGTATTTTTAACACTTCTTAATTCTGGTTATGACAAAAAAACAAAATGAATTACTGTATGCCTATATAATATTCAAATGCCAGGCTTAAAGTATTTCATTATATGAACCATTCTTAACTGATGCTCATACATTATTAAGAATAAGTATAGACCCTACGATAGTTTATTTTTTCTGTTCCCTCTGATATAGTAGCCACGTGCTGCCTTTCAAGACCCTCCTTGATAGGCAATATATATTTATGGAGCCTTGGAACAAATATTTTGGGATTCTTTTTTGTGAGAAGGTTGAACGGACAGGCTGACAAGGACATATTTCATCAATATATTTTTATAAGTCATAAAGAAATAAAGTTCCTACATTTAAATCTAACAAAAATTAATATGATGTTATTGTTACATGCTTAATTTATTTGACAATGCAATGATTATTTCCTTCAATAATTACTCGAATATTATTTTTTCTTAGGATTTTCAGAAGAAAATATGGTTTATTCCCGAATATTTTATTTATTAACAGCATGAGAGATTACTTATGTGTAGCAATGTGATAACATTATTGTATTAGAAGATCCCGAAGCATTCTTCTTTTCAATCGCCTCGAAGAATTATCAGTAATCGATAGAAAATCGAGGTTAGAAACTTATTATGACGCGTATTTCAGAGGATGTGAATAGTCATAGTGGAATAAAGTATGTATTTCGTTCCGGATAAGCTACAGACATTTAAGTCATTCTGTAAATTTTCATTTTTAAATATATTACTTGAATTAACTTTTTAGCCCACATTAACTCCTCTCTGAGCTATCTCGTTTAGCGCCATACACACTAGGAGAACGTTCGCGAACGTTGTGGACGCATCTTTATACGACCACAATTTTATCATTGGTTAAGTTAATTTGATAATAATATCAATTTGATCTGACCAAATGGCAGCATCTATATATAGATCGGTGCCAATAATAATCTATAAGAATACCATAAGCTAATTTTTTTTATAGTTTTAAATATTCAGGTTTTGTGGATTCGATAATAAAATAATTGAAAACACAAAGTTGAATAATGTTGTTTCTACAATAAAGTCGTGGTAAAAATGTTCATTTTTATGTCATGTAATAACATGACATATTACCTATTATTAGCACTATAAGAATATTATTGTATTAAAAGATCCCGAATCAATCTTCTTTTCAATCATTTACTGAGTTTCTTAATTGGTCGCTAAATATAAATACATATTTAACGACTATATGCATATTGTATATTGTATTTTTTTCAATTTCAATAACATACAGTTTGTTGGCTTTCGCATGCCGTGGTTTGGAGACTCTCTTGTTCAGAGGAACTTCCAAGATTATCTCCGTGTCTCGAAATAGAACTCACTGAATATAACTAATCATATGTATATTTTCGTTTATTTTCATTTCAGTCTTTTATGAAGATTCCATATTTTGCGTTTTCTTAAAGTCCTGAGTAGCGAATCCGTTTAACTGGTATAAAAAATAACTCATTTATTGAAGTGAATTGTGGTGCAGAAAGTATTTCGAGGGGTTAAAGTGATTTCTTTTATTAATTGAATTTAATATTCAACCCTCCAGTTTTAATTTCATTTTTATGTTTGTGATAAATGTCGGACTGAAATAAATGGACCATAAAAAACTGATAGTACAAGCACCTTCTGGAAGTTTAATAATTTAATTGATGAAAGATTTATTTTTACAGCATAATGAATAATATTATTCGTTGCTGAATGAGATATCTTAAGGATTTTTTATGGTAGCGATTAACTAAGGTGGAAAGGAATCTCATGCATTGATCCGTTCTTGCATAACTTTTCAATTTTTATTATTTCAATTAATTAAGCAGGTAATTCCTCGTCTATCAAGAGGTGAGGGGTGGGGTGGCCGAATGGTCTAACGAGTGTGCACAGCAACATTGTTGCCCGGCAATCTGATATATAAGATTAACTGGACAAAAATAGTCGCAAGTTCGCGTCTCGTTGCCGGAGAAGTCTTTTAATTTTGTCATTAATCCTCGCACTCGCCCTCGGACCCGGGACAACTTTAAATATAAAGGCACGGCAGAAAAACAAATTAGTTTTGATTTAAATTCTTGAATTATAAATGTTCCAGTGGAAGCAATTTATAAAATTTTAATGGATAAATAATATATTTCTGCAGATACTATATTGAAAGAATAAAATTAATTTACAATGATATTTTTTTTTAAATACACAAAACTACAATAAAGCAAAATGGTTTGCCAATGTTAGCACAGCAAAATATTTATGAAAATTATTTTTTTTATTTTACAAGTGTAAAATAGCGTTATTTTAAATTCACAAATTTCAAAAATTGGTTAGTTAACCAAAGACTGATTTTAATTTACAATTGTGACATCTCTGAACATTCTTTAAAAAAAAAAAAAAAAGTTAATTTGAAGTAACTACTAAATTTATTGCTTATTAGTTCAAAAAGGTTTATTTATTAATATAAATAAAATAAATATCCATAGGAGTTTCAATATTGATTAAATGTTAAAGAAAAGTAAAAAACATTATTCATATGAGTACATAAAATGTTTATGTATGAACAAATTTTAAAAAGAAACATATACAAATTTAATTGTGTTGTCTGAACTTGAAATAATATTTCTTCAGTGGGGGCTTAGCGCCGAAAAAGTTCTAGTATTACCCGCTAGAAGCGCTACTCTACCATAATGGAAATTATTAAAAGTTAGCATATTCTGTTTTTTGTATGAAAATAACAATTTATTGACCAACCAAGCATGCTACTGAATAAAATTAAAGTTATACTTTGTTTGGAAAAAAATATTAAAACATAAACTGTCACTCAAACCTGCCGTAATAGCTTATATGAAAAATACCTCTCAGCAGGTTTAATCACTACATTTATGTACTATATATACAACTTCAAATCTTTTCCTAGTTGTATTTTGTGAATTCAGAACAAAGACGTGCCCCAGCGTCTTTATACCACAAGACTTTCAATGATATTAAATTCCATGTACATACTAACTTCAAAAAGGCTTTAAAATGAAACACAGTTTCAGTAAAAAGCCAAACACCACTTGTATAAAATTGTATATAATTTTAATAACCACATTGTCTTTATCCATAGGGGCTTAGAAAAAAAAAAAAAAAAAAAAAAAAAAAAAAAAAAAATTCCTAGTTGTGTAGTAAAAAAGGAGAGAAGTTTAGCACTCCCCTTGACAAGGATGGAATATATAAACCCAGGCATAGGCCGTATGTATTATGGTCAACCCTACCAATTTTTTTGTATTTGTAAATTTTGATTTACAACTTCATCATCGTTGTTACCTATTATATTACTTCTAATTAGATCCATAAATAAAGAGGAAAAGTATTTTTCCTTTTTAGCCGTGTGTAACACAGTCAACCCTACCAATTTTTTTGTATTAGTAAATTTTGATTTACAACTTCATCATCGTTCCTACCTATTATATTACTTCTAAATAGATAGATAAACAAATAGGAAAAGCATTTTTCCTTTTTTTTCTCCCCTTTGTGGAGAATAAGTCTGAACCAATAATAGATATAATGTTCAATCTGCGCAGTTCCAAACAAATGACTCAGAGGTAGTACCCCAATAGTTTCGCATTAACATATTATATGTTATTAAATTCAATAGCCAGTTATTTGTTTTCTTAATACATAAAAGTTACCTTTTGGAACAAACAATTGGATTTTTGTATCATTTTAGAAAAGAATTTTTAGAATTTTTTAGAAAGCCTTAAAAGGCCAGCAAGAAGAGGACAAAATAAAAAAAAATAAAAAATCTACCAAGAGTTCCATGAATTATGATAATCATATAGATAGCAGTTTTCTATTTCTATTGGGTCTTCCAGTGCCGTTTGTTTATCCTTTGTTTCTAAAAAAGCTTTCCTTACACTCTCTGCTTTAGCTTTTTCTATAAAGAAATTATTTTTTAAAATTATTATTGTGCGTTGGAATTTTTACGATGATCTAGTCTGTTGTTAAGAGACCTCTCCAAGGATTGATTGTTTTGGTCCTCACAATTAGCAGTACCGTTCCCGTTGCAGATTGGTTTAGGACCATTCTGGACGAGCTAGTCCAGTAATTTCCTGTGAATTCGGCCTGTGGTAGTGCATTTCATTCCAATGCACATCAATCAGATGCAATGGTTTGCTGCAGCTATTGTGGTCTACTAGTAATTTTCTGTTAATGGAGGCCTTTATATATTTTTTATTTAAAAGTAAATACTCATACAGATACATGTATGATCCAAATTATTATCCAAATAGTTGTATATCAAGTACTATACTATTTTCCTTATCACTTTAGGGAAAATAAATTAAAGGTTTTTGTTAATATTGACCTGCTTAAAAAGAAAAAAAAAACTGTTTTCGTTAATAAATGTAGACATTTGCGATTAGTCCAGTTGATGGTAAGCTTTCTAGTAATCAAAAAACCGAAACAAAGGAGATCGGCTTTGCTGTAGAACACGTGTTAAACATTTAGGACACTATAGCTCTGCACCAAAACGTCTGATTTTCATGGAATTTTTTTTCCTTTTGGGAAATTTAAATATCTTTGAAATACTTGATTATAAAAATAACAAAACAGTGTATACTTTTTGAGTTATTCACAAATCTAATTTTGTATTCATCGTAACTTTTGGATTATCCAGCTTCTTTTCAGGTAAATATAATATATAAGTAACATAAATTTAAAGGACTACCAGAAGAATACTTTAGCCAAATTTCATTAAAATCCATTCATCCAATTGGGTGCTATTGTATATAGAAACACAGGTGTTTCGGCCGCCATCTTGAAGAGAAAAGGCGAATGGTAATATTGAGTTAACGAGGATCCATTCTCTGGTGACCTGTGATATCGGACGGACGGGTTTTTTAAATCAAGTTTTGGTTCTATGTATCTTGAAACGTAAAACTACAAATTTTGAGGGGTAGTTAATAATTTTTGTTCGTGGTCATTATAAAGATTTATTATTGAAAATAATAAACCAAAATTATTGAAGTATGATATATTAAAACAAAATTCTGCTGAATAAAATATCAAAGACCTTCGAAATTTATTTCACAAAAATGGAAGGACAAAAGTGGCATTATTTTCTCTTTCGGAGGTTGTTATAAAGATGTGATATAATAACTATCTGCCAAATCCAAATAATTGTTCGGAGCAGGACTCGAACCCTTAGATCCAGCGTTACCTAACCCGTCTGCTATTGACATTAATATTATATAAGGTTGCTCGGGTTAAATCCACGATCGCTGCCCTGTGTTTGCCTTAAGCACGCCTTTGCAGTCGGTTGTTTACCCACGTGACAGTTAGAGGTGTAAGCATTTCATTCCTGTTTGTTTATCGTTATAAATAATAAAATTTGTATCACATAACAGTTAGAGATTTTTAATATTAAGATGTTCCTGCGCTCATACGTAATCAAGTTGATGTAAAGACAAATAGATCATTAACTAATGCATATTCTATATTTTGTTTGTATTAATATAGCATTTTCAAGCTAACCTTTTCAACTTCATATTTAACTTTTTCCATTTGAAATGTAACTTGAGAAATCAAAATTCTTCGAGTGTGAATTTATTCATAAAAGGTTATATTTAATTTGTAAATAGTTACATTTGTAATTGGAAAAGTGAGATTTAAAATACAAAAGGTTACAATTTGCATTTAAATGATATACATACATATATATATATACATACATATATATATATATATATATATATATATATATATATATATATATATATAGAGAGAGAGAGAGAGAGAGAGAGAGAGAGAGAGAGAGAGAGAGAGAGAGAGAGAGAGAGAGAGATAGATAGATAGAAAAAAAAACTTTATTCTGGGACTAAGTCCCTTCAGAATAACAATAATGTACAAAATAATAGAATATTACTGGCCTAAACGTTTGAAACAATAAATAAAATTGATAAAATAAAATAAAAAGTAAAGAAAACCTTAGGTGCACAAGCTATATACAATACAGATAAAACTATGTACAGAGCATTTAAAATTATGAACAAAACAATTAAAACTATGAACGAATCACTTGAACTATGAACAAAATTATATATAAGGGTTGAACAACATAAACATACACTTTGAGAAATGAAGAACTAAAAAGAGATACAATGAGTTCATTTCATGAAAAAAAAACAAAAAAAAAACTTTACTTGAATATATATATAAAAATAAACAGTTAATTATAATTGAATAAAAAAAAAAATGTATGTATTGAAATTCCTACGTCGATAGTAGGAAATGCATGTACTATCTCTTACCAAGTATTATGATTATATTATTGCTACACAATACATATATAATATTAATAATTAGCTGGTATCTGACTGTTTTTGGAACAGGAATTGGAATAGGAGGTTTTTGAATGTGTATAGGGAGAGGGCATGCGAATTTTGATCGGGAGGGAATTCCAAAAGTTGACAGAGCGGGCTATAAAGGAATTTTGGAATGAGGCAGATCTATGAGAAGGGATGTATAGGTCAGAGGGTCGGAATCTTGTAGTGAGGGAATGGATTGAGGACTTAAATTGGAGAAGGTTGTAGGCATAAGAAGGACGATGATCGGTAATGATTTGATAAAGGAAAGTGCCTAGGAAATATTGTCTTCTTAAGGAGGGGAAGAGGCCACCCTAAATAGTCGTAGTAGTGGGAAGAAACGGGAGCGTCTCGGGGTCCCAATTACAAATCTTTCGATGCTATTCATATGTCTTTTGAGTCTATCACGGAGTTCCACGATGAGGCCATCGTTACACATACAGTTTGTAGTCAAAAGTGGGGAAAAAGATGAGAGAGGAAAACTAGGAGTCTACGGAGGTATTTTGGGGAAAGAAGATGGCGGAAGTGATGGAATACAGGTTGAGGGTAGAATTGCACGGCGGGATATATGAGAAGATATGGTGATTCCAGGGAAAGGGTTTGATCTATGAGAAAGCCTAAATTTTTAACAAAGGGATAGAAGGTGATGGGGTGGTTGTTTATATATATAAATGATGATATATGTATAATCCTTATTATAGCTAAGCTCGTCCTTATAGACAACTTTAACAGATAGTAATGTAATAGTCCGTTGTAGACCCCTTTTTATCAAATTATTAACAACCGCCTCTAACTTCGTAAATAGGTTCATCTCATTGTAATCTACAACTATTTTATTTACGAAAACTCGTGTAATGGGAGCGTGTCCAACCTGGAGATTGGCAAAATTTGTCTATTTGATTAGGTACTAAAAACTCGTAAATAACCATTTGCTTTCCTCTTGGATCACAAGATAATTTGATCGTCAAATCGAGAACAAAATGTAGCCTACAAAAACATTGGATCTTTTAGCCTCAATAACCTCCTTATTTTGACATTTTGAGGTTTTAGGTCACGCCAAACGGCTCAATATGTTGATCTCGACTTGATGATCAAATTATTTTGATCCAAGTGAAAAGCAAATGGGTATTTACGAGTATTTAGTACCTAATTAAATTTAAAAAGTTCGCCGATCTCCAGATTGAAAACGCTCCACAATCCCTAGTTTTCGTAAGTAAAATAGTTGTAGGTTGCGATGAGGCGAAGCTTCGCGATGTTTCAGGTGAATGTTAATAATTTGACATTTTGACATTTGACAAAAAAAAGGGGGGTCTGTAACACGGGCTATAAGTTCACAAAATCGGTTGCTGGTGTACAGTTTTGATAAATCATTGTGACATGGAAGTAAGTGTTGGAGTATACACAGAATTTGATTGTTCTGTAAAAACAACCTAGGTATTGTTTTTTTAAATGAAGAATCTCGAAGTGTTTACTAGGAAGCTACCTGATGAGTGTAAACAGCGGTATCCAATTCGTGGATGTGGTCTCCCTTAATTCGAGGTCGAGTAAATGAGACCTTAGTTGGGTTCCCTGAGGTCGTGGCGTACCCGGGTCTCTTTCGGTCAGTTACCCTTCAGACTCGGTGACCCGTGAGTCTGTCTTTAATTGGAATTAACCAGTCCTCGGAGATCTCATCTCACGTCTCGCTGATCCATCTGATATTTGGGGAGCTACTCTAAATATATTGTTTACTAGTATATCATTGTAAAAAATATCACAGAAAACAAAATTTTAAAAATTT
Organism: Nezara viridula; assembly: GCA_928085145.1. NCBI lineage: Eukaryota > Metazoa > Arthropoda > Insecta > Hemiptera > Pentatomidae > Nezara > Nezara viridula. The sequence goes on along the minus strand of OV725077.1, from coordinate 219,344,780 downwards.
TACTTAAAATCCCTTCAAAACATACTCGTTCTTATCAACCGAATCCGTCAACTTCGTTAGAAAAGTTCAACCACTAAACAAATTAAAGAGCCTGCAAATAATTTTTAAAATAATGATAATGCTCTACATTTTACTATATTGTTTTGAAAATGTAAAAAATAGAATAAAATCAGAATCAAATATTGAAGTAATCTTACAGTTGAATAAAAATGTACAAATAGTCGACTTTGTTTACCGCGTCAGTATTTACGAGGAATTTGTATTTTCAATTTAAAAATAACAACAGAAAAAGCAATTAAGCAATTTAAATATTAATGATGTAATAGTTTTTCACAAACTTTGAAACTGTTATTTGTAGTGATTGTTTTTTATTTTATTGATTTTTTTTTTTAAATTTTGTGTTACTTTCTGTTATTTTAGAAATAAAAATGAATTTGTTTAATATTTTATCAGTCAAACTTTTATGATGGCTAGGATGTTAAGATGTGAGGAACTGCGCCGGGAGGGGGCTCTTAAATCTGGCATTAATCCCCCGCCCTCTTCCTTGACCCGGAAAAAAATCGCTATAGCCTGAAAGGCAAGGGAGGGGGTGGACAAAAAAAAGGTAGAGGTAGGTTTCTCGTCCTCCCCTCCTGGTCCGAGAAAAAAATCCGTAACATAAAAGGTAAGAAAGGGAAAAGAAAAAAAAATGTAAAGATAGAGAAGGTTGGTTCAGGAGTATATTGCCAAAACAATTACGAAATAATAAAGAAATAAGTTAATCAAACCTTTTTTACTCGGCAATTGTAATTTATCAAGAAAATAAAAATTAATCTTAAAAAAATCATGTTTTAAACCAATATTTTAGTTTGCATTATAGTCCGTGGTACAGACCCCTTTATATCGTATTATTAACATCCGCCTAAAACTTAGTAAATAGCTTCATCACATCGTAATCTACAACTATTTTATTTACAAAAACTCTTGGAATTGGGGCGTATTCAATCTGGAAAAGGGCAAACGTTGTCTTTTTAATTTGGTACTATAAACTCGTAAATACCCATTTGCTTTCTAATTGGTTCATAAGATAATTTGATCACAAAATCGAGAAAAAATGTGGCCTTAAAAAATATTGAGCCGTTTGGCTTGACCTTCACCCCCAAATGTTCAAAATAACGAGATTATATAGGACAAACGGCCAAAATTTTTTTGTAGGCCACCTTTTTTATCGATTTCATGATTAAATTATCTTACAATCCAAGTAGAAAGCAAATGGGTATTTACGAGTTTTTAGCATCTAATTAAAAAGACGTTTGCCCCTCTTCAGATTGAATACCCCCTAACTCCAAGAGTTTTCGTGAATAAAATAGTTGTAGGCTACGATGTGATGAAGTTATTTACTAAGTTTCAGGCGGATATTAATAATTTGATACGACGAACTATTACAGTATTTTTGAAAATAATGGTCAAATTGCCATCATGCCATTTTTGGTTTTATGTAATTCAGTAATTTACAAAAATCATGTTTCTATCCATCCTAAGTGAATTTTCCTGTATATCTACTTAGACAGCTTGATAGATTGTTAGGAAAATTGTGAGGGAGGGGCTTTAAACGCTGTTTATTAAATGTTCCGAAGAAACATTACGTTTTTATGTTCGCCTCAAAATCTTCAAAACCCAATTTGTCTCTTGATCCACTGACTTATCTACTGTCTCAGTCTTAAAGCCTCCTAAAATGCTTATATGGAGTTTATTTATTTTTGAAAGAAAAACAAAAACGGAAAATAGAATTCTCTCACTCCCCCACATAAAATACTGAATTCAACGTCATCGCATTTATGCCATATGAGCATGACAGAAGCTTATTATTTGGTTCAAAACTGATTTCGAGCCTTAGTAAAATAATATATGTAGGGATTAATTCCTAACGCTGATTGCCTGGGTTGATATTTTATAATAATAAGTATATTTGTGATATTGAACTTAAAAGGTCTACAATAGATGTATTCCCTACTTGCTACCCTAGGGCATTGGCTATTAATATACTCAGTGCATGTTATCGCGGAGGTCGCACTAATAATAAACCCTTAGATGACAGCTCGGGCGGCCTTTTGTATTGCCATGTTTGTCAGCCGATTACTGTGGGTAAGTCAGGGGCCATCTTATTCTCACCTCGATACCCTTCCCATCATAGGTTTATTTCTTCAAGCTCTTTAAGTTTCGCGTAAACATCTTCTTTTTGGGTTGATTTACTGCTTATGAAACGTTTAATGGAAAGATACACTGTAAGATATAATATATTTGCCGACGTTTTCTTAAGTTGTAAGCCTTCATCAGGATGTCGTGATAGGACATCACATTTTACTTTCCTACCTATATATACTAGGTAAGGAAAGTATTGCGATCGGGTCAAATTTCCGATATGCTGTTTTCGATGGATCTATACGTTTCAGAGCCTCCCGAATCCGAAAAACACATATTTAGCCATTGGTCTGTCTGTGCCAAGATTTTCTCGAGAACTAGTGAACTAATTTTGTTGCTTCTTTTTTTTTATTTTGTAGGGTTTTGATAACTGATGCCTGTGACACAAATCGGATGCTCCATACGCAATAGCTACTGCGCAATTAATGAAAAAAATGTTTTTCTATAGATTGTAGTGCGAAAACGGCTATGATGAGACGTTTTGCTATACTGTCCTATTAATCTTCCTTTCAATTTTCGTATATGGATTAAATTCTCGAGAAAATTCAGGGGAAAAAAAGTTATAAAGAAAAGAAAAATGTTTTGGGGCCTAACTTGCTAAGTATATATTCTATGGCAAAATTTAAAATAAAACTTTTGAAAGGTAATGAAATTCCCAAAAAACTATATAAAAATCGTTCATTTCGGACAACTATTAACGAAGTTAATGCAATTCAATTTCCTGTGTAAGATCACGGTTTCATATCCTGGTATCAGAAAGAGATGATGAGAGAAAAAATCTAAGTTAAAGTAAGAAAATCTGTTGCTCGCATCACACAAGCTTCACTATTTTGTCTACTTTTAACAGAAATTATTGTTTAATAAAATTAGGCTATGGCAAAAATTTTTGATCAGCAATATTAGAGAGTATTGAAAGTTTTACACTGATCTACCTTAAGCCGGTTTACATTTCTTTAGTTTATCAAATAAATCGTACTCAAATCTTTTCTTTGATCATTTTTTAGGAAAATAAATCTAATTCAATTTTTTTTTGTTTCTTGATGGACATATGTAAAGATATAAAAACTTTTCTGAAATAGGTCGTGTGAGTGGACACACCAGATTTTCCTAAAGTTGAATTGCTGCTACTGTTCACCAAATTATTTCTCTCATCAATTGTGTTGCTCTGTTTATTATTATTTTAGGCGTGGCATAAAGCATTTGGAAATTTCAAGCGGATGTTAATTTTCGATCGTTTGTTCGCACTGATTTGACCATCGTAATTTCTTTTTTATAGAAGCTTTACCATCTCGCTTTCAGTTTAAATAGTTGTTTCCCATTGAATTTCATCATTAATTGTCTTTCTTGAAACACCTCCTTATTTTCTTAATACAAATTAAAGCGACCTTAGTTTTCCGTTTGAACTTTCTCCTTATCTTCCAATTTTATTCACGAAATGGATACATTCATATATCAAAAGATTGCATTGTAATCTTGTTATATATGTACAAATTTTTGTATATAAAATAAGGTTTATTAGGGAAAAGATTAAGTGTCAACTTAGTCCCCCGCTAGAGGTCGGCCTCTGTCTATCTGCCTCTGTGTATTTTGTGGGCGAGCTTCTCCAAACCTCGATTCTATTTTTTATTCATTTGTTGTTAATATGACTCACCCAATCCTAAAAAAATATTTTTATTATAGCAACCAAAGACAAATGATAATTCATAATTTCGGAGTCTTCATATTTTTGTTTCATATTCTATCTAGGATATGATCATTGACCCTAAGACCCTCAAGAAAAAAAAATTTAACCCATGATTCTTTAGGCCAGAAAAATAGGGACATTAAAAATGCGAAAACTCGGATATTTTTTTTTATTGTGTTTTGGTTTGGATTGACACTGAAAATTAAAAATTCTTCATGACAATCAGAATTTCTTTTTCATAAAAAAATTAAATTAAAATAATATTATTATTCATTATTCATTCACTGCTCAATATTTTGTATGCCATCTACCGCGCGAAAAACAAACTTACATCTTCTGTATATCTTAGATTTAGAAAAAATATTTTAGTGGGCTTGCTTTTTATTCAGGAAGCGGGTGTAAATTACGTAATATGTAAATACATATTATGTACTCACTTGTGTGTGTATAATATACATATATCATTAAAGTCCATATACTTCAGTGATATATGTAAATTATGCATATATTATTTTAGTAAATAATAAATAATAAGTAACTTCATTTCTATATTTATAATATACATGCCATATACCGTCAATGTACAAAGCATAATTTTCTTGAGATAAAACAAACGCGACTTATTCTACTATTATTCTCTAATTTTTCTAAACTAAGCCCCTTGAAGTATACAATACCGCATAACAAAAGCAAAGTAAGCCACGATTAACCTGATTAGCTTTACGAAGTTCAACTATTTTTACTTTCACTTACCTATATATTAACTACATAGTAAAGGAAAGTATTACGATCGTGAAAATTTTCGAATCTCAGATTTCAACGGAAATAAACGTTTTGGGTTCCTTTGAGTCCAAATAACCAAGTTCCGCAAATTGGTCTGTGTGTGATAGCAGCAAACACGAGTCTAACTAAAAAACGAGTCGAAAGTCTTACGAAAGTGAAATTGCATATTTTAGTTTTTTATATGCTTGGGATGTTATAGCAAAATTTTCGTCAAAATCAGCTATTTAGTAATAAAGTAGCACTTTATATAATGGACTTAACTCATTTTTACGATTTCCTCGAAAACAGCTCTAACGATTTTGATTAAATTCATTAGATCAATGTAAAATTAAGCAGTTTTAAATAAAATGTAGGTTTTATTCTGATTGATGTTCTCTAAATGGCTAATTTTCAATATAAGCATTTCCCTAAAGTACCTTTAATTTTTGCTTTCTCACTACCGAAGGGTAGGGAAGCATTATTGTATTCGTGCAAGAGGTTAAAAGAAAAATGTGCTCAGAATCGAAAATTTCCAATCGCGTTTTACGTTTCAGGCATCAAGGATGAAATTTGGTTTGGTGTATGTATTTTTTTCTGTCTGTCTGTCTGTAGTCAAATCGATGTAACTGGCATATCACCTACTACCGTTTATCCGATTTTTATGAAATTTTCAGGAATATATAATATATTTTATCAGTCCATGGATTTTGGTATTTGGTGGTAATTATTAATTAGTTTAAGTTTAGTTTTTTTATCAATATATTTGAATTTTACTAATTTATTTACGTAGTCTGTGACCATTTTATTTAAATATTTTCCTGGATCATGTATCACAGTTGTATACACATTTTTGTCATTTAATAAATCTAGCATCTTCTTATTATAATGTTCTTTGATAATAAATGCTATTTGTTTTTGTTTTATCAGTTTCAATTAGATATAATTATGGATTATTTTTAAGATAAGTCTTCCTACTTTTACAATCGGATTTTATAATTTTTTTAACAGGGGTTAGGTAACATGAATTCATGTTATTTTCTTTATTATTATTTTTTCCTTCATTAATAAAATAAGTACGCATTTATTTATATTATTTCTGAGGACATTCTAGTGACTATCTATGAATGGTGTCAGACAGTGGGGAGCCCGCTTCTGTAAATACGTCGGTAATAAAATTTATTTCATTTCAATTTACTTAATTAACGACTGATTTTAATTTAAAAAAGGTTTAGACAAGATATGAGACGAATAACAAACTCTGTTCCAATCTACTATGGTTTTAAATAGTTAAATAAGATAAAAAAGATACGGCGTGAGAATTAAAATAATTGCATGAAAAATATTTTTTTTTGACAAATATAATAGTTGTTAAAATTATTATTGTTTGAAATGTGTTATATTATAGAGATGAATATGATGCAGGTCGCCGAGAGCTTCTCTAGAAATAAAGTTAATTTTTAAATAAAATTAGAGACTTTCATTGGTATACAAATATCCTGATCTACTAAACATATAAAAGAGTCTAAAATTGCCTGAGAAATAATTAGTTTTTATACTCTGCTGAAAAACACTCAATTTTTACTTACGTCAATCGCACTAACAGTAGCGAGATATATATTCAGTATGTACTGGAATTTTTTTTTTAATTATGAATTATCAAATATTCAATCAGCAAATATGGAAGTTTTTCGCGTTTTAGTATTTGCTATAAACAAAACTCGTGAATATCAAGCCCTCATATGTTGAGGGATTACTGAATTTCCGAAACGGCTTCTTCCAGAGATTATATTTTCATAAGAAAATTTGTAGACCGTTTAATATAGATATTTTTTAACAAATGATAACGGTGGAGGAAGCTATACTGACCTTACTTGGCAGATGTTTTTTATTTGAAACAATTGACTATGTCACATTGATCTCTAATATAAAAGATAGTAAATATAAAATATGAAAGAATTTGATAATTAACTAAAGGATTAAGAAGAGATCGTATCGGAGAATAGTTGTAATTGATGAACCAATGGAATACATCCGAGCTTGCCCAAACAATTAGTACAAGCTTCCATACGTAAAGAGCTTAATATAACACGTACTCCGACAATATTATGTAAATATAACTATGCGGTTTTCATGAATTGTTTGTACTATTTAATATTAAATTGTAAATATTACAGCTATATAAATATTAAAATTTGTATATATAAGGGTACTTATAAAAATAAAAATACCTACAATGAAATATAAATAAATATAGCGTCTATAATTTCACTTTCACTTCTCCTTTGTCTGAAAATAGTTATTTCTGCTAAGAAGAGGGTGGTAAATGAACGTGTGATGCGCACACCGCACCAGATATTTTCATGGTGTTATTAGTACTCATTTCATTTCTTTGAAATCACATAAAATGGACTAGGCGTAAAATGGTGTATAATAGTCTCTAATGCCTTATTTTATTTTGCCATTAGTTATTTAGTAATCCAAATAAAATAAAAATATGTCGAGATAGTGTGGTCTATTGATATTTAAGTTTATGGAGATATAAATTACGGAAAGAAAATAAATCCTCGAGGATAATTGTAGTTCTTGTAATAGAGTGATATTTAATAGTTACTACCCTTCACACGAAGATTTATCTGTTTCTGATGTCCACTAAAGGGTATTTAACGATTTGTTTAACTAACGGCTGAACCAATTTTTAAATACATTGAGTCAAATTGTGCGGTGAGAGCCCGTGGATGTTTTGAACTCAATGCGCTGACACGTTATTGTCTAAAACTTGTTTTAATCAATCCGTTCAAAGGTAACTAACGGTTCCTTCAGCGAACGGCTGAAAAGATTTTTATAAATACAAGGAGTCAGATTATTCTTTGTGATCCGTTTTGTCGAAGTTGTTCACGTGGGTTTCCTAATATGGTGTATAGCGGATTAGGAATTGACATATAGATATTATTACGTTATGATACACATTATCATTTATTATTGTCACAACAGTAGTTTCTATGAGAGGTTGCTTTCTACAGATACTCGCCAAGGACATGGTGCATAACAAACACTTCGCCGCTAAGATAAAATAATATGAAAAAGAATCAACGTGCCAACGATTAATACCTTATCCATCACTGTCCAGCGGTGTGATAGATTACTATTAAAATTTACCCCATTCCGGTAAACAATCGAACAAGAACCCGATGATCGATATAGCACCTGTTGTAACATGGCCGTGGATGGTGTTGCTAATATATCTTCTAAATTCTTTGACTTCTATAGTGTTCTACTCAATGCCTCTATTCGCCAGCGAGTCATTCCTGAAAACAGAGTTTACGCCTTATGGCTTGTAGTCATGAGATGATTTCCACTGTTCTACATATCATGGTTGTCCGTGATACAGACCCCTTGTTATTTTCAAATTATTAACATCCGCCTGAAACATCGTAAATAATTAATCTCATCGTAACCTGCAACGAAAATTTTCGAAATTGGTGCGTTTTCAATCTGGAGATCGTCAATTTTTGTCTATTTAATTAGGTGAACGTAAATATCCATTTGCTTCCCACTTGAACAGTAAGATAATTTGAGCACTAAATCGAGAAAGGTGGCCTTCAAAAATATTGAGCCGTTTGGCGTGACCAACACCTCCAAAATGTCAAAATAACGAGGCTGTATAGCCCAAACGGCTCGATACAAAAACACTTTTGTAGGCCACCTTTTTACTCGATTTTGTGATTAAATTATTTTACGGTCCAAGTCGAAAAGCAAATGGGTATTTTTCAGTTTTTAGTTCCTGATTAAAAAGGCAAAGTTTGCCGACCTCCAAATTAAAAACGCCCCAATTCCAAGAGTTTTCGTAAATAAAATAGTTGTAGGTTACGATGAGATGAAGCTATTTACGAAGTTTCAGGCGGATGTTAATTATTTGATAAAAAGGGGTCTAGTTAAGTTACGACAAATTCTTGACCCCCGTTACAGAAATTATATTTTAAAAATGACTGGATTTTTCGTAGATGTTTAGCAAATAGATTTCAACCAAAAGTATTTGAACGCATATTTTAGTTATCATTTTTAGTATACGATACAAATGACAATCAGTCAGAGCAAATTTTATCAGAGTAATTCATGCACAATTATAATTTTATATATTGTAAATGTTATTATCTTGTGAATATAGAACAAGAATTAGCTTATACACAATCCTAATTGTATATATCGTAAATGTTACCCTGTGAATTTAGAACAAAAAAAAAATTATATTTTATATTATTGATCTCGTCTTTATGTTTTCACTTCAATCGTGTGGTCTAAAACACTTTTTGTTTTCGATTATATTGGCCCAAAATTGGTTTTGCACTATGCAAGACCGAAACCAAGACTGGTAAAAAAAAATTGATTTTTTTAATAAAAATTAATGCAAAATAGTTACTAATACTTGACAATCTTAGTTACTATATGTTAATAATTAGTATAACCAATAAACTTTTGCATTCAACTCCTCTAATTTTTCATTCGGGCTTAGTTAGGTTTCTCCCATCTAAAAAATTACATTAACATCTCTATAGTAATAAGCTAATAGGTAACTGCAAGACTCTTGCACAAGACCAAGACTGAATTTGCAAGATCAAGACTCGTCTCGGTCTCGCATTTGGGCAACACTAGTTTCTATCCACTGATGAATTTTAATAAAATGAAAAATAGATTGTTAGTCTAGATACCAGGGACAAAATGTATATATATATATATATATATATATATATATATATATATATATATATATATATAATCCTGCTAGAATACAAAAGGCAAAACTCAGAATTTTGGAACGTTAGGAATTTTAATATGTAGTCGAACCCTTCTCATCCGTAAGAGCAGCCAGTTCTCAAATTCCAGGCCAAAGAAATATACAACATAGATTTTATTATGAGTATAATATTCAGTTTAATATATTATTTTTCTATCCTAGCAGTGTGATATGGTTGTTTTAGGTAAACCCATTTAGGTAGACTCATTATAAAAAATGTCTACTCAATTCTGTATTCTATTGATACGCCTTTGGTCAATACATAATTTTTCAGTGATGTAATGAATTCAGAATATTTGAAAAATGAAATAGTAGCATCGTGAAAAAAAAAACGTGGCTTGAAATTTTTCCACCAAATATGTGATTAAAAATAATTAAGATAAAAGTTTACAGTTTCTTCCATTTATTCTTATTTAGATGCCATTTAACGTATATTTGTGTATACACATTATTATTTTTCACCACCGAACGTACAATAATCGAACGTATTTTTTTTTTCAATACGATTGTAGCAGCTTTGATTTAAATCCTTTAAAAAAATTCTGCTTTTCAATCAACGCGGGCTAGTTATTGCTTGCTTATTGTTGGAGCAATCTTGCTGATGAAGAAGGCAGCGCTACACTACGATTCACCGAACTGTGGTCGCTACCATTCTTATCCTAGCTTGGCTTCGATATCTTCAAAGTCTATTCCATTTTTTCTTGCACCATTTATTTATTTTTTTACTTTTTTAGGTTCTTGTGCTTAGGTGCTAATAACAGAAATCAATAGAAATTGATTAAAATATTTCGTAGTACTATATGGTTAATCTAATAAAAAAAAAATCTAGACAATACAGCCCATTAAGGATCTTGGGTTAAGTCAATACTTGATAAGGAAGTACTCAGACGTTCCTAAATGTAGGCAATGTTAACAGCGCTTAACCCACATAACAGGGTTTTCCTTTGATCTCTTGAATGGTTAACCCTATGATTTTAAGAGAATTGGGCCCTCAAGGGATTCTGAGAGTTGGGATTTAGGGAGTGATAAGTCATTAATAGGGATTGTTAATAATATTTACAAATACATTTATTCTTTTATATGTATTTTTTAATAATTTCAAAAGAAATCAAAATCATATGTTCTTAACTTTCCATTCTTTTTATAGGCCAAATAAAATCTAATGCAAATTTAGTGCATATAATTTAGTGCAAATTCAGGATGCATGGCAAAATATATTTTATTCAAAATATCATAAAATAATCTTAATTTATTAACATGTGATATTATTTTAAAAATGTGTAATTCTACGGTTTTCATTCATAAGCACAGGCGGATCTACGGGGGGAGAGGGCTTTCGGGCTGAAGCCCACCCCCAAAATGGTAAAGTATAATCATGTTTTACAGAAAAAAATATTAAAAACTATCTCTTAAAGTATTATTGTTCGTTTAATTACATTTAATAGGACTTCAACAACCACTTAAACACCATTTCATATAGGTAGTTAAGTTCTTTCTTTTTTTCAAATTAATTATCATTATATGTATATGAAATAAAAATCTTTCGGGCTGAAGCCCCTCCAAAATTAAATCTTGGATCCGCTAGTATTCATAAGTGGATGTCAATAATGATTTAAATGCTTCAGATAAGTAGGTAATTGTAAAGTAGCCAATTGTTGTGGGGAGAATGGATTTAAAATTCTCTATAGGTACAATGCAAAAGATTATTGTTTTCAGGAAAAAAATAACAAAAAAATATAATGGTATTCAACGTCTCCCATCATTTTTTTTATATGTGAAAGCAACTAATATTGCATTAAAAGAAATATTTTATTGGATTATATTCTTTTTCCAAACAATATTTTTTTTTTTAAATTGAGCTTTTATAAAATTAACCCATTTGCCGTTTGAGTTCTTCTTGATTTCGTTTTGATGCTCATTGCCATAGATGTTTGCTAAACGTACATTGTTTCCGTTCCCTATTAATTATACCAATTGTCAAGCTATCAATTGTATAATCATGTAGGCCATGCGACCTACTTCTGAACCGAGAAAACATTTAGAAATTAAATTGTTCTTTCAATGTACATTGAGAAATTATTTTAATTGAGGGATTATTGGTACATTACTTTCGATTTTTTTTATGTTATTTGAATCAAATAAGACAAAATTACAAAATATTTTAAATTCAAACTATATTGCATCTGATGTTAAACCAGTGCTTCTGGATTAAAAATTTAGTGATACAATCTAAAATACATATTTTCTAATTTTGGCCAGATATACAGTCTAAAAATCCTGATGGTCATGAAATACTACGGATATCGTTGGATTGAATAATGTTGACGAGAAATAAAATTTTACAACTTGGTAATAAAAATAAGAATTATACACCCATTCATTCTGTAAAAGAAACAGTATGAAAAAAAAGGTTAGAAACTTGTTTAAAAACAAATATGAAATTTTTATATTTATTTGTAGCCCGACTCAATTTAGCGATGACTTGACAATGTTATTAATAGCGAAGAACTGGCAGAGCGAAAATTGGAACCTGTAGTTCAAGGCTTTGATGTTGGTTGCGTAGTACTTCCTTCCGGGTTTATATAAATATGTATTAATATATTATTTATTCATAAATTAATAGTATTCACATGGATCCATTCTGTTTTGATTTTTTTTTTTCGGTGAGTTGTGAAATAGTTTTCAAAAATAGAGATCGGGGTATCGCCAGTGTAGATTTATAGTATTACTGTTTTGTTCTTTCCAAGCCTCTAAAATTTATATAGTTTGGATAATTCGATTTGTGAATTTTTACAGATCATTAGAAATTTAATTTTAATATCTGTGCCCCGTAGGTAAAGGACACCATACCCATTTTTTTATTAAATTATTTGTTGTTTACCTTTTAAATATTTTTATTGAGAAAAAAAAATACATTTTGCCTCCATTAAGGGCATTGAGTATTTGAGATGTATGAAACAATCATACCATATATACAATAAAAGAAAAACAAAATTATAACAAAAGAAAAGAAAAGAAATCTTGGACTAACAGAATAAATCAAACATGAGACAACATTAAATAAATAAATAAAAACAATATGAAAAACACATTCATATTTATTTACAATATTTACAGTCAGCCGAAGGAGCTCCAAGTGGGGCCTTCTTCCCCACGTGTGGAGAATGTGGAATGTTAATGTTTACATTTAATTAATAAAATAGTTAGAACAAATAAATAGGTTTTATTTATTTCATATAACAAAAATAATCCGTAAAGACGAAAATTTTTAGGTGTGAATATCTCCTAAACGAAGCGTTTGCAGACATACCAAGGGAATTTTTTCTTGTTTTGAGGTCCTTACTTCATTTTTGTAGTGCGGCCACAACCTTAAAACACCCTCTTTATGCAATATATAGTAATTGCGATCTTAAAACATTTCGAGTCTGAGTATTCAACGAAAATTCATGTTTTGAGGCCTCCTGAGTCCAAATAACCAAGTCCTGCAAAATGGTGTGTATGTATGTGTGTTTGATCAGTTTAGCTCAAAAACGAAAAATCGTATGAAAGTGAAATTGCACATTTAAGGTTTGTATATACCTTAGTTGTTACAGCAACTGTTTCATCGTTATAGCGTCTATAATTTTTACTTTCACTTCCCCTTTGTCTGAAAATACTTATTTCTGCTAAGAAGATGGTAAGTGAAATGCGTGTGATGCGCACACAAGATTTTTTTATATTATATTCGTGTATTTTTTTTTTGTATGCCAATTAAATAATTAGATTGCGAAAAAAATGTAATCTTCTTTGTCAGGATTCTACAATAGATATTTTTTTCAAGCATTAAAAACTATTATAGGTATATTAAATTAATCTACTGACGTCTTGACCAAAAATATTGTATAACTGTTTACTAAAGTAAGGACCAACTAATTAAAGAATTTTCTTTGTCATTTATTATGTAAATTACGTTAACAAGCGGTAAATAAATAATTAGAAAATGATTAGGTTGAAAATGGCTTGGTTGATAGTTTGACCTGCATTCATCAGCACCGCGACTTAAAGAATATTGGAGGTCTAGATTAAAACGCGATCCATAAAAAAGCACAGTAATAGGTTTGTTACCTGTAATATAAGATAACTATTACTTTTATAGTTTATTAAACTTTTTTTATGAGGGATTTTGTAGTAGATATGGAATATTGGAAAACCAGTGAAACTTCGTAAAATATTGGATGGAGGAGAAGAAGGTAAGAAAGTGGTTTCCCTCTTAGTGGCGTGTTTCGTTCGAATTTAGTCTTTTTAAGGTTAAGCAGATGTTTACATAACGCTGCTCGGGGTTTCTTTAAAAAAAAAAAAAAAGAAAATTTCTAATGGTTCCACGTTTTATAAGGTTGCATTTATGTTATGTTTATAAAGCGACTCTGGTTTATAAGCCCCGATTTATTTATGAAAATACTTTTAAAAAAAAACTAATTTTCTTTTGTATTTTCGCAATCTTGCCCCTCTCTTTCTCAATATTGAGGTATTCCACCCTACCCTCCTGCCAGTGGGCCATGAGCCAGCCTCGGCGAAACACAGATACTGATTCAGAAATACCCCTGCCTTGTACCGATTTGGTTCGATCAGATCCTATTTTCAACAATATACAAACGAATTCTTTTGTTCCCGGCAAAATTTAGATTTGGAAGTAAACTTTGACTCAGTTATTCGCCTTCAGGTTCCTTTCTTTTTTTTTTTTCTTCTATTCTCTAGCAGATGTTGATAGTGAATGTTTAAAAACTATCGAAACATCCAAATATTTTTCACATATATACATACATACATACATATATATATATATATATAAACAAACTTTAATTAAGAATGTCAACAAGCAAAGCCGCTTCACTTGTAATCACATGAAAATGGGATTATTTTAAAAATAATATAACAGAAATTTGTATAATTAATTTTGATTTATTATTTTCAATAATGAACCAGTATGATCGACCGAAAAATCCAAAAACGTAACCCCTTCTCAAAATTTGAGGTTTCACGTTTCAGCATATGTAGAATTCGAAAAACAAATAAACCTTTTTTTCTCCGTCCGCCGTCCGTGCATTTTCTCCGAAACTACTGGACCGATTTTTTTCAAATTTGGATATAAAATCAGAGCTCACCCGAGGATGATCCTCCTTCATCGACATTATTATCCGCCTTTTAGTTTCAAAATGGCGGCCGAAAAACCTGCGTTGCTATAGACTGTAGCACCTAAACCAATGTATCGATTTCAATGAAACTTTGCCAAAGTAATTTTTTTTCCGCCCTTTAAATTTATCAATATAACATACTTAAACGAAAAGAAGCTGGAAAAAAAGTTACGAGGGATGTTAAAATTAAATTCCGTATAACTCAAAAAGTATACGCTTTTTTGGGGATATTGTGATAAGATGATTCAAAGGTATTTAAAGTAATGCTATTTTTTTTAACATATTACTAATGATTAAAAAAGAGTTAAGTCCAATAATTGGACTTTTATTTATTTTTCTTTGTGATTAGGAAGGTAATGGGTACTTTTGATGTATAATTGTTTGGAAATAATAAACCATTGTGAAATCATTTGCAGCGTTTTTCATATATATCTTACTGTTTGTGATAAGTTTTTTTTTCTAATAATGGCCTAACTATAAAATGAATTAATCTTTTTATAGATCTCAGTCATTACTAAACGAATGTTTTTTTTAAGTTTTAATTCATTGATAATAAAGTGTATTTAATCACTCCACTAAAAGATGCTTAACGGTGTTTTGAGCAGATGTCTCGAACGATTTTTATTTTTAACGGCTACAATTTCTCAGTGGGATACCGTGAATGTTTTGAAACTATTTGTGCACAAAATACTGAAAACTATTTTTATTATAGTTTAAATATCTCGATTATTAATCGATTTGAAATTATATCATGTGATCGTAAGTTATGAAAATAAATTGTTAATATTTTAATTTCTAAAAATGTTAAAATAAAAAAGAGAAGAATAGTTGGGGTGGTCAGTCAAAAAAGAAGGCAAAAATAAATGATAGTATTTATTTTTACATATGCCGACGTTTCGACCTGAAGTTCAGGCCATCATCAGGGCTAAGAAAAGAACTAGATAACACGGTATGAGAAACATAAAAATTACAGTAAAATGAAGTTGTTAGAATAATGACAATAGTAAGAACAAGAGACCAATAATAATAACAGGTACAAAGTGTAGAATGATGAAGTAAACATAGTCGAAAAAGGTGACATAAGTATTGTAAAGGGAATCTTAGAATAAAATGTAAAACAGAAAAATATGAAGCTATATAAGAAATGGAAATAAATAGTAAAATTGAGATGTTGTAAAGTCTATCAATATGTACAGACAAAGTATGAAATAACAAAGAGTTAAAACAGAGAAAAGGAATGAAAGGAAGCAGGAGAGAAACTGAGAAGGTTGAAATAAGAAAGAGAATAAGTGAGAGAAATTATAACAACCTGACTGCTCCCCTTCCCTTTACAATACTTATGTCACCTTTTTTGACAATGTTTACTTCATCATGTTCCAAAATTAAATTATATACATTTAATATAATTTAATTTAAAAAACATCCATAATTATATTTAAAGAGTTGGCCAGTAGAGGAGGCAATTAATTTTAGGATAGTTGTCTTTTGTAGTTTCAAATGTTGAAATTATAACTACAAATCTGTCGATTTTATTCAATTTTTGCTTAAAAATACATCTATTATATTTGAA
The DNA here is from genome assembly GCA_928085145.1 of Nezara viridula. NCBI lineage: Eukaryota > Metazoa > Arthropoda > Insecta > Hemiptera > Pentatomidae > Nezara > Nezara viridula. Next base: position 219,328,620 of record OV725077.1, on the reverse strand, counting down.
GAGAAGGCTGGATGGGGAAATTTTAACATTTGCCGATGTTTCTACCCGAATTTCAGGCTTTCATCAGGTCTGAACTTCGGGTAGAAACTTCGGCAGATGTTAAAATAAAATATTATTATTTATTTTTTCCATTCATACCATACCACCCTTCTTTTCATTATTCACTACAGTCAACCATCAATCCACAATTATGAATCTATTATATTTATTGATACCATTTTTTTTTCACCTTGGAAAGGAGAGGGGCAGCTGTTCAACCTTGCACCTACGCTCAAGATTATTTCAAAAATGGCAAATTTAATTCTTTCATGGTTTATATTCTAATAGGTTCACAAGTTTTAGATTTGTTTGAAAAAAAAATAAATAAAACGTGTTCTAAAAATAAATAATTCGTCGGTATTGCAAAAAGTCACTAACAAGAGGGCATTACATTACAGTTAATGGGCCTCCGATTGCTAGACAGTTTGCTAACACACCGAACTTGCGGTTGACAGTGGATGGTATTGTGGCTTCAGTCTCGCTTGGCCATCTTGAACATTTAGATTAAAAAGAAAAAAACATTTTTTCCAAAATATTATGCAGGATTATTTTAATTCAAATTATGGTTGGGCCTGCGGTCAAAATTTATTTATTTACATCACTATTATCATTATTAATTTTTTTTAAATATAAATCCTTGTTATAAAAGTTAATCTTTTACCGGAATCTTTCGTTCTCAATATATGTGGAAATATCTCTTTGAAGATATTACTTTTTATACACGACCTCTGTATATCTTTCAACATTCAATGTCAGGTGTATATTTAAGCGGTGATATATTGCCTTCGCAACAGGCCGCGCGGGAGCCTGCATCTGTTGCCAAAACCTCTGACCTTCTTCCCAATGTTATCCCGTCATGCTCCGCTATGTACGCTGCCAAAGGTTACATCTAACCCTAATATTTATTATTATATATTACTTACAGCCGGTGTTAAAAACTTGAAAGGATTATATGTGTCTGCTCTTTTCATATCACTGTGTCATTGTTGTTATATATATTTTTTTAAATAGATCCTGTGGAAAATTCTTTAAATGATATAACATACATAGTTGTATATTACAATTTACATGATGAATGCGGTACCTGATGAACTTGGATAGCAGAATCAAAAGGGACAAGATTAGAAACACAGAAGATCCCGGTCGCGTATTTACAAACCCTATACTGATTCAGACACCTGATGGGGAACTTTAGTCGTTTAAAATTAATATCATATATATATATAATAGCTTTGACCCCTATATATATATATATATATATATATATATATATATATATATATATATATATATATATATATAGAGGAGTCAAATGCTGGAGAAGTTTGGACGATCTTAAGGGGGCGATGCAGGTTTATTATGGTGAAGACCATTTAATCAGCAAGAAAGAAGATAGCTTCGAAGTGAAGATAGTCCCAATGTGCACCTTCAGTAGCAATCGAAAATAGAGTGGTCTTCAACATAATAAACCTCCATCGTCCACTTAATATCATGTCAAACTGCCAAAATGCATTTGACACCCTTTTAGCAGCATCTTGAAATATTCTGTTCATCTGTCTACTATACATTCGTTTGGCCATATAATTGAAACTGGTCCTTTTTTTCTTTTCCGAGGTTTCGGCACTTCCTTTCTCGTTCGCTTAGTGAATCTTTCCGATTTTTGGGTTCAATTTTGCGTTTTCCCTCATTTTGAGACCAAATCCAAACATTCATTTTTGGTTACTAGAAGAACTTATAGTTCCACCCTTTCCATCTTTATTTGTGCAGAGGGAATAATGCATTCAATATTTAAATTTCCTATTTTTTTTTTATGATATGGTCCAACTTCCGAACAATTTATTCCGCAATTTCATAAAAATAAGTTTTACTAAACAACCCGGCAACTATTGATTACATGTAGATGTAATTCAGGTTAGGTGTATATTATTTTAGTTTATAAAACAGGTATTGATAGGACTCATTTTCTAAAAAGTATTCTGAATTTAAATTACCTCTAAGAACCAGTAAATATGCAAAACAAAGTGTTAAATTGCAAACGTTAAATAACAAATTCAAGATATTCAGCAAAGTATTTTTTAATTAAGTTTTATTATTATATTATATATCATTATTATAATAATATCATTTTTACAATAGATGTCTACTTAAACGACCTCCATATAGAATAAAGTAAGTTAAATAAAAAAATAAAATTAAATAATAAATTAGGAAAAAAAATTGTTTGATTTTTTTTGACAATTAAATGATTAAATTAATATTTGTTCGTTAATAAAAACAATATTAAATATGTTATTACCAATACCAAAAACGTTATTATATTCACTATAACTAAGCCATTTATGTGTACAGAATTGTGTGGTAGAGGCTTGTAGGCACCTACGCCGGCACCGCTTTTCTTCCGCATAAGTGCATTTTCTAACGGAACTGCTTCAAATATTTTAAAAAGTAATCAGTGTTTTAGAAAGAGAAATATACTCTCCAGATGTTTTATTTCAGTACATTTTGCATTATTGTTGGCAGTTTAATTACAAACGACGCTTTATTTTCAACATGAAAATTGTTTGGTTAAAATATTTGACTTTACTGTTGTTTTTTATTTCCTAAAACAATTATTTTTTTAATATTTGTTCATTTTTTATTATTCTCTGACTATTCAGCTTTAATAAAAGACCAACCATAAAGAAATTAAGCCAAGTGCAGATTCTCAGTGACCAAAAGACTAACTAAAGTCAAAGTCGTCAATCCGCCATCTTTGGGGCAGTGCGTTCACTTTTTTTGTGGGAAGATTGGCTTTTTTTTAAATAAGTAGTTACAAGGAACACAGCGATATGCAATTTATAGGGATCTGTGGGGAGGGGAGGTGCACGATAGAGGGGTCTGGTCCACAGACTACAACAGGTTTAGGGATGGTCATCTACTTCGATATTATCTACTTTAGATTTCGTCACTTCGATATTTTAATTTGAAAATGAAAATTATAACTACCTTTTTCGGAAAGAGCTGGTCGAGATATGAACCTGATCGTTAGAAAAAATATATACTCATCTTGCCTGTTTCATAATCATTTCGCTGAATGCGATATATGGACCAATGGAAGGTATATTTGGTTGAATGGAAATTTCTGGGAAAAAATAACTGAGAAATACGAAGATAGGCAGGAAATAGAAAATGAATTTTACTAAGGAGGGTAGAAGAATTGATAGATTCCATTTTTTTTTATTTAGAAATATAATAATCTGTCACGTGGACTATATTTATAGTGAGATTTGAACACACTCACACTAAATATATCCATTAATTAATTTTAAGAGGAGGGAACCTATGTGCTAGTGAATCAATATTTATATTGATATTTTCTACTGACCACTATTTTGATGGTATCAATAGTTATAGGTCGATAATAATATTTATATCGGGCCTTCGATATCCTATCTCTACAACAGGTAGACATATAAGCGACTGTGTGATAAACATGGCGTAAAGGGAAACTTTGATACTAACCTTTTGTTTTTAATCATTTCCAAATATCGAATTATTTTCAAAAACTACAGAATTGAATTATAAGAAATTTCGTGTAGTTCGATGAACATCTTTAGGCACTAAAATGAAATCGTAATTTATTTATTTCAATATTTTTATGATAATTTAATGGTATTTTTGAAATTTGAATAGATTAATAGGTTTTCAGTTATGAGTTATAAATATTAGAAAAATCATATAAACAGGGACCTGTTTTTTTTCTCGAAAATTCAAGGATTATTTTCAAAATTTAAAATATGAATCATAAATTTATTCAAAATTGATAACTTTTTTCAGAGATTTGTTCAGTGTAGTTTATTTACTTCATCTGAATCGTAGAGCAAGTAGAAAAGATTTTGTGAGAATACGTGAAAAAAAAAATATTATTTTCACTTTTAAAATATTTTAAATTTTCCTATATATGTTATACTTTATTTAGTTAGAATCGGTAATAATCTGTCCGAAAAATTTGAGGTTTGTTCGGGTTTAAAACAGAGGGATTCCCTTTCGCCTATCCTGTTCAATTTGGCATTAGAACATGCCATTAGGGAGGTAATGCGTACCGAAAAAGGTTGGATCTAGGTGGGACAACATCCGTGCTGGGCTATGCTGATGATCTGGTACTGTTAAGCGAAGGCGTGGAAACTATAAAACTAAATACGACAACGTTAATGAAAGCCGGTAAAGAACTAGGACTCGAAATAAACGCGGATAAAACAAAATATATGGTTAGCTGCAAAAATGTCGATACTGCTGATGATATCGATATAGATGGTTATATGTTTGAACAGATAGAGAAATTTAGGTATCTAGGTTCTACAATAACTAGAAAAACGAAATTGAAGAAGAGATTAAGGTTAGACTGAAGGCGGGAAATGCTTGTTATTTTTCTGTGACAAAACTAGTTAGCTCGCGCCTCTTGTCCCGGAACTTAAAAATTAGAATCTATAAAACCATTGTCTTACCTACAGTTGTTTATGGATGCGAAACTTGGCCGCTTACATTAAGGGATGAGCAGCGTCTTAAGGTTTTTGAAAATAAAGTATTGCGTAGAATATTCGGACCGAAGAAGGATGAGTTAACCGGAGAGTTCAGATGGTTCCACAACGCCGAATTGCGTGAACTGTATCCGGGTAATATAATTGAGGCAATTTCATCGCGGCGAACCAAATGGGCTTGTAAAGTTGTTGGGCTTAGTAACGGGAGAATTCCTAAAAGGTTAATATTTTCTGTACCGAATGGTAAACGTCCGAGGAGTAGACCGAAGCGAAGGTGGGAAGATTGCATTAAAGCCGATCTGAAGGGACTGGGTTTGGACGGCGAACGGTGGAGGGAGGTGTGTAACAAGCGATTACCTTCGGGTTCGCTAAGCCTGTTATTATTATTATTCTTTATTTTTTATCACTTAAAAAAAAGGTATTTTCCTGGAGTGAGGAAGAATTAACTTCAACCACTTCACGTTAATTTTTGTAGTTTTATTGGATATTTAGGAAGCTTATATTATTATATTATATTATTATTTTGTTAAACTTTATTTAATTTTGTTAAAACATAAGTTTTCAAGTTTTTAGATGTTAAACATTGAGTGAGGCTATCTTAAACAGAAATAAAAATACATTTTTCCTCTGAATTTGTGTACCATTACATGCCCTTCAATTCAGACGTATCTTCGTTCTGCGAGAAGTGCCAATCGGCATTTCTGAAATTCCTCCGTTATTATTTACTAATTTTCCATTTGATTTGATGTTGAATTAATTCAGTCAGTTTTCAGATTAGTCTTTTTAGTTTTCATTTAGGATGTGAGCTATAACAGGTTACCTGCTGAACAAAAAAGCAGATTTTTCCACCTACACAACGCAGTGGAAACCATTCTATCTTCTTCTTTGCTTGTCTTGCAGCATGATGATGTTTACCATTATTATTATTATTATTATTATTATATATTCATTATGTTCTTATTGTGTTTCAGACTGAGAGCGAGGGGTCGGACCGCGGCGGCGGGGAGGACGGGCGATTGACGGAGGATGACGTTAGCCCTGGGGAGGACGCGGACGGGCTCAGCTACTGCGAGGTCCACGACATCCCCCCGCCCCCGGATGGCGGCTACGGCTGGGTCATCGTTATCGCCTCCTTCATGTGCAACATGATCGTCGACGGCATCGCCTACACATTCGGCGTGTTCCTCGGCGAGTTCGTCAACTACTACGGCGAGGGGAAGGGCAAGATAGCCTGGGTCGGCTCCCTCCTCTCTGGCATGTACCTCTCTGCTGGTATGTATCAATTCTGATGTTTAAATAGTACATGTAGGATATTGCTATCAAGGCATCATAGTAAACATGCATATGTATCTTTTATTTTGGAATCTTCCAGTAGTTTAACCGTATCCGCTATCTCCTCCCATTTAAACCCCGACAACTCCTGGTTTCCTCACTTTGACTATAGGTGTCTGGTGTACGGCGGACTCTTGGGAGAATTCGAGGCCAAACTTAAACGCCTAATGAACTGCGCAATACGTTTTGTCTTTGGAATCTCAAGAGATACGCATATATCACCCAGCAACAGTATCCTTCCTATATTGGTTCAAATCCTTCCTTTCAAATCGGTCCCAGTAAGTAGTTGTCCCAGGTCAACCTCCATCTAAAACCCTCCCCCTCTCCTGTGGTGTCCCTCAAGGTTCCTCTTTATCTCCTACTCCGTTTGCTATTCACATTAATGACCTTCCTCTCCTGATCCATCACTCCCAATACCATATCTATGCAGATGATTTCCAAATATATCTGTCCTTCCCACCCACCGACCTTTTATCAGCCACAGAAGAATTTCAAGAAGACTTCGATAGGATTTGTGATTTGACGAGAGCTAACAAGTTGAATTTGAATGCAGAAAAGACGAAGGCAATCTTAATAGGCTCCAATTACCTCCTTAAAACTGTTCCTAATATTCCAACTCTGTTCCTGCATGATAATCCCATCAAATTTTACCCCACCGTCAAAAACCTTGAAATAACCTTCGATCAAACACTTTCCTGGAAAAAACATGTATCCAACATCTCCCGCCGTACCTAATCCTCCTTATAAAACGTCTAAATTACTCCCGTCACCTATTTCCTTTTGAAACCCGTAGGCTCCTTGTAACTTCCTTAATATTTCCCCACTTTGACTATTGCTGTACGGTATATGGGGGCGTCTCTAGGGATTTTGAGGCAAAATTAAAACATTTGATAAATTGCTTTGTACGATTCATCTTCGGGATCCCAAGGGACGCCTCTGTTTCCCATTTTTATGCGGAGTTAAAGTGGCTTTATCCTTCCTACTGTCGTAAGTATTTCCTGGCATCCTTCTTCTTTCATGTCGTCCGATCTCGCCGTCCTTCATACATCTCCGAGCTCCTTCAATTCAAATATTTTGTTCGTTCCCGGTCTTCTGATTTATACATAAGGGCCCATCGAACCGCTGCTTTCGACAGATCTTTCATTATCCGATCCTTATCCCTATGGAGAATACGACAACGTTAATGAAAGCCGGGAAAGAACTAGGACTTGAAATAAACGTGGATAAAACAAAATATATGGTTAGCTGCAAAAATGGCGATACTACTGGTGATATTGATATAGATGGTAATATGTTTGAACAGGTAGATAAATTTAGGTATCTAGGTTCTACGATAACTAGAAAAAACGAAATTGAAGAAGAGATTAAGGTTAGACTGAAGGCGGGGAACGCTTGTTATTTTTCTGTGACAAAACTACTTAGTTCGCGCCTCTTGTCCCGAAACTTAAAAATTAGAATCTATAAAACAATTATCTTACCTACAGTTCTTTATGGATGCGAAACTTGGCCGCTTACATTAAGGGATGAGCAGCGTCTTAAGGTTTTTGAAAATAAAGTATTGCGTAGAATATTCGGACCGAAAAAGGATGAGTTAACCGGAGAGTTCAGACGGTTACACAACGCCGATTTGCGTGAGATGTATCCGGGTAATATAATTGAGGTAATTTCATCGCGGCGAATCAAATGGGCTTGTAAAGTTGTTGGGCTTAGTAACGAGAGAATTCCTAAAAGGTTAATATTTGCTGTGCCGAATGGTAAGCGTCCGAGGGGTAGACCGCAGCGAAGATGGGAGGATTGCATTAAAGCCGATCTGAAGGGACTGGGTTTGGACGGCGAACGGTGGAGGGAGGTGTGTAACAAGCGATTGCTGGTGTCGGCATCGAACCTTCGGGTTCGCTAAGCCTTATTATTATTATTATTATTATCCCTATGGAACTCGATCCCTCCCGACATGCTTCAATCCAAAACTCTTCCTACCTTTAAAACCCGCCTGTTCAACCATTTCTTATCCATCCAGTCCCCATGAAATTGTAAATAGTTCTGTAAATATGTATATAAATTATCATATCGTTCCTCATTATTTTTACTTTATGTTTATTTTCAATTTTTCATTTTTTTGTTATTATTAACTGATTTAAATTAGAAAGTAACTTATAATTTACTTTATTATTTTTTTTTAATTTGACTATTTACTTACTCTATATTTTTTGTTTATGTATCTCTGAGGCTCCTTAGCCCATATTTTTGTTTTTCTGTATTATTCTAAACGGACTCGTCCCAGAATAAATAAAGCATTATTATTATTACACCAAGTTGAAGTGGCTCTATCCATCCAACCGCCGTCTGTACTTCCTTGCTACCTTTCTATACCAAGCCATCAGAACTCAGAGATCTTCCTATTTTTTTTTAACAGCCTACAATTCAAATTTTCCATTCAATCCCATCCCACTAGATCCCGTACTTCTGACCTCTATCCACCTCCTCACCGAACTGCTGCGTTTGACAAATCCTTTATAATTCAAGCTGTCTCCATCTGGAATACCGTCCCTCCCGATATCCGACATGCGCAATCAGTTTCCTCATTTAAATCTCTCCTTTTTAAGTTCCCCAGAAATGATTTTGTTTACTTATATTAATTTATTTTCATATATTTGTATTATATATATATTTTATTTTTCTTCCAGTATTTGAATTTTAATGTGAATTGAAAATATTTAATATAATTTCATGGCCACAAAGGCATTTCCTCTGTATCTGTAATTTGTCCTAAAGCGACAACAGTCCCAGGATAATAAAAATCTATTTTCATTTCATTTCATAGTATGACTCCCCAACGCGCGGGTGTTGGAAACTAGACGGTATTCATACGTTATCCATTAGCACCTTGGCTTTATGTTCTTCGTAGGTGTCTTCTTATCTATATCCTTAAGTCTCCTCCTTTTTCTTCTGTCTTATTGTAATTTTCCATCCAAAAATGAATTCGTTGTAGTACGAGTAATTGTGATCTGTCGGGATCTTCTACCGGCCTTCTACCGGTGTGAGATGTTTTAGAACAACACAGGGAAACTATATACAGTATTTATCTTCATCTCTTCTAAAGTTCAATTTCATATTTGTTATCAGACTGCTAAATGAAATATACTGTGGCTATTTTTACATTAGTAGTCGATTTTTGCCAAAATTTATTTATTAAGATAATAATAAAAAAATTAACGCTATGATTTAAAATAGAATCATTGAAAATAAATGAAAAATATAAAAGAATAACGGGACAGGAATAATATTTTCAGATAAATATGTAGCGAGAGACAAAAATATTTTGTTTTTTAGGAGACATACTTGTAATTTTGTGACATCCTAGTTATCCAACCATTATTTATTTATTTATTGTTTTGTTCATTATTTTCGTGATTAATTATTGGGATCGAGCAAGTAAACAAAAGTCAACATCCTACACCATATTGGTTTTTATTTTTTAAGATACATAGAACTTTTTTTTTAATCTCATAACATTAACATATTTGATCATTTTCTTATCTAAGGAGGAGAAGTAGATGAAATTGATACAGCTTGATTTTTCACTGATCCCCGACTTTTGAAAAAAAATAAATATAACCGTATTAAGGAAAACATGTTTGCGTATCAGTCAGTGAAAACCTGGAGTCAGTCAGTTTTTAAAAGTATTGGATGGGATTTAATGGAATTTATATTGTACAGTCTATCTACTAACCTGAATAATCTCTAAAAATTTCATGAAAATCTGATTAACGGTAGTGTTGCCCAAATGCGACATCGAGACGAGTCTTGGTTTGGTCCTGCAAACTCAGTCTTCGTCATGGTCTTGGTCTTGCGCAAGAGTCTCGCAACAGTCTTGCAGTTACTCAGTAGCCTATTACTGTATCTTTTTAAATAGGAGAAACCTAACTAAGTCCAAATGAAAAATTAGAGGAGTTAAATGCAAAAGTTTATTGGTTATACTAATTATTAACACATAGTAACTAAGATAGTCAAGTATTAGTAGCTATTTTGCCTTGATTTTTATTTTAAAAATCGATTTTTTTTTTACCAGTCCTAATCTTGCAACAATTAGGCGGCCTTGGTATTGGTCCAATTTTGGACAAAACTAATTAACGGTAGTTGTTAATATGCCCGTCACATGAATTCGCCGGAACCGAATTTCTTCCTGGGTTTCTATAACTTAAAAAAAAAAAAATGTTGACCTATGGATACAATTTTCCTTCGGTGGTGAGGATCTAAAAATTAAAATAAAATAAAATTCTTTTAGCATCTAAAAATTTCCTAATTGTATTCTTAAACTCTTAAAAAGCTTTACAGTTCAGATGACCTTTATTATATTTTTTTTTTATTATTTTATTACTAAGCAGTAAAGGAAGACTTTTAATCTGATGAATTGATTTTCCCCATAATGCCTCCGAGCCTTATGACTTTATTTCGTTTATAGGTCATAAACCTTACCTTTTACCTTGATGAGTGGGTAGGGATGGCTGCTGTTTACGTTTGTGGCCTAAGAACGCGATTTCTCGTAAATATGTTGTTGTTTTTTTAACTATTCGTATAGCACATTTCAAATTATAGATAAAATTTCTAATTCCTTTTAATTAAGTAATTTCAGAAAAGTTCGATTTCTACCAGGCCTGAGTTCTTTACGGCGCAAACCATTGCATTACCATAATTATTTTAATATATAGATATAAATATGTGGAAATAAAATTGAATTTCATCGAAATGTCAGTTGTTATTTTACGACAGTGAAATTCTTTAGGCTTAATAATAAAATTAATGGAAACGCAAGTATACACCTATATGAAAAGAAACGCCCTCGAGCATTACCCGACTAGTGCCTAAGGGACTTAATATTAAGGTCCACGTGTCCTAATATTTGGTCCCTTTGGTCTTATTAACAGCCCTTGATGACGGGGTCTTGTGTGACGTACACGACAATCCTTTTAGCTCAATATCGGCCACAAACATATCAAAGCAGTTTAATATTGTTTGTGCAATTTTTGTCTACTTTACTTTTAACACATCCTAACACTCTAACGAAATATATTTCATTTGATTTCCTCCATATATCTAAGATATATTTTACAAATATGAGTAAGAAACAAATTCGCCGTTATATTATGAATAGTGTTAAACGAGACTCGGAAACCGTGCACTCGCTGCGTAAAATTATTAAAGCCAAACATTTAATTGTTCTGTGGGAAAAAAAAAAATCGAAAATATTATTTGCTTTTCCCCATTTTTTGAAATTTTAAATATCATGCCTTCTTAATATTTTATTATTTAATTTATTTCTTAAAATTATGTATTCGTAGTAATATAGAATGATTTGATTAAGTATTCTAGGCTTCGTAAAAAAACTCTTTTATCTTCATATATTTTGTCGATACCTCATATTTTCGTTAATTCTTCATCAAATCCAATGATCGATCCCTCATTTTGAAGATTTGTATCTCCTTCAGGTGGGGAAAATAGTCACATCTCCCTAAAATTTCAGGAAAAAAAATATGAAGGAAAAGAAACTTCATTTGTGAATAATTCAAACATTTTATTGTAGATTGCGCCCACGATTATCTCAAAGATTACTAAATTCCCTACAAATGGGGTACCCATTCCCCCTAACGTCGATAATGCAAGAATCTACCCCCCTCTCTCTCCCAAGATATTTTATTGCTCACCTTTTTATTATAACAGAGTAAGGGAAAATAGAATTAGAAAAATCGTAGATCATACACAATTACAATTTTTTTTTCTGTTCTTTTCTACCTCTCCATTTAGGCTATACGGAGTTTTCCCTGGCCGGGGAATTTAATATCTCCTGCAGCACCAGGACGCGAACTCGTACTTTTTTTTTAACTCTCATTAACTTCGGTTATCTAGTTGCTGGGCGACTCGCGGTGTTGTGCATACGCGTTTGCCCATTCGACCACCCCGCCCCCCATACACAATTACTCTTGTTGCTGTCTGTCTCCTGTTTTCTTTTAGTTCCTTATTCTGAAACTTTTCATTCCGAAAATTCATAAACCCTTAAAAAGTTTGATGGCGCAACTTGCGCCATAAAAATCTCCTTCTGGGCACAAAAGAATCATCGAAAGCGGACCATTGGCAAGGATACAGCTGATTGTAATTTCTAGACATGTCGGTTTAAAACATGAATCCAATTTTTAAATTTTTTTTTCTTGATCGATTACAGTAACCAAGAAAATAAGAGTTAATCCTCCATCTTGTGTCACGTTACATTATTTTGTCGTTTGTTTAATGATCAATATACTTAGCGAATTATTCGCATGGACGAACTAGTTTGTATTTTAATATTCAGTATTTATTTGGTGAAATCAACGATTTTCTTATCAATACTTTGGCCAGTTAGTAGAAGCCTTTTGTAGAAACGTGGATGACAGACATAAAATTGAAAAAATGGAGGATTGGGAACGAGGTTTACTCATCTGATATTTATTTATCTAAATGTTTTAGATTAGTAAAGCTAATTCGCTTAGCGATGTCGGAGGTTCGACCCTGTCAAATCTAAATTTCCTAGTACACACTTTATCACAATTCTACCTCGTTAATTGATATAACAAAAATTCAACATAAACTTATATAAAGAGGAGCCATTTTATAAAAAAAAAAAAATAGTTACAAAAGCTGCTGCTAAAATAATTGAAATATAAGTTTTCACCTATTTATAAGGCGGAGCTTGAGGGAGATTGTTTAAACATTGGATTGATATAACAGCGTGGCTAGGTAAGAATTGCCCTGGAGCAGTGCCACACGCCCCCCCTTCTCCCCTCTCTCTCTCTTAGAAATCGGTGTAATTATTCAACTTGTGCCTAATTCCGATTGCTGATACAAATAACAATTTTACACTGCTATTTAACCAAAACATATATTTCGTTAAAAATAATTACAGTGTTTATAAATCAATTTAAAAGTTGACAAATCTGAATAAGAATTAAGAAATAATTTCTTCACATTTCATGAGTCTCCAGGCAAACAGCTGCAATAGAATAAACCCCTTATACTCCAAGGCTGGCTATATCTAGTTTATCCTTGAATTGCCACAGGAAAACCTGTTTTCCTTTGGATTGGACTTCCTTTGTGGATCTTGAAGGTAGTGGCTGTGATTCTCAATGTCAGAATGTCTTACATGATTCAACAATTATATTCTTGTTTTAAATAGCTAAGATAGTCATACAAATAATTGATTTTCGTACTTGAGAATGGTAACTAAAGAAAAGTCATGGCTGGAAACTGACTGTAAGTTACTTCTAAGGAGTTTGCAGGATGGGCAGAAGGGATGCATGGAACACGAGCCACACTTACTAAGCCATACCTCATGATGGGGGATTATTTTAATCATAAATTAACTGCAAGAAAAATAACTTTTTTTTTAATCAGGCAAGAACTTATTGTTTCAATAAAAAAATGGTCGTTTTTATAAAAAATAAATCCTACTCTGCTATAAATTGTCTAGGTAAACTACTGTATGAGTGATACCATACCTGTTTTTTTTTTTATGGATAAGTAGCTGCTCAATTTACACTATATATAACCCTTTTTAGAAAATTTTATTAATTCGCCTTATGTGGAGGTGAACTGATTTGTTATTATCCAGTTGGTTTTCACAATTAATATATAAATCAATCTAAAGTTCTAATGATGAATTAATAGTTTAAAATTTATAAAATATGTACAAAATCTTAATAATACCATAAAGTGATGTATCAGACTTTTCCGCTAATTTTACAGTCTCTATTTTCTTCTTGTACAAACCAATACTCTTGACTTGATTCGATTTGAACTGAGGAAATTATTCCACTATATGGTATTCGAATATGTTTTATTCTATTATGATTGGTTTATTAAATTAACTTTTGTTTTAATATTCAGTCTAAAATCGTTGCCTTTGATTTTTCTGTAGCTTCATACGCCCTGTATATTTTCATATATACAAATTTATGTAAGACTCAAATTCAGTTAGCTTACAACCATGTATGAGTCGAATGCAGTAAAGTTTATTTATAATATTATTCTAAGCCTGAGAGTGACTGTTGCATAAGCTCTTGAAGTTTTCTTTTCCTACAGGTCCGCTTGTTAGCGCACTCACAAATAAATTTGGATGCCGGACTGTCTGCATCTCTGGAAGCATAATTGGTTGTGCAGCTTTTGTTCTCAGCACTTTCTCTCCAGATGTCAACATGCTTATGATTACATATGGTATTATGGGAGGTGAGTAAATGTCACCATATAAAGTATAATGGTACCCATACTATTAATATTTTCTCAGTTTTAAATAATTAATTGATGAAATAACAATTCTCTTTTAGATATATTTAATGAAAAATTTTTTTCTCTTCCGTGTTAATTTTATTTATTTACTTTTGTCCAATGTTTTGTGTTACTCACCTATTGTCAAGGACAATTTTAAACTGTTAGTAGGTATTCCATCCATCTTATTGCTATGTATTGGATGTATATTAAAAACATTTGTCCTTATTATATTATATTATTTAAGTTTAAAATAAAATAAAGAAAGGAGATGGTCCGTGGTGGCGGTCATAAATAGGCTACATAGTGGTAAAACTATTTTATTCAAAGCCGACGTTTCGACCCGACTTTGCAGGTCTTCTTCAGGAAGGAACTGTGTTCTAAGTGAAACTCCTAACTGAACACACCTCCCTGAAGAAGACCTGCAAAGTCGGGTCGAAACGTCGGCTTTCAATAAAATAGTTTTACCACTATTTAGCCTATTTATGACCCCCACCCTGGATCATCTCCTTCCTTTATAATGCAAGGGTCAACTATTAAATATTCAATATTAAAATAAAATACATTTTTTCTCTCTAAGATGGATTTTTTTCATTATCACATTTCACTGGGGTTGAAACTGCCATATCAATAAAATGTGTCAATGAAAAACATCTTTCTTAAAGACGAAAGAAATTATTTTATTTGAAACTTAAATAATATAATAAGGAAAAATGTTTTTAACGTGCAATATATAATAATAAGATGGATGAAATAACTATATTAACAGTTTTAGATTGTCCTTGATGATTGGCGAATAACCCAAAACGTTGAAAAAAGTAAATATATAAAATTAACAAGGAAGAGAAAACAATTTTTATTAAATATAGCTAAAGCTATTATAACTCTTTCTTACTAAATACTATCAATTATCAAATAATATATGAAGAAACAATTCTCTTGCATGAACTAAAAACTCATCCATTTTTCTTTTCTTTTTTAATGTTCTTTTTACATAACAATCATAAATTGTATAATATTATTGGATTTATTATTCCAAATTGTTCATAATTGTCTAGCTTTTATATAGTGCAGTAAGAGAAAAAGATTTGATTTATTAACAACTATGTTATCTAACAATAAAAACCAAGCAAGAATAATAACATTTCTGTACTATCTTCGAAATTAACTAGAAAAAATCTAGAAGTTTACATTTAATGAAAATGTTGAGTATCAATTTTTTTCATCAAGATATAAATTGATCGCTTATGCTCTGAGAGTCAAAATATGTTGTCAATAATGTTTGGTTTTTGGTTTCCTTTTCTAGGTATCGGATTCGGCCTGATTTACCTACCTGCTGTAGTCTGTGTTGGCTATTACTTTGAGACCAAGAGATCTTTAGCCACAGGTATTGCTGTATGTGGTTCAGGATTTGGAACATTTGCTTTTGCACCTTTTGCCACTTTACTTCTTGAATATTATGATTGGAAAGGGGCAAACCTTATATTAGCAGGACTTATTCTCAACTGTGCTGTGAGTGTTCTTATTAACAAATAGTTGGTATAACAGTTATGTTGTTTGTATCTTCCTTATTAAAAATGAATAAGTTTTATCAAATATTTCAAAACAAATCAATATGATCTCATGAAAATTACGTTCCTTTGTTTTTATGTAATGCATGGAATTATTTATACTTATTTCTCTCCCCTTTTCTTTATTTTTTCTTAATTTATAAACATATATATAGAGTGTCTTGTATTAATTAAGTTGAAGTTTCCAGCCATAAACCAATTATGTAAAGAAATGATATAACTTTCTATACAGTCACTTAAAAGTATTCTTGTTTTCAGTAAAAATGAGACTACTATTAACTGTTGCAGAGCTTTTATCTCTTTTTTTTTCTATGATCTGGGATACATTGTAATAAACATAATTTCCTTTGTACAAATTTTATTTATAACAATAGAAAATTTAAAAATAATTATTTTTCAAATATTTTTCATGTAATGTGGTTATAAAACTATGTTTTTCTTCTTAATTCCTGTCATAGAAATCGATCCGTATTTATCAATCGCAAACTTAAGTTTTAGTTAAATTTATGTTTAAAATGAAGAAACCTACTTATTGCTTGAATTTATTTCATGAAAACGTAAATATAGGGCTAGAAACATAAAGTTTGTCACATATAAATACATAACAATTCCTATGCCAGAAATATGGGAGAAAAACACAATTTCATAACCAATTTACTTGAAAAATATTTGAAAATATTATGTTAATTACAATACATCCCAGATCATGGAAAAATAACAAATAAAAGCTTGGCAACAGTTAATTGTAATAATTTTAGTTAAAAACACTAGTACTTTTAGGTGACTGGATAGAAAATCACTTAATTTATTTACAAACTTGAGGTGAATCTCAAGTATTTGCCTAATGAACCTCAATTTAATTAATATGGACTTGAAGTTTATCAAACGAGAAAGTTTTTCTAGTAGTATCTGTAGTTATAGTATGCATTGATGTCTACAGTTAGATAATGATAAAAAAAAAATGACAAATAATTTTTGTTTTTTTTTAAACAAAACTTAGCTTAGTTTAGTCGCTCAAAAGTGCTCTTTATAATGATCAACTTTATTTACATTTGAAGTAAATTTTGTCTAATTTACAATGAGAAAATTTTTGATTACTTAAATTAAATATTTCTTCAATTATTATTTCCTATTCAACAAAAAAAATATGACATACTTAAAAATACACAAAATTTGAATTTTCTACTCTCCTACTGAAAATTGGTCCATTGTTTATAAAAAAAATTTTTGTAGCTCTTAAAGTCTACTATTACTAAAAAAAAAAATTGTCCTCTACCGATGGGACTTTATATATATATATATATATATATATATATATATATATATACATATATATATATATACATATATATATATATACATATATATATATATATACATATACATATATATATATATATATATATATATATATATATATATATATATATATATATATATATATATATATATATATACATTATTTTATTTATTTAAAACAATTTAAATTCATCTGGGTCCTGATTGAAATTTATAATTTAATTTATAAAATTTAGATTACAGTTTCATTAGTATTTAATCTCACCTGGTGAAACTTAAAGCTGCCTTGAAACTGAATTACTAGGAACAAACACAAAAAGTGATCGTTTAATAAATTCCATTTCAAATGGGTTTAAGAGTAGTATAAATTCCTATTTTGAACTAGATTTAAATATTTCTGATTCATAAGCACGAATAAATTTCATTTATTTTATTAAATAAAATTTTCGCTTAAAAAAAAAAGTTTAATTTTGATCAGTAGCATATTATGTATTTATTTAATTTTAAAATGTTGTATTTTAAATTGTTAACAATCAATTTAATTAATTGCTGAGAAGAATGGTTAGGGTGAACAATAAAAAAAAAAAAAGTAAAAATAAATTCTTCTCTTCAATACTTCGCTACCATCAATCCAAAATTTAATTAAGTATTAATATATTTCTGAACAGACTTTTTATTGTATGTAAAATTTTCTTATATATTTTTTCTTTTTAAATCTTTATCCATACCTGTCATTAATGTGAAAATCAGCACATTTTTGTTATTGAAAAGAATGTTTTTAAATTTGATTAAAAACAAAAAATGTTTCAGGTTTTTGGAGCTTTGATGCGTCCTTTAGAATTTCCAAAAGGTCCATCTTGCAAACCGTTGCTCCAGAGGATGGCAGATGAAAAAAGATTCCAAATGGAAAGAGGGTCAATTGGTGGATCATATTTCATCGTTCAACTACCAGATGGCTCAATGGAGAAAAGAATGAAAATGCCTATCAACATAGATCCTGGGGTAATTATCAACTAGTAATTTTTTTGTTGTTGTTTATTTGGGAAGGAAAGAAATATTTCATTCATAATAGGTTTCTGTTTCATGAATATTTTATTTTTATGATACTAATCACTTCGTTAAGGTCTCTAATACTGATTATATTTATTTAAAGGTTTATTCTCCTGGCTTGTCACCTTCCAGAAGCAGAAATAAAATTTGAAGTAATAATAGTTCTCTACTTTTAAATTCTTGTTTAAAAATTAAAAATAGGAAAAATTATTTTATTACTTATTCTGTTAAAATAATGATTTTTAATCAAATAGAAACAATTCGACATAATCTCCAGTTACATTTATTTGCTATGATTTTTCAAGAAACATTTTTTAATAATTTTTTTACAATGGAAAATGGACATAAAATGCAATTAAATAATTTCATGCTAAAAGGGATTTCACATACGAAAAAATTGAGAAGGAAAATCTGTAAATAAATGACGTATTTTTTCAAGTTTAAAAATGTTCTATACAAAATGAAGAAAGATAATTCAAGAGACGTGTTTTTAAATCTCTCATAAAAACAAATTATTTAACTTTGAAATTAAGGATCATCCCTTAAAGTTAATTTTAGCCAAGAAGTCAAAAATTTTTAGCTAAAAGTGATATTGATATACTTAACATTTAATTATTTAAATGTATTATTATTGATTATAATAATATAATTATCAAACTTTAACTTTCTACCCCATACCAGATTGAAACGACTATAGCCCTAGAGCCAGGGCCCAAAAATTGACCTGATCGCAGGCAAAAGTTTGATTGTAAATTACGAAAGTGTATGTTATTCTGAGTAAAAAAAATCTTGTCTGCCGTTCCGGAGCCGCTGCTTTCAAAAATGGCAGCTGATTTAAGTAATATTAGGGCAATAATTTGAGGATTGAAACGATATCCATTGCGAAAAATGTGAGAAAAGTTTCTATTATTTTAACTTGTATACATGGGTTTAGACATGTAAAAAACAAAATTGCTAACGCAGGCCACCAAGGAAAAACTTTTTACAGCCAAAAAGTCAAATTTTTTCGATATTTTTTGGGCTTTTCATCTATAACTCCTAAACGAGGCATCAAAACAAAGTGTATTCTTTAATAAATTAAATAACATTAAATTTTTCGTCAAACGAGTACATAAACTATAAAATTTGGTTACGCGGTAAGGCATAAAACCACGGTCAACCAACGTTGAGTTTTACCAAATTTGCCAAAAACTGAGAGAATTTATTATAAATGGCCATGTAACTTGGAAATGAGTTCCCTAAGAGGAATAACTCATAGAATCAAAGTTGTAGACCATCAAATTTTGCGTAGATTGATTACCAACTTATTTGATGTAGGTCACTTGCTGCAAACAAAATCGGTAATCTCCCGATGGCTAGAAATTGGTACTGAAGGTAAACATGATTTTCAATATTTCAACATTATGGGTGTCTATTCTACTGAGTTAGTTTTGTTTAAAGTATGTTACATGCAGTACAAGCCTCTTTTCCACCTCTCAACAGAAAAAGATTTTGATAAATGATGTGCCGAAAGATACCGAATTTTATAAAGGAATAACGAATCTCGATTCGAGATATATAATTGGCCAACAATAAAAATGTCAGTTCTCATAAAGTTCTTTTCCTACCTATAACCCCTCCCCTTTAACTTGAGATTTGACTGCATTTAATGAAATTTTTCGTTCAAGGTTCTATACTGAAAATGTTTTTTGTAATTTCTTTGGTAAACTTAATCTGGCTGTAAGTGGCTGAACTTAATAGTAACCATTAAATTTTAGTAGAAGATTTAAGGAATAATTTTATTCACTAAACTATAGTTTATGAATAGAACTATCTGTTAAACTTAATTATTACTTTTATCACATATCTAAGAAAAACAAAATGTTACCATAAATCTGTTTGGAACATTTAAAAGAACATCCATGTATACTCCATGTTTTGAAATTGTAATTCAAGAGAATTTTACATTGAAATGAATTAAAAAAATTTCTTGGAGTATTACTTTTCTTAAAATAATTATATTTTCTGTTTATAATGAGTTCATAAGTCATATAATTTTGTTTTAAATATATATAACAATTTTCCAATGAAATTACAAACAATGAAGTATTGCTGTGTATTATAAGTAACATTTACTTACAATAGACAGCTAATCCTTTCCTAGAACTTCAAAAAAGTAATGTTTTATCAGTTGAAGGATGTATAAGGTGTGTGATAATACTTGAGTACCATTTCAGTCATATTTTTTTATGCATTTTTTGTCTATTATTGATTATTTATCATTAATTATCTATTATTGATTTCTAACCTATTATAACTTATATTAATCTATCATTGATTAATAAAAGTTTATAAGATTTGTTTTCATTTTACTTTAGTCGTGAGAACTAACAATAATAATGATGCAGGTACATTCAAGTTTCAACTTGAATGAATTGGTACCAGGCACTCCAATCACACCAGTTCCAACAATGCCAGTCCTACCAACTATAACTGAAGCGAAAATTCCTGAGCAGAGTGGCAGTTCTGGTAGTTCAAGTTCCGGTAAGTATCAAGTTAGTTACTAAATAAATGGTTCCTGAAGGATAAAAAATAAACTGAAGTCAGAATTATCACTCTGACATAGTATAATAAAAATAAATAAATAAAAAGTCTTAAAGGTACCCTTCTTTCTTTAGTCAATTTTCTGCCAGTTTTTTGGATGGAACTTTCTAGGCTGCGTTATACCGTTCCCTTGAATCCCATTGGATGAAAACTGGTGCCATTTCTAGAATCATCAAGATCTTTTGAAAAATGTTGGATGTTTTATAAATTTTTATTTTCAAAACTATTGTAATAATGGATTGATGGTTGACTACAATGAATGAAGAAGTTGGTTGGGGTGTTCAGTAAAAAAAAAAATGTCTACCAAGTAATGTCAGTATAGCTTCCTCGCCGTTTTCATTATATATTACAAGGTATACAATTTTTGGTATGAGAATAAAATCTCTGGGAGGAGCCAATTTGCAAATACAGTTACCCTTCTAAATTCAACAAAAGAATGCCGTATTTGAAGATTCCATATTTGATTATCCTTAATAAAAAAAAATACATACTGAACATGAATTTCAATACTGTTAGTGCAAAAGGTCTTATGTAAAAATTTATTGTTTTACAAGAGTGTATATTATTTCTTTATGCTTTATTAGTATAATTTCATATTTTATTGTCATCTGCTATTTTCCATAGTAGCAGACTACTTATATCAGTTGCAGACTACAAAATGTCACCTTTAATACAAATAGAATAAAAGTTGAAAATTTTTACATACGACCTTTTGCACTAATAGTAATGATATACACTAGCAGATCCAGATTTAATTTTAGGGAGGGCGCTTCAGATCGAAAGATTTTTTTTCATATATATATAACGATAATTAGTTAGAAAAAAAACTACTGCAAATTATTTCACAATGGTTTATTATTAATCCAAACAATTATACATCTAAAGTAACATTACTTTCCTAGTTATAAAGAAAAATAAATAAAAGGTGATTCCAATTATTGGACTAACCTTTTTTTTAATCATTAGTAATATGCTAAAAAAAATAGCATTACTTCAGTAACACATTCAAAATTTAAAAACCAAAACAAAAGATATATATATATATTTTTTTTTTTTCGGTTGGCACTACAGACCATGAAGATCTTTGGCCACTTGTGGGCTCTCAGATAGCCTGGAGGGGGTCACCCAACCTCATGTTGCTATGAACCATGGTCTCCATAGTGCAGCGGCAGGCCATCCGTAGCTCCATAGCCGATCCCTTTGTGGCCAATCTGTCAGTGTCCTTCCCACCGACTCACTTGGGTTCAAGGACAGTGACAAATTGGTCTAAATCCATGGATTACTGCTGCTCAGAGTCAGCAGGCGCACGAGGACCTATATTTCTTTCCCCGAAACAGTCCATCCATGGACCAAACCTCAGGGGAGCTACTAACATCCTGGTAGACAACATCTCGATTCCCAATTTAAGTACACAGGGTAGGGTCATCAGTCCCATGCCTGGTCGGTGTGAGTTGCCTCCAGTAGGCTGATGGGCCTCACAACCCAGAGGAAGGGGAGAGACTCGGGCAGCATGGCTTTCCCTGGTCGACGGTTACCCATCCAAATACTAACCACGCTAGACGTTGCTTAACTTTGATTACCTATTGCAAGCGCCTTAGCCCATAACGCTATCCTAGCCCCATATATATATATGTATATATATATATATGTTTGAGAGCATATCTTTGCTCCTAATTGTTTGATTTTAACGAATTTTTTTTAGGAAATTCCATAAACTTTTAAAAAACATATATAATCACAAAACGAGCTCTTTCGCATAATCCCTGAAAATTTCATGAAAATCAGATGAACGGTACCAGCTGATATGCTGGTCACATCGATTTGACTACAGACATACAGACACCGAACCAAATTTGATTCTTGATGCACGTAAAGCTAAAATCGCAAGTAAGAAATTTTCGATTCTGAGCACACAATTTTTTTTAACCTCTTGCACAAACACAATGCTCTCCTACCTTCAGTAGTGAGAAAGCAAAAAGAAAAATTATTTTGATATTAAGGCTAAAAAATTATAATTACTGATGAACCACAAATTATGATTATGATGATTATTATGAACCAAAAATAAATATCACACATAATCAATTTTCAATGCAATCAAGTCCCCATAGTTGTAACAATTTTCCATTTCAAATGTCATTAAAAACTTGGTTATATATCTATGTTTAGCAGAATATAGATATATACACCAAAAGTTGGGTGAGTCTCTCGTCTATAAACCTTAGTAAGCTTATTTTGAAAATCCAAGCATAATTATTTTTTCTCATTTGTCCCAAGTTCGGAACACGGACACTAACTCACCCACACCTCAACGGACACCTGTCCCATGTTTTGGATAATTTTTTTACATCTTTAAAAAAAAAATTAACAAAAACTTACCTACTTAAAAATGTTTGGTTATTGGCTAACAAATAAAATGAATCTGCTGTTAGAACGAAAAACTTCTATCACTGTATATCAATAAATCCTATTTTTATTTAAAATAAATATAATTATTTTTTTATTTGACTGATCACCGCAAACATTCTTCTCTTCAATTACCATAATTCAATCATTTATGCTGGTTTGCTTTCACTATAGCACCATTGGTCCGATAGTGAACTAGACCAAATAAAAATGAAAGCCTAGAGTATTATTTTTTTTATTAATCTTTGTTTAGTTTTTTTTTATATTTCACTTTTTTTTTTTAATTTACTCACTTATTGGTTTGTTATATGTCTATCATTTTATATAGAACAGAGAATAAGTAAGCTAAGAAAAATTAAAATTGACTAATTTTACAGTATAGATTCATCAATATCTTTCCTTCAGATTTCTTTCTTAGCATGAACAACCAAAATGGCAACTAACAACGGTCCCACTCTGAATATTTCAAAAATTAGATTAACATAAAATTATTTTTAAATTAGTAAGAAAAACGCTATTTTATCAACTACCTCTTTTATTAGGGATCACATATTACTTTTTAAAATTATTTAATCATTCCTAAACATCAATTACATACAGGTAGTGCAACTGAACTGAAGATAAAAGATCACAGCAAAACTGGTGAAAAAGAAGAAGTTAAAAAACTGGAAACATCTAAAACATCTCTCCCTCGCAATGCTTCCCAACCAGCATTTTCGACTCAAGTACAAGTTAGTTTCTATATCCTAATATTTATTTGTCTTTCCTCTTTTTTTTTCTGGTCAATGATGAATTTGTAAAACTAATGTGGAAATTTCAGGGTCTCCCTAAAAATGGATCAGTTCCATTTTTTGACAGACTCAGAAAGCCCAGCACAGGAGAAAGGTTCAAACCGACTTTGCAGGCTATCAAGGTTTCGAGACCAAATATCAGCTCAAATGGTGACGTTAGGCGCTCAATGCATCTTAGGCTGTCAAATGCTTCAATAGTCAGTGGAACGACCAATAAAAATAACAATGCTGATGATATGTGGTCTAAAACAGATGTAAGTGGTATTTGTATTGTAGAATTCACATATAGAAATTAGCTTCCTTTCTTCAGTTGGATGAACAATATATGTGTAATGTACTTAGTTATTTAGATAAATAAATGAATATATTTATTTACAGATATTTATATTAATACTTTATATGTAATATATTTTAGGAAATGAATAAAGTTCATCTGTTAATGTTTTCATTTAGGTATATTAATCTATAGACATAAACATATGTTTACCATATCAAGCTTTTAGGGTACTTCTAGCTACTATCTTCTTTTCCTATTTTATATGTGTTTGAAGAGGATAAAGAGTAACATTAGTCACCCAAAGTTTAAAAATTAAATTTAAAAAATTATTATATCGAGTTAAAACTCTAAATTCTCTGAATTTAATATTTAAAACTGAATATATTATTTAAATTAAATAATTTAATTTGGACAAGAATTTTATGATTTTTATTTAAATAAAACCTATAACATTCAAAGATATTATATTTTTAACTTAAGTATTTTTGTTTAAGTAAAAATTTTAAACTAGAAATAATTCTTTTTTTAAGAAATAGTTACTTAAATCAAAATATATTCTCAGAACCTTCTCTTTATGTCATTTGAATTGTACAAAACAGTGAAAATCAAAAACCAGAACTAATTTATAGATTCCATTTTCAAAAAATTATTGTTTTTTTTTTTCTAGATTGATGTTGAAAGCGTTTGCTTTGCTACTAGTAAGATAAGCATGACAGCACGGAAGGAACTCATCCGCCCTCTCTCCCGAAAAGATATATTCTACTCTGGCTCTGTAGTCAATCTTCCTGAATACCAGTCTCAGAGATCTATTGTAGGTTATAGACAAAGTGTTGTTTCACTTCCAAAGTATCACAGAGGGCCTGACGGAGAAGTTATTGAACCTCGTGAGTAATTCACTTAATATGCTATTGATATTATAAATAATATATAATTTGTTTTCACATTTTTAATTTTTTTTAGCGGATTTATGTCCATGCTGCACACTTCCTGAATCCTTTAAGTCAGCCTTAGCAACAATGTTGGATTTTTCACTGCTAAAAAATCCTGTTTTTCTTTTAATTGGAATAAGTAATGTTTTTGGAATGGCTGGATTGTACATACCTTTTGTATACCTTGTTGACTATGCTGTGGAAGAGGTGAGCTTTTTTTGTTGTTGTGACTTGATTGAAATTAGCAAAACAGTATAATATAATAATAGCAGATGCAATTATATCTGATTATCATTAAATTTATAAAATAAAATTTGGTTAATAGCGTCTCAATACATTGCTTAGTAAAGACATTTGAAATAAAAAATGCATGCTAACAAAATGTTCTATTTTATAAAAATCTATACTTTCTTATAAATATACTAATGCAACAGACTCATGAGAAAAAAAAAAATAAAACTTACAATTTCAACTATGAAATAATTTCTTAAGTATTAATATTTTATTTTAGTGTGTTGTAGGTTTTCATTGTTGAAAACATGATTATTTTTTTTCTTGGCTATTGTCATTATAAACAAATTATGGTAAAATAAAAAAATTTTGAATCATTTATAAAATTACAATTATTTTAGGGGATCGAGCGCTCAACTGCATCTATGCTCCTCTCTATTATCGGTATAACAAACACCATCGGACGTGTCGCCTGTGGGTATATTGCTGATTTTCCTTCAGTGAACTCCCTTTTTCTTAACAATATGAGCCTTGTTGTTTCTACAATTGCAGTCACTGCTACACCATTCTGTAAATCATTTACAGCATACGTCATAATGGCTATATTCTTCGGGTTGGCAATTTGTAAGTGAATCATTTTAAATTTTTTATCTTAACATTTTTTTTTTCCAGCAGAAGGGGATATATTTGTATCAATTTAACATAATTGTCATAATCAATCGTTAATTTATTTTTATCATTATAGGATATTTTGTTTTTGGGCTAGGCTAAAATGGGGATTATATAGATCCATAAAGCTAACTAATTAACCTCATGGATCTAAATAATCCTTCTATCTAATAGGACCATTGATAAAAAATACTTAAACTGATATTTAAAAAGGAAGTTAAGATGTAAGGGTATTATGTGGAATTTTACCTTTCAGAGATGTTCAACACAGAATTTATATATTTATAAACTTTTTATAAATGTTTGGATGATATCAATGTTTTGTTTATAACTATGGCAGTTCAAGGGCCGTTTGCATAGAGACAATTTGACTGATATACCTTTTAAATGTGAACTTCATCCTGTGATTGGTTGTCGTGCTAGCTATGATTATGATTATTGTTTAAAATTATAAATTAGAACTACTTTAATGTTTTTATTATATATCATCGGCACCATGTTAAAATAACGAATGTTAACCTGCCCATTGTTTCACATTCGTTATTTTAACATGTACTTCCGGCTGTAGTATCTTTGTCTATTTTTAACACTTCAACGTTTATTTGCTTTACCCAGAGATACTGATAACTAAACCAGGAGTGCCAAATTCGAGGCACATGAATTTAGTAATAACCAGTAAGTTTTTGAATTGTTTACTCTAAATTTTGTTTTAAAAAAACATTCAAGGTCTCTTCCTGGAGTGAAAGGGTATTTTGTACTAATAAGTAATAAAATTACTATTCCAGTGTACAAATATTGTTGATTAGCTGTTTTCACATAGTTATATGCTTGAATGGTGCTGAGGGAGGCTTTTAACTCTGGCATTAATCCCCATCTTCATCCCTGGCCCGGGAAAACTCAGTATAGCCTAAAAGGCAAGGAAAGGGAGAACAAAAAAAACAAAAAAAAAGGTATATTCTTGAAATCTTGCAAAAAAGAAATGTTTGGAAACAAGCCTACTTAAATAAAAAATTTAATAACAAATTAAAAATAATAAAAGGTAATTATTGTGAAGATGGCAGTTTATATGGGAAGAAAATGGACAGTCATGGCAATCCTTAGTATAAGAAACTGTTGGTTGTGCCATGTACTTATTATATAGAAAGGTTGGGCACACCTGTCCAATACTGGTGGAGGGCGGGGTGGCCGAATAGGCTAAAGCGTGTGTAACAGCACCGCTAATTGCCTGGCAACCGGATAACAGAGATTTGAGATGATATAAAAAGTACGAGTTCACGTCCCGGTGCCGGAGAGGATTTTAAATTCCTCGCCCTCTCCCCCGGGCCCGGGAAAATCCCGTATAGCCTAAAAGGCGAGGTAGGGAAGAACAAAAAAAAAAAAAAAAAAAAAAAAAACCTGTCCAATACTAGTTCTAAGAGGAGATACATTCAAAACTTTTCTATTGTTCTAATGATAAGGAAATTTAACATTGTGTCATATACTTACAAGATACTGATATGAAATAAATTATCATTGTTTATTTTTAACTCATTTTTGTATTGTTTCAGCTGCTTACATCTCTCTCACCTCCATCATTTTGGTTGATCTTTTGGGTCTGGATAAACTCACCAATGCTTTCGGCTTGCTCATTCTTTTCCGTGGCGCTGCAGCAATTTTCGGCTCTCCACTTGCTGGAATGATCTACGATGCTACCAAAAGTTATTCCATTCCATTTTATATGGCTGGGTTCCTCTTCCTGTTATCTACCATCACATCTTTCATGGCACCATGTATGAAAAGTTGTGTCCCTGCTGATGACGGCCCTCCAGTTTTATTGGATGCTCTCACCCCAATAGATGAGGATGATGAAGAAGGTGAGGATGATATACCTGAGATAATCGAAACAGCGCCTTCACCAGGACCGACTTCTTCATCACTGGAAATCAAACAGATTGAATCTGTTTTGTAAAGCCAACTAGTGACTATATTGAACGGAAAAGCTTTTTGTCAGTCCTATAGTTTTAGGATTTTTCATATAAAGTTTCGTTAATTGTAAAGTGTATATGATGTCATATTATTAATAGTTCAAAGAGCCCTTTTAAGATTTAACCCCATAAGATTTACAAACTAAGATAGTCAATTAAAGAAGAGTTCTTCTATAAAAAAAAATATACTGTCTTGTAAAATGATTATTGTATATTACCATGTTATATTAAGATCTTGAAAGAGTGTGGCCTTTAAAGTGTAATGAATTATAATCAGATTAATATTCATCGGATTTTAAATGAAATGTTCTAGTTAATGAGGAGGGTAATAAACAAATTAAATTGTTATTAGATTAAGTATTTTTTATTCGTACTTAGCAGGCTGATATTCATTAATTAGTTTCAATAGTAAAATTAATATAGTATAAATTCAAATAGTTCAAATGTATATTACCAGAAATAATTTTTTTAGAATCGTAGTATGGAAAATAAAATATATTTATTGAAAAATGTAAATTTTCTTATTTACCAAATTGTTTTAAATTGATTTTTTAAAGTTGTGAATATTCACTAACATGAATTACACTTAATATATAGCAGCAACCATTAAGCTGTATAGCTAAGACCCAAGTACCTCATGACTTTCAGTGTTTAGTTGTTTGTTTTTAAGTTAATAAAATGTGTATTAATTTGTATTTATATACCACTAAATAACCTTTTATTAACCATGTATATGATTTTTTTTTTAGCAAAACTTTATTTAATTGTACATAACAATACCATATGTATATCTTTACAATAAATATTATAGAATACAGCAATATTATGTTATATAGAAAAGGTGATAATGATTGCAAGGATTGATTTTATATGATTTAGTAACACTATTTATTCTTATTGTATAGATCACAGTTATGAGATTAATACTTTATACTTTAATTAATACTAATGTTGATTTACATATTTGTTATTTAGAGCTATGAAATTAATTGAGAAAAATTACTAAAATTAATTTACTATTTTTTTTTTTTGTACTTATTTCTCTTATTTACTTTTACATATATGTAGGTTTATTTTTGAATTTTTCTTATGTACTTGAATGTCAGGAGCAAGTGCCATTGTGTATATAGTAGTAATAATTTAGGAACATAAGTCGATAAATTGTTTTTCTTATGCTAATGTATTATGTTTGTGTTTTTTTTTTTTTCAATATTGGAATATTTGTGTTGACTAAATCATATGAAATACATATCTATAATTAAATTACTATTTTTATATAACATCAAGAATGTGGCTTAATTTTATTTAGATTTTTGTGTAGTGATTATTAGAAGCAGTATTTAAACTTGACACTTGTAAGATAACATGCGAGCCCTTCTCGATTGAAGAACCATTCTAGGTTATAAGTTATTACTGTGATACATAATACTAGTATTTGAGAAATACGATATAGGACAGGTTCTCGGAACGTTTTGATGGATTGATATATTTTATTTCATGTTTGAAAATGAGTTTAATAAATTATCGAAAAAATTATTTAAAGTATTAATTATGTAGGTAATGAATACAAATTTTAATGCCTGTGTATCATAACAGGAACATGTTAGAGTACATCATTAAATTTATTTGGATCATTTAAATGCTATTTTTAAAAATAAGAATAATAAATTTGTATCTCTTTAACTATTGTTATAATGTATAGTGGAGTATGTTTTTTATGAATGTATGATCTAAAAATTTGTTGCCATTTAATTAAGTTATGGTGTTTAAATACTTTTAATGTAATATAAATTCAAAATTTATATATTTATAATAAACAAACATAATTTTTTGTTGACATTAGTGTATATCTTGCAGCTGAGCATTGGTTAAAGCTGCCAAAATTATAACCTGCTTTGACTTGACAAGATGTAAAGTTGCATTCCACCCATTATTGAATTTAGTGACATGCAATAAATTTTCTTAAATATATATATATGTAGGGACGTATGTATATTAAGGATATGTACTTATCCTTGGTACTTATATTAAAGGAAAATCACAATGAATGGAACATACCGTAACACCAGACATGTGTTATCAGTTGAAATTAGACATTAAGAAAATTTGTGGTACTAAGTAGTTGTAAATAACAATACCTGAGTGTGTTCGATGTTTGGAGTGATTTTCCCAGAATATACAAACTCAAATCGTTGACTGTTGAACACTTGATAAATACAAGATCTATTTTTGTAGGTAATGTTGAGTCATTTGTCTGGGACTAATGGAAGAATATGTGAGATAAATGTGGATCATGGTCTAGGGTGAGTGAGAATTGCCAAGAGACCTTTATATTTTAATATTCTTCATGTTTTGTTTGTTCTTATTATTTCGTCTCAATTAGAGAATATAGTGGCTCTTTCACTGTCACTGATGATTTTCTCTTTTTTTTTTCTTTTTTTTTTGCTTGGCACATTGCAAATTTAATATAAATGAAAAAATTAACAAGTGTAAATATGTTAGTGATAAAAAGAAATTAATAAAATCATTGTAAAACTGATTATTTTAGTTATTCCTGCAAACCTCTTAATTTATTATTATTATTTGTTCAAATTTAGTCTGTTTAACGTCTCCATGATTGATGAGTAAGTACAGATTTGTGGTGTAAGTTATTTTCTTGCTTAGGGATGTTAGAAGCTAAAAGATTGAAATTTTAAGTTATGAAATGTGATTTCAATTCAGTGCTTTAATATAAAATAAGAATTCACCATTATTGTTGGACCAGAGGACATGAAATTAACATGTTATCAAACCATTTTAGCAACAGTTCATTCTTCGGATTCACCCGGTAAACAAAAGTGAACCATCACCTTCAGATTCGAGATACCGATCTGACTTAGGTGTGTTGAGATATTGTTCCAACCCTCTTGATAACTATGACTTTAAAAATTAAATAAGCTCCATAATTAAATTGATGATTATATTTACTTTTCAATAATATGCATATATATTAATTTTATTTAAATTTAATCCTCGAGCAGCCAGAGTTGATCTGTGAAAACAACTGCTTGTTATTATAAGATTTTCTTGCAGAAGTGCTTATTAAGTACCTTCTATTCTCCAATGAAAAGAATGCTCTAAACAATTACTGTAAATCATATGATCAAGTGAAATAAATCAACCTGCATGTTATATTTGAATCAAAATTAATATCCCAAAAATTTAACTGTTTTTTTTTTACCTAGAATAAAACTTACAAAAAAAATCTTGTGCTGTGTGGGTGTCACACAACTTTCACTTACAACCATTCTTTCAGGAGAAATAAGTATTTCCAGACAAAGGGAAGAGAAACTAAAAATCACAGATGGTACAAAATATTTTTTGGAACAATTAATTACTAGTATGTTTTTCTCAGCCGTCTAATATATTATACTTATATTTCTTTCGCTAATAATTATCTTTAATGGTTGTATGTTTTAATTATTTGTTTGATTATAATAAATAACCAAGTGCTAAGAAATATTTTTAGTCGACAAGAAGGCCACTAAATTTATATTTATATATTTCATTGTAGGTATTGTTATGTGTTTAACCATTGGTAAATATATATATACCTACATTTTAATTTTTAGATTGCTGTAATCTATACAATTAAATATTAAATAATGTCAACACTTTATGGAACCACACATGATGTATACAAGCCTATTCTAACTTTCTGTCAAGCTCTGAATAGCTCCACTGATCAGTGGGGTTTCATTGCTCTCTATTATTATATTAGTTTACTTTTCCTTTAGATAATTATCAATTTTTTCATATTTAACCATTTTTTTATATCAGCTTCCAATGTAAAGTGATTAATTTATGATTTATTAATCATAACACATCCAAGTCATATACAGACTTTAATACGCAATTTCAGTTTCCTACGATTTTTTGTTTTTGAGCTGGTCTGTTTACACACAGACCATATTGCGGGACTTGGTTATTTTGACTCGCAGAATCTCAAAACATATATTTCTGTTGGAAACAGATTCTCGAAAATTTTCATGATCGCAATAATTTCCCTTGGTATATATTACATATGTAGGTAAGTAAAAGTAAAAAGCTTTGGTACCTACACTCTATTAATGAAAGCTCTGTGATCAAAGGTTCTTAATACATTAATATTGATCTTGCATAACGATATCTATATAAAAGAATATATGTTTTCAGCCTATTTCCTTAGCCTAATGATTTTCAAAATTTCAAGTAAAGATGATCAACTCAAAATAAACAGTTTCTTAAGAAACAATTAAATCATTGTCCAGCACCAATCTGGTTAAAGGTGAAATTCAGAAAAAAATGGTAAAATAATGGTCAACATCCAGGCTTTGTGGTGATATATTCTTTTTATCTGGTATTATGACCTTGATAAGTTATAACTTGCTCCAGGATTGTCAGTCCTTCATATTGCGTGTCACTGCCTTCCAATTCCTTAAACCAAGAAGTTTTCTAGACTCCATAGACACACAGTTCTCCCAAGGAAGCTTGGGATATCCTGCCCACCTTATATCATACACTCGCTCTGACAAAATTTTTAATGGGATCTCTTCCTGGTTCATTCTAATAACATGACCAGCCCAGCGGAATTGTTTTAATTTCATGAAACTAATGGTATTGTTGTATTTATACATTGTGATTAATTTGGCATTTGTTCCTCTTCTTTAAGAGTCTTGTTCATACCCACCTCCATAAATTCTGGGAAGCACTTTCCTTTTGAATCTCAGAAGGCCTTGTTCTTGGGTGTTAGTCATCCTCCAACATCTAAGCTAAATGTAATACAGGCCTAATAGGCATCTTATAGAAATTTGTTTTAGAGGATTTGGATAATATGCTGCTTCTTATATACCTTTGTAGGGCAAAGTATGTGTGGTTCACAAAAAGAATCTCTTTACTCTATTTCTTTTTGCATATTCTTTTTGTAATTGACTTAGGATCCTCAGTAGATAAACTGCACCCTTTCGATTCGATGTGGAGCTATCGTAAAATACCTTTCTACAACTTCCTCTGGTAGTTGGGTTCTTAGGTATTTGGTTTTATCAAAGTTCATCTTAAGGCTCAAGCTTACAGCATATTTTTCTAGAACCTCAAAAACTTCCTTCACTCTGTGGTGGGATCTTCTAGTAAGGTACAAGTCATCCGCAAATAGCAAAACTTGAGTTGATTTGTTTAATAGGTTTCCTTCTGTCTGAATTCCTGAGCCACTATGTACTTTTTCCGGGACAAAGTTGAATACGAGACAGGCAAGGCTACCAGGCAGTTAACCAAATTTCCTTAAAAATCTTATATTATCCTTCATCGTCATTTTCATTGAACCAATCAGTTTACGATGGATATTTAAGGAGTGACATGTGCAAAGATAGTTCCCAATTATCTCGTTGCGGCGAGTAGGGAGGGGGAGAGGGCCACATCAGAAGATCAAAAAGATAAAATTTAATCCGTACGAGCTCTCGGTACGACTGCCGCATTGCAGCACAGATAGCCAGAGAGAGAACAGCTGCTCCGAGGGCGCCCTCAGGTAAAAGAGATGTCTTTACCAGCATAAAAATGGTAAGCTGTTTTTTGCACAATTCGTATAACCTACCAATCCATTAAAATACAGTCCACTTTCTAAATAAGTAGAATGTTGTCAATAATTTGAATGTTCCCTATTAAGAACTCACAAGAGTTATTTGCCTTTCTTTAATTAAAATTTGGAAAGTTGCCTTAACATTTTGGTCTACCGGACACGATCGAATAGTTTTTTTTTGTCATATTAGCGATGTTTTGCCGTACTTAAAGGAGGAAAATTGCCTGGTAGGTTATGAGAGTTTTTGTAAAGATAGTCTATTACCGCGCTGATATTCGTATTTCACCTATTTATACATTGTTGTCAATCATTGATCTCACTCAATGATTTGCTTTTGACAGGTCTGCAGCTCCAGACTAATATTGCGAAACTTATAGACCATTTTTAGATGCTTTCCTGTCACCTTAACATGCGATATAAAAATTATGTTTAGGTGTATCCGCATTGCCGAAACTTATTACTTTTTTTTTTTGGAGAAGCGAATCTTCACAGCCGATCCAGGAGTATGAGTTGGTTACCTTGCCATTTGGGTTGGAATGTTCACCCTTTATTGCTCAGATAGTCATTCTATGTTATTTCGGGGGAAAAGCCATAATTTTCCTAAAGCTGCCCATGGTCCATGACCAGATTTATGTAGATAAATAACGTAATCACTCGTGATCGTAATAGTGATGAGGCTCTGAATCTGTATAATGAGTTGATGGCCTTATTTGGAGCAGGTGTGTTTAAACTCAGAATGTTCTCCAGCAATTCCGAAAAAGTACTTTCTATTATACCGAGGTTAGTCAAGAAGTTCCGTTGTACCTGGATGGAGATTCTTGGACTGTGAAGGTTTTGGGTTTGTTTTGGGGTCATAAACTCAGGTATTCAATACTGGAGAGTGAGAATATTTTTACAAAGCAATGTATTTTATCCTTCATTGCCAAGATTTTCGATGTAAATGGATTTATCAGTCCGGTAATGTTTTCCGTTAAATGCCTATTACAAAGTTTGTGGCTGCTTAAGGTTGATTGAGATGATTCTGGCAAAACGGTTCCACACCATAGCGGTCACGAGCATCTTCATGTCTCTGGAACGGACTTTTTAGTAAGGGGAAGAGCCAGGAATCTGGTAATAAATTTCATCCCTGTAAGTACTACCACTTGTCTTTCGAGGTTTCATAATTATACATTCCTCAGCTGCTACTCTCTCATCATCAGGATACCCCACGTAAGGGTATCCTGATGATGAGAAGGAGGCATTCTATGATCAGTTAGACAGGACCCTCGACAGTTGCCCTAAAAGTGATGTAAAGATCATCATAGGAGACTTTAATGCAAAGGTTGGCAAGGAACTATTGGAATGCACAATCTCCATAATAACACAAATGGGAATGGCCGAATGCTAATACACTTTGCTGCATCCAAGAACCTGGTTGTCGGCAGCACGCTCTTCCCTGGCAAAAACATTGCATATATAAGTTGCAGATCCTACCGAGGAGCCAACATGGATACCGACCACTATCTGGTGATATCTATGATCAGAGCCAGAATATCCAACGCAAGAAAAACCAGAAGAAAGAAGGTAGAATTCTTTCTACCTTAACAGCGACATCCAAGCGTAAGGATCCAGAAGTCAGTGAACGCTGCCGAACGTTGGATGAAAGGGTGACAGGTACAGGCTTGTCGGAGGGCCCTGCAGAATAATAGTGGAGCACCCTATCCCGAATCGTTAAAGAAACTGCAAACGAAGTTGTAGGGATAGAGAAACAAAAAGTTAGGTCCCCATGGTTTGATGTAAAGTGTGCAGTTTCTACAAATGTAAAAAATAAAGCCTACAAAAACATGCTTCAGAAGTGGCACACGAGGAGAGCCACACAGGAGTATACAGACAGAAGGACGGAGGAGAAGAGACTACATAGACGAAAGAAGAGGGAATGGGAAAGACGACAGCTAGAGGAGATGGGATAGCAAAGGAGACAATAAATCAAGGGCATTCTACAAGGCGGTGAATGAGAGTAGGACATCATTCAAACCAAGGATTCGATTATGTCGAAACGAAGACGGCTCCATGATCACAGAGAAGTTCCAGATTTTGGCCGGATGGTTTCATCACTTTGATGCACTTTTAAACGAGGCTGCAGATGGACGATTTCATAATCCCAAGTGCTGAGCATGACCTGGACTCCCCAGACCCACCGACGTATGAGGATTTTCTTGAAGCAGTCAACAGGCTGAACAAAAACAAAGCCCCTGGAGAGGATGGAATTCCTTCTGAGCTTCTCATGCATGGTGGCGAGGAATTCCAGAGAGTCCTCTACGATATCATCCTCATCATCTGGATTGAAGAGTAAATGCCAGATCAGTGGAAGAACGGAATAATTTATTTACTATACAAGAAGAGTAATATCCTCGACTGCTCCAATTACCGTGGGATCTCACTTCTTCAGTGTGTATATAAGATCTTCCTAAACATATCTACTGCAAACTCCTCCCATTTGCTGAGAAAGAGATGGGTAAGTATCAGGCGGGGTTCAGAGGAGGAAGATCTACAGTTGATCAGATGTTTAGCCTCCGTATAATACAGAAAAAATCTCAAGAGTACAGGATGAGGACCCATCACCTGTTTATTGACTTCCGAAGTGCATACGACAGCATCAAGAGACCTCAACTGTATACAGCCCTGTTTGACCTTGGAGTTCCCCCGAAACTTGCCCGCTTCATCAAGATAACGATGGATGTTGCTAGGTGTACTGTTCGGGTACAGGCGGACCTGTCCCCACGCGAGGAATTAGGCAGGGAAACGGGCTTGCCTCGCTATTGTTTAACCTTGCTTCCGAGAGGAGTTACGGGTGTGCGATCTATCTGAGAGTGGGGTACCCAGGAGAAGCTACCAAAATTCATTTGTTAATGGCAAAAAGTAAGGTGGCCCCTTAAGGTTCAATCAGTGCCTCGTTTGGAATTAAACGCTGCTCTTCTTGCCTCTAGACTACTTGCGTGTATTGGTAAACTTAAAAGTCATTTGCAAATTGAGTAAGTGTATTGTTTTTCGGATTCTCGTAACGTACTCTATTGGTTACAGATAACGCCTCATGAACTTAAGAATTATGTTGCCAATCGCGTAGTACAGATTTTGGAAGTAACAGAATCCAGTTTTTGGCACTATATTTCTACCAATTTCTACAGAACAGAATCCAGCCGATTGTTTATCGAGAAGCCTCTAACCACACCAGATACTTTAACATAAGCTTTATTGGAACGGCCTGGCATTTATTTCGTTACCTCCTTCTGACTGGCCTATTTACCATATTGAACGTCCATCCGTTCTGCCTAAAGTAAAAACAATATCTCTTTTAGCGGCTGGAAAATCTAACGATATGTTGATTTGCCTGGAAAAATATTCGAGCCTTTTAACGCTGCAAAGGGTTTTTGCTTACATTTTAAAATTTATTAAATGTTGCCGAGATCGGGAGCAAGATGTTTTGGCTGCTTCAACCTTGACTGCTGACGATCTTAAACAGGCTCATACCATTTTTGGATAAGAAAGGAGCTCTCGGAGTGGGAGGTAGATCGAAGTATTCCACAATCGAAGAAAAAAGTAAGCATCCGCTGGCGATACCTAAAGATTCTCATTTATCAGTCCTTTTGTGTGACCATTACGACAGGTATTCCTTGCATGGTGAGCCCCTGTTGGTCCAGTCGCTCATTCATTGCCAATTTTGGATCCCTTCTCTAAGAAGACTCGTCAAAAGCCGGATTTATAAATGTGTTACGTGTCACAAAAATAATGCGAAGCCCCGCATGCTCTAAAAATGAGTGACTTATCGACTTTCAGGGTGACCGAGGGTAGATCCTCTCAGCGAGTTGGAATAGACAATGGCGGCTCCTTCATTATGAAGACTTCCAGTAATCGCAATGCTAGTAAATCGAAATGTTGGTTAGCTCTCTTTGTGTGCATGTCCTCCAAGGCCATCCATCTAGAACTTATGACAGACCTATCCACTCCTTCAATTATTGCCACATATAATAGATTTATTGTCAGACGTGGTATGCCTTTGCATATTTATAGTGACTGCGGAACACATTTCGTTGGAGCATCCAAGAAGTTGAAGGAGCTTTATCAATTTTTTAAGGGCCAGAGCGAATCCATTTCTAACCATTTAAGTCGGACACGTATAAAGTGAACCTTTCCTCCTCCAGCATCTCCTCATTTCGGTGGTAT
This sequence comes from Nezara viridula, assembly GCA_928085145.1. Taxonomy (NCBI): domain Eukaryota; kingdom Metazoa; phylum Arthropoda; class Insecta; order Hemiptera; family Pentatomidae; genus Nezara; species Nezara viridula. Next base: position 219,290,880 of record OV725077.1, on the reverse strand, counting down.
TTGGAAGGCATCTATTAAATACTCTAAGAGACCCCTTCTTGCCGTTCACAGGATCATGCGTTGACATATGAGAAATTTTATACTCTTCTGGTACAAGTTGAAGCCGTTCTCAATTCCCATCCTATCTGTAATATTAACAGTCAGTCTTCGGATAATCTATATTACCTCACCCCAGGACACTTTCTTGTAAGTCAGTCCCTCCTAGCCAGACCAGAACCAGAAGACGCGCATTCATTCTCATAGACGGATTTTCTAATGTAATATTAAAAACATTATTATCATGACCATTTTTATTAATCTTACGGTTTGTCATGTCACGTCACCTCACCAGGCTGTCAATCAAATTGCGCACACATCAGAAATATCTCAATTTTTATTCGATAGAGTGGTTTCTGAAAATGTATTCCTGTAGATTTATTGGATTCAGTAGGTTATTCGTATCCAAATTCTTGTGAAAGGGATACGGGTTTCTCAGATCTGCCAATATTTCAGTCATTTACTTAAAAATAATTTACAGGATAGTTCAATGAACCGAAGAAGTAATAATTATATTACATGTAATAAATTGATAGCAGGGCTACTACTTCATGTATGGCGTTCCTAACCCCCTCCTCCACCAAATATTTACCTAGTGAAGTATTAAACAATACTTGACAATTTTTTAAGTAGTGAAGAGATCATTATTATAACAATGTGACTGTAAGTATATAAGCACATGTAACTATGTAACTCAAAATGGCAAGCATCCAAAATACTCTCCTGCACTATTAAGAAGCATTTTTTCGCTAAATTTTTAATATCTCGTAATTAATTTTTTTTAATTACAAAAATTAAATGGTTGGTTTAGTTAACTTATTGTAGTGACCGTACTATTAATGATAGCTAGTAAACTAGAAACATACAATACACTAGCGGATCCAGGATTTAATTTTGGGGAGGGCTTCAGCCCGAAAGCTTTTTTTTTCATAAAAATAACGATAATTACTTTGGAAGAACAGAAAGAAACTAACTACCTATATGAAATGGTGTTTAAGTGATTCCTTAAGTCCTTTTAAATCTAATTACACAATAATACTTTAAGAGGTATTAAAAAAAAAAAAAATCCATAAAACATGGTTATATTTTACCATTTTGGGGGGGGGGACTTCAGCCCGAAAGCCCCCCGTAGATCCGCCCGTGATACAATCCATAAAATCTTCACTAAAATAAATTTTGTACATTTAACATTGATGATTCTTTATAATATTTACAACCTTATATTAAAGTTTAATAAAAGTAAGGAAATAGGTTTCACTTAAATAGAACCTTTTAACTCTATAATGTATAATGCTATATATATTATATCTAGGGTTTTTTTTTTTACAGTGAAATAATTAACATTTTTCGAACTATTAAAACTATTGAAATATATCTAAATTCCCACAAGAGAAAATAAGCGATAAGGCAAACACATTAGTTAGGTTTTTGCGCTTAGAATTCTAATGAAGACCTATTTAATCAGTTTCACAGTTTCTTTCATGTAATGCATTTTTCTTAAGGGCAATATAATGAGAAAATAAAATATTTTGTTTGTATTTATTCCGTTATTTCAGTAATTCAGTGTTTAGTGGCAACATTGATGTTAGGTATTTACAATTTCATGGAGAAGGTTGTAATTTTCACAGGAATTGATGTGTTTAAGTTTGTTTTGATTGTGTTGAGTTCGGATTATTTTCCAGTTAAATTGTCTCAAGCTCGATTTCTCTTGATGAATAAAGTTTCGCTGTTGCTCTAGCCGAACCTGCTTAAAATGTCAAATGAACTAATGACGCTTGTATTTACCACATACTTTCCAAGTGACTAATAGGGTTGTGAATTCCTATGTAACGCTCTACGAGGAATAATGACATGATTTCTTCTGAAATCTGTTTAGTGTAGTGTTGTTTTAGTTAATTAATTGTATGAAGGAGATTGTGATGTCTCACATAAGTTGCCAAATTCATAGTAATATGAAAAAGTTGTGATAACAGTGTTGAGTGCAATGCCTTTCAAGTTTCGCCTTAAAAAAAGTCGACAATACAATGTTGTTTCCAAATCTTTATTTGTCATTTGTGTTGAACTGTTGGATGGAGCTACAATTGAGTGTACACTCTCCTCTGAGAGTGTTGGGAGAGAATGTCTTGACAATGTTTGCCAGAGGTTGGGACTTCAGCAGGTAGAGAAGTTTACTTAACCTATTGTGTGATATTTTTAATATATTTTCTCTCTATTCATTGTAGTTTATTTTTAAACTGTAGCACAATTAATGAATGTAAACAAAACCTTAAGCAAACAAACATGATAAAGCCCATGAACTGACTGCAATTAATTGTTTAGAATGCTGCATATATGTAATAGAATAAAATGCTAATTCCATGAAATTGCTTGATGAATAAAGAAAATATTCATAAACAGTTAAACCAATGCTTTTTTTGAATGAAGATTAAGTTTTTTTTAGAGTTTTATTTTATTTGTCTTCAATTAATTATAATTATTGCCTACCCACCCCTTACCATTTTAATAACAATCATATAGTTTGTTATTAAGAAAGCTGTTCAAATTTTGTGGTATTTAGTTGTATTTTCAATGTTGCTTAAAAAGAGTGAGTTCGACAACCTGTTTACTGTTGGATCTTTGCCATATTACACTTATGGCATGAGTAACTACTAATTTGTAAAAATGGCAAATCAATATGTGTCATATTGTTCTTCCCCTTAGGAGATAATCCACTTTATAACACCCCATTTAATATAATCAATTCATTGCAACAAGTTAGAAAACCTATAAGTTCATTTTTGTCAATTTCAACTTCAATACCATAGTCGATACATAAATACTGTAAAGTTACCAAAATTACATAAACCTTAACAGTTACTGTAAAGCACAGCACACACTTAGACTGGCCCGGGCTATGATAAAAATGTTGGCCAGTGTGGGATGGTCTAGTGTGGATTATCTATTCAGTCTTATTTAAATTTTATAGAGGATTAGGCCGAGATGAGGCGGTTTATGTGGGTGCCGTCCTAAGTTTACAATTTTCTGTTTTCACAGTTGGAAAATTCATCTAAGTATTTAGTGGTATAATTTTATGAAATATGAGTTAATGAATTCTTGCTATAAACCAAGAATACTCTCTTCTGGTAAGTCATGAATTATTTGGTTTCATAATTATGCATTCTTTATTAAAAACCAACAATATTATTTATAATGATGTGATATTGTTGCTTAACCATATTTATTCACCTCAATAGAGTTTGACATAATGATGTTAAGGTGGTTGGCCATGATATAATATGAGAAGGAGTTGGTAGGGGGTTGCGATCAAATCAATATAAATTTTTTAAAAATTATATTAAATACTAATTAAAATACTATTAAAAAACCTTCTCAGATTTTGAAATAGTTATAAGATGTTTGATAAGGGAAATGATAAGTTACTTCGGAAAAAAAAACAGTAGATAGTCTTAATGAGATTGACTTAGTTATTATAAGAAGATAACTTGAAATTTATATATTTGGATCAGGTATATCTGTTTTCATGTGAATTGGTTGGTCCATTGGTAAAAATGTAACAGATAGAAGTTTTGAATTTTCCATACCCAAGTTCTTGTGTTACACATATTTTAATTTCATGATTATCTAGGGCTACTAAAATCCATTCTGTTTTATTTCAATACCTGTTGAATCTGGATTAGTTCACAGGAAGTGACATCAGTCATGGTATACAGGAAATGCTAGGGAACCCAGTGACTCTATGTTAAATTAAATTCAACAACATTTTTATTATTTGTCTTTAACTTTTTTAATAACTTTTAACAAAATTTTCACAACTTTTTTTTACAATAATCATTATTAAATTGCAATCACTATTTTATCACTGATAGACAATCTTAAATATTTCTGAATCCAATAATGTATTGTTGAGAAAAATGCTTAAAACCGAATTCATAAAATGCTGTCAGAATTACTTATAAAATACGCTTTACACCTGCATTGTAAATTTAAAAAATTTAGTAATCATAAAAGGGGGACATGAGGACAAAGTAGACTTATACATGTGTAGTAACACTTCTTACAGTTCTTATAACAACAAGCGTTGTGTTTAAGTTCAATTTCATTTAATTTTTTGATCATTTGATTTATTGTGGTAGAAAAAAATAAACTATAGAGCAGGATATCTTGATGGGTAAGGCACTTACTTCCAAACCTCAAGTCCTCAGTTTTAAATCCGGCTAATGGCAGGTAATTATTAATTTTGTTCCATTCGCTGTGGATCTACATGGGGATCAGGAGACTCTCCTAGGACACACCCAGCATCCATAAAGATAGTGCTATTAATTAAATTATTAATTATGGGGAAAAAAGTGGCGGTTGCGCGTGATCTCGTACTTATCACCTGCCTGCACAACCATTGCTCTTGAAACAGTATTTCCTTACAAAATGGGTACCCTTAATTAAATTATTTATTAAGGGGAAAAACCTGGCGATTGAGTGTGTCAACGACCGTTGGCCTTAAAATATTACTTCCTTACAAAGTACGGATCCTTCATGGCTTGTAGTTGTACAGTTATTTTAGTTTTCAAAAAAATTCAAAAGCTTTCTTTCCAGAAAAAGAACAGCTACTTCTGTTTTGGTTGGTTGTCAAATGTGTTAATCTCAATGAAGCAATAAAATTAAGTTTCAAAGCTGATAAATGCCTTAGCTTAAATAATGTTTAAAAAAAAACATATACTTTAAAAAAAATACTACTTAATGGATATATACCTCACTTGGTCTGTGTGAACCAAAAGTGGAAAGAGAAAACAAGTGCAGAAACTGTTCCATGATAGTGACGTGATCAGATTTGTTAAGATTGAGTGACTCCATTGAGTCCGGCCATGTGGCTAGAATAACTGATAGCCAAATTCCAAAGAAGCTTCTGATTGAACAGTTGTTCGGAAGAAAACCAGTTGGTAGAAACTGCGTTGGGCTGATGCAAGATCCATCCTTTATATTCGAGACTGGAAATTATCTGCTCAGAACAAAAATGACTGGTGAATGATTGGGTTGTAGCACCGAAAATGACGATGATGATACTTCACTTTAAAGATGAAAATTGGCTGTTAATTAAGATTATATATAATTATATCTCCTTGTTGTGAATAATAGAATTGAAATAAAATAAAAAAGACGTAAAATGTATGTGAAGTTTAAAGTTATTAAACTTGAGTTTAATGTTAGCAGGTTAAGTAAAAATAAAAGATAAATAGGAGGGAGGATAAATAGGGGTTGTGCTGCGTGAGACATTCAGATATCCTTCTTCAGAGTGAAAACATATGATTTTACTCAAGATTTTTTCATCATTTCTCAAAGCAGTTGATGTAAGAGGCACAACTCTAAAAGAAACGGTCCAATGTCATTCTCTCTCCAAACCTCCGACAAATGGGCGGGTTTTCTTTTATTATTAAGTAAAGGTGCTTAAGCCTGGTATGACCTACTCTTAGTCACGTAAGGACAACTTCCTCTCTGCGTTAACTATTACTGGATCTGCTCCATGGCTTCACTAAAGTTTTTATGGGTTTTTTTGGTTTATTTGAAGGGCTGTTGTCTCATAATATCTGCCAATCTTGGTGTATGGCCTCTTTCAAGGGTCGCGCCAGTTCGGACCCAGTTAAGAATCCTTGATCACGTTCTGGAAGGATAAGAGCTTCTTTTGCTGCTCTATCAGCCATTTCATTCCCAACAACGCCTACATGATCAGGAGACCATAAAAAAATGTACTAATGTTCCAACGTTATTTAGCTGTTTTATGAGCCCTCAAATACTATACATTCGTAGATGATCTGAACATATGCTCTTCATGGCTTTAAGGGCGCTAAAATTGGTTAACATGTGGTAGTTATTATGTATTATTTCCATTAAGTGATAAAGATCTCAAAGAATAATTTATTAATGAAAATGAGAATAGGAAAGAGTATATTACAAAAAGGAAAAACTGGACTTTAATGTGTAAAAACAATTAGGACAATTAGGAGCTTATTATTTATTTTTTTTAAAAAACATTACTGCTTGTTGTAGTTTCATTTAAGATAAGTTAATAATTGATTATCGTGACAACTTAATTAATTGTGTGAAAATGATAAAACAATAATAATAAAACAACGTGAAATGTTCCAGTTGCATAGTATCTTAATGCAGTACACAATTTTAGCATTGGTGGCAAAGAGAATCCTCTTTTATCATCACTATATATAATTACGATTCTGAAATAATGTGATTATTTATTTGAAACCTTATCCTTCCCAAATCTGTATTTGTATTAAATTCTTGGCTATTAATAAATTTGAGGGGATATTTGATTCAATCAGTACCTTTTTGGAAACCTGAAATGATCATATTCATCTATAAATTCCCAAAATGTATGTAGCTATTTATCAGACATGATTGCCAGGCTATATTTGAAAATTTTACTCAAGTGTTATATTTAAATTTGACTCTTAAACTGTTCAGGAAATGTAGAATATATTATATTTTTCTGTTGTAATAGAATGAATGTATTTTTTTTATAATAACCAGATTTATTATAAATTTAATTCTTATGATGTTTTAGTTAATAATAATATTCAGATACATTATTATATTACATTTCAGCCTGAATTTTTTGGACTTCGTTACGTGAACAGGCATGGAGCCCCGAGGTGGGTAGAAATGGAGAGACCAGTTAAGAAACAGTTAGATAAATATGCTAAGGAACCTAATTTATACCTCCGAGTTATGTACTATGTAAATGGAATTAGTCTAATTCAGGATGAAATGACCAGGTATTTTATGAAAACTTTTATTTCCTTAAATCGTGAAATACTGAAGATGTTATATTTATAATCTACTTTTTTATAGGTACCATTATTTCCTCCAACTGAAAAAAGATGTAATTGAAGGGAGAATCAACTGTACTTTGAAACAAGCCACTACACTAGCAAGTTATTGCATGCAAGGTTTGCTTTTATAATAATCATATTTGTTAAATACTGATCCATTATATAGAAGAGCATATAATAAGTTCAGATAAAATGAGCTAAAATTAGCTATGATTGTTTTATAGATAGGACAATGAAAGTGGGAGATATTTCAATCAAAATTTCGTCATGTCTAAATGTTTATTTGTGTTTTTAAAAGTTTGGTGCACCTCTACCTCTCTCTAAATTGGGTTTAGAGATAGGAAATATAAGTAAACTGAATTAAAGAAGTGCCTGTTGTGGATCCAACTTTTCTCCTATCCTAGTCATTTCTTTCATGGTTTTTAATAGAATAGACCAGTAAAACTAGCCGTTGACACCAACATTAAAAAAACAAAGATGAAAGCTGTCAGCAATTGTTCATCACCATCCTCATAATAACTGGTAAAAAGTACCAAAGAATCCCGTGCCGGGTTTAGATGGGGAAAGGGAGAGAAAGAGAGAAAACTCATATTTTTTTAGTTTTTTGAGAATTTCTCAAAAACTATGTGGTGTTTTGCAAAGATTGTTCAGTACAATATTAAAATATTTTAATACCTCTATAAAAATGATTCTATTCATTTTTTTTTTTTTTTTTTTTTTTTTTTTTTTTTTTTTTTTTTTTGTAATATAAAATCAATGGTTCCGGATATATTTATGAAATTATATTTATTGTATTTCCACTTTAAACAAAAATTGCTGCAAACCACGAAATTGATGTTGTTCATACTAGATGATATTTTGAATTTTAGTTCGTTTGTTTAACATTTTTGATTGTTCCAATTATTATTTAAAGTTTGATACAGTTATCAAATGTAATCTTTACCAGTTTGTTATATACTCATTTCTTATCTTTGATCACAAGCTGTTTACATTTAACTTACATGCTATACTCTCCTTTGTTTTATATTTGTATTCATACTTGTCTTCTATTTTTGTTTTTACCTTCTATATATATATATATATATATATATATATATATATATATATATAATACTTGATATTTTAACTACATTGTCACTCACTATATCTCTGATGTCATTTTATTATTTCTTTATCAGAGAACTGTTTCTTATTTAATATCTACTTATAATTTATTTATTTTAATTTCATCTTGTACCTTTTATATTTTGTATCTTTTGTAGCCGTGATGAAGACCTGTAAAGTGGATCGAAACGTCGGCGTAATAATTAAAAATACTAATTTTTAAAATTTAGTATTTATTTGACTGTATCTCCCCTCTTCCCCCGACCAACTCCTCGTATAGTAATATAAACTGACAATAAGATGCAATATTTAATATAGATTTTTAAAGAAATCAAAAATTTGTCCGAACTGTGGTTTTATTCTGTTTATTTAATGTTGATAAAAATAATACAATCTGAAGTACAGACTAAATGTAAATTGCAGTTATACAATTTGAGGAACGATTAGTAAAATTAAATGAACAGTTATTTAATTTGTAAAATGGGGACTCATCCACTCTTAGGCAGACAGGGAATATCCTCCTAGTTCCCTACAAGATAATAAAAATCTCTTATGAGAAGGAATTAGTCGAGGGTGCGGTCAAAAAAAATAAAAAAATTAAAATATATAAATAATTTTAATTTTTGCCGACGTTTCGACCCACTTTGCAGGTCGTCTTCAGGGCGTTGGATGTGGCACTGCGGGAGGCGGTTGAAACACTGAGTGTTTCAACCGCCTCCCGCAGTGCCACATCCAACGCCCTGAAGACGACCTGCAAAGTGGGTCGAAACGTCGGCAAAAATTAAAATTATTTATATATTTTAATTTTTTTATTTTTTTTGACCGCACCCTCGACTAATTCCTTCTCATATCATATCAACGGTCAACCAACTCTACATCATTAAAAATCTCTTAAATTGAAGCAATATTAGCAAAGATATGGTTTTTCAAACATCTACATTTTTTAAAGAATTCTGTTCTGGGAATTTTTTCTCTTTTGTTTAGTTTATTGAAAATTTAACAACTATTCATGTTCCAGAACATACAGAAAATAATTTTGTTTCCATATAGAATATAGAATATATATTTTAATCCAAAACAGTAAGCAAGGTTTTCTCAGGGAAATTACCAGCTATTTTTTTATATAGAACTATTGGAAACAATAAACTGTTGTATAATAATTTCCAGAATTTTTAAATTTATGTAGATCTTTTATCTTTAATTGGACCAGGTTTTATAATGTGTATTGTTGTGATATATGATATTTAATATTTATGTGATTTACAGCTGAATTTGGAAATCATGATCTGGAAAGGCACACTGCTGAATATCTTAAAGATTTCGCACTATTTCCTACGGTAATTAAATCAAATAATTTTCTATTTATTGTTTGCTAATTTGTATTCAATAATGTAATAAATGTTTTAATTTTGGTACAGCATTTGCTACAAGAAGGTCATTTGGAAACATTGACAAAAGCTGTGATATTGCAACATGCTGAATTAGCTGGTCTTCCGCAAGGAACTGCTGAAGAATACTATATTTTAGCAGCTCAACAATTGGAGGGATATGGACAGGAAACATTTCTTGCTAAGGTTTTTACTTATTTAGTTGTAATATTTGCTTAAATTATTTTTACTTTATGCTGATTGTGATGTTTCAGTGGTAGAATAAAAATAGCCTAATTTGGCGAATTCATTTTAAGATCAGATTTAAAACAGACTAGCTGTTACTGAGACAAATATTGACCATGGCAAATGTGAAAACTGGAGAGATTTCATTGGTTTCTCATATGAAAATGATACTATGAGATTAAAAAATTATATGATATATTAAGATCTGTACAGAAAAAAGAACTGTATTAAGTGATGTGGGTCAGTTGAGAAAGTCTGCTTAGATTAGATATCATAATGGAAGCAGATTCTGGTGTTTGATAGTTGTTTAAGAACCAATTAAGGAAATATTCAAAATTATTATGAGAAAATCTAAGTTTTATGAAGCATTCGGAAACTATAAAATATATTTCGTAGCAGAAAAGAGTTAGAAAAACAAATAAAATATAACAAAAGTGGAAAAAGTCTTTATTATTATTACAAGGTCCTGAATGTGGAATTTAACTCTAATATCAGCCAGCAGCTCCTTTCAATGTTTTTTAATGAACTGTTAATTTCAGCCTGCTGATTTAGCTGAGGAAGTTGAACTATCAACTATCAATATGCATCAAGATGGATGAATAACATAAAGCCATTTTAGTGGAGAGTTTTTAGATATCATTACTAGCAATATTGGTATCAACCTCCTCATTTTTAAAGTGTTAATACAATTACTAGTTTATTAATTACTGATATCAAATATATAAAACCATCCTAAAGAAATTACTGAAGTTCTCATAAAAATGTTGGTAACACGTTCGCTCCTAAAATTGTGACAGCTTTTCAGCTCAAACTCAATAATTTTTTTATTTCCTATGGTTAGGAAAACCTTTAATATTTTTATCCTTAAGGTAAGTGAATAAAAAAAAATAAAAATTAAACATTCCAAATTTCAAATTATTATTTATTGCTCTCGATGTCTTCATGTTTGCTTGTATTTTGAGGATCCAATTTGAAAAGGTACAGAAAACTCTAAATATCAACTCCATTCATCTTTTCTACTTTGGTCTTTAAATCTATCATACTAAGAGCATCAAAACTATCCTGCCTCTTATTTTTATATTCCAAATTTTATATTCCATTTTATACATTTTTATACTTATACATACACATTTTATACTCCAAATTAATTTATACTTTCCAGGATGACTGTGGAAATGAAGTCGTTATAGGTGTTGCCCTCATAGGTATATACGTTATGTATGACAATAACAACCATCACCAACCAAAGATATACCAGTAAGTAGTATACTTTGGAAATTTCTTCTCATTCATTTCTATTTGGTATTGTAGTTTCTAAAATAATTTGTTATGTGTTAGGTGGAAGGATATCACAAATGTCATTAATCATAAAAGACATTTCGGTATGGAGCTTCATGAACAAGCTGACCCTGTACAGTTTCAGTTGCCCGATATTGAAACAGCTAAATATATCTGGAGAATGTGTGTCCATCAAGTAAGTCTATTTTAAGTGTTACTAAAATGTATATTTTGATAATAATAGAATAGAATAGAAAAAATAAACTTTATTGTGGGACAAAGTCCCTTCAGAATAACAATAATGGACAAATAAAAAATACATATCTGGCCAAAAACTAACTTAATAAAAAATAATAGTAATATTTTAAATGGTTGGAATTCCATCAAAAGCATGTTGTGTTCATCTTGGCAGAAATAAGATCTGCTCATCCAAGTAGGGGATGCAAGAAAAAGAAAAATTAGATTAGTTAAATCATATGGTATTTGAGAAAACTTGGAGGATGAGAAATGTCGGAGGTAGCGTACTAAAAGTATAAATTTACTTCATCGGGTCAAAGCGGAAAGACTAATTAATAAAGATAAGGATTCAAAGGAACTTTCCCTTCTGTGGAATCCATTTGGTCTCTTGAAGCTCACCATTTTATGAGAAATCTCTAGAACCAGTGCTTCTTCTGCCCAGATGATGAGGAGATAGGTGGTTTTTGTTACAGTGATGGTTATCATGTAATTTTATATTTCAAATATCTGGTTTCTGCTATTCGCTTCCATACTACACTGTCATCACACCCTAGTTGAATTACCTCACAAGTGATTAACTTACTATTATTTATTTTTTATTAATTAAAATTAATAAATGAAGTTATTTAACATATCTGAAGTACACTTTTTATTGTTATGAGTATATCAGCATTCATACTGATAAAGTCTGTAAATATACTTTTGAGTATTTTAGAGCCCTGTATATATTTAGAATTACAAAACAAAAATGTTATTTAAAATATTGTATCTTAGCTGTTATGGAGCGCTTTCTTTCAATTTCATATATTGAGCCCAATTTTGGTTTTTTCTCTCGTTGTTTCTTTTCTTAACAGTGTCATACTATCGAACGTAATCTTTAAAACTTCTTATATTTACGTATTTTCACGCTACTCAACGTAAAGAAAATATAGTGAGAGTGCTACGAGCCTTGTGAGTGTTAAGCTAATAATCCTATTAGTATTAGCAGTTGTTTGCTTGGCGGATCACAACATTAACTTCACTTGACATTAACTGTAAGTTATTTTTTATTATTAAAAATGGTCCAGTGCACGATTTGTAATAACGCTATTGCCCGTGAAGATAAATACAATTTATGTTGTACCAAGTGCAAAGTTATTTATCACGGCAAGTGTTTTAATCTCACAGACAAAGAGATAGAAGCTCAGAGAAGCACAAAAAAAACATGGATGTGCCTAAATTGCGATCAAACTAAGAAACTAAATTTAAACAATGAACCGCCTGTATCAGAAATATTAGCAGCAGTTAATAGACTGGATAGTCATGTTAGTGAGGAAATAAGGGATATGAAGACAGCCCTCGATAAATATGGAGACCTCAGCTTTGAACTGAATGAGAGGTTATCTAAATTAGAAAAACATCTCGAGGGCCAAGCCAAACATTTTGAGGAGATCATTTTGGAAAATAAAGCCCTCAAAGCTCGAGTGGGCGATTTAGAGATCCGCCTGAACAAAACAGAACAGGGTCAATTATCTAGATCGCTGGAGATCCGTGGGATCCCAGTGCGAGCAGGCGAGACGCCCGCGGCTCTGGTGACCAGTATAGCCGCGGGGCTGGGCATCAAGCTCGGAGTGGAGGATTTGGATGTCGTGCAGCGCCGCAGAAGCAAGAAGGATGACCCGCGACCGCCGCCGGTAATAGCACATTTCGTCAGGCAGTCAGTGAGGGACGACCTGATAGCGAAAAGGAAAGTGAAGAGGGATTTCTCGACGCGTGATATCGGGTGGCAGGAAAACGACTGCCACCGAATTTATCTCGGCGAGGAGATGACCCCAACAAACAGGCACCTCTACTGGCTAGCCCGGCAGAAGAGAGCTGCCGGGAAGATAAGATACGTATGGTTCTCTGCCGGCATTGTGCGTTGCCGAAAAGAAGACGGCCATCAAGTAATCTTGATTAATCAGGCATCGGATCTAGAAGTTTTCGCCTGACTGCACAGGTTTCATCTCTTCTTCTCGTTCTTCAAAGTATTTTTTGTCTTCATTGGTGCCCAAATAACATTGAAGATTTTGGTTAAAATTTCTCACAGCTCCAGTTTACTAATTTGTTTATTTTCTTACTCTTATTTCTCACTTATTTTTTCATTATTCACTTTTATTTTGCTTATCAGTACTTTTCATAATTTTTTTTCAGAATATGATATATGCCTCATTTCCTCTATGCTAATTTCTGACTGTTTCCCATCAAATCCTCCCCATGTCTAGCATCCTAACCACCTGCCACGTTAACTCGCAATCCCTTCCCGCCCATTATGATGAATTCCTGCAGTACTTTTCTCAAAACTTTTTTCACATCATCGCAATCTCAGAAACCTGGCTCAAACCCTATATTCCGTCCTCATCTGTCTCCTTACCTAATTACACCCTCATCCGCCACGACCGGGTCAGCCGGACTGGTGGTGGAGTGGCCATATTTGTCCATGATAGCCTGAAGTCCCGAATCCTTGATTACTCCCCACCCTCCGAACATCCACAAGTGGAGTACCTTCTAGTAGAAATTACCTGTAATAATTCACCTCTCCTTTACATAGTGATCTACCGTCCTCCCCTTGTTCCATTTGATCCGTCCTTAGAATCAACCTTACTCAACTTTGTTCCCCTCTATCCTAGAATAATCATCGCCGGTGACCTCAATACCAATTTCCTTTCTAATTCCAAAGACAAAACCTATCTAGAAAACCTATTTTTTTCCCTCCATCTCTTTATTGTTCCTTTTTATCCTACTCACCACACCCACAAGGCCGACACTTGGTTAGACTTCTTCATTATAGACTCCGAAATAAATCTCCTCTCCTCTTCTCAACTGCCAGTATCCTTCTTATCGTCTCACGACATGATCCAAATAACATATAATATCCAAACCCCTCTGATTCATCCGAGAACCTTCACTTTCCGTCAGATAGACACTCTCACCCGTGAAAAAATACTACCTGACCTTGAAACCTTAGACTTGAACGAAATATATTCCTGCTCCTCCATCGACTCCATGGTTGAGATCCTGACTTCCAATCTCCTCAATATCCTTAACACCCATGCTCCCATAAAAACCTCAACCTTTCGCCGTCGGCCTGCACCTTGGATGTGTCAAGAAATCAAGGATCTGCAGAAGAGGCGTGATGCTGCCCGCAGACGCTTTAGACGTACTAGGCTTACAGATGACTATCAAGCGTTTAGGGTGCTCCGCAATTTGACACAAACAAGAATTCGGCGAGCTAAAGCTTCCTACTTCCATGAAGCCCTGTCATCTGCCCCAGATCCCAAATCTAAATGGCTAATCCTTCGCAAACTTTCCCTCTGTGAACCTTCTAGATCCCCTTCCTCACTGTTCTTTTCCGTTTCACCTGACGATTTAAATTCACATTTTATTTCTGCCTCCTCTACCTCTTCTCTTCCCTCCTCTTCCAACTATGCTCCTGAGTCATCATTTAATGATGATGACTTTTATTTCTCCTACATTTCCCCGACTGACTTACTAACCGCAGTAATGAAATCCCACACCAATTCCATAGGACCAGATGGCATTCCTGTCAAATTGATAAAATTATGTCTCCCCGAAATCCTCCCAGTTCTCCTTTTCATTTACAATTTCTCCCTACAGAACTCAATATTCCCTTCCTCTTGGAAAAAAGCCATTGTACTCCCTTTAAATAAAAAGCCTAATCCATCCTCTCCCGAAGACTTTCGCCCAATCTCAATTCTTTCCAATCTCTCAAAACCCCTAGAAAGATTGGTACAATCCCAAGTTTCCAATTTCCTAGAAAAGTCTAACCAACTCGATCCTCTCCAATCTGGTTTCCGTCCCGGCTACTCCACACAATCCGCCTTAATCAAAATTACTAATGATGTTCAGACTGCAATAGATAATAAACAACTAACTGTCCTTATACTTCTTGACTTCTCTAAAGCCTTTGATTCCATTAACCATCCCATCCTTTTCAACAAACTAAAATCACTCTCCTTCTCCAATAGCTCCATCTCTTGGTTCCAATCTTTCCTATCACAACGCACCCAAGCAGTCTCCATTCCTAATCAACCACTATCTGCCTACCTGCCTTTATCCTCTGGAGTCGCCCAAGGATCTAGCATATCTCCTCTCCTTTTTAGTTCCTATATCAATGACCTCCATGACTCAATTCTCCATTGTTCCCACCACCTTTATGCAGACGATTCTCAAATATACCTATCCTTTTCTCCCCCTGAGCTATTGGTAGCATTTACTAAGATCCAAGCAGACCTAGATCGAATCTGTGCCTGGGCAAAATTAAACGGATTAAGGTTAAATGCTTCAAAAACTCAGGCCATTGTCATTGGTTCCAAGCCCCTCCTTAGATCCTATACGGACTTTCCCATACTAAACCTTGGTGACCAGCCAATCTCCTTCTACTCCTCTGTAAAAAATTTAGGACTATTTATTGATCAAACCCTCTCCTGGAGTCACCATATTTCTCACATCTCCCGACGGACAGTCTCTACCCTCAAACTATTCCATTGCTTCCGCCATCTCCTACCTCAACATACGCGCAGACTCCTCGTTTCCTCTCTCATCTTCCCCCACTTTGACTACTGCTGTGTGGTGTATGATGGACTCTCGGTGGAGCTCCGCGACAGACTGAAAAGAATAATGAACAGTTGCGTGAGATTTGTAATTGGTGCCCCGAGATACTACCATGTCTCTCACCATTACACTGAGTTAGAGTGGCTCTTCCACTCCATTCGAAGACAATATTTCCTAGGTACATTCCTCTATCATATCATCAACAATCATCGTCCTTCCTACGCCTACAACCTTCTCCAATTCAAGTCCTCAGTCCATTCCCTCTCCACAAGATCTCGACCTTCCGACCTTTACATTCCTTCTCACAGATCTGCCTCGTTCCAAAACTCCTTTATTGCACGTTCTGTTAGTTTCTGGAATTCCCTTCCTATCAAAATTCGACATTCTTCATCCTTATCTACATTCAAAACCCTCCTATTCCAATTCCTGTCCCAAAAACAGTCAGGCACCAGCTAATCTTTTATGTAAAATTACACATTATCTATAAGACCATATTCACATATAGCTAATTACCTTAAAACTTATTATAGATTCGACTTTCTTTTTCTCTTTTTTTTTTTTTTTTCTTTTTCAACAGAAACAGATTTTACTGTTAAGAAGAATATACATTTATTTTTTCTGTATTTTTTATTTTTTCTAAAAGGGTTTATTTATATTTTAACATCGTACATAGTTTTAAATATCTTAGTATGGTTTCAAGAGTTTTTTATATAGATTTTTTTATTTTATTTTGTATATAGTATGTATAACCAATATTTTTTTCTTTTCTTTTCTTTAATGACCTATCATTATCTTAATTTGTCATGTTTGTTTTTATCTGGCCAGATGTAAAATTTTAATTCCTGTACTTTTTTGTTATTCTGAAGGGACTTCGTCCCAGAGTAAAATTATTTTTCTATTCTATTCTATTTCTATCTTAAGCATGCCGTGAAAATTATCTGCAATTAAAAGTTATGCAGTTTATTTTGTCTTATGAATAATTTTAATTTTTGTACTTATCTGTTTTTTTCTGTATGACTCAGTATGTCTTAAATTTGATCATATTTCTAAAAAAAATTCAATTTTTACAGCACACATTCTTTGTTCAAAACGAATCAGCTTCTTCATCTGAACCAGTTAATACCACACAGGCTGTACGAAATTTATTTTCACAGTTAAGAAATGATGTAAGTCACTTTTTAAATAAATTATAGAAGTTTTTTTTCTTTTATGTGATTGATCATAATTATTTGTATATTGCAGGATGGGCAAGTAGCAAGTAGTCATGAGGAATTAGATCGAGTAGACAATGTACCTGTCGAAAGGCTAAGAGCTCAGTCGACTTCTTGTTTAGATTTAGCACATTCTAGTCGGAATGATATTGACAGGCTTAGGTAATGATTCCATCTTTATTTTATTTATTTTTTTAGATTGACTCTATTTTTCATATGATTATAATTTGTTTAAAAAATAATTTACCACAGCCCATGAGAATAGGAGCTTATAGACTGTAGTATAGACCCCTTTTTATCAAATTGTTAGCATCCGTTCAAAAAGCTTTATCTCACCATTACTCACAACTTTTTTATCTATGAAAATTCGTAGAAATAGGGCGTTTTCTCGTTAAATTAATTAATTTAGTAAGATACGTCCAAATCATGAATACCCATTTTCGTACCACTTGAATCGCAAGTTAATTTCACACAAAATTGAGAAAAAGTGTGATCTACAAAAACATTGCTGTTTGGACAATATAACCTAGCTATTTTTATATATTGGAGGTGGAGGTCACGCCAAATGGCCTAATATTTTCGTAGGACACCTTTTTTATTGATTTTGTAATCAAATTATCTTACGATTCAAGTGTACAGCAAAAAAGTATTCATGAGTTTTTAGTACCTCATTAAATAAACAAAATTTACCAATTTTCAGATTGAAAATGCCTCATTTCTGAGAATTTTTCTGAATAAAAATGTTGTAGATCATAATAAAATGAAGCCATTCATGAAGTTTTAGATGATTGTTGTTAATAATTTGATAAAAAGTGGTATCTGTATCTGTGGACTATTAGCATTTTTTTTCAGCAGTGAATTTTGTCCAGTAGCAAATGATATTTCTGTTCCAAAAATAATAGTGAAAATGATAATATCCTATATTTAATTAGTACTTAAATTATAGTATTTATTTATTTCCAGAGCGATGCTTCCGTCTTATCGACCTGCACCTGACTATGAGACAGCAATACAACAGAAGTATAGGGGTCATGCTGTTCTCTATAGTAGTCAACCAGAGATACATCAAACCAATCTTCATGAGGTAATTTTGATTTGAATGCATTTAACCCATATAATTTATTCATATAAAGTTTTTATTTTTCGATCTGAACCTTTTAATTACAATGATAAACAATCAGCAGATAAGCTGGCATAAATATCAGATAAGAAAAATAAATTAATAAAATAAAAATTAATAAATCAGGATAACATAAGAGAGGCTTGATTTGCACGAGGAAAAGCAGTACCCATTCCGTGGGATTCATTTACTTGCATAATTATGTAAGTAGGTCCCCCAACTAGACCCTTTTCAGTTGTATTCTGGTGTTCTTCGGTATAATAACTGTGGTCAATTCTTTTATAGTAATGAATAGTAAGTATGCTGTGTCTGTAGCAACTCATTTTAATTGGGCAGCAACCTTTTATGAAAATATAGTGATTCTCTCTCTTCTCTGGTTGGTGTGACAGTTCAACTTTTTGTGGAATCATTTGTAGTAAGTTAGTATAGGTTCATTGACTGTCGCCATTTGTAAGTCAGTGTGCAAAGAATTGTTCTTCACTTTCCATGGTGCTTGAGTAATTAGTCGTAGAATCTTAGACTGAAAAGTTTGAAGTCTTTTTACGTGTGTTTGTTTTGCAATTCTATATATTTGTAGTCCGTTAGTCCAGATGGGTTTTAATAGGTATGTATTAATACTTTTTCTTGCTTTTAATTTGGAATGTCATCTTAACAGTGAGTGTAACAATTTTAGTCTTTGATTTAATGTGACTTGTGTTTTCTTTACATGCAAACACCATGTCATACTCCTATCAAACATCAGGCCTAGGTATTGTACTCTGTTATATTAAGCATGAAGAGAAGTCCCTGATGCCATATTTTGTCGAACGCTTGGGCTACATCCAGAAATACTCCAGTTGCATATAATTTCTGCTCTAATGCTGTTGATATGTAGTCAGTCATCCTTTGTAGTATTAGATTCCATGTCCTTATCATTTTTGCTAGTTTTAAATATTCTTAAACTGGTAGACTGTGATAAGTAAATAGCTTAAAATGGATATCCAAAATCTTTTAATATTCTACTCAAATGGGTCTTCTTAGATTAGAATGACAAGGGTTCCAATTAGGACTTAACATATTAAATTTTCTATACTTAGAATATTAGAATGATTTGTTTTCAAATAGGTCATTTCGACTTACATTTCCAAAATTCATTTTACTCTTTGACCTTAGTAAGGAGACAAGCACAATTGAAGCCTTGCTCTGAGCTCATTGTCTTCTATGTTAACAGTAAGGTTGAAAATTAAAATTATAAGCCTATTACTGCCTAATAATTAGGTTGTGGAATTAATTTTGTTTTTTAACCTATATAATATAATATCTTTCATTGAATATTTTGTTATTAAATTATTTGAAATTAATATAAATTCTCCTACTATGCCCTTCTGGCTATATAGGATTTTTTCTGAGCTTGGGAAGATGGTGTGGAGGATTAATGCGAGAGTTAAAATCTTTGGTACTGGGAATCGAACTCGTAATCTTCAGTTTATCAGGTTGCCAGGTCTTTTGCACACACGCTAGGCCTGCTCGGTCACACTGCCTCCATTAAACTATTATTAGTTTAAGCTTTAAATATTGATAATATGGATATGAGTAAGAACCCTTTTATTTTCTAGAATTCCTTACTTTTTATCCAAGGGAAATCCCAGTTCCCCTCTCTTTAGATCAAGATATTTAGAGAGTACCTGAATCAATCGGTGGCCAAAAAAGGATTAACTTTTATTTATTTATTTTTTGAAGTATAATACTCCTTAATTAACTTTGAAACTATAATTTCCTCTTAATTTTATTATTAACAAATATAATAAGTAAATAAAATATAAAATTAAATATTATTCCAAAAATTTTATTCCGTTTGTTTTTTTTTAAAGAAATTTAATTTGTTTTTAAACCTGAATTTTAATTGAATGCAGCTAATCTTTTTTTTCACTTCTGATTTAATATTTCTAGCATTCATATTAAGTAGAATTAATTTAGAATATATTTTTTGAAAATGTAACTCATTAATAAAATAGTTAAAATAAATAATATTTAACTATTTTTTTACTGATTACCCCAATCATTCTTCTCTTCAATTATTCACTACTGTGAACTATCAATCCACAATTATGAATCTACATACACGGGGCCAACGACCAGATAACAACCTCCTTAAATCATCAATATTATACTATTATGCCTGGGTTGATACTAATTATTTTTGTGGTCATTTAATATTAATATAATACATAATATTAATTGTTGCTATCAACTTTCTTTGTTTTTTAGAATGTCATTATTTCTGATATGAGATCTTACGGAAATGCTTACAAACACTTCCCCGATGTTGCTAGAGTGGACAGGGTTTATGTTGAGCAGCCTGAAGAAAATCACAGGCCACATAACTTACCTACTCTGCACACATATAGGTTAGTATATTTAATAATCATAATTTTTTTTTTTAAAGTTCATATTGGCATAAATATTATGAGCCTTTAGTTAAACTGAATTTAACTGAAATTTAAGATTTAAGATTTAATTTAAACTGAATTTAAGATTTGAAGTTTTCTACATAGCATCATCTTTTTAATGTCATGCAGGCTGTTTTTTTTTTGTATGATTTCAAAGTTCAATAAATTTGTCCACAACTGGGATCACCATACTACTTATAAAAAGCTGTGGATGGCAGACTGACAAAATTTTTTTTATCCGATTTTCGAGTTTGTATTCTGAAACACCTCAAATTTCGAAGGAGATTAAGTTTTTGATTTTTTTTTATTAAAATAGTGCTTTAATTTCAAGTAAACTTTTTTTTAAGAAACCTTATAATAAAAATCACAAAAAAGTGTATACTTAGAGTTTGGAAATATAATTTTACCACCCCTTGTTACTTTTATTCCAGCTTAATTTCAGTGAAGTATGTTATATAAATCAATTTAAAGGAGACTTTAGCGAAGTTTCATCAAAATCTATTCATTTGCTTTAGGCACTACTTTCTATACGATACAGGTCTTTCGACCACCATCTTGAAAGTAAAATACTTTTCGATGAAGTATGTTCTATACATATATTTAAAGGTGATCGAGGAAAAGACTTTAGCCAAGTTTCATTGAAATCGGTGCATTCGTATATACATGAACTATCATGAGAAAGTATAACATAAATTCAATACTTGTTCTGAAGAATCTATTGAAATGAGTTGCTATTTGATAAGATCAAGCTTTTAGACGATGCTATGCCATGCCATTTTTGTCTATACTCCCTGTATTTCTACTCTGTTATGATGCACAAATAAAATTTCACTCATTAATTAAAATTTAATTTAAGCACATTCACTAGCAGATCATCATCTCTGCACACTATTTCATTCACTGTTTCATATTGCACATCAGTTAATATAAGACAGTTTAAGAATCTGAACCTACTACCTCTTAAATCTTTTCTAGTCATGTGCACTCCAGTTCAAGTTGATAGTCATGTGCATCTATCGATAGTACCAAACAAAATCAAGTATTCTTTTACCTTAAAAGTAATGCAGTATAAACCAAATAAAATTTCTATTCTTAAAAATCAGATTTCTAAGAAATCTGATAAATTTAATAAATATATGAGTGGCGTTATATCAAAGATGGACATCCGTCATTTGGAATGTCTGTCATAAAGCCATTTTTTGTAACATAACTTCAATTTAATTAAATAATAATTTTTATTTCATGATTAAACTTGAACATTCTTAAATAAAATCATCTGACAAAGTTTGAATTAAACCTATAAAACAAAAAATGTATTTTTCTCTACTTCTCGAAAATGACAGATGATATGAAGCCACTCATATATTTATTTATATATATATAAATAAAATATTAACCGACAATTTTGTATAGAAATAAATCAGCAATTACCTACTGAGGATTTGTTGTCCATTAACTTTCTAGGTAATGGATCTCGATTAATTCTTGTTAAATTATATTAAATTATTTGTCAACTATAATGCTCGGGTGTCTGGAATGTTAATGCTTAACGATATCAATCCTTGTTAATGCAGCACTCCTGATTTGGACGGTAACGAAGGTGGAGTGGTGGTCCAGCTTTACAAGCCCCCTCCACCGTACAGACCAAACAGTAACTCCACCCCAGACCTTGCTTCACAGCCCCTCCAACCTACGCACACATTTATCAGCACGCAGGTACACCTCTCAAAGATCTTTATTTCAATTTTTTTTTTTTAATGTGATATTTTGCAATTCTTTTGTGTCTTTGTGATATCTATTGTAGTTTGTATAAACTGTGCTAATGTTGAATTGCTTTTTCTTTCGCCATATAATTGTATCATAAAACACAAATAAATTTTTAATATTGATTGATGTAAATATACTTCATTGTATTTTGATCAATAGTTTTTTTTAAACTTATATTGGTCAAACTGAAAACTTAGCAAGTCAATGTTAAAGTGACAGATATTTTACTTGAATATACAATGGTGTGAAAAAGTCTTTGAACAAGCCAAATTTTTATGAAAATGATCAATGTTTCAATTTAAAAGTGTTTTTCTCTTCTTACTTGTAAACTGATTTTACCTTTCAGACATTTTAGATGCAGTATATATTTAAATTAGCATTATCTTCAATTAACAACAAGCCAAGGGGCCAATCTGTTGTGTTGACGTTATATTTTCAGAGACTGAATAATCTGTGAATAACAAAATTTCACTACTTTGTTTATCCACTTCATTCTTTATTGTAAACATCAAGAGCCTTTAAACTCAAGGAAGATGAATGTATCTGTAAAAATTATTCTGATATTGGTAGTTACTGCCTTTTTTTTTTCAGAAATTTAATTTAACATTCTGTTTTTCATACTTTCTTTATACTTTCTATTTAATGTTACTTTTCTTTCCCAGAACCCAGATGGTTTGTAAGAACGCTACTGTTGTACCATTTTGCATCAAGTTTTCATTCACTAAAATGACTAGAAGTCTCCAACTCCAGATCAAGAAACATACCCCTAAACCATTAAGAAGCCATCTCCGTGTTTTACCGTTAGTTGCAAACATTCATTCCAAAATTCCACTCCAGATCTTCTCTAATATAATGCCTCCTTCCGAAACCAAACATTTGAAATTTTGACGCATCTGTGTTTTAAAATTTCCATTATTTTTCCATCCAATTTTTGTGTTCTTTAGAAAAACAGTCGCCTTCGCTGGTTAAGAGACCGAAGAAATAATTTTCTTCTAGGAACACAACCTTTAAGACCTAATGATAAGAGTTTCCTTGGATCCTAGTAGCATCAGCTATTTCCTGAGTCAGTTCTCTGCTAGGTTTTTAGCGACTGTACCATCACAAATAATTTTAATTGTTGTTCAACAGCAGGATTATATATTTTAGATCTGTCTGAACGTTTTAAGTCTCCATTTTACTTGTTTGTTTTTTTTTAATTAATGGCATAGTGATTTTCAAAAATAGAAACTTCACCTTCTTTTTTATTTTCCCTAATTGAATGTTTTTGTTGACATAAAATTATAATGTTATGTGGATCAAAAATATGATATTTTGCTATTTTCGGAAAGAAAAGTAACATTAAATAAAAAACTAAAGTAAAGTACAAAAAATAAAATGTTAAATTAAATTTCTGAAAAATAACAATATTAGAACAATTTTTACAGATACATTCAGCTTGCTAGAGTTTATATAAGGCTCTTGATGTTAAAAATAAAGTGAGAAGTAGTTGGTCAGGGGGTGTGGTCAAATGAATACTATATATCAAAATAGTATTTTATTGTTTATGCCAACGTTTTGATCCACTTTGTACGTCTTCATCAGGGCGTAGTATCGGGGGCTCTACAGACTGCAGACTAGACCTGTTTCCCCTGCCAGTCTAACAACTGCTTCCTGCAGTGCCCGATCCATGTCGTGATGAAGACCTGCAAAATGGGTCGAAACGTTGGTGTAAACAATAAAATACTACTTTGGTATATAGTATTCATTTGCACGCACCCCTCGACCAACTCAAATCTCTGCACCGTTAAAAATAAAGACTGAAGTGGATGACAAAGTAGTGAAATTAAACAATGAGGTAGCAATTTTAGGCCCTGAAAATAATGTCGACACAACAGATTGGTCTCTTGACTTGTTTTTAATTGAAAATAATGTTAATTTCATTATATATTACATCTAGATTCTGTGCAAGGTTAAATCAGTTTATACTTAAAAAGATAAAAACGCTTTTAAATTGATTAATCATTTTTATAAAAATTTGACTTGTTCAAAGACTTTATATAATATATATATATATATATATATATATATATAATATAATATATATATATATATATATAATATAATGTATAAATACTTTATATATTATATTCTATATAAATATTTTTTTTTTCAGAAAATTAATTTCAATAAGTAAAAAGAAACATTTTCATTAGCACTTAAAATGATTATATTTTATGTTAAATTCAGAGTTTCAACTGCTTTTAAGGGTAAAAGTAGAATCCAAAAATTAATGTGTATATATTGTAATTTTCTTTAATTTTTAAATTTCCTAAAAATAGCCATTAAGGTGAATATACGATGTGGGAAGTTCCTCCATACTCTGCTGCTTGATCTTTCTTTATTAAACTTTTCCCCTTAATCTTCTCTCGAGTATATATCATTGACAGCTATTATTGACAGTATATATTGAGTAGTTATTGACAGCTAATAAACCTGCAGCCCGTCCAATTATTTGCTTTACCCACTCTCTGGCTAGGGCCTTTCCATGGTTTCGTGACTCCATTGCTGAGGGTAACTTGTAAAATCTGTTACAATAATAGATCAACTTCCTCATCATTTTTTTCTACTCTATTTTTGTTTTTAAGGATTTTTTTCTCTTCATCCCATAGCACTGGAACATGTTAATTATTAATTTTTGGATTTGTTCAAGAGTTTTCTGATCTGATCACAATCATATCATACCTTTTAAGTAAATTAAATTCAAAACTCTTTAAGAAGTTCTCAGTCCAAGTATTAAAATTGCCCATGATGATAAATTTGTTGTTTCACCTATCGTTCTCTAAAGGACTTCCTCTTACTGGGCTTTGTTACTTATTGTGTAACTATCAGCTTAGACATATGTCTTAAGGATTGTAGTTTCTTCCACAGCTAAGCTTAAATCTGCCAAAATGATTCTGCAGTTCACTCTATCATATTTTTTTATTGCAATGTAAATCTCATTTCGCTTTAATCCGAAATCTTTTTGTATTATATGGGTAGATAGTTTCAATTCAAGAAATAAATACATAATTTGTACCTATTACAAACCTTATAAATATATTTTATTTTATGACGATGCCTGTTATTGTTTTTAAATTAGATATAATTTATTCTTATGATTCCACTTCCACAAAACTTTTATTTTGAGTCAGGAATCAGATTAGAATTGAGTCTCAATTCTTGATTAAACTTTAGACTATTGATATGATGCATTTTCTAATCCTTTTGATCATTTTAAATTTGTCTCTTTCTGTTTTTATAATTTAAGTGAAAAACTAAATTTTTTTGTTCATATCAGCAGTAGAGTAATGTAGCATTTAGCTTTAAATTATTGAGCTAATGGTTATGGTAGTGTTTTGCTAGTTATTACAAATTTTTATTTGAGTTTAATGTTGCTTTTATTTTATCGATTATACTTTCAATAGATCTGTATATTTTTAATTCTAGAGTGTAGTTGAAGTTTGTATTTTTATATGTATAACTATTTGTATTATATTTAAAATTAGTTTTAAGAATGATGTGCATCGTCTTTGAATGAATTTCAAAGTCGTGAACAAGTTATTGGAAGCTGGTAAGATTGTTTGCATCTGAACGCCTTTAGGTTAGCGGGTCAAGCCCGGACTTGGTTTGCTTGCGTGGTGGGGGTCAGTTTGGCGGACCTCAGTATCTACTCCCGAACCCCCATGCACACCGGACCTACACCAACCTTGCCGCGCTCATAGACAATCAAGTATGCCAGCTAAAGACCTCTTGCGGTGGCAGAGCACATTGGGACCATAATAATGATTAAGGCTAAATATTTTGGAACAGAATATGTTATTAGGCTTATATATATTTTTACTGGCGAAAACAAATCTGTACTAGTCTTGTATTTTCTAAATCAAGTGTAACCGTTCGCAAATCATTTTGAAATCCACTTTTTTTCTGTGATATAATTTTTGGTGATATATTATTTTATTCTGGTCAGAGAAAAAGTTTTAGATTTATAATGCATTTCTTAACTTCTCATGCCTACAATATTGCTTTTCCAATCAAATTAATTACTTACATATACTTAGTACCGGGGTTGTAGCTCCATTGGTGTGCTTTGTGTGTAATAAATTGTTTTTCTTCATGTTCTCAAACCTTTTTTACCCATCAACTGTTTGATTTTGTGTATGTTGTTTCAATGCACTGTTTTATAATTAATTTATTATACAGATGGTTTTGATCATTAATAAGAAATATATCATACTATTTGGGGCATAGTTCAAAATAAAATAGTCAATAATTCTATGTTTTGGCTTATGTTGTGTGTCTTATTTTGGGAAACAAAAATTCAGTCAGATAAGTTCATTATAAAAGTAGTAGAAAAAACTAATAAGTATGAAGTTGGTTAGAACTAAAGTTATTATAAACCATTCGGAATAATTTTTAGATGGGAACTGTGGATTAACTTTTAGTTGTGTATAAATACATACCTTTATTTCTTTCAAATGCAATTACCAAACTCAATGTTTATGGGAAAGTTTTAATTTTTATGGAAAAATATTTTGAAATAGGATGCTAATAACTAGGAAGTTTCACTTGGAAAAGTTCATACTTGATTTAGAAAATATATATTATTTTATTTTTATTGTGGTAGACATGTTGGGTTCTTTTCATAGAGCTGTTTAACTGTGTTCCTTCTTATTTAGCCTTTTAATATTAATTATTTTTTCATAAATAATATTACTATGACAAAGCTTTGGGCTATTTATGGTGAAAAGTCTAATTAGCATGTATCTATTAATATTCTATTTTCTATTAATAACTGTCTTCCGTCTTGCAGAAGAAATAATTATTCTGGCAAAGTATGAAGGTTTTTTTAAGGAATTAAAGTTGATAATTTTAGCAGGAGTTTTTTGTTTTGACAAGCAGTAGTTTTTTGTTTTTTATCCTGTTTGGAAACATACATAACATATATATTCACCTAACTAATAAGGACTGTTCATACATGGTTTAAAATCTTAGAGGAAGGAAATGGTCATGGCTCACTAAAATAGTGAAACAAATATTTTATTTCAAACCATGTTTCATCTCGACTTTGCAGGTCTTCTTCAGGGGCGGGGTATGCTGCATGGAGTTTTGGTCAAAACTTCAATTTGCAGAAGACCTGCAAAGTCAGTTAGAAATGTTGGCTTGAAATAAAATAGTTTTTTCGCTATTTTAGTATTTTTTTGATCGCCACCCCAGACCATCTTCTACCTCTAAAATATAAAACAGTCAACCACCAAGTATTCTATGGTTTAAAATCATTATTTATTCATATTGTATTGATTGTAAGAATGTAACTTAATTTCACAAAGTGTTCTTAACTTTTTTTTTACTGAAATGTGTATACTATACTAAAAAAAATATAAAAAAATAAAACATAAATAATTGATTCTAATAATGTCTCTGTGTTTACAATATAATATTTTAATTGCCATGTTGTTGTTTTGATATATTGAAATTAATACTACAGTATTAACAGAAGAGCACATATGGAACCAGTTCTTATTATTTTCAACATAAAATAATCATTTCATGGTTCAGATGTATTCAATAAAAAATTGAAATTATAAAAATTTTGGAAATAAAATGGTAACGTTTTAGTTAATATATATATATGTTAAGTTATTTAGTATTATAAAAAAAACCTGTACCACTACAGCCCATGAAGGGTCTGGGGTTCAGTACTATTTAGGGAAAGCACTGTTTCTAGGTCAACGGTTGTGCAAGGAGGTGATTTGACCGAGTTCACGCTCAACCGCCAGGTTTTCCCCCTTAATTAATTATTTAATTAAGGGTACCCACTTTATAGAGGCTGGGTGTGCCCCAGGAGGGACTTCTGACCCAAGGTCGCCCCACGGCCAATGAAACAGATAAATAAATTTTCTGCCATGAGCCGGGGTTCGAACTCGGGACCTTTGCATTGGAAGCTCAGTGCCCTACCACTGAGCTACCCCGCTCCCTTATTTAGTATTATAGGAGATAATAATTAAAATAAAAGATAATGAAGTGAACAATGTGACTGTTTGAACAATACTAACTTTACTTACGAATTTGTGTTTTGAAAAACAATGCTAATTGAAACATGTGTTTTTTATTTTCTTTTATAAATCTGAATGAATTCATTTATAAACTAGTTATAAATGCGGTACCTATCATTCCCACTCCAGTTCACGAAGTGAACTTCGGGTTCTTTGGTACAAAACTTAAAATAGAACTGAATACAAAAAGTAATAAAACCTTAAAAGCTAAAAGAAAAAAATTACATAAAAATAAGTAATAGATCCTTATCTAAAAAACAAAGGTTACAAAAATTATAAAACATATGGAGATTATCTAACAAGATTTAAAAAGAAGAACGCAACAACTTATATTTAGAGGGATACAAAGGTGCCGTATATGGGTATGCCTCTCTCTGAGATCCCGCTAGCTCTTGAATAGACATAATGTTAAGTTCTCGCAGCGCTACCATTTTGAATGGCCCTTCATATCGTTGATCCCCTTTTCAACAAGTGGACGGTGGTTGGTAGTATACTGTCATGCCTAATGAAATCTTGTGGATTTCGTCCGATATGTCCAAGCAGAATCGGTTCGCCCTAGAGATTTTGTCTTGAAAAAGTGTATTGTACACTCACTGGGATATATCGGCGAGTTGTTTACGTTTGTGAATTACAGCATCTCGTAGATGTGTGTACATAGTAATTATTAAGTCTCCCCAATTCCATAGTGGATGACCGAACACTACTCTTACCGGCTTAAAACCTTTAGCAGAATGGATGGTATTGTTGTATGCCAGTACCGTTCAAGCATTGCCGTGTTCGCTCCTAGTCCTCTATGTAATTGGAACAATCGAAGATGTTCCCCCAAGGTGTTATGGAGGCGTTCAATGGCCTCACGTCCTTGGGGATTATCGGGGGAATTGAAATGTCACTTTATATATAATTTTGAAGCTGAACATGTCATCCCAGACAGCCTCTTTCGTTTTATACGGATATGCCATTGTTAATTTGCTGAAGTTGTCAAGGATGGTAAGCCAGTGCGACCCTTCCCTAGTATAAATATCTACCTGAATGTCCAATAATGGTGTATTAGGAGTATGGGACAGTGATTGGATGTCTGTCATACTTCGCATGATGGCACACCTTACGTGCTCGCGAATTGATCGGCGCATGTGGTGCCAGTAATATCTACGGCGTAATGCAGCACGGGTTTCGGGAGCTCCACGATGGTTGGTTTTCCTTTGGTGATAAACTTTTACTATTTCTTTTTGTGTCTCAGGGTCTGTAATAGTCTCTACAATGTTTGAACACAAAATTCACTAATACTAAACTACTTTTCAATGCACTACTTATCATATATATATTTATTTATATATAAAGGAATGAAGCCACAATAAAATTAATTTTTGATCGAACTATTAATATAATAGTGAAATTTTGGGATAAATAAAATTTAGAACGAAATTGGGCTTGTAACAAAAAATAAAATATGCTTATTTGAAAGTTTTTGTATTTTTCAAGCCATTTAACTTAGAATTGGGTTCAAATTCGGGGCACATTTGATTTGATTGTAGTTTTATCAAAACAAATACTTAGCAGCACAATTTTGTTCTTTTTTGAACCAATATCATTCACAGATGATTTCTAGAACTATTCATTGTGTTATATGGATTTAATATTAATTTAAAAAAAAAAATTGACATTTTAATAACTTCTTCAAACTTATGGAAAGTTGCATACTCATTTTGAGTGTGCATTCAGGATCTTGTTGCCAGAAACTTATTAATATCTCCGGCTTTATTGAAACATTCTCGAACAAGAGTTTAAATTCATGGCGTTTTTGTATGCAGATTGCTAAGAAGAAATATTGAATATTTAATAGTTGACCGTTGCATTATAAAGGAAGGACATGGTCTAGGGTGGCACTCTGAATAGTGGCAAAACTATTTTATTAAAAGCCAACATTTCGACCTGACTTTGCAGGTCTTTTTCAGGGAGGGGTGTTCAGCTAGGAGTTTCTAAGTGAGTTTCTAACTTGAGTTCTAAGTTAAACTTCTAGCTGAACACACCTCCCTGAAGAAGACCTGCAAAGTCGGGTCGAAACGTTGGCTTTTAATAAAATAGTTTTGCCACTATTCAGCCTATTTATGACTGCCACCCTAGACCATCTCCTTCCTTTCTAAGAAGAAATAGTTCTGTCTTTATTTTGTGATTCATTGAATTGGTTTTATTATTTGAAAAAAACATAATCAAGTTGACCTAAGATTTTTAAAATTTATTACTTTAAAAAATATTGTTTTAAATTTTGAGTATGGCTTTTTTTAATATGAAAGAATTAAAATATTTGATTTTTTTCTTTTATGCTGGTTATCTTAGTTTTCTTGTCTATGTTCCATCAATTTAATTATGATTTATCTATTTTTGTTCTTTTCTTAATAATCTTATGATAGGTTTGTATTTTTATAGATTTTATGCTCCGAAATAGCTCATTATCTTAACCCCTTTGTACTTTGCTGTATATTAAACTTTATATATATATATATATATATATATATATATATATATATATATTTTTTTTTTTTTTTTCATACGTTTTACAGCTTCTAATAGTACTCTTTGGTGGTGGTTTAAAATAATATATTTTGTTGTATTTCATGAAATGTCTGTTTTATAGTTAAGACTATTCAAATTTGAGTGACCTTAATATTACTTGGCTTGTATTGAATTAGTTATAAATGAGGTCCAGAACTTTATTTTGAAGTTTAAGTGTATGGTCATGTTCTCCTACACCATGTGTTTTCAAACTGGGTGCTGCAAGCGTATGCCAAGCCTGCTTAGTAATTTTAATATTGAAGATTACAATCGTTAATTTTATTTTGATTTTGATATAAATAAAAATAAATAAATTATTATAATTTAAGTAAAATCATTCTTAATTCGATTAATAGACATTCTAAAAGATCTTAAATTAATAGTGGAGTTATAGTTTGTTAGAATAAGTGAATTAGAAACAAAATCAAAATCATCCAAATTAAGATTATGTCTTCGCAAAATTTTACTTCATATAGATATTCTACACTTTTTTTTTTTTTTTAATTGCTTGTATTAAAACTTTAAAAATTAAATTAATGTTCATCAATACTCAATAACCTCTTTTCAAGATGTTTCAAAAATCTAATTGTTTATAACTGATAGTTTAATGCGTAATACCTTTGAGAAATTTCTTTCCTATCAGGATCCATGTTTTTGGGAACAGAGACTGAAAAGATTTTGCTTATAAGAATTTTATAGAAACCAATTTCATATTTGAATTTTCAAAATTATATTCCTTCTCTTTATGTTTAATGTTATTTGAAGAAATTGACATTTGATATGGTCTCACCAAATGGTTGTGTCCATAATTTTGTTTTTTTCTTTATCAAATTATTATTTTTGGATTCAGTTGTCAATTTTTGTCAGTTGGAGATAGTTTGTTAAAATAAAATTATTAACTTTCTACTTTCAGAATTATTAACTATTAACAATTTTTTCTTTTTTTTTTTTTTGAATAAAGGTTTTTATTTAAAATAAGTATCCATGATGAGTTATTTTGATTTCTCGAATTGCAACTTATGATCTTTTAATTTGTCATCTGAGGAAAATCAAAATCTAAATTTACCTACTTATTGAAAAAATAAAAGAAACTCATTTGATTTTGTATAATTATATTAATTGGTCATTTTTATTTGTATCCTAAAAATATAAATGTACTAACATGAAGTGATTTTGAAGCACTTGGACGATGTTGGTGGAAACAATATCGTCTACTACATGGGAAGAGGGAATGCTGTACTCCATCAACCTTCCGGGCAGCCTCAGCCAGCAATGAGGCAGTTCTCTCACAGGCAAGGTAGGATCCTGCTTTATGTTTTATTATTGTATTTATTTTAACAATTTTTACCTGTTTTACCTAATAGCTACATGAAAAATTTTAAAGTAAAAAAAATATTTAAAGAAAAACCTGTGGTCAATTACCATTTCTACATTTTTTAAAAGTGGATGTTCTGAATTAGCTAGCGTTTCTCATTTAAAATGTGTATGTGGTGAACCAAATATTCTTAATTATATTTAAAAATTTTAATTTTTTTTTTTTTACAATTAAATTATTGCATTAATATTTGTTCGTTAATAAAATCAATATAATGTATCAAAAATGTTATTATATCTCTATAACTAAGCCATTTATGTGTACTGAATGGTGTGGTAGAGGCCTGTGGGCACCCATGCCAGTACCGCTTTTCTGCCGCATAAGTTCATTTCCTACGGAACTGCTTAAACATTTTAAAAAAATAATCAGCGTTTTAGAAAGAGATATATATTCTCCAGATGATTTATTTCAGTATGTTTTGCGTTATTGTAGGCCGTTTAATTACAAATGACGCTTGATTTGTAACTTGAAAATTTTTTTGTTAAAAAAATTGACTTTACTGGTGTTTTTCATAGCCTAAGCCAATTATTTTTTAATATTTCTTCAAGTTTTATTATTCTATGACTATTCAGCTTTAATAAAAGACCAACTATGAGGAAATTAAGTCAAATGCTGATTCTCAGTGACCAAAAAACTAACTAAAGTGAAAATCGTCAATCTGCCATCTTTGGACGCCATTTTGGGGCAGTCCGTTCACTTTTTTTGGTGGGAACATTGGCTTTTTTTTAATAAATAGTTACAAGGAACACAACGATATGCAATTTATAGGGATGTGGGGGAGGGAGGTGCACGGTAAGGGGGTCTGGCCCACCGTGTACTGTGCTTGATAATGGTTTTAATATTTTGAAATGTGTTCTAATTTTTTTGTATCATATGCAATAATTTATTAGTCAATTGTAAATTTGATTAATTCCTTTATTAAATTAGATTTAATTCCTTTATTAAATTAGATAGAATTATTTTTAAACGAATAATTTATGAAGAAAGAACTTGATTTTAAGAAAAAGCATTAATTTAATTTCTTCTTTGGCATTCTTGAACTTCAAATTGAAATGTGAACTTTACATTATACGTTTGAGGTATAAAGTTATAGACTCCATAGAATCTCATTTCTCCCAACTAGTCTGCCTATAAAGATCTGTTGAAAGCTCAACCTTCTGAGAATGATAACTTTTTCTAGATAAAAACAAAGATTTTTCAGATATTTTCTAACTTATTTATCCCCACACCAACCTAGAAAATTGATGAAAAAAAATGTTCTGCCTTTAAGGTGGGGGTAAACGGATGGGGAATATATGTCATACTCGTCCCTTGCTGAAACTCTGTGGGAAAAGAAAAAAATATATATAACAAACTGTTTTGAATATTAATATATACTATTTTAACATTAAAAACATACAAAACTTTGTTGGTTGACTGGAAAATATTAATAAAGCTGTATTAATGAAATAAAATTTTGTTTTCAAATTGTGTGATATTCGACATGGCATTTGATTGTTTGCTGTTACATATTTAATTTTTTAGTTTTACTTATAATGGTTCAACATTAACTTGTCATTAAGATTTATAAACTTAATTAAGTGTATTACTTACATTTTAGAACCGATTTATGAGAACATCCCCCTCAATTGGACTCCTGAAGGCAATGAACCAAGAAGCCGTGCTGCCAGCATACAGTCCGCACCTGAAATGAGAATACCTCAAGAGCAGTTCAAAGCGAACCAGCATCAAAACCATCAGCCTCCTCAGCACAACCATCAACCCCAACACAACCACCAGTCGCCCCAACAAAATATCCAGAACAACCACCAGCCTCAGTCGCAGCAGGCCATGCAGCATAACCACCAGTCCCAAACACAGCTCAACCAGCAATCGCATCAGCTTGTTGCGCTCCAGCCATCCCAGCAGCAGGGGTCGTCACCCAGCCACGACAGGATTCATGGCTTCAATGTTTCTGTTGGTACGTTCATAATATAACATATTTAGATTTTATATTTGTATAAATTAGGGCAATTATCACCAAACATTTTATTGATACGCTATTTAATTCGACGTATCGACCATACTAAGGGTCATTTTCAAGTCCTTGATGAGTCCTCCGTTATATATTCATCATTAATGTCGCAAATAACATGTTCAGTGAACATTAAATTGTCATGGTCTGTAGGGGTTTCACCTATGTCATTTCAGGAGGGACTGAAATGACGTAGATGAAACCCCTATAGACCATGACAATTTAATGTTCACTGAACATGTTATTTGCGACATTAATGATGAATATATAACGGAGGATTGATCAAGGACTTGAAAATGACCCTTAGTATGGTCGAAACGTCGAATTAAATAGCATATCAATAAAATGTTTGGTGATAATTGGCCTAATTTATATAAATATAAAACCTCAAGACACCAAAATTAGGATAAATGAACAGCAGAAATATTTAGATTTTACGCCTGCACAGAAAAAGTCTATGGCAAAAAAGTTTTAAAAAAATGAAAAACAATTTAATTTTTAATCTTTAGTCTTATTAACATTTTAGTTTTTTCATTGGAGGCTATTTCAGGTTGGAAAAAAACTTTCAAAGGTCTTCTTAATTATTTGAAACCAAATATAAGAATATCCTTGAATATTGATAATCGAATCTGGATAAAATTGTGTCAAGTGGCTAGTAAACAATGAATTTACTTTTTTTAAAAATATCTAATCGCTTTAAATCTATGTTATATTTTTAATACTACTTTTCTCTTCTCAAGTTATATTGAATAAATGTTATGAAGAACTCTTTATTTGTTTTAATCTTTACTCATAAATGTTTATTAAAGATAAAATATTTATTTTTTTTATCGACAAAGCAAAACAATATCCTTTCTTTTATAGTTTTCATTTTGTGAATTATTGCAACACCATTCTCTTTATAATATTTGATTCACATATTTTCTGTTTTGAAGAAATAAAATTATAAGTTTTTTTTTAAGTAGGAAAATAATATTTTTTTAACAATATTAAATGTTGTAAATGCAATCATACATACATAAAAAAATAATTATTTTTATATAATGCTTAAAGTTCACAATTTGTCCAAAGATTTAAAAAAAAAAATGTTTCTAATAAAATTGGTGATGTAAACACACATTTATGTGTTTATTATTTTATTTATTTAATTGAGTAAAGTTGAATGGATTTGCCAAGCCTTTTCTTTTTTAACAATATCCTTTCTTTTATAGTTTTCATTTTGTGAATTATTGCAACACCATTCTCTTTATAATATTTCATTCACATATATTCTGTTTTGAAGAAAAAAAATTATAAGTTTTTTTAAAAGTAAAAAAATGATACTTTTTTAACAATATTAAATGTTGTACATGCATACATAAAAAAATAATTATTTTTATATAATGCTTAAAGTTCACAATTTGTTGAAAGATTAAAAAAAAAAAAAAAATGTTTCTGATAAAATTGGTGATGTAAATTCATTTATGTGTTTATTATTTTTTTTATTTAATTGAGTAAAGTTGAATGGATTTGCCAAGCGTTTTCTTTTTTGTCATCATTAATTAAAACAATGTCATATCATATCAAACTTATGAAGTATTACAAGCTTAAGATGGCCCACTTGGGTGATCCGTTACGTCACAAGTGATTCAGTTAATGATTTCATTTCTGCAGTATTCTCTCCAAATGGCACTCTACTTCATTATGAATCATGTTTTCAAGATATTGACTCTTAACAAATATAAACAGTGACACTTTTAAGTTAAAAAAAAAGAGAATAAATGACATAAATAAAATAATGAATACAAATATTGAATAGTTTTCAAAAGAATTTTCAGTCAGTAGTTAATAGGAATGATGGAAACTTTTAGCTGAAATTAGCAATTAAAACTTTAATAACAGTCTGGTACAGTTATTTAATATTTCTCATGAAGAGACAATTAAATAATAATCACCATGTTTTCTTTATTTCATACAACTAACATACTAATCATAATAATCTAAGTTTTAATGTATTTACTTAACAGTTATTTATCCTGAGTGCTAGAAAAATCATCTTAAAAAATAAAGATTTTGTTATATGTTTTTTTTTTTGTTTTATTTTATACAAAAATCTAAATCTATGGTAAAGAAATCTTTTGATTATTATTACATGGCTAATTAAGCAAAAAATAAAAGAGGTACTCCGATCTTATTAACAATTTTAATTTTTAAAAAATATGATAAGTTTCAACTAGTCACTATTTTCAAATGTTTTAGTAATTTGAATTTTAAATCAACTCTTGTTAAAATAATTTTTGAATGACATTTGTGGCTAAATTACCAATGACCTTTTGTTTACTAAAGAGTACTACTACTTCTGATAGTAGTATTTTTCATTGACTGAACATAAGTGAAATTCTGTTTTAACTCGATAATTCAACACTTTGTCCTGTCCTTTTTGTCTAAATGTTCCTGAAATTTAGGAAAAAAGATATATTATTTAGAGATAACTATTTTTTAACTCAGATTCAAGATGGCAGTCGTTTTCATTAAAATTGTCAACACTTGTACAAAGTATCTGAAATACCTCAATAGTTGATTAAATTTTAAGATTAAAAATTTATCACTGTCTAGAACAACCCAAAGTAAAATAATGATGATTAGTAAAGCACAAAAAATTATTAAACAATGATATGACAATCATAGCTTATTTCTTTAAGATATTATATTCATATGATTATTAATGAGTTGAAATAAGATTTAAATTTTTTGAAGCATATTAAAAAAAACAAATCAAACTGGGATTTATTGATCTTAAAAATATAAAATATATAAATAAACTAGATCTTAGATTTGTTGAGTCCTTCACTTCAAATATTTGATTAGTATATCATCTTAAGAGAGGATATATATATTTTTTTTTTATGAGATAAGAGGATGTAATTTATTGTTTTAATTTGGGAGAAACTAAATTGATAAGAATATTTACTCAAAATGTTGTAATAATTATTCTTTTTTTTTTTTTAAATTTGATAAGCTATTGCACTAGAAATAATGATGCTTTTTAATGATATGCAGTTATTCCAGTATAACAATCAAAAGTTTATTTATTTTTTTTTTTTTACTTCCACAACATTTTTATAAATTTTTAACATTTCTCAGATTAGATTGTAAGTGTTTTGTTGATCCATGATGATGTTGGATTTCCTTCTTGAAGTCCATATTAATATTTGTTTTAATAGAAAAGAAATGCTCAAAAACCTAGATAACCATGACATATATTTTTATTCAATTGAGAAATATTTTTCTATTTGCTGTTTAATTTTTGTTTTTAACTTAAT
The DNA here is from genome assembly GCA_928085145.1 of Nezara viridula. Taxonomy (NCBI): domain Eukaryota; kingdom Metazoa; phylum Arthropoda; class Insecta; order Hemiptera; family Pentatomidae; genus Nezara; species Nezara viridula. Next base: position 219,253,341 of record OV725077.1, on the reverse strand, counting down.
TTTAAAGTATATAATATATATTCAGTAATATAAGAAGTTTCTGTTTTTAGAATAAAAATACAACACAAAAAAACTGGGTGACAAAAGAAGATTTTTGTCTAAAAGAAAAAATGAATATATTTTTTAAATATAGGACCAAAAATAAAAAATTTATGATTGGATGGAAAACAGTATATAAAGATAATATGTTTAAAAATGGCAAAAATAAGTCCAAGAAATTACAAATACAGAGAATAAAAAATGTAATGTAACTTATTTAAGGTTTTTATTGTTAATAAAAAGCATTATTGTTTTATGTCTTTGTTTTTGGTAGGGAATAATAAAGTGTCCTATGTATTGATAATTAATTAATTAACATTTTTAGAAAAAAATGATTTTGGATTAATAAGGTTTTTAATAAGTGTTATTAATTTTACATTTTCATATTAATAATAAATTGTCAGCTTATAAACAATTTTACTTTAAAATATAAATTGATTACTTTAAATTAAAAAAAAAAAATAATGCTAAAAATTAATGAATAAATTCAAATTTGGTTAATTGAAATTATAAGGAATATAATAAATTTGGTCTATAGAAAAAATAAATATATTAAAACTTAATATGTTCCAAATATCATTTCTTCTAATCTCTAGGTTTATTCTCTTGAGCTAGAATTTTTTTTTAATTGTTTACATTGAGCTTTTTATCTAATACTTGAAAAACAGCACATGGCTGAATCACACTTTTTTTCTGTTCCCGGGTTTGACATTATCTTATCAGTTGGAACAAAAGTTCAATGTAGTGCCTAGTACGTAACACAATGGTCCTGAAAATCCTCAAGATACCATGCATTTCAGATTCTTCAACGAGGAGCAGCGATGGTTCGCAGAGTGGCACTCTCGGGAAGACTGGGAAGGGCAAGGGGAGGAAATGGGCAAACTTACTTGGCTCTGGTGGGAAGAACAAACAGGCAACGTTACCCAAGCAGAGTGAGTCCATCAGGGTTCCACTCCCTACGACGATAACCAAAGAGGCCATGGTATGTCCTTAAAAAGTCAAACATTATTTTAATTTGATTATAGTACTTATAATTAATTTTATTTTTAGATTATATTAAGATTTATATTCCCATCCAAATATTTTCATTTTAATATTTGACATTTTATTTTATGAAAGTGTTACGAAACTGTTTTAAACATATTTGCTTTAAAAATGTGTATACAAGATATCAGTATGTTTTATTGATATTTATTTTTATAATTTATGCTATCACCTTGAGGTTTGCTAGTATATCATCATGTTTATATTATGTTATGCGATTATTGACTTGAGAATTAATACTGTTTGAAACAAAAGATTTTTGAAAAAAAAAAAAATGAAAGAAATTAAGAAAAAAATTGTTACAAGACTTGAGTTTTATCAGAGTAATGAATGCAATTTGTTTGAATTCTACATTGTTTAATCTGGCTCAACAGTTGAAATAAATACAATAACATGTATAATAAATATAAATCAGAGGGCCTTATTAGCAATAACAGACTAATCAAGTAAATGCACTTGATTGATTAATTAAATAATTGAGGCATAGTCTTTAATTTATACTTTGTTGAACATTTAAAGTGAGTATTCAACTTTATTGAGGCCTTGACTTAAATAGTATTCTGATCAATCAAAAATAAGATATGTATGGGCTTGAAGACCAAGGTGTTTTATACCCTTCAACTCTTTAAAACAAAACAAAAAACTCACTAAATAAAAATACAAAGTTAGTTTTTGTATAAGAGCATGTGGATTTTTATTTTGAAGGTATTATTTATTTGTCATGGAAAAAATGCTTTGTAAGTCTGATGGTATCTATACCATTTTACATTTTAATTAAATAAAAAATAATTATATACATGAATAAGAAGTTATTATTCTAGCTGTACAAGCAGTAAAACAATTCCCTTATAAGAAAAGAAATCATAACTACATTATTTATTACAGTATAAGATTACTAAAAAATATTATTATATTTTGATATGCCTCTCTAGAATCATGTAAAATACACAAAAAATTGAACGATTTTGAAATTAGTTGTTTTAAAACAGTTTTTTTTTTTTCTGTTGTAAAGTATCTATTTTTGCAGTTAAGAGGTATCTTAACTCTTCTTAGTCTATAATATGGTAACTGTCTGATTTTAGTCAGTAAATTAAATGTTTTATTTACAGGAAAGATTGATTTGATGATGGAAAGTTATTTTTTCCTTCTCTTGTCAGTTATTTAATACAAAAATTTAACAATGGATACAAAACTAAGTAGACTATAGACAACGTTCCAAATTAAAATTTAGTTGAATAAAGAATTATTACTGTTCCAATAAAGCAGCTATTTTAATTGTTCAATTTTTTTTTCATCCCTAGACTGATAGGTAGTGTTATCATATACAATATTTATAATACAGTATGATAGATTCAGGGGTAGATCAGTGGGTGAGCACTGACTTCCAGAGTTCAAGATCCCAGTTCGAATCCGGCTGATGAATAGTAATTTTTCATCATCTGTGGGTCGACCCTGGAGTCTGGGGACCCTCCTGGGGCACACCCAGCCTCTATAATGTGGATACTCTTAATTAAGTAATTAATTAAGGTGGAAAACCTGGCAGCTAAGTGTGATATTGGCCCTTCACCTCCCTGCGCAATAGTACTTCCTCACATTGTACTGAACCTCTGAACCCAAGACTTAATGGTTCAAGACGGGATAAATTGTTTTTTAAAGATTTGGACATAATTAAGACCCGGTAAAGTTCTTCCAAAGCTTCCCACTGTTTAAAACCCTAAAATGTACAATTTTCGATAAAAACCCTAATTCTTGCCAAAAGCCCTAATGGAATACTTATCACACTTAGGTTTTAAAAATCAAAATATTGCCGTTTATGATGGTCTTCAATTTAATAAAAACTATTGAAAAAGCAAATGGAGGAGAATAAAGGGGCTGAGTTGCTAAGCTGGCTAGCCCGGTAACCTGAAAAATCAAAAATTTACCATTAAGGTGCCAGATGGACTTAACTCTAATGTTATTCCCCCGCCCTCTCCTCTGGCTTTCGAAAACCCCAAGATATATAGCTGAAAGGGGAGAAGGAAAAAAAAAATTGTTGGAGAATAGCTCTAAGATCCCAAGAGCACTTCAGATAATATAGAAAGAAACGTTATGATATTTTTAATAAATAAAAAAAATATATATTCAGGTATAGTTTCTATACTGTCAGTAATAGACTTCTTTACTCTTAGTCAGTGAGATAACTACAAACCAAGGCTCTTCAAACTACTATGTCTTGAAGAGAAGAATAGTTGGGGTGGTCAGTCAAAAAGGAAGGCAAAAATAAATGATAATATTTATTTTTACATATGCCGACGTTTCGACCTGAAGTTCAGGCCTTCATCAGGGCTAAGAAAATAACCAGATAACAAGGTATGAGAAACATAAGTAGTGATAGTAAAAAAAAAAATAATAAAAAATAAATAACGGTTATTATTATTTATCTCTTAGTTCTTAGTCATTATTCTAACAATTTCATTTTACTTTATATTTATTTATTTTATTTTTTATTATTTGATTATTTTATTATTTGATTTTTTATTATTAATTTTTATTATCTTATTATTATTTTTTTTACTATCACTACTTATGTTTCTCATACCTTGTTATCTGGTTATTTTCTTAGCCCTGATGAAGGCCTGAACTTCAGGTCGAAACATCGGCATATGTAAAAATAAATATTATCATTTATTTTTGCCTTCCTTTTTGACTGACCTCCCCAACTATTCTTCTCTTCATTATCCACGACAGTCAACCAATTACCAATTACTATGTCTTGAATGGATACAAAAATAGATTAGTATAAGTTTATAGATAGCTTTGTATTATAGTTCTACAATTAAACAGAAGGAATATTTTCAAGTGGTACAAGCTAATCACTTATTAAGTAAATTTTTACTTTAATAGTCATGGTGAAGTATGGAGCTTCACCTATTATGTGTTAAAGAGATTATCTTGATAATATTATATCTTATATTAAAATAAACATGTTTTGCTGAAGTCACTTAAAGTCAAATGCATCAGGGAGAAGGATAGCCTTTTTTTCCTTCGCTTTCCTTGCCTTTTCAGCTATATGGGGATTTTACTGGGCCAGGGGTGATGGAGGGGGATTAATGTCAAAGGTAAAAGTCCCCTCGAATTGGGTTTTCGCACTTTAAAAAACCCTTGAATAAGAATTTTCAAATTGAAAAATGAAAATTTTGTATTCAATATTTTGTGTTCCATTGTTAGTTCTTATAAGAACCATCTGTTTTTACTGATCTAAAAGAAACTCAGAAACTAGTCATTGCTCAGCACTTTGCAGTATTGTAATCATTATCATTTATGAATATCTGATTATTATTGGAAAAAAATTATACTAATGAAAATATTGTTTTTCCTATTTTGTGGACGATCTAAGCTGAACTAAGAAAATGGGAAAACTGAAGTCCTGGAACAAAGTTATTTCTCTTAAAAAAAAACAAAAAAAACACAGTCATTCCTATTGTTCAATGAACTATTCTTACAAAATTGTACATATCAACTGTCTCATTGGTCAAAACTGAAAACTGAGTTTAGCATTACAAGAGCTCCCTAAAGCTATCCTGTTTATTAGTGCAATTGTTAGAAAGAAATTATGCTTACCAGCACACTTCTCCAAACTTCATGCTTAGTTTAAAAACTTGTGCACTTTTGATTATATCCATGTTATTAAAATATGCTTGTCTTGTAAATCTTCAAATCGGTTGTTGTGTGGACTGACCTTAATAGAAGTACCCAACTTATCGTGTTTTCTTATCTGTAGTTTTCTGACTATCTGTGATTCATTATTTTCTTTGTGAAATTCTGTTGATTAAAGTTTTGTGTGATTAGCTTTCTTTCTTCTTTCAAGTACTGTTGTAATTTTAAGGGTCAATGTTCAAGTGGTACTGCAATTTGTCAATGTTGTTAATGGATGCATAGTTGATAATAGTGGTTCTCATTATGAAGGTAGTATTCACTATAGTCCATGGTACACCTTTTTATCAAATTATTAAGATCCATCTGAAACTTCATCTCATCGTAATATAGAAATATTTTATTTACGAAAATTTTCGGAATTGGGGAGTTTTCAATCTGGAGGTGCGCAAACTTTGTCTATTTAATTAGGTACTAAAAACTCATAAATACCCATTTGCTTTCCACTTGGATCGTAATATAATTTGATCACAAAATCGATAAAAAAAGATGGCCTACAAAAATATTGGACCGTTTAGCCTATATAACCTTGTTATTTTGACATTTTGGGGGTGTGGGTCACGCCAAATGGCTCAATATTTTTGAAGGTCGCCTTTTTTCCCGACTTTGTGTTCAAGTTATCTTACGATTCAAGTGGAAAGCAAATGGGTATTTGTGAGTTTTTAGTACCTAATTAAATAGACAAAGTTTGCCGTCCTCCAAAATTGAAAATGCCCCAATTCCGAGAATTTTTGTAAATAAAATATTTCTATGTTATGATGAGATGAAGCTATTTACAAAGTTTTAGACGGATCTTAATAATGACAACCACTATTATCATAATCATTATCATAACCACTATTATTATAACTATGGTTCATATAATTTCTTTAGATCAGATTTTCTTTCTAAAATTTTAAAATTTTATTGTGTTTTATTTTTTGAAATAAAATAATTAGAAACATGATTCTTGTAAGGTATTAACTTAATGGTTCTTAAGTACATAAATCTATTCATATAGGCACATGGTTCATAAAATAAACCATTTACTTTTTGTTTTTCCATCAAGTTCCTTCTATTTTCTTTTAGAGAATTAATAATTATATAAATTACTGCTATGATGTACTGAGCCCCTACTTTTATCCTATACTTGAATTTATTTGCTATATACTAAATAAAGCTGAATCTGTCCCAATATTCTTCTGGTTTCTCATCTAAAATGAGAAAACTATCCTGCATTTTTTTCTTCATTTTTTTGTGAATTTGTATACTATATTTCGAATTTCCTAGCCCCATTTTTTTTTCTTGACTCTGACTCTGGTGTTTTTTTATAGTGAAACCATACAGAAGCCAACTTCTAGTGCTCTTAGAATAGCAAACTAACTGAATCTCCATCAAACCAGCACACAAAATTTTATTTATGTTGGTCCTATTTTGTTTTTTTCGGATCCTCAGAAATAAAGATTTCTTATAGTTTAAAAATTAATCACTCTGTGTATGTTGGGAATGTGGCTCCAAGATTTACTGAATATTTCTTTTAATAGGTTAAATAATAACATTTTCGAAGGTAGTTAGTCGACTGTTATACATATCATGGGTGATAAATATTCAGGACACATCATTTATTCGTGCTGACGTTAGGTATTGAAGTACTTGTAATACCTTCAGTGGTCGAAGACACGCCACACTATGATTGTTAATAGTAAAAATAATTTTCTGTTCAATTTTAAATAGTAAATGTTTTTTAAATTATAGATTTAACTGATTGTTATAAATATAAAGAAAAAGTAATAAAATTAATATTTTAATATTTTACTTTGTTTCAGTCATTATAGTGAGTGAAAACCAAATACATTGGTAGGAAAAATATAAAAAAACTTTTTAAAAACCTGTATATCAGGAGGAAAAGAGGAAAAAAATATTTCACCACTTTTTGTGTATATTTGTGTTTACATACACAATTTATCCATTTTAAACTAAATTAGATTACAGCATGATTTATAATTATTTAGGTTTTGCTTAGTTAATTTTTGTTTTATTGTATAGATATTTTTATTTTTTAGTGTCAATTGCTGGAAAAAAAACTTTTAGATTATCCTCGTAGTACACTATTCTTAGAGTTTGAAAAAATTGGAAAACAGAAAAATAACTGTGATTTTGCCACTGCCTCTTTATCCGAGAATATTGCGAGGAACAGGTAATTTATTATTTTAGGTTGTTAGTTATTAGATTTGACTCTATATTAATTTGTAGTTATATTTTCAGTTGTATTAGCTTTTTTTTTTTTTTAATTTTATTATATATTTTTTTAAGATTCAATGATGTTCTTCCTTATGAAGAGACCCGAGTGAGGTTATCTCCCAGTAAAGAAAACAAATATGGTTACATAAACGCTTCACACATCACTGTAAGATGAGCTTTTTATATCATTGTTTTGTAAGTAAAATATAGTTACATTTTAAAATATCTGGTATTATCTCCCAGGCTACAGTTGGAACACAGCAAAGGTTTTACATTGCTGCTCAGAGCCCGCTGACTTCTACCATCAGAGAGTTTTGGCAGATGATTTGGGAATGTGAAGTGTACCTGGTTGTGTCCTTGCCTGCTCCAGGAGAAGAGATTGCACCGTATCTCCCTACCCCAGATAGGATTCTCCACGCAGGAAAGGTGAATAGAACCTTGCTCTGGTTTTGCAAATGTTTATTGAAAATTGATTATTTGTAATATTAAGCAATAATAAAATCATATAATAATAATCATAATTTTTTATATAAAAAAGGCTATATTTTTCACCACATTTAATTATTTCACATTCATGCCTTTATTTATATAGTAAAATATAATTTCTCCTAAAACATCAACTCATAATTTGTTAAATTTAATATTATAATGATTTTGGATGTCAAATATTATATGATAGGGAAATTATTGGAAAGATCCAATATGTCAGTTCCGACAAGTGGATTTTCATTGAATTGTTTTGTCCCGACCTAGAACGTCCATGGGCTATTTAAGCCTCCAGTTTAGAGTTGGTAGGCTTTAAGTTAGTTGGTTAGTATAATAGAGTGATCATATTGTTTTAGAGAACTTAGTCATGTGGTATTTTAAATAGTCAAAAATTATGACAATTTACAAAATTATTCTATTGGGTATGCTAAAGTATGGGTCCCCTCTCATGTTGACTAAAGAACAGGTTTAAGATAATTCAATGGTTAGCTCTACTGTAAGTCACCGGGGCATACAGATGTGTGTCTCATGAGGCAGTATATGACTTAGCGGGAGGCATACCTTTTGATCTCCTGTATGAAGATGGTAACAAATTTGAATTGAAACGAGAAGATTCGGAGGGTCTACCAGCAAATATGTGAGTGAGATGTTATGAGGATCCCAGGAATTGGAAAAAGATTATCTAGGAGTACACTATAGCAGAATGCAACCGGTGGTGAGTGGCGACTCCTAAAGGGACTACTCTACCGAAGAACTTTCCCATTGTCAAATCATATTTAGAAGTGAAATGGGTCTTACCTGGCTATTGAATCTGAGCTCTTCACATGACATGGGGGATTTCGTGCCCAGCTCCAGAAACATAGTGAAGACATTGACCCAATATGTATCTCCATCCTAGTTGTAGTGTGTCAGAAACTTCCGAACATATTGTCATTACCTGCAATGTCTGTGAAGTGTTGAGAGCTAAGCTGCAATGAGAAACTCGATGTTTTAAGTGAAAGAAAGTGCCTACAGCTTGTAACATCAGCCAACCAGCCGTAGAGGTGGAAAACAGCTGTCAGTCCAACCCATTTCAATCTTGGAAAAATACCTGTTTCTGGAAGGCTGCTATATTGTAAAGGATGGAACACCTTCCTTTGCTTGCAGAGGACCACAGCCCTGACTAAGAAGAAGTTTCTGTGAAAAATTTTCAATTTTTTACTGACTTGAAGAATGATATGCACATTTTATTAGTGTGATATGCCACCACATTCAAGCCTTTTGGCCCATTGAAGCAAGATAAAATGATTTTAACCAATAATTAATTAGGTTAATAGTAAAAGGAGGCCATGGTGGTCTAGAGTGTTAAGGCATCACTTTAATAACTATGTAATTTTTTAATTAACTTGTTGTTTTTGATCAAAACAAAATCACCTGAAGATCTGGTGACCTGAACAAAACTTTTAAAAAATAATTTTGTTTTAACATGTTCGCTGCGGTTACGATCCCCGGCTTCCTATAGATTTATATCAAATATTATGATTATGTACGTTTGTATCTAGACGACTATTTTAGAGACTTCTTAAAATATGCAAAATTCGAAACAATCCCAGCCGAAGTCGAGATGGATATCGGAACCCGGGGACCATAACCGCAGTTAACGTGTTTAATGACTTAAAATTATAATGTTCTGTACAATGTTTTACAATTTCATTTAAATGTTTTCTCTACAATTATGTTTTAGTTCGAGGTTATGTGCCAATTTTCTCAAGCGACTGGACATTGTGCGACAAGTAAATTGAGAATTCAGGATGTGGACAGCAAGTCTTTCAGAGGTATTTGGCACCTTCAGTACACTGAGTGGGGCCATCAGGGGTGCCCTAATGCTGTCCCACATTTCTTAGGTAATCTCCTTTTAATTTGTCTATGTTACGTTACTCATAGATTATGAAAAACGACATTCTTCCAAGGCAGGATTTATTATTTTATCACATCCTACGGAGTATCCTTTATCATATCACTGATCAGAGCTTTATTTTTTTATAACGTAAACCTTTTAATGCCAAGCAAAGGAATCATACCTAATAATTGACCTGTTATTCGGATTAATACAGAATAATTGAGATGTTATTCGGATCAGATGAAGTTTCAAGGCAATAATATAATTCAAAATAGTTCTCTTTTGCTAATTTTTCTATTTAAAAGTTTTGATAACATGTCAAGATATCTTGGGGTCAATTACTTTTTATAGTTGACTCTTTTTTAGACTGTTGATATTTGATATTCCGTCTTTTGTCTGCATTTATGTGGTCCTATTTTTTCTATTTTGAAAACGTCTGAATTGAAAATTGCATTGATTTACAGTATTGGTTATTTTCTGGTATTTTAGACTTCTATCTATCTCTTTTTAATCTTTTTACATACATTGTTTATGTTTTTTCTACCTTGTTCTCTGGCTCTTTTCTTAGCCCTGATGTAGGCCTGAACTTCAGGTCGAAACGTCGGCAAATGTTAAAATAAATATTATGATTTATTGTTGCCTTTTTATTTCTGACTGATCACCCCAAACTATCCTTCTCTTCATTATTCGTGACATTCAACCATCAACCCCCAGTAAAGAATTCTATCTATCTCCTTGCCACTACAACACAGGGAAAGGGAGAGTCTTTGTCTCCTTAATGAGCCTCTGCTATTTGCACACATACACTCATGCGTACACAGACTCACCATTTCGCAAGACAGTTATTTGGAATCAGAGGCTCTTGAGTAAATGAAATGAAAAAAAAAAGTGCCTTTGATGAGCCAGTAATTGACCTCAATATTATTATCATTTTTTAATATTTTATATCAATTATAAAGTATATAACATAAAAATTATAAACAGTGTAAATATAAAGTATATAAAAGTACTAAGAACATTAAAATATATAAACGGAGCAAATGCAGTATTAAGAACATTCAAGTATAAAACTAAGTAACTAGATACTAAAATAAAGTAAATAAAATTGGTAACAATAATTGTAGATTATAAAAAACTTAATGCAATAAAGAGGATGAATGATATAAGTAATCATGAATATATTTATCATGATTATATTCATGATAGTCATTGCTCTTATATTTTTGTAGCTCTGATGATAACTTGGAAAATGGATTGAAGTGTTAATAAACATTAAAATGTATTCTGTTAATATACACGGCTTTGTTACATATGTTATTGCCATTATTTAAATTATTATTTTATTTATAGAGAGTGCTATCATGGTATAGTGTCTCCACAAGTCTTTTCATGTCATTACTCTTGATTTTTTCATATTTACTAGTTGTATTTATTTAGTACAATTGTAAATTTCAATAAATATATAAATTATTTCATTTGTAAATTACCTTTTTATAAAACAGGTTTCTTGGAGGAGGTAAGCTCTGTGAGACAGCACACTATGACTGAGATACCTGGTGGTCATAACAGAAACCCACCGGCCCTGGTTCACTGCAGCAGTGGTGTCGGTCCCACGGCTGTCACCATACTCAGCGACCTGCTTCTCTTTACAATAGACCACAATCAGGTCAGTTCATATTCGAGTACTTGTTCTCTAATTATTGAATGATGAATGAATGGATGGAATGAATGAATGAATGAATGAAAAATTATTTTATTCTGGGACTAAAATCCCCTTAGAATAACAGCCAAGTTCAAAAAACGTTCACATCGATCTGGCATGTAGTTAAAATACAAATATATACTAAGAATTCTAAGAAAAATACAATTATTTACAAAAAAATACTGAGAAAAATAAAATGGCTCTTATCAATTAACTGTTGGCAAACAATTACAATTATATAATCTAAAAATTCTTACAAGCTTGCGGAAGTTTGAATGTGTTGTAGGTGGAGTAATAGAATTGAGTACTTTTTGTCTAGGGGGGCCTCTACTGACTGCTATCTGCCAATGTTTATAACCTGAACACTGATAACTCCCATAACGCAGTGATAAGCCTTCTCCTACTTCATATCTTCATATTATTGTATTAAATTCGTATTATTGAAAGTGTAAACAGATACAAAAACAAATGTAATAACAAAACAAAAAAACTTTTATTTGACGACACATATATTAATGAAATAATAAAAAAACACTTTAAGAAGATATGTACATATAAAACATCAAAATGAAATAATAAAAAAAACACATTTAAAAGAACATATTTACATAGAAAAGAAAAAATATAAAACATAAAATCTGTTTTATAAAAAGATAAAACATTCATCTGTTTCTCGGCAAACTCCACCAAACATCCACTGCTGAGGTAAAACTCCCCACATGATTTTTTCGTTTAGAAAAAAGACTTTCGTCTACTTCAACCACTTTGCCAGGTCCTCCAATTTTTTTTCTTGGCCTGTATAACATGTCATGGGCACAAACCTCTCTTAGACATTTGTTCCACGTTACCATAGCTCCATAGGATAGTTTCAGCTGCTCTTTGCCCCACTTCATCGTTGTCAAGCTATGGGACCACACATAAATCAATTTTAAACCTGTTAAAAACGAAATCTTCTAGCCCTCCAACTATGTTCCTTTCCTTATTGAAAGTTTTGTGTCATAAGCCCTACGAAAGCATCTCCATTTGGTCTTCCTGGTTTACTTCATTTGATGGCCTCGTTCACACAATTTCACGTCTGCAAGTACCTCAACATTTTGAAAATATTGAATTGCCTGTTTTTCTGAAGGCGGCAAATCCCATATTCTAAGAAGATCCATAATATGACGAAAATAAAAAAAAAAAAATGAAAAATAAACACAAAGGGGCCACAAACTAAAAAAAAAGTAAAATAAACACAAATGGGTCAAAAACTAAAAATAATAAAAAATAAACACAAACGGGCCAAAAGTAAAGAATTTAATAATTGAACATAATAAGGGAATAACTGAAAACTAAATAATAGCAATAACTCAAAGGTTTGGCAGGATAAGAAGAGGGAGGTTGTATGACGTGACGTTAGATAAGATAGATAAGAAGTGAGGTTTCAGTCCGGCCCCTAGACAAAAAGTACCTAGAATTGTTTGAAGGAATTATGGACGTGGTTTGACGTTTGGAAATGCATACGGAGTTCCAAAAGGATGTAGCACGGATGATGAAGGATTTGCTGAAGAAAGTGGTTTTATGGGAGGAGATATACAGATCTATAGGTTGAGATCTGGTATTAAGAGCATGGATACAGGAACGTAGATTAAGGAGTTCTAGGATGTAGGGAGGATATTTGGTTCTGAGGACTTGGAAAAGAAAAATACCTAGAAGGAATTGCCTTCGGAAAGTAGGGTAGAGCCACTTCAACTCAGTGTATAAGCAGGAAACATGGGAACGCCTGAAGATCCCAAAGATGAATCTTATGAAGCAGTTCATGATTCTCTTCAGTCTCTCCTCCAGTCTTCTCGACAGACCTCCATACTCCAAGCAACTATAGTCCAAGTGACTTAAAACAAGGGATGCTACAAGGAGCTGTCTGATGTTTCTCAGAATAAATTCAAAGAATCATAGGAACTGTTTAAGGATAGTTATGGATTATTGGGGAACCTGGGAAATATGGTTATTCCAAGAGACGTTCTGATCAAAGATTACTCCGAGATTTTTGACTGTTGGAAAGAAATGGATGAGACGGTTATTTAGGTAAAGTTAATGAGAGAACGGAAGGGAACTAATGAGTTGCTTGGAACCGATGAGGATTACCTTAGTTGTATCTAGGTTCAGCTTCAGTTCATTTTTTTCTGCCCACCTGTGGGTACAGTCAATATCCTCTAGCAGTTTTTGGTTAGCCTCTCAGAAGGTTGGAACGATAAGTAAATTTGGAGATCGCCTGCATATAAGTGATATCGGGAGTGAAGAATGGAGTCAAGAAGGTCACTAATATAAATGGAGAAAAGGGTTGGAGAGAGTGAGGAACCCTGAGAAACTCGGGATAATTGAAGGGATGAGGAAGGAGATTTGTTTGGAATAACAACTGTCTGGGAACGATGGGATAAAAAGGAGAGGAACCATTTTAGGACGCTATTCGATATGGGGAGGCTTTGGGGTTTGGAAAGGATGATATTATGATTGACTGAATCAAAAGCTTTTGAGAAGTAGAAAAGTACTAGGATATAAATTTTCTGTTTATCTATTGATGATCGGAGGTCTTAGGTAATCTTTAACAAGGCAGATTGGGTGGAGTATAGGGAACGAAAACCGGGTTGTAAAAGATTGAGGATTAATTAAGTGCTTTAATTACTGTTAATTGTGTCTCCTTTGGTACAAAGTAAATTTTGTTCTTTCCAATTCAGTTTTTGTGAATACTGAAACCTAATTATAATCTTTTGGGAATATATCAATATCAACTTAAAATAATTTTTTTTTTTCAAAACAGTCTTATCTTCTATAAAATTAAAAATCTGATACCCGCAACACACAACTTTCATTTACCGCTCAACTTGAATATAAATTATTTTCAGGCAATGTTGTGCTACTATTAAATTTCTGAAGAGAATTTTTAATCGAGTTAAAGCTTAAAGCTTACAGTTAACAAATTATAAATACCATTAAAGAAACAAAAATCCTATTTATTATATCAATGGTTGATTATGGATGTACGACTGTTAATTATTAAACTGTTTTTTCTGTTGCAAAGTTTACTAAAATGGAATTACGAGATTTGTGTTGCCTGCAATAGATAGGTGAAAAGTTGTCACACTTCAAGTTCCCTGTAAATTTTGGAGCGATTGATGCTATCGTACGCATTCTTGAAATCTACGAAAAGATTGTAGGTTGTTATATCATATTCAATCCCCCTCTCCAAGACAGTCCTCAGGGAAAAGATCTGGTCCACTGTAGATTTCTCACTTCTAAAGCCAGTCTGGTACTTTCCTACTATTTGTTTGGCTTAGGGACACAATCGATTGAAGAGAATTTCAGGAAGAATTTTTTATGATGCTGGTAAGAGCGATATTCCTCTATAATTTTTGCAATCAAGCATATTACCCTTTTTGTAGATTAGGCAAATTATTCCCTTTTTCCACTCCGTTGGCATCTTTTCATCAACCCAAATTTCGACCTTCAAATTATGAAGGTCCTTATGCATGTTTTCACTTCTGTATTTAAGGAGTTCTACTGTAAGGCCATCTAAACCTGAACTTTTGTTATTTTTTTATTCTGTGGATTACTTCCATAACATCTTCGAAATCTGGAGGGGTTTCATTCTCTTCCTCTGTGTTCTCGTTTCGATTTTCATGTCTAGCAACTTCTGCATCTTCCACTGTTGAGTCATTTAGTAGAGCTTCAAAGTGACGCACCTATCTTTGTAGAATTTCTTTTTTCTTCGTGAGCAGCGAACCATTCTTACTCTTACATGGAATAGAAGTTAGTTTGAAATCGTCTCTTTCCTGATTGACCCTACGATAAAAAAGTCTCCTGTCATATACTTTTCGTAGTTCCTCGATTTCTTCATATTTTCTCCTTTTCTAGGTTTTCTTCTTTTTTCTATGAAGTTTTTCTCCATTTGTTGCAAATTCCTATATTCTCCCAATGCTAACCAGGTATATCCCTTGTGCACCATTGATTTGTAAGCTCGGTTTTTTGCATCTGTTGCTGCCTGGCATTCTGAATCAAACCACGCATCTCTAGAATTTCTCGATTCGTTTCTCAACTCTTCTTCTGCAGTCTTCATTACAGCTTCTTTCAGAATCCTTCATTCATCTTCTAATTCAGGATCGTTGCCCATTTGTTTCATTATGTTCTTCATCAGATCGCTGTACTGTTCTTCATATCTTTGGCGAGTTTCAGGGTCCTTCAACTTGCTTGCGTTGATCTTTTTAGTTGTCTTCCTCCTTACAGTGTGGCTATTGGAGATTCTAGCTCATACTCTGGATATTAAAAAGTAATGGTTTGAATCCATGTTAGCGCCACGAAAGATTCTGCTGCTAATGAGGTTGGAATTGTGGTGAGACGATACGAGCAGGTGGTCAATTTGGTTGAATATTTTACCATTCGGGGACTTCCAAGTGTTTTTGTGGATTCATTTACCAGGGAATAAGGTGCTCCCTGGAAAAAGCAGGAGAAAAATGATGAAGAAAAGAAAAATTTATTTAATAGATCACATAAAGTTCATGTAATCTACAGAAATATACAATTCATGGTTTGGAATTATACATACGACAATTGAATGGTTCTGATTTTTGAACAAGAAATTCTGTTAAAAACTCAGATTCTAAATGTTTCGTAATTGCAGTACTTTCTCTTATTATATATGTCATACATAGGAAAGTAAAAATAAAAAAAAACATGGAATACCATTCCAAAAGTTTTTTGGAACTTTTTTTTGGTTACTTTTTTTACTATTATCCAAGAAATTATTCAATAGTAATAATGATTTCAATTGATTTCAGGAACTCGATATCCCAAGAGTTGTGCACCTCCTGCGTCAGCAAAGGATGTTAATGATACAGAATATATCACAATACAGTTTTGTACATAGACTATTGATATACTATTTGAAAAATTCAAGGCTTATCTAAGTTTAGGTTTTGTTATATTTAAGAAATGAGTGGCATAGCATTAAAATGTATAGCTAGACTGTTAATAATGACAGTCAACCATTATATAAGACTAATATTGTTATGATAAACAACCTTATTTAGGTTATTCATTTTTTTGTGAGATTTTTATATTAATATTTTTATTTATTTTTTTTATCTATACAAAAAGGAAACAATTTATATATGACTGCCTTTTAATAATAATAATAATAATTAAAGAATCTATTGAATAGGATGACCAATTGAGGACTGGAATTTACATTAATAGCAATCCAATTTGTTTTTGATGCACTGAATATTTCATGTGGCGATAGTTTTTTTTTCATACATGTCTTTATTCTCTCTGCTTTTTTTTTTATACTATTATTTATTCCTATAATTTATTTCATATTTGTATAAAAGAGAGATATATTTATATGTCCTAACCAATTTACACTTAATTGTAATGCATGATAAAGATATTGGAGTGATTTATCTTTGAATTATTGATTGGCAATGATCATGTCCCAGATGATGATTTATTTAGTTTTAATTTAGTCGAAATGGCTTTAGTCTACGTTTATTTCGACTGCCATTTATACTGATGGGTTATTGAACTTAATCAGTTAGAAATGTGATTATTATTGTATTATATTGTAATTCATGTTAATATAAATATTTATATTGGTCAATTTCAGCACCCTGTTGCTGAAATAACTGATCATTGAAAGTTTTTAAAAAAAACTTCTGGAATATGTGCAATTCTATCTATCTATATAAAAAACATGGCTATCAACATAGATTTTTTGGATTATTGTGAGGGAAGTATTAATACGCATGCTCATTCTTACATAACTATTTGCTATTTCTTACATAACCCTTGCTCTTTAATTCTCACATTTCCAATTTGTATTATATATAATTTTATATAATCATGAATAATATTTTACAAGTTCATTAAACATTCTAATTTATTAATATTTTTCTAGAATGATAATTGTTTTTATTTATTTATTATTTCATTTCATTTTATTCATTTCATTATATTTGGTTTTGTTTCATGTTCAAGTTCGGTTATCTTGAATTATTAACCTACAAAATTTTTTTTTTTTTTTAAGCAATATCCTTATAACAAAATTTATTTTTCTTTTATATATTTAAAGTATTATTATTTGAATAAAAGTAATTATAATGAACTTACTTGCAGTGAACTTTAATTATATCTGAGTATGTATGTATCCTCCAATCAAGCTCAAAATAAAAGAGAGAGTAGAATCTATTTGTAAATTCTTTATTGTTATTTTTTTACTACTTAATAAATATTAGCAGTTAACAAATATTAGTTTTTCAAACATCGTGCCATGTTTGGCAGTTAAAAGTTAAGCTTATTTTTTTTTTAACGAAAAATTCATCAATTATTTGATACTGCCATTATAAATATATTTTTTCTTTGCCTTTTTAATATTACTTCATATAAAAATATTTATTATTTATTTATCTTTTTTTTTATTATGATATTAATATTTAATGAACATCATACTAATTTCATGAAAATAATTAAACTTTTATTTATAAAATACATTGGATTACTTTACTGATGTAAATGAGTCACCAAATAGTTGGCCACACTTTGCTATCTTATAAGAAATTGGATGCTGAATTAAATAATTTTTATGTTCTGGCATCTGCAAACTGAAAAGAAAAAAAAAATAATGCAAACCAATATTAATTGTATATATTATTTTTATATCAGTTTAGAAAATGATTGGATTGTGGTTTATGAATCTAGGATTTAAATTTTTTTTGTTAGTGAAACTAGTGATTTTAATGATTAAAATTAGTTTTTCAGTACACTTTTCAGTTTCATTGTAATTTGTTTTCAGCTTTGGAAACTAATTTCTAATTTGGTTAAAATTGAAAAATCCATCTGTTTGTTCTATCAGGCTGCAATCGGTTTCCTTTCGTTAATAACAGCATTTATTTGATGTGTGTAATTTGTATAACTTTTTTTCTTGTAGAATCCGTTTTAACTTTAAAACCATATGGATATAGGATATAATCGATCTGTCTGGTTTTAGAATACATTACACATTTATTATAGAGTTGTAATATGATGTTATTACAAACTTTTGTAATATTACTATCAACTAACTTTTTTTCCCCCCCTTTGGCCTTTTGCAAAAGCTGTGCACCAAAATAAAAACTTTTTTATTCAGTATTAAATAGTAAAGTTGAGTCTTATTGCTATAAGGACCTATTATATTAATTTTTTATCTAAATGAGACCTGTTTTGAACAAGATTTTTTGCTCACATTTGATTGTTGACCAAGATTATTATTTTACACTATAGTTTTTAGGCTTACAGGCTAGAATGATGCAAACATAAAATGTCTTGTTAGCAATTAATATAGCATGCAAGCTGCTATTTATTTATTTTGATGGTTTGAATTGTTATTGACTGAATGGTGGGTCAAAGTTGGGTTATTAGAAATGAACAGGCATGCATGCTTTACTTCACAATGCATTGACATAACTTTTATAGTCATCCAGAGCCTTTATCGATTAGTATACTTGAGATTCGCCATTTCATGGTTCAAGTAATGGGGATTCTGTTGTTGGACTGATCTCGATTTATTAATATGTTAAAACCATTTTTCGAATTGGTATTCATTAAAGTAATCTATGTAAATGCATTATACGTTATAATAAGGGAAGAGAGATTCTAAATCTATCTGTTCCCCTTCTACTCTCTAATTGCCTTATCAAGTTATAAATTTACTGAAATAATTCAATTAAACAAAAAAAATTGAGCCGAAAATCTATGTGTACCCATTAAAATAAACGAAACTAAAATAAAACTAATTCTAATAAACTTCTAAATAAAATGGAGATAACTTTACTGTAAAGATATAGCAGTAGGCAGTAATATGAAGTAGGGGTAGGAAGTTATAAGTGGTAGTAGCGATCCGAGGGGTTTGCTGAGGAATTGATCAGTGGAAATATAACCTGCTTGTGGCAGTCATATTATAAGTAAATTATTGGCTGTTAAAAGTGCCTCATTAACTGATAAAGATTACTGATTATTTTGTATTATGAAACGACTATAATGTTTTGATATTTAGACATTAATTTATGTAACTATTTAATGAACTCATCAAGACAAAAAAAAAATATTTTAAATATTTTTAGATGCTGAAAAATATTTTTGAACTATTTAAATCTACTTATTAATAGTAATAATGAAGTTCTATTGAATCTCTGCATTTTAACATTTATGTCATTGTGCCTTTAGTTTTTATGTTGATGGTATGTTTATTTTTAATTTAAAATTTTGCTCAATCAAAAAAGCTTGTGCAACTGTTATTCATTTTTTTTTTGGTTGCAGGAATTTATTTGTACGTATATTGTGGGTTTATTGAGTTCTCATTACTTGCTAAAACTTCTTTCTATTCGGTGTAACGTTATGGTCTTTCTCATATATCATTCCTATTTCCTCATAGGTTATGTTTTCTCTCTCACTTACAATATAATGTATCAGCCATCAGCTAAAACAAGATAAATGAAGATCGGAATGAGGTTTCTTGAGGCTAGGCGATAAGCTCTCGTCAGAAATTTTACTTGGCTCAAAAACATTTGGCTAATTCTCTTCATTTCTAAACTATTCTAGAACATTTATTCCAATGAAGTCAATGTTTAATTAATTATAACAATCTAAAATTTGTAAAATATGAAATTACTATAAATAGATCTATTCTTTTAAATTGAACATGTAAATGCTTTGATTACTGGAATAAACTCAATACACCCATAATATTTGTAGTTTCGTTTGGTCATAATTACTTAAATTGCTCATTCATAATAGAAACAGTGTGCAATTGCCAAATTGGCGTATTCTTATCAAATATTTAACATAAGTAGTTAGATTATGTTTTAAAATTCTGAGAATGCAACTGTTACAAAAAAAGTTATTTAGATTGTAAAAAAAATTCCTATTTATAATATAATTATGTTTTGTAGTCACTTTCCATGCCAAACATTTCTATTTGTTACCTCTAAACTTTTTTTAAGTTTAAAATTGGTATGTATATATTTAAAGTTCGATGGATTGTTAGTTCTAAACTGTTTTTGTTAATAGGGATGCAATCAGAATCATCATATCTAAAATTTTTATTATATATTTCTTGATTTTATATTCTATTCGGAATGTTTTGTATTTGTTTTTTGCTTGTGGAACTTCACTGGAAAATAGTAACATATAGAGTAATTTTTTTTTTTAAATTTCAGTTTGTTCTCAAGCATTTAACATCATCATTGTAAGCTAATAATTATATCAATATATTTATAGATTCTATCTATGTATTTTTCTTTTAAAAATATATTTCAATAAATTTAGAATTTATTTTGTCTATATGTTAGACATATTTTAATACTCAACTGTGTTTCAAATCAGTATTTTGTATTTGTAGTTATGTTTTAGGTGTACTAATGTATAGAATGTTTGGAGAGTTAAGATTTTTTTTTTTTCATGGAGGGCAGTACTGTTTATTTTCTAGTCTTTTTCAAAAAATTTAATGCACTGTTTCTATACTTAATATAAGAAAAAAAAGTGATAATCAGGAATTTTGACTAATTGTGTGCCTTTTCAACTATTGACCGTGTACAAATGGACATTCATCACTGGCATATTCTTTATTTTTCATTATTACCAAGGTAGCCCACCTCAAATGTTGTTATTATTAAAACTTTTATATTTTTTTATTTGTATATTTTCTTACATATGAATGGTTATGTAAAATTTAATTTTTTTTTTGTTTTAAGTGTTTATAATTTTAATAAGATAATTATTTATAAGATAATTGTACAGGTTTTTATTATGCTTTCTAATGAGGCTTTCATGTCCATAAATTTTGTTTGTTGTTTACTGTTAAAAATTAAAATTTGACAAGAAGGTGTGCCTTTAATTAACAGAATATTTATTTATATATGAAAATAATTGTTATTTAAAATAAAGTTTGTTAAAATTGGATATTTTTACTTAACCAAGTGTTTGCTATTGCTATTTAGTGCATATAACTTTTCCCCTATATTCCATTGCATCACAAATGGTTTTATTTTGTGAGCATTTTCTTAATTTTTCAAATTAATCAATGAAGAGTACTCAGCCGTCAATGCTTAGTTTTTATAAAAGTTCATGAAAAATATTAAATGTCCAATGGAAAATCAGCAAGAGCTTACTTATAGAAATGTCTTGTTCTTAATATTTTTTGTTCTTAATATGTTTAATATGTTTTGTTCTTAATTTTTATAAATACAAAAATTCGAAAAGAGGGATAAATTAAATGCTGAAATGGGAGTAATCTGTTGATACTTCTCTAATCTATAATAAGATATATGAACTCATGTCTATTTTTTTCACTATTGATGTCTCAAAATACAATTGAGTGTGTGAAGTTTCTGCCAATCAATTATATATTAATGTTATAGTCATTTTGTCAGGGAAAAACTTGATAAAAAGATAATAAAAGAGAAAGCTCTGTTAATTATTAAAAGAAAAAAATAGAAATAACACCTAAAATACTAAATATGTTTATAATTATAATAAACATAAAGTGAGGGGCATAGTCTGGGATGCATGTCTGATAAGAATACATGAGCTGATTCAAAGTAAAGTAATTGATTTTAGTTTTTTAACCAAGTTTAAATCAAACAATTTAATAATAAAATATCAAGAAATTTTCATAGAAAGTGTAGAGGTCTATGTACGGTAGGATTACCTATATACTTTAAACAAATTTGATGTCTTTTGGCTTTTTATTTTATTTTTTTCATTTAAGTAAATTTAAAAAAAAATAAGAACTTAACACTAAATTTAGAAATATTTTAATTACAATAATCATGTATAAATATTTAAAATTAAAAAAAAAGTAGTGCAAAATCGTAAACCAACATTAAGTTGAAGAATTTTTATAAAATTATTTTAAATAAAAGACCATGAATGAAACATAAACCAATAAGTGAAGAAATAACATAAGAAGGGTAATATTTTTTAAAAATAAAAAAGGTTGGAATAATATATACCCTAGGAAAAATAAATTGGAACAAAATTCTCAAAGAAATATATATTTAATGTAAACATACATTCCATTTTATACATATATTTACAAAGATAAAAAATTTATCTTGTTTGTTTTTTTCACAAGTCCTTAAAAAAATAAATGTGAATCTTCTATGAAATAAAATTTATCAATGCTCAAAGAATACAAAAAGGATTAAACCTTTAAGAACACAAATTTTTTTAAATATCAAAAATGAAATAGCTTTATTTCATCTTCCTGACAAAGTTCTGCTCGAGATTAATAAATATTAGTAGATTAGTAGTTTCAAAATTATCTATAATAGAGGAATTACTAATAAATGACCACCAACTTTATTTTTGAGCAAAAACTTGACCTGAACAATTTATCTTATATATCACAGTAGTTGACAAAAACTATTAATTTATATTAGCTTGTTTGTTAAAAAAAAGATAAAACTTTATTTTTAACATATTTGGTTATATAATGATTTAGAAAATCTCAAAATAAAAAAAATAATGCAAGCCAAAATTACTGTTTCCACTGCCAGACATGTTCAACAGCTTGCTTATGCTAACAGCTCTATTTTAACTATTAAATCATAATAAAATAAACAAATAGAACAAATTTAATACATAAATAAATATCACAAGTTGAATGAGTTAACTAACTTGTTACACAGAAACAACTTTGAGAAATTACAGTCAGTAAACATAGAACTATGAATACAATTATTTACTAAAACTTAATCATATAAATATGAAACAAAAATTCATAGGAACAGAAATAATAAGCAAGAATACACAACAAGTTATGTAGATAAATCATAAATAAACTTTTTACATACACTTTTTCTTTTTTATCATAACTAGCTAACTTGCTGGAGGAAAGTATGGTGGTCGAGGGGGAACTGTTTGCGGCAAAAAAAACTGTTGCGCTGATGGTGCAGTGCCAGCTGGTGGAGGAGGGTGGAATGTAGGGGCATATAATGGAGGTGGTGCAGCAGAATAGGGCGGAAAGGTATAATCAAGAGCAGGTGGTGGTTTAGTAGGATCCACGATAGGCTTAGCTGGCTCGCCATTGTTTCTAGATATCATTGGCGGTGGTTTGATTGTCTCTGCTTTTGGAGGCATCTTTGCAGAAGGTATAACTAAAATATAAATAAAAGAAAATTATTTTCTACCATGTATTTTGTTTTTAATTTTGCAATAAACTTGTTCAAATATGTATTATATTATATTCATATCAACTAAAAATTCAAACTATCTTATGCTCTTAAAGTAATGGAAATGGTAATTCATTCTTCAATTTTTTAACATGATTACAAACAACACTTAAAGTACAGTTGATAAGTAAAGTTATTTTCCTGGTGTAGGAGAGGTTTAAATTGTTTAATTCTCACATTCCTGAATGGCATACTGAGTGGAAAAATATGCCGACAATGTAATGGGGTCTATAAAGTCTGTGGTAATCCTAGGTGTTCAAAACCACAGTATTAAACTACAATATCTAGGACAAAGATTTGGTCTAGAAATTCGGCCATGTAAAACGGTCCTAATAATTAGTTTAAATTGATAGAAAATAATTTTATAACATAAATGAGGTGTAATATATTAAATTACAATTAATGAAGGAAGAGATCATCTTTTCATTCATTATTTAAACGATCAAATATCCAATAGATTATAAGTAACACATTAATTAAACGTATTATTGTGTTGTGAAACATTAAAGAATACCTGGAGATGGTGGTATTGTGTTTGGCGACCTTTCAGCTGTCGAATTTTCCAGAGCTGGATGCCTCGGAGCTGGTGGTGAATCAGGAGGCATACCTGTCTGGGTTTGGGAGTACAGATCCAAAACTTGATGACATATATCTGCTCAGAATTTTATTGAATTTTAATGGATGTTTTGACCCATTTTCAAAACAATATTTAAAAATCCACATATTCACAAATCCTCATAAAAAGTTTTTATATAACAAGATAAAATAATTTTTTTAGAAAAAAACTATAGTAGATAGTTATGTATTATTGCAATAATAAAGTTATACAGCAATATTATAATAAACTTATAAGCAAAATTTAAGATACCTTCTAGTAAATCCATGGTTACATCTTCAATGAACATATCCCACCATCTTAAATGCTTTGATGCACGACCAGTCCAATCAACAACTTCAAATTTACTAAGCTTTCCAGCTAAGTACATCAAGGCTACAGCGATTATTTCTGGTTCCCACTGAAGGCACAGTGTTGTACATAAACTGAAATATAATTATACTTTTTTTTTTTTTCCATTTATACACTAAATATAAAAAGTTATGTATCATTTTAAAACATACCTGTCATTCACAAAGGTCCATGCCATCTGAACCATTTTTTGTAATTTAGCTTTATCTCCTTTTAAACATTTAGCATATTTTAAAAGGAAGTGATAAGGATGCTCCACTTGCAGATCAAATTTAATTGTTTGTAAGAGAATACGTTCTAACGTCATTACTTCTTCCTAACGAAACAAAATAAAACTATTTTGAAAGAAAGACAAATGAGATGTTAAAAATAGGATGTCTACCAAAATCTTATTGCAGAATTTCCAACTTTCAATTTTTCCAGGTTATTAAAACCATTTTAATAATTTAATTATTTTTCCTGCTGTTAAACATTATGAGCTAAAAACAAAGAAAATCACTTTGTAGAATCTTTACGACCTACTGTCAATGTATATAATACATTTTTATATATCATGAAGTAGAAAAAAAAATTGTGTTTTAAACTCATTTTTTTAGGTAATCTAATTTTATATAATTGATAAAATATTTAAAATTTTATATATTGGTAAAGATATTATAAAATACTTTAGCAAGAATGGGGAGAAATCATTAAACAGGAAAGTTAATATACCGCACAGATAACATTCTTTGGGATGGCTGTCAAAGAACTCTCGGACCGCAATTTCAACTTCCACAAAATTATCTTGATTTTTCCTTGAAGAAAATGGGCCATGGATCTAAATAAGTAGTAATCTGATGGTGTGAGGTCTGAACAATATGGTGGATGAGGCAGGAGTTCGAGTCCATGAAGCTCTTTAAACTTTTCTTTGGTTCAACTGGAAGTGTTAGGACAAGCATTATCTTGTTGAAATAAAATTCCTTTACGGTTGATCAAAGCACTGACAACTTTGCGTACAATCTTTCCAGTTGTTTGCAGTAGAGTTTAGGATTTATAGAGTATCTATGAGGAACAAGTTGGTGATGAATAATACCTTCAAAATTCTCACGGGTATTCGCCAGTATACCCACTTTCCATCACAGGTGACAATCTTCCGGGAAAATCTCATATCAAAAGGGTTTTTCAATAAATATTCACTAATTTCTAGCCCTCGTAGCTGATTGCTGAGGAGTAATTTCATAAGGAACCAGTCTACTGCCCTTTTTCCCCTTCCTCATGGAGAGTAGAAGGTGACTATCTTTCGACACACCATACTCCCTGGCAAATTCGCGAGTACTTGTGGATGGATTTGACTCGACAGCTTCCTGCAGAACATCATCAATATCCATTAATATTCGCCCGGAGCCCTTCTTCCTTTCCAATTTTGTATCTCCACTGCTAACTTATTCAAACCAACACCGTGCAGAGCGCTGATCAATGACACCTTCCTCTTCATATTTAATAATTTCAGGAGTTGCTTGAGCGGCTGTGAATTGTTTTTTTCAGTAATGCCTTAAAATGATGAGAATTTTGTGGGACACTGTCATGTTTCTTCTTTGAAACAAATAACTAAACTGAGGCTTTTTGGTAAAGAAGTCTAATGGGATTAAACAAGCGTAGAGAATGCTCTAAAATGATTATTAAGTATAGGTAAGTATTAAATAGGATTAAAATATTTACAACCTTTGAAATCTGGAATTTGATATAATGGTCATTTTTTTTTTTTTTTTTTTTGTACACCCTATTATTAATTTATGATAGAAATTAGTTGACTGTTCTACATATCATGGGTAATAAATATTCAGTATGCAGTCTTTTTTTAAATTTTTATTTTTGCCAACATTTCAACCCAAACATGTGGGTCATCTTCAGGGCGTGGTATGAGCACTGAGGGTGTTCAAGTACTCAACACCCTCAGTGCTCATACCACGCCCTGAAGATGACCCACATGTTTGGGTTGAAATGTTGGCAAAAATAAAAATTTTAAAAAAGACTGCGTCCTGAATATTTATCACCCATATTATTAATTTAAGTGTGGAGAAATAAGCATTTGTTTCGTAATTAGTTTCTGTTTGACAGTTGTTGAAATACAAACAATCAATCTATTGCTGTAAATAAAGCGTTCAGAATTTTTTTTAAATATTTATTGGTACTTCATTTCAAATTTTTTTCCATGATAGAAGGATGATACTGGCCCCTCCACCGTGGATATGTTCATGTATCTAAGTTTGCATGCTGTTAAACAACCTCTCTTTACCATATAATTAAAATATAACCCTCAGTTTGCAAAGTTTTTTCCCGCTTTGATGGAGGGGGGAGGGAGGAGGGAGGTGACACAAGATCTCGTAACTGACATAATCAGAAACATCCTTTTCTCATTGCTTCAGAGAGCCCAAACCTTAACTTATTCCTCACAGTCAGCTGATTAGTATAATTACGACAGTCGGAATGTCAAGATTCATTTTCCAGGGTTGCCGAGAAATGAAAATTAACTGACCCAGAAGGAAATTGAACCCACAACATTCAGAACCGGAAACTCTGGAACTCACACCCTGAAGTACTGAGCCATCCCATCCTCTATTGATGGTAATCAGTAAGTATATTAAGGTAATCAAGTGGATTACTAAGAATTCTCATGGGAGTACAGCATAGAAAATAATAAATAAATAATAAACATGATTGTCACATTTCCAAGTTGATATTCATACACTAAAAATAAGTAAAGAAATAATGATACATACCTTGGGATCATCACCAAAGGTTGCAAATTTTTGATCAGACAGGTAAGTCTTGGCTGCTTTGATTATGTCTTTGCATTTCTTTGGAGTTTCTTCAACTTTACCAGCAAGAAAAAGGCAGCAGCAAGCCGTTACCTTTACATAACAATTAGTTCAAAGTGATAAGGTTATGAAACACCGAAATAGACAAAACCAAAAATGAAACTTACATAGCGAGGGAAATTTCTGAACGAATGGAACATGTAGAATCTATGAAAATATACTACCCCCGTTGCCATCGTATTGTAGCCCAAGTCCATTTTCGTACCTGTATCAATGATGAACCTAGCACCTTCTTTCCTATATCTGAGTTCCGTTTCATAGTCTATGTTGTCTAGAGCGGAGGGAGTATTCCGCAAATCCTTTTTGTCAAAATACCAGCAAGGCATCGTATTTGTGGTAATATAAACAGCTCACTAAATCCCACATCAACACACCACTAAACTAAACATGACTAGGGATGGGTCGGATTGTATGTATCAGATACTTTTATCTGATACTAAAAAAGTATCTGATACAACCAGTAGATACAACCAAAAAGTATCTGATACAAAAGTATCTGATGCTCACATGGATACAAAATGGTTGTCCAGACATGCCACATTGATATAAGAGAAATGTTTAGTTATAATTTTAGTTGTGCACAATTTTTTTAGAACTATCTATTCATTTAGTTTAATTTAATTAAATATTTATTTGTAGATAAATATATTCACGCTTATTTTTTTTTTTTATGTAATGTAATTTCAGATATTTTTATCTGATACTGCTATCGGATATTTTTATCTGATACTAGTATCAGATACTTTTATCTGATATTTGTATCAGATATTTTTATCTGATATTTGTATCGGATATTTTTATCTGATATTTGTATCAGATATTTTTATCTGATACCTGCATCGGATACTTTTATCTGATATCTGGACTAGATACCCAGCGGTATACATACTGGCGCTTGGGCTTATTAGTTAATATATAATAGTTCTAATGACTGTATAGTTATGTCAGGTACTAAGGAAATATTTACACAATTTTTTAAACAAAATATGCTTCATATTTGACAAAAGAATGGAATATATTAAATAAAAATATAACAAATTCATGGAGAGGAAATATTTTCCTAATACAACGTTCTTAAGAATTTTGTAACAATTAAAAAAATTCTTTATAGTTAAGTTTAACATACACACACACATATATATATATATATATATATATATATATATATATATATATATATTTTTTTTACAGACCATGTAGATCTTTTGCCACCTTAACAAGTATGCTCAATCTCTACCTCTCTTGGGCTATTTCTTTCCATTATCTGATATTTGTATCCGATATTTTTATCTGATACCTGGACTAGATACCCAGCGGTATGCATACTGGCACTTGGGCTTGATATCTCAATAATTGTATCAGATATTTTAATCCAACTGTAATTGATTATTGATCGGGTTTGATATTTTAATACCTATTTGATACCTAATAAAACATATATTAAATATGTACCTATATATATTTTATTCCTTTATTATTAAATTTGTCCCTGTAATAAATATTTTACACCATTTTTCTAATGTCTTTATAGTTATGTCAGGTACTATGAAGATATTCACTATACGATAGCTAAGTTTAACATACTCACACACACATATATTTCTTTTATTTTCACCGATCAATCTACATCTTGGGATTTAGATTATATAGGACTTGTATAATGCTTACAATACTATTATTGTATTCTTTGAACATATTAAATTACATATGCAAGTCATTTAAAGTAAATATTTATCCACTCTTTTAATATTATTTTTTTCATTAATACAATGTTATGACAACAAAAGTAATTTGTCGTTCATTTCAAATTTCAGTTAAAATTCCATAGTTTATTGTTTTTAGTAACTATCTTGCTGTATTGGGACCTTATTGCTCATATTATGTCTTTAATATATCAGTATAGTTATGTAAATCCTTCTGTTATTACTTATTTTTTAGTTTTTTTTTTTGTTTTGTTTTTTTATTGTAATATGCATTTTGGCAAGTTGTTATGTTAATCTTTATGTACAATATTGTTATTCTCAAGAGACTTTGTCCCAGAATAAAGGTGATTATTCTATTCTATATATATTTATTTTTTCTGTTTGCATTACAGACCATGTAGATCTTTTGCCACCTTAACAAGTATGCTCAATCTCTGCCTGTCTTGGGCTATTTTTTGCCATTTATCTGCACGCAGCTCTATTGTATCTTTGTTGATTCTATCTATCCATTTGCTTTTTGGCCTCCGACGTGGTCTTTTGCCTACTATAATAAAAATAGCCCAAGACAGGTAGAGATTGAGCATACTTGTTAAGGTGGCAAAAGATCTACATGGTCTGTAATGCAAACAGAAAAAATAAATAAATATATAGAATAGAATAGAAGAATCAACTTTATTCTGGGACAAAGTCCCTTGAGAATAAAAATATTGTACATAAAAATTAACATAACAACTTGCCAAAATGCATATTACAATAAAAAAAAACACAAAAAAACTTAAAAATAAGTAATAACAGAAGGATTTACATAACTATACTGATATATTAAAGACATAATATGAGCAATAAGGTCCCAATACAGCAAGATAGTTACTAAAAACAATAAACTATGGAATTTTAACAGAAATTTGAAATGAACGACAAATTACTTTTGTTGTCATACCATTGTATTAATGAAAAAAAAGAATAATAAAAGAGTGGATTAATATTTACTTTAAATGATTTACATATGTAATTTAATATGTTCAAAGAATACAATAATAGTATTGTAAACATTATACAAGTCCTATATAATCTAAATCCCAAGATGTAGATTGATCAGTGAAAATAAAAAATATATATGTGTGTGTGAGTATGTTAAACGTAGCTATTAAGAATTTTTACAAAATTCTTAAGAACGTTGTATTAGGAAAATTTTTTCTCTGCATGAATTTGTTATATTTTATTTAATATATTCCATTCTTTAGTCTAATATGAATCACATTTTGTTTAAAAAACTGTGTGAATATCTTCATAGTATCTGACATAACTATAAAGTCATTAGAACTATTATATATTAACTAATAAGCCCAAGACTAGACTAGATACCAAGCGCCAGTATGCATACCGCTGGGTATCTAGTCCAGGTATCAGATAAAAATATCAGATAAAAGTATCCGATGCGGGTATCAGATAAAAATATCTGATACAAATATCAGATAAAAATATCCGATACAAATATCAGATAAAAATATCTGATACAAATATCAGATAAAAGTATCTGATGCCAGTATCAGATAAAAATATCTGATACTAGTATCAGATACAAAGTAGTAGGAAGGTCATGACCAACTACTGACCCATTTGTATCAGATACAAAAGTATCAGATAAAAGTATCAGATACAAAAAAGTACCCGTATCAGTTGTATCTAGATACAAAAATTTTAGTATCAACCCATCCCTAAACATGACCGACATTATAACCTTACTAGAAGTTAACAGTCCGATTCGTCAATGTTTTGTTCTTAACAAAACAAATTGTTTTACTTTGTCTCCGTTGAGTTAAAAATATATTCAATTAAATATTAATATATGATATTCATGAATGAAAAAACAAATAAACCTGCTCATTAATTTCATAGAATTGAATATTACTTGATTGCATTAAAAGTATCCT
Organism: Nezara viridula; assembly: GCA_928085145.1. Taxonomy (NCBI): domain Eukaryota; kingdom Metazoa; phylum Arthropoda; class Insecta; order Hemiptera; family Pentatomidae; genus Nezara; species Nezara viridula. The sequence continues at coordinate 219,222,577 of OV725077.1, read as the reverse complement.
TTTGTTAATTGTTATATTATTATTTAAAATGTTCCCTTCGTTTCTGTAATTAATATTGATCAAGGAAATATTTGTATATTGGAAATAGTATAATCACAGTTATTAAGATAACATAGAAGGTCTAGTCCGGGCTGTGGATATCGAGAGGAGGGGGTAGTCGCCATCTTCACTTCGAGGTGTTGAGATCTCTTCAAAATCAGATAGGGTTTAGTGTCCTGGCTTTTCAATAAATTCAAAAGTTTGTGAAATTGTGTTGGGTGGTGCACCACCCCGATTATAGTAGTTACTCTAGATTAAGTTATGAGTGTAAAAATGGCTGGGCAAACCATGACAGACCGCTTACTTGCCGCTCGGCACAGTATAGCCGGGCAAGGTTTGGCGAAATCTGTCTGCAAGGCGACAACGGAAGAACTGATTGGACCTAAGAAGAAACATCTTGACTGTAAGTAGTCTTAATTAATTGATTATTGTTGTGTATCTCGTTTAATAGTGTAGGTATAACCTGTTAGTGTTTGCCTATTTCATTCTGTATCTTTGACAGTTTTATTATATTTCTTATCATCATTTTGTGTATTTGACATGTTGTTTCAACAAGTCTTTATTACATTAATTAATTATTTTATTGTGTACATTTATTTCCAAAAGTACTCTTATCAGTCAAAATACAATAAAAACATTATTCATTTATGAAATATGATTTTATTTATTTTCTATTTAGTGTTCATTCATGAAGACACTTTATTATATAATAACGCATTCATGAATTATGAAGGAAAACATTTAAGTACATATTAACCTCTTTTATTAATCAGTGTAATATTTTTCCGGAGTATTGCATGTTATACCTGACAAGTGGAAGAATGAATGTCATGACATTACTCTCGAAGGGAAATGTCAGATTTGGATCGTTGCAATGAATGTTGGACTTAAGGTGACCCTTGAACCTTAGATGACTAATTTTAAACAACAGGTGGACCTTGATTGTTCAGTTATGAAATTTGATCTGAAACTGAGAATTGTCTTCGTAAGAAAGGGCTCTCGGCTGACGTCAGCATCAGAGATCGATGCCCCAGAAACCCTGCGTAGTCTACGTTCATCTGTCAAAATTTATTTTTCTATAACATTTATGGCCATTTAAATTATAAATAGGATATAGTAGGGAACCACAGTTATAAACTCCATCGAGACATTATGGTCCCTAACATCAACACTTTTCAATTGAAATAGTTCGAATGATTGTTATTCGTTGCTGTCAATCCCTCCAAAAAAACAAAATAAATAAATAATAATAATAAAAAAAAAATAAAACTTTCACTTTCGGAATTTGTTTTTTATTGAAGTTATTGAAATAAAAGTTAACAGAGTAAACTTAATACAATTTAATTACTTAATTTATTATAAATTGAGGTTACAACATTATTAAAATTATCTCTGTAGTTTCTACAAAATATGACTGTCTTTTTCTGGCATCAGCGTACTCTACTCTGAACTCTGGAGAAATCCTCTCCAAGGTCAACGGTTAGTCATCTAAATTCTTGAATATATACGATTCCGTTGCATATTTTTCTAGTTATGTTGGAGTTCCGAGGCTCTTAACAAATCTTAAGTCAAATTGGTTGTGTGCAATTGGCTTTTACAACGGTCCACCTCTTCATCTCAATTAATAACATGGAGTCTGACAGACCGGTCTTCTTAATTGTACCATCGTTTTATTTCATAATTTTTTTACAATACTTGTAGGTCTTATTTAACAATGTAAAAATCGAAAAAATAATATTTAATTTATTTTTATTAAAATTGACTTCAAATTATATTTCACTGTTGCAGATCTCGGTCGATATCAGATTAAATTGGGTACTTACAGAACCTGCAAAAAAAAAAAAAATTGTTGAAAAATATCATATATCAAATTGCAATATCATTTGTAGCATATTCTATTTCATAAACTCTTTTTTTTTTTTTCTCTTTTTTTCCTATATTTTACTGTAAACTAAGACTTATGATTTAATTTAATTTACATTCTCGCCCTTATTTCAATTTTATCAAAATATCAAGTTACAATTAAGTGGTTTTGTGAAATTTGAAACCATATAAATATATAGTATTGTACATTCATACCAGTATCCAATTACGAATGCACTATTGTTACGTGATGTTATTGTTGATAAAAATATAGACAGATTTTTTCACCGAAATATTTTCTGTAATAATTATTTGAAATTTGGTTGAATAAAACGAGAAACAGCGAGTTGGGTGCCGTAGAGATGGAATTACAGGGGAAATGCCGAACAGGTTTTTAACCTCTTTCAGGTTGTGTCTTGTTTCGTTCAGCCCAAGTAGTTCCATTTCTACTCTGTAAAAATTAAAATATTTGTTTGCTTGATAATTAAAATTTATCTTTTACTTTTATCCAACATAGATGCATAACTGAAGATATATATTGAACTGAAATATGAACGAGAAAAGTTTTCATAAGTCTCCTTATTGGTTGCAAAGTATTAGAACAAACTTTAATTAAAATAATTATAAACTCATTTAATTTATTTTACACTGAAACAAAATAGAAATACTTTGACCGAACGAAACAAGCCAACCTGAAGGAGAGCTTAACTTCTAACTTAACCATAGTTGTTATTTTTTAAACTGTGATTAAGTTATTCAATATTTTATATTATTATAATTCATAATATAATCGTAATTTCATTTTGAAAATGGCACAGGCTGGCCTGACATGGGACAGATGAGTTGTGTCCTTTCCAACCACACCCCCTTCCTAGCTCTGTTGGACCATTCCTTATCAGGATTTACTTTTTATAAGACTGCAAGACATTAAAGCAATTAATAAACATTTTATAGTTTTTAAAAAACTTAAAATATCCCTGAATTTAAAATTGTGAGCATTCGTTCAATATTTATCTCGCGAGATTTTTAATTTTATTCTTATCAGACTTGGTAAAACTCTCCCTCGAAGCCGTAATATGATATCAAAGTTATCAGTTGTAGATGGGGATCAACTAACATAACTAATGACATTACCCTGGTTTCTCTTGAGCTAATATGAAAAATGTAGCGTATCTCCTTCCGCATTTCTTCAATGAGGAGCTTGTTCTGTTTTCGATGAACCTCTGGTAGCATGTCCACTTTTTCCATCATGGCACCTGTATTCAATTTATTTTTTTTTAGAAATTTAATTATTAGATGCACATCCACGTTTCTTTAATTTTATCTAACATATAATATTTTCTTTAGGATCCCTATTCAACTTAGATTCAATCATGAACGTTTTATTCCGATTGCAGAAATCATCTTAAGCCTTACCATCATATTTGTCAGTCTACTAGCCGAAAAAATAACTTTTTATTTCAGGTTATGATATAAGTTTCTCGGTAAAGTGTTGATTTACTTGCCTTCTTCAGTGTCGAACCATTAGAAAGCATTTTTCAATCCCAAGAGCCCATCTGTTATATATTGATTTAAAAAAAAAAAAATGGAAAGAACTTCATCAAAAGTTATGAAACATAAAAATATAATGGTTGTAATACTAACAAATTTACTCAGTGAATATTTTGAAGAATATTAAATTAAATGTCGAGAGTTAATTGCTTAACAAAATAAATCGGACAATAATCTATTTTATTATTTTATGTTTAATAAATTCAGGATGTCTACTGGACCTGCAAAATATGCATGGGCCAAGCCTCATCCAACGTAAAAAAAATTAAATATCTATAAATTTAAATTACAAATTTCTAATAAATTGAAGGACAGCTATTGGTTTGTTGTTAATACAACTTTGTTTATAAAATATGAGAATTTCATAGAAAAGTTTAATTATGTAAAGCAATTATGTAAATGTTAAGAAACATATTGTAAGGTTGCCAAATAAAATTAATGATATAGATGTTAAACGCGCGACGTGTGAAGGATAGCATTTTGAACACCATCGATAACCTTTTGAGTTTGATAGGAAGTATAACATAAGACTATATTTTGTATTAGTTACATGATTATTTTCATCTGTACAACTTTCATCATTTATTTGCTCTCATGAATGTTGGATTCTTTCGAAATCGCCTTTGGTATTTCCGACCAGCTTTCTAATTCATAAATCGTGCTTTGTCTGAAGTAGGCGAATCTTCGGAAATTCGTTCCATGGTCAAGGAATTATTATCTCGGGGTGTTTGAGAAATCGATCAATGTGAGCTTTGGTCAATCGGACTTTGTAAGTATTATATGAGAAAGGTATGTTTTGTCATACATAATATAACATAGGCCAAGTTCTAGATTTTATACTATTTTTATTTTCATTTTTCATCATTTTTCTCTTTAATATTATTAGTGTGGCTAATGATGCAAAAAGATCTCTTTATTGGATAAAAAGACTGCGGTTTGTTTTTCTCAACTTGATCACTGTTGTTAAATTAATTATAAAAAATATAATCGTAGAAGGAAATGGACAGTGATGAAAAAAGAATGAATCTACGAGATTAGACATAATGGAAAAATGCATGGTAATTAATTGTTTTAAATTAATATGTTGCTTCGTCTACAATTTTTATTTTCTTCTATTTCTGCTCGGGGTGAGTTTTATTGCACCGGAGTTTTATTCGATTTATTAATTTTTTTTTGTAGCAAGTATAGTGAGGTGACAAAGTTTGAGGATTGTAATTATTATTTTCATTTTTGGTAATAATCAGCTGACCTATTTTCAAGTATTAAATGTGATTTACATTAGGCAACAGTTACATACTCTAGTATAAAGCCAGCTTAAGATCCATCCCTTACATACACGTATTGATTAAACTATAGCTTGCCTTACCTAATTTTTCCCGGAGGAAGTCGTGTTCCTGGTTGATAACGGCCAGCTCATGACGAAGACCTTCAATCCTTACGTTATTGATAACACAGATGGCCAGGATGAGTACCGACACGGTGATCAACACGGCGAGGTGGGTCCTCTTTTGTTCTTCTTTGGGAGACCCTTTCGTCGTTTCAACGTTGAACAGGTGTTTCCTCGGGTCAAAGTCCCGGGTTCCTGTTGATACAAATCGCATTTTATTACGATATATTTTCCTTATTGTTAATGGTTAAGCGAGTATAAGGAACCTTATAGCAATTTTCTCATTATATTCCAATCTGCTCTTTGCCGATACCAATTTCCTCTTAATCTTCTCCCACCAAGAGGATCGGCCGTGGTTTAATATCTGAGGCTGTATAAGCTCATCGATTCGGACCAACGCTAATTGCACGGTCTTTGGTTCAAAGGTATCCCCTCCCTATCTCGTGTTATCAGTTTACTCAGAAAAGGTGTGCTTTATATGTTAAAGCATTTTTTTAATCCTTTTTTTTTCTTTAAACATAATACATGAACGAATAGTTCAAATTCTGCCTTGAATTATAGAATATAAAAAGTATTATAATAATACACTAACCTAAAATTATATGAATGACTCTTAAAGGAAACCGACATGCCTTGGTTATTTTTCAAAACCCTTTATCTCCCCTTAAACCCCTTAATATTGCCTTAATATTTATGTTTTTATTTAATGAGCTATAGTCATGGGTTTTCTTGTATAAATAAATATTTCTTAATTTACAAAAGCATTTTGTGGATCGCCTAGTCAATATTTTTGAAGAACATTTCGCATTATCGAAAAAGGATGTAGGTGACTGTTTATGCTATGGAAAAACAGGTGAACAAAGAACAGAGCAATAGTTATCCATTATTAATTAACTTGAAACATTAAAAATTAAACTTGAAGATAAGAATAATTTTTTTGTTTGTAATATAAAAAATGAAAATTAAAAAGATCCTCTCCTCTGTTTGTGTTGGATATCTACACCACAGTTTTTTTTTTTAACTTTTTATTAATTTAAATACAGTTTAGTTGTAATCAATAAATTCACTTTAATATATATTTTTCGTTCTGCAAGTCAAAGGTGACCCCCATCATCGATATATATATCAGATTATGGGAAAATCACCAATACAGAAATACGTCTACAATACACCTTAAAATACTTTTAGTAGTAAAGGTGGCAGAAAATTTACCAGAAGCCAAGGAAAAATATAAAACAGGAGATGCGGAAAAAAAAAATCCATAAAAATGTACTACAACATTACAAATTTTTTAATAATAATTTTAAAATATAAAAATATATTATTTTTTATATAACTGAATTGTTATAAATACTATAAAAAAAACATTTAAAATTTTTTTTACTCTTGAAATATTATTGTAATGTTAATGTTATGTATCATATATATATATATTTTTTTTTTTTTTTAAATTAAAAACAAATGCTTTAAAGTTCTATAGTTGTAATTATATATTGTTGTTTTTGCTGGTCCAAACCTTTTCCATTATTGGTTAACCTCAGTTTGCCTCACTTCTCTTATTTATCTTTCTTTTGTAGCGGGTGTGTGGGAGGCGAGTGTTTCTATTCACCCACTCCTTGCCTCTTATCTGCTTTGTCCGACTAATGAATCATGAGTTCTTGAAATTACTTGATAGTTCTTTTTATCAATTATTATGTGTCTTGGTCTATTATGTCTATTATATATTGTTTGTTTTTCTGAATGTGTGACAAATGTCTAGTGTATTGTAATTGACAGAGTATACGACACCATGTTGTCACGGAAAAAATCTGTATGTAAATACAATTTTATTATAGAGTGCGATTATGAATTTTTCTGGTAAATGTTGGTGGCACCCAATTTATTCAGGACCACAAAAAAAAAAAACTTTGTTTAAAACTTTTCTTTGACACTGCAAAAGCTAGTAAGTTCGAAAACCAAAATTATTCATAAGAAGAAATAAACCGTATCTTTTTAATTTTATGAACGCAGTTTTCTTTTAATTAATGATTGCTCTAGAATAATATTCAAAATGTTTTCGGTTTTATTTCTGAATATACTTGAGGTCAAGATTGAACAGGTAGTACATAATGGACGCAGCACCTTTAGGTGAATGTTCGCGTTTGTTGAACATAAAATATACCACATCGTCCCAATCGAAGTGGTACTGCAAGATTTCTGATGGCAAGTGGCGTAATTAAATTGTACTTTTTTGGAGTTTTGGTTTATTATTTTTGATAATTAACCATTGTGATCGACCAAAAAATTCAAAAACTTAACCCCCTCTCAAAATTTGAGGTTTCACGTATTAGGACGCGTAGAATTCGAAAAACGAATAAAAATTATTTTGTCCGTCTGCCGTCCGCGCATTTTCTCCTAAACTACTGGACCAATTTTTTTTTCAAATTTTGATATAAAATCAGAGGTCACTCGAGGATGATCCTCCTTCATCGACATTACTCTCCGCCTTTAACTTTCAAAATGGCGGCCGAAAAACCTGCGTTGCTATAGACTGTAGCTCCTAACTGGATGTACAGATTTCAATGAAACTTCGCTAAAGTAATTTTCTCGACGCCCTTTAAATTTATCTATATAACATACTTCAACGAAAAGAAGCTGAAAAAAATATTAAGAGGTTTCCGAATAACTCGAAAAGTTTTTACTTTTTTGTTGATATTGTATATAGTTTTTTAAAAGTTTACGAAATTCCCTAAAAAACAAAAAAAAAAAAAAAAAAATCGTTAAAATCGGACAATTAGGAGCAAAGATATGTTCTCCAGGTTTTTTTATATGTTCTACTCCAAATGTCATATCCTTGGTTTGGTTTTTAAATTTTGAATGTGTTACTGAACTAATGTTATTTTTTTTTAGCATATTACTAATGATTAAAGAAAAACGGTTTAGTCTAATAATTGGAATCAGCTTTTGTTTTTTTTCTTTGTAACTCGGAAGGTAATTTTACTTTAGATGTATAATTGTTTGGAAATAATAAACCATTGTGAAATAATTTGCAGCGTTTTTTCATTGTTGGCTATCGACATATTTTGTCTTACATATGGAGTAAAATTTGGACCGAAAATCTAGTTCATTATATAAGAAATACGCAGTTTATTTCGTCTAATGGTGATATTTTCTTAATTCCTTCTAGAGATCAATAGAATATAAAAAAAATAATTTTTTTTTTACATCATGTTTTTGATTACTCGTAGGCACTCATACTTTTTTTCAGGGTGTGTAACTGAATCAAGAAACGAATGAAATTTATGTTTTCTTTTCTTTGTTATGGTATACACCATACTTGGTTTAAGATGCTGAATGAAATAACTATGTTCTTTATTTGAATGCATATTGTAATTACTGAGCGTTGGAAAATGATGTAGCTTCACTGACTCATAAACCTGTATCTATTGTTTCCTGTTAAGAAGAGGCAATGTGAAACCCTCACTGCATTCTGTTGACCTTTAGCTACCAATAAAGGTCCTATTCTTTTCTGTCAGTCTTAATAAATCGAGCAGTTAAACTTTTCCTCTATCAAAGAACGTAGGAGGGGAGGATTGGAATTGTTTAACAATACAGTATATATATGTGCTTTTAATATTATTTGTGAGATGATTTTTCCCCATTTTTACCATTAGATCAACTTTTATGTTGCCACCAGAAAAAACTGTTTTAATGTTGGTCTTTACAGTATATATTTTTTTATTTTTTGTTTATGATATTTACAACTGTATTAAGAAAGAATACATTAAGTAAATGTGATAACAGAAAATAAAAACATGAAAACACTTCTTGAGAATCTATCCACTGGAGCACTCTAAAAAAAAGATGTATTTAACATAGAAGATCTCGAGGCCATCTTCTTTTCAGACCCCTCTGAGGGTTATCAGGGATCGAATAGGAAGCAAGGTTAGAAACGAGAGGGTTCGGATGGTTCTGAAGTTTATTATGGAAGGATTGGTGTCTGGATTGGGCCAATTCGGAAACATAAGCAACATTAAGGTCTTTATGGATGATTTTATTAGTGACAAAGTAAGGAGCATTGAGGATTTTACAGAGTATCGTTTAGAGGCTTGACAACAGGTTCCAAAATATCGTTCTGATAGTTTTTAACGACTGTATTTATTACTCTTTTTTCACAAAAATGGAGCTTTGTGATGCCATCAAGGCAAACTCCGAATGTTTTCGAATAGGATTTTTTCTGATTCGAGCAGCCACTGCTCTCAATTCAAGTCATTACTCTTGAGCAAATCAAGAGTAATGACTTGGACAGACTTGTGGAGACACTACCCAATGATAGCACTTCCTAAATAGTTCTAAGTAAGAACATCATAAGGCTATCTTCTTTTCACACACCTAGGAGGATTATCAGGAATTGAGGAAGAAGCAAGGCTGGATTCAGATGGGAATGGGGTTTATCATGTAAGGATAGATATCTTGCCAGGGCTAAATTAGCGACATGGAACATTAAGATCTTTATGGATGGTTTCTTTCTTTGTTCTCACCATTCTTTATTTGTTAAAAAACATGGGGCATTAAGTATTTTAATTTTTAAATCCTAAATATGTGATAAGTATCTCATAACAAACCGTAATTCGGCAAGAATTACGGTACATTTTCGGGCTTTGAAATGCCAGACCTGGTATAGTTCAAAAGGATCTTATGCCCGCCTCGGTATTATTACAACACAATTTACCTTGTCTCGATCCATCGACTTTTAAAACCATTTGGGTTTTAAAGCTCCTTGATTTTTTCAATGCTATGTTTTAAAATCGGGATTCGTCACTTTTCCATGAAATTCCCATTCGTTTGATACATCATTCATCAAAATCCATCACTCCTGAGATTTAGAAAGTAGATTGCCGTATTATATATAGGTTAGATATTACATGAAATGACACAACAATTTTGTTGAATATTTATTTTATATTGTAAAAGGTTAATTGGATTGAGTAAACATCCATTTATTACATCAGATAACATGGATTTCTGTTCCCCACTGTTCTGTGAAATACCATCGGAACAGAAGAGTAATTACTGGCAACGAATATCACGTGTCTGTTAATTAGATTGCTCCGCGTGTTCTGTATTAAATGGAAAGAACCCAGCCCTCCAGTGTCACTCCTTGTCTCTTAGTATTATGAAATATTAGGGGAGGAGAGGTTGCTTGGTATCCTAACAATTGTCTTGTTTGCTGTTCAGTGCCACTGACTATTAATTATAATTATTTCCGCTTTAAGATAGATATTATTTAATCCATCGATTTATTTTAAAAAAATGTGATAAGATGAATTATAAGAAATAATTGTTTTAAAATAATATTTGACCATAAAAAAATCGACTCTTTCAGTGAACCTTGACTTTTATCTATTTTCATAATTTTATTTTTTTATTTATTTTATTCCAAATCACACTAATATTATTTTTTAATGATCCTAAAATTCCTAAAATTTTAGTAACCAAAATTTCTATTTTATTTTTTAATTTGGGGTTAGTAACGAAAGAATTAATAAAAGGTTAATATTTGCTGTACCAAATGGTAAACGTCCGAGGGGTAGACCTAAGGGAATATGGAAATTGTGTTAAAACCGATCTAAAGGGACTGGGTTTGGACGGCGAACGGTAGAGTGAGGTTTAATATTTAATAGGCGATTGGTGGTGTCGGCATCGCTAAGCCTTTTATTATTATTATTATTTATTCTTTAATGTCAATTTTTCATCTTTTATCTACACTAGAGATAATATTATTAAAATTAATTTCGTTTTTTGTTTGTTTTATTATTTTCAAAGATGAACCTGTGAAAAAAAATGGACTTTCCCCACTCAAAATTTGTTTTATGTTTGAAACTCACTGAAAACGCTTCTCCAAGCTGTTAATATTATATATGTGTACATGCCAATTTTCCCGAGAAATTTTTTGTTTTAATTTTTAAAAATACCGAAACTGGAATGTAAATGCCTATGTAATAAATATAAAGATATATATATATATATCGGAACCGGAACAATCTGGTATCAGAGTACTAACACATGGAGAAGAAAAACCAATAAAAAACTGCTTACAGAAACTGATCAATCAATATCCCATGATATGAAGGCACAGAGGCTAAGAGAGGCGGGGCATGTAGCTCGGTGTAATCCATCTGGAAGCCTCTACGTAACAATGAATGCCTCAATAGAAGGCAAAAGACCACGTGGAAGACCAAAGAGAAGATGGGTAGATAAAATCAACTAAGATGCAACAGAGCTGCGTGCAGATAAATGGAATGAAATAGCCCAGGACAGGCAGAGATGGAGCAGGCTTGTTAGGCGGCAAAAGATCTACATGGTCTGTAATACCAACAGAAAAAAAAAATATATATATATTTGTTGGACGTTCAATAATAATTCGATAGTTCAATAATTTTATTTCATAATCCACAGGTGGGAAACCTGTGTCCTCCGTGACCTAGCTGTGACCTCTGTTACCTTTCACTTTATCATATGTCCACAGCCGCATTGCAAAAACCTGTAAGAACAAAAACTAAAAATTTTCGGAGACGAAAAAACAGCCTTTTTTTGCCCTATGAAATTTTTTTTTTTTTTTGCAGGCCAAAGACAAAGATGAAATGCTCAATGTAAATTTTTGTTTTATGGTATTTCTGCCAAATAATCTTTTAGGACCGTTATTTCTAACTTATGGCTTTGTAATTACTTTGAAAAATAGATAATTGTTTGGTAAACGCAATTAAATTTATTTTAGTAACTACCCATAATTTTGTTAATAATGATCAAATCATGGCAGGAATTAAGTCAGTTTCCAAATTTTGGAGAAACGATACTTCGAATGAAAATTTCACTGGAAAGCGAATATTTGGTCACATGGGTTATTCACCTTTTTTTTTCTCTCTTTGTAAAGGAGTTGCTTGCGCCCCGTTTTGGAGTAGTCTATGAAAGATCTGTTTGTAACTTCCTCAACTTCATATGGACATAATTTGATTCACGAATGCTTGGTGAGTTCTAGGTAACTTGCTGGTGTTTATATCATTTCGTTTTTCACCTTCTTGCGATTTCGAATTGGTTTAAAAAGTTGAAACTATATATCGCGACTGTTATTGCAAAACATCATATGTAAAAATTTAGTTGTTTATTTTTACAGAAGAAGATAAAACCCAATTATTTCTTAAGGATTTATTAGTATGATTTCATATTTTATATTCGCTCTGCTATTTTCTTATTTGGCAGCCTACTTATAGCAGTTGCTGACTACAAAATATCACCTTTAGCGCAAAGAGAATAAACATGTAAAACTGTTACATCCGACCTTTTGCACTGACAGTAGCGATTTTTTTTTTTTTGTTTCTTTTTCTTCCCTTTTAGGCTATACGGCATTTTCCGGAGGGGGATTTAAAATCCCCTCCGGCACCGGGACGCGAACTCGTACTTTTAGCGATATGTGTCTTATGTTGTATTTACTTAAAAATAAAATTAGTAACAGTGAAATATAACAAAATATTGCGGCCTATAATTATCAAATGGTTCCCTACCTTTGTTATAAACTTTTAATTATAATTATTAAGAGGGCTGATTTTTTGCAAGCCTATATATTATTTCTAAAAGGTGTTATTTTGTTCGGTACGCCATAACTTCTTCATCAAATCCAATGATTGACCACTCATTTTGAAGATATTCTTCTCCTTCACATGCGAAAAATAGTCCTATCCCCCCGAAATTTCTGGGAAAAAAGTTATGAAGGAAAAGAAACTTTATTTGGTAATAATTCAAAAAGTATGCATTGTGTACTTTCTTGATTGTACCCACGATAATTAGAAAGATTATTAAATTACATATAAAGAAAAAAAAAATCGTAAAAATCGGACTATTAATAATAAAGATACAGTCTATTAGTTTTGGTATACTTAATAATATCTTCCTGTTTAAAGTTATTGCATTTAGGAGTAGAATAGTCTACTACATTTTTTTTTTCCTGGCTGATATATTAACTTTATTATTTCTTATAGACATTTGGTTGTCCTTACATTTTATTTTTTTTAATAATTTACAATATCCCATGATCGGGTCATTACTGTCTTTATTACTTTTATTGTCTTTCCAGTCAGCGTTTAAAAATAGGTCCTAGCAAAGCAATTGATACAAATATTTTTGTCTATTACGTTTAATGGAATATTGTAATCGACCAAGGAAAAATTATTAATTCCATCTTAATATAATTCATAGGAACTACTTATTTCCATATTGTTTTGCTATTTCTTCACTAAACTAAATTTTCTGCGAATTTTTCGCACGGGTCAACTAATAATTAATTAGTGAAAATTCGAGTTCAGAACGAAAATATTAACTTTTAGATGTAAAATCTGTTATAATTTTTTTTATTTTTATGAGTAGTGAATGTATGAATTATCATCTTAATAGAATTCTCCTTAAATACGAACGAAATTCATCTTATATACTTAAAAAGGTTTAACGGAGGATACTAAAAGGGAGAAAGAAGATTTCTTTAGATGGATGGTATTTTTCTTTTATCTTTAAAAAGACAGCTTTACAACTTCAAGGTCGGTTGGTTCTTTATGTCGGTCCACGGTGACGTTCATCTTGAAAGGTTCTCCCCTTACAACCTCTTTTTTAATTGCTTGCTTGTATTTCAAATATTGCTTTGTAATTGAGTTAATAATTATATGTGTTTGTACATTTACATATTAAATCGACATCTGTTTGGTAAATACCTTATACAATTCCTTATCTCTATTATGATAACTGTTTATATAATCATCTTTGAGTGCCCTTGACACGATTGTATATTATTAAAATATTATGACCATTTTATTATTTATTTTTTAATGTATTTGTTGAGATCGAGTTCTCAAGGATAATTAATATCTAACTATATGAGGTGACATTTGTGCTTTGGTAATTTCTCTTCGAAATTGTGATTAAATTAATTAATAAATGAAATACACTTTTATTAAGATTTTAATTTTTAGAAAGTTCAAATTTTAAAAAATAGAATAATACAGCCAGAAGGAAGATTTTAGAGGCTCTGTACTTTACAGAAAATATAGATTATACGGTTAATTTCAAATCATATTCAAGGCAAATAAGTCGACATTATGCGGAAATTATAAATACAATTAATTTATTATTATATTGAAATGCAAGAACAAATGACTTGGTACTTGTATAGAGAGAAAGTTTTAAAAAGAATTTATGTTAAATTGTAACTATATTAATTGGTTTATTGAATTGTAGATGTTTTTTTTTAATACAGATAGAAATTATAGTTGTTTTAAAAAACTTGTACAATGGATAATAGGGCTGTGAATAAATTGTGTTTATTTATAATATAATATTGTGAACTATTTTAATTATACATGAAGATAGTGTAATAATGGAATTTTTAATGGACGGTTTGGTGTTTGACTGACTGATTAAGTTAGGATGCCAAGGGCAATTCAGTCCACATGTTTTAATTGCTTTAAATTTATATAATTTAATGTATGTAATTATAAAGTATAAAATGATAATAACTAATGGAAAAGTATAATTAGGCAGTGATGATTTTTTTTTTATTTGTTAAAGGTTTCATCCCTTGGAAATGGGCTAAGGGCTGAAACGTCGGTGTATAAAAACAAATAAAGTAGAACTGTTGTGAACAAAATGTATTTTTATTATTTCAATTAAGAAAATTTATTCTTACGGTGTTGAGGCTGAGATAATTAAATTTAGGCCCTCTTAGATGGTATTGTGAATTTTACTCGGGTAAATAATTTTTATTAGGTACACGGCTTAAGCAGGTACATTTGTGGTACCTCATGTATAACAGGCAGCGTGATTACAAACCCTAGGGAATTCATATCCTGATAGCACTGGAGCCAGGCCCACAAATCGACTTCATCGCAGGCGAAGGTTTAATTGTAAATTACGAAAGTGTATGTTATTCTGAGTAAAAAGAACCTTGTCTGTCGTTCCAGAGCAGCATCTTTCAAAAATGGCGGCTGATTTAAAGAATATTAGACCAGTAATTTGAGGATCGAAAAAGGGAAATCCATTGCGAAAAATGCGAGAAAAGTTTTTATTTTTTAAATTTGTATTTATGGGTTTAGACATATAAAAGCAAAATTGCTAGCAAGGGCCACCAAGAGAAAACTTTTTACAGCCAAAAACGTCAGATTTTTCAAACTTTTTTTTGTTTTTTCACTTATAACTTCTAAACGATGGATCAAAGCGAATAATGTAATCTTTAATAAATTAAAGAACATTATAATTTGCTTCGAACGAGTACATAAACATTATAATTTTGTTACGTAGTAAGGTATAAAACCACGGTCAACCTACGCTGATTTCTACCAAATTTGACGAAAGCTGAGACAAATTACTATAAATGCCCCTGCAACTTGAAAATGAGTTTCTTAAGAGGAAAAACCCAAAGAATCATAGTTGTAGAGCATCAAATTTGGCGTCCAATGAGCACCAACCAATTTAATGTAGTTCACTTACTCTGAACCAAATCGGTAATTGCCCGTTTGTTAGAAATTGGTAATGAAGGTATACGTGTTTTTCAATATTTCAATAGTATGGGTATCCATTTTACTGGGTTATTTTCGTTTAGAGTCTGTTACATGCAGTATAACCTCTTTTCCACCTCTCAACAGCAAAGGATTTTGGCAAACGTAAACGATGTGTCGAAAGATACCGAATTTTATAAAGGATTTATTATTAAATATTATCTCTTTATTTATTAAATATTATCTCTTTATTACATGGGACGAAACCCTCAAAGACGATGACGCATGAATCTCTGTCTCTCCTCTCAAAAAGTTTTATAGTTTTCCTGATATTAATAACATTAGAACCTTTTTTTATTTATTTATTTAAATCTCTGCCCTGCCAGTTTGGCAATACGAGTGTTTGCAGTATTGGATAGCTACACGTGTGTGCATAACTAGCCAATAATGCAATCGATACAATAAGATTTTCTGTTTAGCTTTGCTCTTCCATCCTCTGTGGTGGAGCTTCTTCTCTTCTACCCAAATAGAAGTGGGCTGGGCCAATGATGTCTTTCCACCCGTACACAAAGACCTTGTAGTGCGGGTAGTTCTCTCTGGTCACTAGCTGAGGGAGATCGCGCTCTGATAAGACATAGATCCCAGTCTCCCTCAGCAACTTAGCATTCCATAACATAACATTAGAATAACATTAGAACATAATAACATAGAATAACATAATAACATAAAATAACATTAGAACCGAAAATAGAATTAGAAATCTTGTAGATCATATATAATTACACTAGCTTTGGTATGCTCCATTATTTACTGGGATGCTCCATTATCCCGATTCGAGATATATAATTGGCCTACAATAAAAATGTCAGTACTCAGTGGACGCAACATTTAATGCTCTACAACTTTGGATTCCTCTTAAGGACTTATTTCCAAGTTGCAGGGCCATTTATAGTAATTTGTCTCAGTTTTAACAAATTTGGTAAAAAACAGCGTTGGTTAACCGTGGTTTTATACCTTACCACGTAGCAAAATTATAATGTTTATGTACTCGTGAGACGCACAATATAACGTTCTTTAATTAATTAAATAATACATTTTTCTCTTTGATGCATAGTTCAGACGTGATAAGTGAAAAAACAAAAATATATCTCAAAATCTGACTTTTTTGGCTGTAAAAAGTTTTCCCTTGGTGGCCCGTGTTAGGAATTTTGTATTTTACTTGTCTAAACCCATATATGCAAGTTAAAAAAATAAAAACTTTTCTCACATTTTTCACAATGGATTTCCCGTTTCGATCCTCAAATTACTAGCCTAATATTTTTTAAATCAGCCGCCATTTTTTAATGCAGTGGATATGGAACGGCAGACAAGGTTCTTTTTACTCAGAATAACACACATTTCCGTAATTTACAATCGATGAGGTCGATTTTTGGCCTAGGCTGCTGCTTCATGTCCTTTACCGATTCAATCACTTTAGTGTTGTCCGCCCACTGGGGAATATATTTCGTCCAAAACGAAACATTGGACCAAATCAATCAATGCAAATTTAATAAATATGAATCGTTGTTTCCGTTTCTGGTACCTTTGAATTCTGGTACCATTCTTTTGAATTTGATTTCCCGGTATGACAATTTAAAATTCATTTAGGTGCGCCTATTTTTATAGTTCGCAACACAATAAATTCAAGTGAAAAATTAATTCCGTTTGCCTTTCCAATGTGTTGAATAATGGATATTCTAGTTTTTATTTTACACACATATTCGTCAATTATGTTACAGTTTTCGAAATAAATTAAATATTTAAAAGAAAAGAAGATTCATTTCTTAAGAGAAATATGTTGAATGAAAAAATAGAAAGGGCAAAACGTTTGCCTGTTTAAGACTGTTCAAAACGTCTGAATTTTTAAGTTTCCCTCCCGTTTTCAAGTGTTTTGTAGTCAACAGCCCGTGTCATCAAATATAGATGTTTAATTTGTGTAAATTTGGTGTATGTTGGAGATATATTTCTCCTTTATCAGCGCTATAATGTAAGTGTTTGATTTTAAGGACTATTTAAATCCTTTTTATGAGAGGCCACTTGGAATTTGTTTATTCTTCAATCAGTTGTTTGACTAGAGCTTTCACTATTCATATTTGATTTATGACCCAAGTTATCGCAAGGATTGGTGTTCGCCTTCACTATCATTGTGCAGTTTTTGTTCTATTGTTTTCTTTGTTTATATATTAATATGTAGTCTTTATTTCATACTAAATTTAAAACTTTCATTATTTTTAGTGAAATATCTGAGAGGAGTTCGAAAATTTCTGTGTATCAGACAATGAATATTGAAATTTTGATGTGTGATGTTAATTATTTTGTAACTTTAATTGTTAATTATCTTTTTTTTAAATCAGTTTGTTGTATTTTAATTTAAGTTGTCTCGTTTTATTTTTCTTTCAATCATTTGTTTCAATAATATTTGTTTGTAACGTCTTCATGAATGAAATCTTTTTATTGAGTCCAATTAAAATGTTCGTAAATGTGAGATATATAGGACAAATGGATAATTTTTGTATGGCTCCTAGACTGAACATAATATTTAAAAAACATGAATTATCAATATATTTATTTGTTTTTTTATTTCAAACCTATGACCTCCTGTCCTACAGCATCCTTCAACAATTCTCCACTTAACTCAGTTGAACAAATCCGTTACCTAGGACTCCACCTGGACAAACAACTCACATGGAATCCTCATTCTAGACAAACGCTCAAAGCTTTCAATAAATTACAAACGACTAATATATATATGACAATAATAAAATCTATTTGGAAATACGGAATTGAGCTTTGGGGCTCCACTAAACTATCGAATTCCTCTCGTATCCAATCCTTACAATCCAAAATCCATCGTAATATCCTCACTTACTTTGTCACAAATAAAATCATCCATAATGACCTTAATGTTCTATATGTTACTGATTTGGCCCAATTCAGAAACCTATCCTTCCGTAACAAACTTCATATCCATCCGAAATCTCTCGTTTCAAACCTTGCTTTCTCCTCGATACCTGATAATCCTCGAGGCGTCTGAAAAGAAGGTGACCTCGTGATCTTGTGTAAATTTATTAGTTGAGTGCTACCAGTGGGTAGTTTCTCAACAAGCGATGTCATGTTATATTCCTGAGTGCACATTTACCAGATGAATTTATAAATGTTTTTTTTGTTTAATTTTGTCAATATTTATGTTCCTGAACCATCAGCCTTATGATATATGAAATTTACATGCGTTTTTGAAAATGTTCATTTTAAACATAGTGATTTGTTAAATAATGCAATATTTTGTAAACTAAATACATTTTCTTATTTGGAAAGATATTAAACAGTATGTATGTGGGTGTTGTTGATGTTAACTGACCGGAACTGTTCCCCTCCATTGAAAATCAATATAAATTATTATTACAGACTTTTCCTTATGTTCACCTGTTTAATGTAATTAAAAGCTGTATAAAGATAAAAATAGGCGAATTATCCAAAGGTTTACATTATCCAAAGGTTTATGTGAATGTAGTTGTAATTCCTGTGAGAAGTAGGTGTGCGTGTTCAGTAATTATCTTAAGTATATTTTCCAGCTTTGACGTTGGATCGCGTGTTTAGGGGAAATATGCTGAAAATTCCTTGCTACTCGCGTTACTAATTAAGGAAGGAGGGCGTGTATTCGAAATAAGCTTTTTACTTATTTGTGCTGTAATTCAGCAAGATTACTTACTGTTCGGGTCCGTTGTACTATTTTTTTTTCTTAATTGCTTCTTTAATTTGTTATTATATTATATTATAAATGATGACTATAAGCAGTTTTTATTTTGAATGTATACGGTATTAGCTAATGAAAATTGTAATGTAATGCACTAACAGGATCCACGATTTCATTTTAAGGGGGCCTTCAGCCCGAAAGATTTTTTTTTATGTATATTTTAGGATAATTACTTCATAAGAAAGAAAGAGACTAACTACCTATATGAAATGGTGTTTAAGTGATTCTTTAAGTTCTATTAAATGTAATTAGACGAACAATAATACTTTTAATGATAATATTTTTCATAAAACGTGGTTATATTTTACCATTTTGGAGAGGGGAGGGGAAGAGTTGGAAGATCGCAGATTTGCGATGAAATTGTGTAGTTAGGTTTATGAAGAAAACTGCTTGCGATCTTTTTAGAAAAATGTTTGTATCTCTGACTATGGACGGCATATAAGAAATATATGAGGAAGTAAGGCTCGAAGGTTATTACGTCATACATAAAATACTATCTCAATCATCAATTTATTACCTAAAATATAATATAAATTTATTTTCATAGTAACATGCATTCATTCATAAAATATTTGCGATGGTGCTGTAAGTGCAATAGATTGTTTGCTGTCTTTATATATCTCTGAGGATGCAAAAAAAAAAATTAAAAAACTAACTACTTAATCTGTTTTTATTGGGCTTGTATAGAATCCATCGTAAACTACTAGCTTAGTCAAATAAGCTATGAGGTAAGGATTTGATGAACGAGAAGAGGTTGAGGAAGGGATAATTGTACGATCTTTTCAACGAAGGGTTTGACTGAACATAACTCCTAGCTTTCTGAAAGATGAACGGTATTGATTTGTAATAATGGCTCTATATATTTTTAACGATTATCTTTATATTTACATTATACTAGTAGACGGTAAATTTTTTCCTCGATGATGTCACAAATCTCTTTATAGTTAATTACTTATTGCATTTAAATATCTTTGTAATTATTATTGTATTGTAATATCGATAAGACTTTCGCATTATCTAATCCACCTCACTTTTCAGTTTATTTAATATTACGAACAAGCTTATTCCGTTTCATTAAATTCAAAATCAGATTTATACAGATTTTATTGATTGCTCAGTCGCTGCCCTGAAGATATGTTTGACAATCTAACCTTTGTTCCAAGTTCCAGACAAAAGGTTCAAGCGTGATTATCTAGGCCGTGAATCCGGTACAGTTCATAGCCTAAAAGAGAAGTTCTGTGTCATTGATTCCGTTTGGTCTAATAGAATTTGTGCGAGACCAGTGGCACGTGTCACAGTAGATTGCCTTTAACGATTTCTTGGTTAGCGCGTGTCTATATGGCTCATCCTTTGGTGTCACTAATGGATTAATCGGGTATTTTAATGATACCTATTTTTATTGAAGTATGCAATTTGTTTTGTTAATTTAAAATATTTTATTTGTTTTCTATTTAAAAAAGTAACTGTATATAAATATTAGTTTTGGTTTATTATTTCCAATAATGAACCTTATGATAGAACAAAAAAATCGAAAACTTAAATCCCCCTCAAAATTCGAGGTTTCACGTTTCAGGATACTTATAATTCGAAAAACGAATAAAAAATGTTTTGTCCATACGCCGTCCGCGCATTTTCTTCGAAACTGCTGGACATATTTTTTTCAAATTTGGATTTAAAATTAGAGGTAACCCGAGGATGATCATCCTTCATCGACTTTTCTATCCGACTTTTCCTTTCAAGATGGCGACCGAAAAATCTCCGTTGCTATAGACTGTAGCGCCTAAACGAATATACCGATATCAATGAAAGTTTGCTAAAGTATTATTCTCGATGCCCTTTAAATTTATTTATATTACATACTTTAACGAAAAGCACCTGGAAAAAAGTTACAAGGGATGGTAAAATTAGATTCTGAATAATTGAAAAAGGATATACTTTTTTGTCGACATTGTGATAAGATGTTTCAAAGGTATTTAAATTTTCTAAAAAATGATGAAAGTTTCATCGAAATCAAAGCTCTATTAGTTTAGATATCGCGATTTTAAAAATTTTTGGTTTATTATTGTCATTAATGAACCATTGTGATTGTATAAAAACTTAACCCCTCTCAAAATTTGAGTTTACACGTTTCAGGATACTTAGAATTCGAAAAACGAATACAATTTTTTTTTAATGTAAGATTCCGAGATAGCTTAGTATCTATATATATATATATATATATATATGCACAGTGGCTCACAGTCAAGATGATACACCTTGGATATTGACAGAAGTGATTGAATATATAAAGAGATCCATTTATATTACATTAAAAACAATAATTTATTGTAATTAATAAACATCCTAGTGATTATGTTCTTTTTCTTGTTCTTATGTTATGATATGTTTTATGTACTGGTTTTTGGTGTTCCTATTTTGCCGCTTCGGAAGGCCGAAGATTTTTCCATGAAACGAATTTTCTTACAATGCTGTATTTTAATTCGCGATGTAATTTAATTTACTATTTCTATTGTTGAGTAAGTATGACATCCAAAGTGAATCCGCGTTAATTTATTTAAACTATTAGATTATTTTGTACTTTTTTTTTCCTGTTTTTATTATTTCTTAATGATATTTACAACTGTTTTAAAGAAATACATCTAGTAAATTTGAACAAACGAAAACACTTGCTAAGTAACTACCCAATGGTAGCACTCTAATGATATGTCTACAATAGGAGATCACGGGGTCATCTTCTTTTCAGACGCCTAGGAGGATTATCAGGAATTGTAGAGGAAGCAAGGTTAGAAACGAGAGGGTTGGGATGATTCTGAAGTTTACTATGGAAGGATAGATATCTGAATTAGGGCAGGTCTGAAACAAAAGAAACATTAAGGTCATTGTGTATAGTTTTATTTTTAACAAAGTAGGGAGCATTAAGGATTTTACGAAGGATTTTGAATTGTAGGGATTGGATGCGAGAGGAATTCGATGGTTTAGTGGAGCCCCATAGCTCAATTCCGTTAGTCCAAATAGGCCTTATTATAGTCATGTGTATGAGTCTTTTGTAATTAATTGGAAGTTTAGAGCGTTTGTATATTAAGTGCTAAAGTAATCGGAAAGGTCGAGCGGTTTCTTATCGTTTCAGTCTGGTATGATTTTTTACTTAAATCAATGTATTTTGAATAAAAGAACTGGTATTGGATAAAATTACCCGTACTTTTTTAAATTACTTGGTCGTAATTTAATTTAAATTGAATATTGTATTTATATTTGAACCAATGACCTAAGCCGCAGAGAAGGTAGGTTGACTTCGACTGTGCTCGGGTCAGGTCAAAAGTGCACGAGTTCATCCATTTAATGGTAGCAAGAACTATCAAATTAGTTATGTTTCTTGATCAATTTCAAACGTCTTCACATAATATTAATGGTGTGGTTTCTAGGCTATAATCGACAAATAAGTTGCAAAACCAATACCTAGTATTGCATAGTTTTTTGGAGACATGATTGTTGTTCCTCCATGATATATCAAAACATCTGTAAACGAAGATTGAACTGACCTCCTTCAAAATATTTTTTATAATAATATTTTTAAGTCCCGTTAGTGAATTTGCTTAATGGCAGCAGATTATCTCAATCGCTAGCGGGAGGAATGTTTGCCGGCGGCGAGGCTGAAGTTAGCGCGGCACTTTATCCAGTAGCATCGTGGTCTCACCGCATCCATTAGCTGTGGCATTGTACTCACTGCGGTCAGGACTACGTTTCCCATTCGAGTAGGCGATTCCGTAGGTCATTCAGGATAAGTTTTATAGTTACTTTCTTTTTGATTTTTTATATCTCCGCAAAAGAATACCAAATTTTAGAAGAAATAAAAATTTAGATTTGATTGGCTAACTGAATTTAGTATCTGTGAAAGTGGCTCAACTGATAATCAGTTCTGTTAACTAACTGCTGAATGGTAATAAGGAATATAAACGTAATGGATTTATCCAGTTTTTTTTGAGATTTATCCATTATTTTTCTTATAAGGTAAAGTAAAACAAGTGTCAACGCATTCTACGGAAAATGTACCAGTAATACATTTTAGATGCACCAGGCACCATACCTTAATAAGATGAAAATTTAATAGAAAAGTTATTTTATTTTTAGTTCAAACACAATCTTTTATTCATTGGTGGAATCAGTAATGGCAAAACATGATAATAGACCGTTCGGAATATAAACAGGTGACGTATACTATGGCTCCATTTGCATTTGCCAATTCAATATCATCGGCTGTTTATTCCTTTTTTTAAAAAGTGAGATTGAATCCTGAAACATGTATGTAGATAATAGATAAGCAGGATATGTGTCAGTCATTTTTTTATTAATTAAGATGACATTTCGATACTAACGTGTAAGCAATCTTCATGGCTAAAATTAAAAAAGAGATACAAGAGATGTGCTACCAATGGGTGGGTAGTATATATTCATGTTTTATATGTCAATTACCAATTGAAATTTAATATATATATTGTTTATCTAATACAGTTGCCAATTTCGATAAATATATTTTTAAAAAGTAATATATGTAACGGGGAAGTGGATAACCAGAGTATTAATAGAGAAAAACTGGTTAGCCTGTGCGAAAAATTCGCAGACAATTTTGTTTAATGAAGAAATATGCAAAACAATATGGAAATAAGTAGTTTCTATGTATTATGTAAGGAAGGAATTAATATTTTTTCCTTAGTGTATATATGTATACTTACAATATTCCATTAAATATAATAGATCATAATATTTGTACAAATTGCTTTGCTAGGACCTATTTTCAAACGCTGACTGGAAAGATAATAAAAGTAATATAGACAAAATAATGGCCCGATTATGGGATATTATAAATTATTAAAAAAAAAAAAAAATGTTAAAACAACCAAATATCTTTAAGAAATAATAAAGTTAATATATCAGCCAGGTGAAAAAATGTAATAGACTATTCTACTCCTAAATGCAATATCTTTAAATCGGAAGACATTATTAATTATACCATAACTAATGGACTTTATCTTTGTTAATTTGTTTGTTGTCCGATTTTTACGATTTTTTGTTTGTTTTTAGTAATTTTTGTAATTATAATGGGTATAATCCAGAAAAAATGCATATTGAGTTATTCGCAAATAAAGTTTCTTTTCCTCCATAACTTTTTCTCCAGAAATTTCGGGGGATGGAACTATTTTTCGCCTTGAAGGAGGAGGATCTTCAAAATGAGTGGTCAATTATTGAATTTGATGAAGAATTGACGAAGTTATGGCGTAGCGACAAAAAACACCTTTTAGAAATAATATATAGGATTAATAATAGAGTAAACACGAGAAATTAGATTTAAGAGGGAGGAAGTATATGTAATTAGGTAGGTTCTTTAATAATAGCGTAATGACCCAGGGTGAAAATGACCCGGTAACTGTTAATGAGGAAGAAATTTTGTGATTTTCAGGAATCGGAAGGGTCCTTCCTGTTGTAAGAATTGGATAAGGGGTCCCACCTCATTTTGTTTTGTAGAAACACTATTCAAATACAGGATTATATATATTCATTAATAATTGCAATCGTTTCAATTATTAATAAATTATTTTAAAAAATGTAAAATTCATTTTGAAACACCTCAAAAACAATATAAACGAGATGTGTTTATATATGGACACTGCCAGAGGGCAGGACAGTACTCTAAGGGGCCATTGTGAGAATGGTGTCAGTTTTTCCTCCCTCACTTTACGGTGGATTAGGGGTTATTTTCACCAAGGCCATTACAACGGCTACCTACCGGCTTCTACGTGCCTTACGGGAATTCAACAATTCCCCAACACTTATCTCCTTTGAGGTGTGGGTTCCTAAACAGAACTCATTTGGAGAAAAATGACATGCCACTTCTACAATTGGAACTGGGCATCGATGTAAACAAACATTTATATCCCCTTCCCACATAACCTTGAGTATATAAAACTGTATTTGAAATTCCAAATGGAACTGTTCATCCAACTCTCGCTGTTAAATGTAATATTTAACACAGAAAGGGAGAGAGAGTGGAGCCTTGAGAAACTCCCTCTAAAATATTAAAATAGCTCCAAGATTTATGGGCTTTATAGATCAGTGGAAAAACAGTCGGAGTCAAACCATTACAAAAGCCTTTAAAACCTATAACATTTTATTTGCCATCCTCTGAATTAATTATTTAAAGTGATTCAGAAAATTCAATGGTTTCATTATGTTCTTATCAATTTATCTTTTCCTGAACAAAAGTTCGTAATTATTTTCAAATTATATATGATATAAGACGATAAAATTTCTGGATATTGTCATATAAGTCCTGAAATATCCTAATTCAATTCTTTACAACAGGCTATAAAAAACAACCTATCTTCGGTAGTATATTTCAACCTCATAAGCTCTAGGAAACATACTTCATATATGCATGGTTAACTTTCGATTGAACGTGTAGAGACAAATCGAATTAACTATCTTATACCTTTTCGTCAAAATTTGATTTAAGCGGTGTTCAAGTTTATGTGAAGATGCATAATATTTACATAGTACATATTATGTTTAGTTGTCAGTGATGAATTTTTGCGAAAAATAGTCTTTGACGAGAATCTTCTTAACCCTTCTTTCGCCTGAGATGCCATCACTGAGTACGCGTCAAAGCGTGAAGAAGTCCTGGCACGTGTCTTTGTATGGTTTTCTTGGGAAAGCCACTTTTCATTTTGGATATTAGAAGCTAAAGCGAAAGATAGAAATATAATTTCAGTTCGTCTTTACTTACCCGTGAATTTGTGTTATAGTGGTCAATTCAAGATCGGGTATCATTTTTACTTCTTTGCTGTTTTCTTTTGTGTTCTGTCGAAATGTGTTATCAGGATTTTTAGGGGAAGGCTATCAATAATAACCTGTGAAAAAAATTGCAATGGAAGTGAGGGACATTTGTAGGTTACTTAAAATATAGCATATTTTATTGAGCTGGGAAGTCAATAAAACGAATGCTCTTAGCTCATATCTCTCGTATCTGTAACAACTGATTTTATTGAGTAGTTCTGGAGGATTTACGCTCCGCAAACTCATCAATTCACGGTGTCGAAGGTTCAAGATTTTTATGTACTGAGAAATGCCATCCAATTCTTTACTTTCATAGTTATAAAATTATGACCGACGGATGGGGGTTCATTCATTTCAGTTTAAAGAGATCTAGCTTCTTTAATTATTCATAAAATGCCGCATTGAGGTTCAGTTATTCTTAAGTTATCTCCACACGGAAACGTTTAAACCGTATGCACTACCACATCACATTATAAAATAACAGTATAAAGTTCATGTTCTTTCACTTACCTGGTTTGTCCGAACACACATTTCAAAACCGCTGTTGTATCACATATCACATAACAGCTGTTGTAACTATATGTAAAGTTGGTTTATGTACGTAGTTAATTAAAATTTCGAGAATGCTAACATGAGTTTATACCGTAACACAAATAAGTAATTATAATAATAATTATTATTATTTGAGTTTAAAGGCCGTATTACAGGGTAAAAATTCTTGGCCAAAGCTTTGTCCTAGAAATTAAGTATTTCGGTTTTCAATCACTAGGGGACGAGCATTCCGTGTTCAACAGACCTAATAGATCCTTTTAGACGCTAAAGTTTCTCTTGAACAGTTTTGATTTTTAGTTAACATATTGTTTCGCTCGGTGTGCCAGGAAATTAACTTAATCTTTTTAAATGAAGAAAACCTGAATCAAGTGGAAAAATCCCGTTATAGTGTTAATTACTGATAATATTTTATTCACATTTATGTGCTAACGAGTCTCAACAAATGTATTTGCTTCTGAATTATAATGTTGAAAAGCATACTTTATTATTTCGTTCCACTACTCCAAAATGGTGGTTTCAATATGATCTAGAGCTGGCTACTCTGTGATAACCGAAAGAAGAAAAAGCCTACCGATTATAATAGTCGATATTAATTGTATAAATATTGATA
The DNA here is from genome assembly GCA_928085145.1 of Nezara viridula. Lineage (NCBI taxonomy): Eukaryota > Metazoa > Arthropoda > Insecta > Hemiptera > Pentatomidae > Nezara > Nezara viridula. The sequence continues at coordinate 219,195,437 of OV725077.1, read as the reverse complement.
TGAATTGTCCGATCTGATAACCGGATTCTTAACTACGAATAACAATAATTAAGACAACATAAATTTTCGTGGTGATCAAAAAGTTATCTATCACTGTTATTTTATTATGGATATTTTTTCTGAACTTATTTTATTATATATTTTATCCGCTCCGAATTTCTTCATATTTATCAATGAGGAGGGGAACTTGAATTATGTATTTTTTATCTTTGCAGATTGAGGCTAAGCAAACTACATTGAATTATTTTAAAGATTTGACCGAGAAACGCGACAGCGTAATAAGTTCTATTTAATTTAAAACTTGCTCATGTGCCCATACAGACATTTTCACGCAGATAAAAAAACCAATAACAATGAATTTCTCATTTCAAGATATTCACAGCACAGTACGTTTCTTGTACGAAAGGAGCGCTGATAAGCATGTGTCTCCAGCATTTTCGAATAATTTGTACCCGCGACTTTACAAAACCCTTTTATACGGTACAATCGAATTTATACAAGAAGCTTGACCTTGTAAAACAGCCTTTACATCCTTATCTACTCCAACTGTGGCAGTAGTAATGAATTAAATTGTATCCTACCTATAACCAACTTATTCTAGGCTGAGCAGATAGACCAAAATTAAATAAGAGTAAAACGATGGAAACAACGTTTTGGTATGTTACTTAAAATCTTTAATATTCCAATTCTTAAAAAGATATTTGAGGTTATAAACATATCCATGAAATGTTTTTATATTTCACTTCTTCTTTCACACAAGTGCTACGAAATAGTATTTTAAACAATGGTTTGATTCGGTGAATTTTAAATAGTTTTTTTCAATCTTAGAAAAACATTCAAAAGTTTACATTTAGTTAGAAAATTTCGTTTAATTTCCTTGGAAACATGTGATTTACGTTAAATAATGTTGGTTTTCAGAATTTATTATTTATATTTTTTTCGTCACTCTCCGTTACCTTCTGCAACTTTATTTATTAGATTTTTTTTTTTTTCCAAAATTCCAATGATATATTAAACTTATACCTTCTGGCTCGTATTTCCGGAGATTCATTTTCGACCTGTATAAGAATTTTTATTTTTTTCTCCTTTATTCGATTATCAAATTCTTTCAAAAGTTATAAATTTTTCACATTTTTTTGTAACTTTTAATGATGAGAGATAGTTGATTATTTAAAATAAACCATATTAAAGATACTTTAGAGGAAGACGCATATGAGCATTTAAGCCCTGTGAAGTGACATTAACGGGGATAAGACCTAAATGATATTAAAAACTGCTTGATTATAAAATGATAACCCTAGTTTAATCGAAATCGTTAAAGCCGTTTTTGAGAAAATTGTAAAAATGTGTTTCAGCGTTCATATAAAGTGGCACTTATGCCATAAGCAGCCCGTATACAAACCTTAAACACTTAATATCAGTTTCGTACGACTTTTCGTTTATGAGCTAGACTGTTAAAACACACAGACCATTTTGCGACACTTGGTTATTTGTACTCAGAAGACATCAACAAATTTTTTTCCGTTGAAAACTGAGATTCGAAAATTTTAACGATCACAATACTTACATCTACTATATATTTCATATATACGTAAGTGAAAGGAAAAATGCTACAAAACCAAGTCTGCTAGATTTGTTCGTTCGTTTAATTTGTTAAAATAAATTATCGCGGCTGCATAATTATTTTCAATTATAAAGCACTGTTTTTAGATTTAAAAGTGATCATTCGTTCTCATAGCCTGGTATTATAATTACTGACTATTAGATTAGAGAGTGTATACATCACCGCCACTGTTTGTATTAATGGTCTGTTTGCTGTAAAACAGTCATTAGAGAAGCTATTTTTGAAGAGAGGTTTATACTTTACAGCGTGCTAATGGATAAAACTCATCAGTCTAACGACTTCATTAGTAAAATAGGCTCTCAAGTTATATATATGTTGGTACGTAGCGAGAGGTGGTCTTATAATTACTGCACGAGTTGGTCCGTATAATATTTGTTCTCTGTTGTTCGCATTAAATTATTTCTATACTTTGTCTACTAATTGCTACCACTGTTACTGGTAATAGGTTATAATTCAAGTATTACTTCTCTAATTTTGTTGCCATCAAAGTTAATAAAAGCTGTGATATTAGTAATAGGAATGCATTAAAACTTAATCGACCGAGCATCTTTTATTACCAATAATTTTGCTATGAGTTATTTAAGAATAACGATTCTCTATTGTTCAGAAATTAATTATTCATGAAATTTATTATTTGAAAATTCTAATTTTAAAAGTTTTTTATTTTACTCTTATATGTTCGTACATTCACTTTTATATGTACATAAAAAAAAAAAAAAAAAAAAAATTAACCCACTTTAAAATATTTAAATAAATTAAATATTTAACCCATTTTGCATATTTGATGAAACTTTGAGGCAAATAAATTTTATTTTTCAATTGTAATGAAAATTGGTATTTGAGGCTTCGAAATATCGTTCTTAATTTGGTTTCTCCTTAAAAAATATTCGAAACCATATTGCACATTCGTTTGGTACAAGTTGTTTCATTTCAATATTGTACTTATTTTATAGCTACGTTTTAAAAAAAACATATTTATTGAAATATACAACTGTATTACATGAAAAATACAACAAGTAAATGTGAAATTATAGCTACATTTAAAAAATAAATTAGTCACAAGGGAACTCTTCTAAAAAATATGAACAGAAAAAAAAATGTAAAAATAAATATCTCATTGCGCATGATTCTGTTCGATTTCGATGGATTGCTTGCTTATAACATTTTTTTTTTTTTTTTTTTTTTTTGTAGAGAATTTACAATGCTTTCAAAGACTCACAGGTTTAATCACCAAAACATTGTGTACTTTCTGAGTTATTGGTGACTAATTATGAGTCCATTTTATTTATCGGTGTGCGAAGTAAAAATCTCATCTTTGTTTCTCCTCAAATAAATATTTGAACCCACTTTGCTCCTTCGGCCGATAAAAATTATTTCATTTCTTTGATAACTATTGTAGGCTTAGATAATGTTTTTTATCAGTTTGTAAGGAATTCAGAAAGCTTTTAAATAATTTTGTGTATAATCAATAAAAAAAAAAAAAAACTGAACTGAACTGTTTCGTCTGTGCCTGTTAATATAATGATTATTAATTTTGTTTTACTTAAGTGGGGAGAGAAGGGACAGAATTGTAAAAGTATTTGCAAAATAAGAAAAATATATGCGGCATCGTTCAGATGCCTATTCTGTATGCATGAGATAACTTTCTCAGAACGAAGAAGAGATAGGAAAGTCCAAAGAGATTCATTAAGAGACGGTTGAATGACTGGAGACATTAGATGGAGTCTATCTACAGGGAACAATAATCTTTTTAACAGGGTAAGAAGACAAACAAGCGAAGCGTGAAATCACGTGAGCCCATCTTCCTAGCGGCTTCGAGTTGTTAAAAAGTGGAGGAATCACTTGGAGAACAATGGGCGAAGCACAGCCCTGATGCGCATGGTGTCCCTAATAGATTTTGAAGAAAAAGTTCCGCTATTTAGGGAACGGTCTAGTCTGAGGCCGTCAACAACGTCTGCGATGAAGGGGAAGCGAGATTAACTTGATAGAAATATTAGAAAATAGGATCGTGAATTAAAAAAATAAGTATATATATAGAAGATTGATAGATAGAAAGTAAACTTTATTCTGGGACAAGGTCCCTTATGAATAACAGATATGAACAAAAAATAAAAACTTCATCTGGCCAAAAATTACATTAATCAATATTAAAGTATATATACAGTATCTTCAGTGAAATTAAATTAAAACAATTAAAAATAAAATAAAATTTTGAGAAAAAACGAAATAAAAAAAAATTATTTAAATGAAAATAAAAATAAAATAAAATAAGCATGGGTTGATTTTTAAAATTAAGACTCAATAAATTTTATCAACCATTCACCTCAGTCAAAATCTGTTTCACAATATTTATTTTATTGTATAACGTCATTTTGGGATGTGAGAAGGAATTGGTAGAGATGATATTTAAATGAGGACATGGAAGAGGCATGGCGGATTTCAGATGGCAAGGAATTCCAGAAGGCTGTGGATCGGGAAATAAAGGAATATTCAAACGTCTTAGTTCTATGGGAAGGGATATAAAGGTCGGAAACACGGGATCTTGTTTTCTGGGAGTGGGCCACGGGTTTAAACTGTAGGAGACTGTAGATGTAAGAAGGGTCTCTGGTGTTGATTGTTTGGAATAGGAAAGATCCGAGGAAATATTGTCTGCGGAAAGAAGGGAAGAGCCACTTTAACTCGTCGTAAAGGTGGGACACATGAGATATCGCCTTGATGTACCGAAGACAAATCTTAAGCACGTATTCATGAGTCGCTTCAATCTATCCTCGAGTACCTTCAGGATGCCTCCGTACACCACACAGCCGTAGTCAAAGTGGGGGAAAATGAGAGAGGACACAAGGAGGGTTGTGGGAGTAGGTGGCGGGAGCGATGAAATAGCTTAAGGGTACCTATTGACTTACGGGAGATGAGGACGATATGGGGTTTCCAGGAGAGGTTTTCGACTATGGTGATTCCTAGGTTTTTAACGGATGAACTGAATGTGACAGGATGATCGTTGATGACTAAAGGAGAAAGGATGGAGATGGATTTAAGAATATGACTGGAACCTATAATAATGGCCTGAGTTTTCATCGCATTAAGATTTAAATTATTCAGACTTTCCCAGGCACTGATCCTATCTAGGTCTGCCTGAATATTGGCGAACGCGACTAGTAGCTCAGAAGGATGAAAGGAAAAATATATTTGGGTGTCATCAGCGTATAAATGATGTGAACAGTGGTAGATGGATTTGGAAAGATCATTTATGTAGGAATTGAAAAGAAGAGGGGAAATGCTCGAACCCTGGGCCACTCCAGAGGATAGGATATATATATATATATATATATATATATATATAATTTTAGCAGTTCATAAATATTAGTTTTATAGTAGTTATTTATAGTAGTAGTTTTACAGTAGACAGGCAGCTTAATCGAGTCTATCTATGGATTTAGAGGTGATAAAAAAAAAATACGTTCTATACTTTTTTTAACTGTTTGTCTTCTTTTAGCATTTGGACTATTATCAGAACTAATTTATTTAAACTAAAATATCACTAAATTAGAAAAAGAGAGTTGTTATTTTTACAGCAAATCTTGATCTGTGAATTTATGTTGGAATTAACAATATAATAATATTGTTAATGGTACGGAAATGGCCGACCGTGGATTCTAATTTCAGATGAAGTTACTCGGGGGGTTGTGGTCAAAAATACTATATAATAGTATATTTCATTACATTTTTCTGACGTTTCGACCTGCGTTGACCGCACCTTCCGAGTAACTTCTTCTGAAATAACAATATTGTTTTTTGGGTGATAAATTTTCACGACGCAGTCATTATAATTTTTTTTTTTTACTGCGTCCTGAATATCTATTACCCAAGATATGTAGAACAGTCGACTAACTTCCTTGAACGATATTGTTTTTTAATATTTTTAACAGCACTTGTGATTTTATATTAATTTATTTGGCATGGCATCGCTAATTTCACACACTTTAATTTTAATAAAATATGAATTTTGAACAAATTTATTTCCAAATCATTATTAGTGACATCGCTAAGATAATTTGGTTAGTCAAAGTTTACTGTCATCCCTAGAATTGGCATATTACATGATAACCTGATAACATTGAATGCAGATTTCTAAATATCTATTTTAGGGAGGTGGAATCATTCTGATATTAGTTATCTATAGAAGTCAAGATAAAAGCGAAATCGACCAGATTCGTCCTTCACTGTGACAGAAAACATGATGCACAATCAGAAGCCTTATAATAAACAGTATGTGTTTATAAATTAATTATTATACGGTTGAAAATAGCTGAAACTTGATCGAAAATAATATCGGGAAAGAAAGCTGTATTTATAATATAATTTAAATAAATGAACCCATTAATAATTTTGTGAAATTTACCCTCCATCTATTATTTATTTTTACAATTCATGTTTGCCTCGACGCCTGGAGGAAGTTCAACCTCAAAGGCATGTAAAAAATTAACATATTCGCATAAAATTTCTTGATTTCATGACATTTAACACTACCCAGTTATTACATTTTTCTGATTTATTATCTTATGTTTTCCAAATACATTAGAACTTTCCAAAATTAATAATAATTTATATTTACAGGATGTGGAAGTGATCTGTTTATATGTGAAGCCATTATTTAAAATGTACTAATTACTACTTTTTTTTTAAAATATAATATTCTGTCACGGGGACAATAATTATATTGATGAATGAACACATTCACACCGTATATACAAAAAAAAATAACAAAAGTAAATTAATAATAAATAAAAACTATATACAATAAAAAAATAAAATAACCTAAATATAAGTAAATTAAAAACATAAAAATACAGTCATACCTATATACAATATATACAATCAGATGGGGAACCCAAATCCCTGCGCTACTCTCCCAACCGCCTCACTGGTGCTAAAGCCGGTGGAGTAATTGATAAATTAATATAAATAATTGAAAATTATCAGAATGAAATTAATTGTGTAATAGAAGTATTTTTTTTTTTTTGGCTAAAAAATATTTATTTGTGCCTATCAACTTATGTTAGCAATCAGCAAATGCGCTGGAAATAGAAGATATCAATGAAATGTTTGTTAGGCATGGGGAAGGAAAGTACTCAGCAGCACCTCTTCCCTGATACGTTTCAATTACTTAAGTTATTTAATGAGGGAGATCTCTCATCCAACGCCTTTTTAGTGTCTTCCTCATGTTCTTAGTTTTGTCAGTTATGGCCATGTCTCTTATTAATCCGTTGTAATGTCCGTTAAAATTAGTATAAAATCAGTAAAATCGATAAAGTGTCGTTGTATGTTGGTCAGCTGTTGGAAGGTGGAGGTCAGTAAAGAGTTTTGTTAGTCACTTTTTGAATAATCATTTTAAAATAATTTTAAAAAAATACTGAGCTACTAAAGAAATATATATTTTTGTATAGTATGATCTTATGTAGCATTTTTTATGAAATAAAATAAAATAATTTGGAGTACGATTTTATTACATTCATCTATAAATAATTGTATAAATTGTCAGATTGTAGGTATTTCTAAAATATTTGTTATTATTAACTGACAGGGTTTTGTATTTAAAAATGTCATTTAATGAAAGTGCCCTTGGTTCTTTCTCTTGGAACTGAGACATTTATTGTCGATTGTTCTCGAATCATTAAAGGTAATGGTTTTTTGTTTTATGTTGAATCGTTTTGTTTTTTCCCTCCTTCTTATCGATCGGAATAAGTTTTTTATTGCTTGAAATAATAGATTTTATTCTCTTGCGTTTTATAAGAGGAGTTAATAGGTATGCTCTGTTGAAGTGTCTTTTTTAATTTATTTATTTTTTAAATTGAGTTATTAGTTTCAATGAATTTATAATGAAAACCTAAATTTTTTCATAACAATAATATTGCAAAAAAAAGAAAAAAGAAATCTTATTAGAACTTATGATTTCACATAGAATTGTTAAAAAATCAAAATCAAATCTGATCAAAATTTTTATCTGAAAGTTTTGAAAATCATTTAATGATTTTATTAAGAGCTATTTTTATTTTTGATCATAAATTATAAAAACTATATCCTAATCATTATTTTCAATCGAAATTTTTACAATTAACAATAATTATAATATTAAAGTAATACTTTTTTACATCAGAATTATAATTCTTTTGTAATCTCTATGATGTATTTTGATTCTAATTGGAGGTGGATATTGTTTGTTTATTAGTTTTGTTTATTATTTAGGCTTTGAGGCGTAAAACCCAAGGGTCATCAACACCTGTTTGTTCTTTAGTTTTGTTCTGTTGAACTCAGAAACTCCATTGAGAGAATGTTGTCAACTATTAGCAACAGAACATCTTTATTTCCGAAATTTATTATAAATTTTGGCTTACAAAGAAAATGTATGTATGCATACTTGTAGGTGCCGCGTGCACAATTAAAGCTATTTCAGAAATATAATATTGAAAAATGTGTACGTTAATAACGTACAAATACATATTAATATTTTATTTACTTTTGCGTAAAAGGTGATTTTTATTTATTTTTCATCAAAATTTTTATATCACAATTTAATCATTATTATTTATGTATAACCTTATCACTCAGTGAGCTATCATTATTTTTAATCGAATCAATGAGTATCAAAGATAGATTTTAATTTTTATGTGTAAATCAGACACGATTTTAAAATTAAAAATCAAATATAATAATTTTTCCATGATTTTGTGAAAAACAAATTTCATATTTCAAACCCTGCCTTCAAGTGTGCCACTTTTCCCATTAGAATTCACTAAGCAAAAATAAATAATAAAAGTCCCAGCTGGCCATTTTTTTTTTTTTTTTTTTTTTGAATCGTGGATTGAGAGATGATATTCCTAAACCAGCCAACTTCATTACCTTTTATTAACAAAATAAGTATTTGCCATAGCGGATTCTAACCCGGTCTCGGAAGAACTGGAATGTACAGTGCCTTACTCACTAAACTATTCTTCGTTAATTTTTTTTTCTATAAAATTACTTTATATACTGAACTTTACGAAAATTTACTGATATATATATTTTTACTTTCACTTATCTATAATTGTAACATAAAGTAAGGAAAAATTATTGCAGTTGTGAAAATTTTCATATCTTGAGTTTTAAACGGAAAAAACATTTTTTGAGGTCCTCTGAGTCGAAATAAACGAGCTCCGCAAAATGATCTGTATGTGTGTGAACAGTATAGATCAAAAAGTAACTGAAATTGCGTATTTGAGGTTTGCACATGTCCCTGGGATGTTACAGCATTTTTTTTTTTTTTTTTTTTTTCAAAATCGTCTTACCGAAGGTGTCACTTTATATCATCGATCTATACATTTTTCTAAAAAAAAACGGCTCCAACGATATTTATTAAATTCATTATGTCAGTGTAAAAAATAAGCACTTTAATTGGGGTTAATTGCCTAATATTCAAAATTTCTTCCTCTAAAATACCTTTAATTTTTTTAATTTAAAATAATTAACCATTTCACATTGTACACTGATAAGAAATATTTAAATATATTGAATGAAGAAAATTGACTGGTAAATAAAGGATAAATAAATGTTGGGAGCTATACGGAAACAGCCGAGAGCGCCCAACCTTTGCCGATCCTTGGTCTTTACAGATATCCTATTTATTTATATTTAATTAATTATCTCTGTAATGGACTTTCATATTGTCAGTTTAACTTTTATGTATCACTTATCCATAACTTTCTAAAATATTTTTTAAGACAAATGTTGGAAATCTACTAATATAAACCCAATATTATACAATATTTACTAAGTAATTTTTGTCGAGTAGTTTCGTGATAAATATTTCCGATAAAACTCTGAATTTTTCCTAAAGATTTATTTTTCTCCACGATCATTTGTGTTGTTTGGTACTATACATAGTCGTAAAAGGAAATGGAAAGTGATGCAAACGTGCACATTTAACTGATTCAATGGACGGGAAAAGCGCGATAATTAAATGTTTTAAATAAAGTTCTCTGTTTGAGTCCCCTACATATGAAAATATCCATCTACTCTAAGATTGGTAAGTGAAAGTTATATGACACGCACCAGATTTTTTTCTTTTTTCTTCATTCGAGCAACGGAATATATATTTTAAGAAATAATTTGTCCATTGTTGCATTTCTTATATTGCTGACAAAACATACTTAATATTTAAATATCTGAAAAAGGACAATAAAATAATAAAAAACAAATTGATATCTGTGCTCAATAATCAGATCGAGTATGTTTTGGATAATATTATTCTATTCATGCATCAGCAATAAATTGTGAGGGAGGTAACACATCCGCTGGCACCAAGAGCATCTATAAACCAAGCAGCTAGTATTTTTTTTATTCCACGCTTTCTTTATTAAAGTAACATTTTCAATGAAAAATGTTTAGGGTACCATGTAAATATTAATGGGATGTCTATTCTGATCTTCTGTTTTCTTCCAGTCAATGTTGTTTAATAGTTTTAATGCAAATATAAATATAAAAACTGTAAATCGCGGCAATAACACCAATATTGATTAGAACATTTTTTAAATAAAAAGAAAAGATCTTTGCTTTTACTCAGGAGTTAGTATTAGTCCTGGAGACAAGGTGGAAACCATATTTTAATGATAGATATGAGCTGGAAAACAATATACTTTTTCTATTTACAACTATAAAATATTAATATATTAGTACGATTTTTTTTTAATAATCAATTTAAAATAATTTTAAAAAAGACACACTGAGCTACCAAAGTAATATATATTTTTGTATGGTATGATCTGATGTAGCAATTTTTATGATGAAAAGTTCGGGGAAAAATAAAGAACGATTCCCTTCCGTTAAGTATAGATTAAGGGAAAAACGACGATTAAAATAAAAATTTGGAGTACGATTTTATTACGTTCAACTATAAATAACTGTCGTATAAATTCTAAAAGACGTTCCTGGGACCAGAATTTATAAAGAATCCAAATTTATAACTAAATTTAAGAAAATGAATTGATATAAAACATGAAATTTCTATTTTGAGGTTGTATTCTGAAATTGAATTAAGTGTTTTATTGCTTCTACTATCTCATTCATTCCAAGAAGCAACCTGCTCATTCATTATTGCGCTTCCATCCGCAACGGACTGCAACTGTTCGCAATTTGCCTTGCGAAACTCCTTTAACGAGACAATACAAGCGTTTTTTTAGCTCTTTATTGTAAGTTAACTGTATTTTGATTCGGTTCAAGATGGTTCCCATGTTGTTAGGTTTATTTTTAAAAGCTCTTGAGAACAGAATGTGTCCTTTAAACGTTTTGTATCCCTTGTTGCTTACTGATATCAAAACAATTTTCTCATTTATAAGAAGAATATTATCTAAAGTTTATCTATAATGAACTTTGCTTGCTTGTATAAATTGGATGAGCCGCTTACATAAAATATATATATATTTAACTGATCGCTATTATCTGATAATGAGAGGAGAGGTTCAAGTAGAAGAAAGCTATAAATTAATTTTTTAGAAGCATTATTAGTGTAGATAAAGTTGTTAAGTGATATAACTTTAATATTTCCTCCTTCCACTCACATAAATGCATTAATAGCCAGAGAGCCGGTAAGTTGTTTAGGTTAATAACTAATTATCTCTTTATTTAAATAATGTTATTTGTAATATTATAAAAAATAAAATAAATAATTAAGGGTGGTTTGTACACTGTGCTATATTGGTTTAAGTGAATATAATGAAAACTCACAGGGCTGATTAAACTTTAGTCACGCTAGTCAATTTTAAACAATATTATGTGAACGCATGTCCTATATCGATCATTTATAGGAAAACCGCTTTACATTTTTTTTTGGTCAAGCAAAACATTGTTCATGCATAGAAAACCATTGAAAAAAAAAAAGATCATAGGGAATAGATATTTTCGTGACTACGAAATTGGGGACATTTTCGGCACCATATTAAAGTAACGAATTTGAAAAATCACATTTTTGAATTTCGTTCGTTTACCATAGTACTCCAAGGCCAACCACAATAATTTTTACGAATTTATAGCTTTGTTAGATATGTACATGTTGTAGTGAGAAATAATAATAATCGAAAGTTTACGTTAGTTATTATTGTTGCCCAAATGCGAGACTGAGGTGAGTCTTGGTCTTGCAAATTCAGTCTTGGTCTAGGTCTTGGTCTTGCGCAAGACTCTCGTAACAGTCTTGCAGTTACCTATTAGCTTATTACTAGAGAGATATTAATGTAATTTTTTAGATATGAGAAACCTAACTAAATCTGAATGAAAAATTAGTGGAGTTAAATGCAAAAGTATATTGGTTACACCAATTCTTTACATATAGTAACTAAAATTGTCAAGTATTAGTAACTATCTTGCCTCAATTTTTATTTAAAAAATCGATTTTTTTTTACCAATCTTGATCTTGGTCTTGCAACAGATAGGCGGTGTTGGTCTTGGTCTTGAGAACCAAGACCGATTTTGGGCAACACTAGTTAGTTATAATACGCTGAAAAATAATATATATATATTAAAATATATTTAACAAACATAAAAGTTGAACATTTAATTAAATTTTCAATAACCAATTTTTCGGCAGCTCCACAGCGTCCCATCCATCACATCCAAGATATAAATCAGATCAGCAGGTCTCTTGGCCAACGCCTACGTGATCATCTTGGTGGTGGGCTGTAGAGGTTTCGTGTACGTACAAGGATTTCTGCCAGAGGATTCGTGTTGTATGTCAGTCTTAGGTGACTGTTATTGTAGTTTTCTTTTGCAGTGTCTAAAATTATTGTTACGTTTATGTTTTTATGTAATATAAAGTGTTTAAAATCTGTGAATACTTTCCCATACCTACCATTTTAAAAGGTACAATATTAGAAGACAAGTATCAAGTAGTTGAATCTATCCTTGGTGAGATATAAGATATTTAAGAAAGGTTTTTTTTTTTTTTTAGAAATCTTAATTACAGACTTTTTCTTTAAATCTAGTATAATTTCATTACTGCAATTTTGCTGGTTATCAAGAAATTTTTACTACATTTATTTAGACGTAACATCGCCAGTAGTTTTTCCTTTAACAAGCGAGCTTTGGTTGAATTAGTAAATCTATGCCTTTAGTTATTTTCAACTGCTCTATGTGATAGATGCAATTATTTTATTTTTTAAGAAAGTAGGAACCTATAGTAATATTTATCTGTGAAATATCATCATTAGATTCCGTAGTTGTGACTCTATCTCTTCCTTGAAGTTTATATTATCTCTTTCAGTAAAGCGAAAGTTTAGAAGAAGTCGTCGAAAAGAAACGGGTTTAGGGTTCGTAATGACACTTATTCAGCATTATTTTTTTAATACTTCGGCATTTTCGCAAATCATCGCAACAGCTTTGAGACATCAACCTCTTTTGCGGAGTCGCATAACGGTGAAAGGATGCGCATAACGACTTATCTAAAAGAGAAGGAGGATCTTACGTCAGTGTGCCCACGGTGGTCTTTATGAGGTACTTATGTAAAAGATGCGTTTTTCCCATCGTATCTAGTTACCTTTCAGCTTGTTATATATGAAGTAAGATATGTGGTTCGTCATTTATGTCTATAAAGAGTAGTGGTTTTAATCGGTAATAATAGTATATAATCAGTATCATTAGATACCAGGCAATGAAGCTATATACTTTGCAATTTAGCATTTTCAAGCAAGTTCAAAGGTTTTTTATGTTTTACTTTCACTAACTTATGTATGAAGTATATAGTAAGGGACAGTGTTACGAAAATAAGAAAATGTTTTGAGGTCTCCTGAGTCCAAATAACCAAGTCTCGCTTAATGGTCTGTGTTTGTATGTATGTGACAATTCAAAATCGAAAAGTCGTATGAAAGTGAAATTGCATATTTAAGGTTTGTATATACCTGAGATGTTAAAGTAACGTTTTCTGCAAAATCGGTTTACCGGAAGTGGCAATTTATATCATCGATGAAACACATTTTTACTGTTTTATAGAAAACTGCTCCAATGATTTTGATTGAATTCATTATATCAGTGTAAAATTAAGCAGTTTTTAATATTATACAGGTTTTATTCTCATTGTAGTTCTCTAACCCTCATTTCTAATCATTTGTCATTTATTTTTTTAATCGAGTATATCCGAAAGTTAGCGCAGGTGACCGAACCATGGTAAGGTCTCGAACTTAACTGAAAGTGACCCAATGGTAGTTTGTCTATTCTTTTTGAGTGAACCTGTCGATCGAAATTCGAATTGCAGCGATATAATTAAAGCTAATTAAAACCCGGTTTAGAGTTTGCTGAAGTTTCGGTTTAAGTAAAGAAAGGTTGCACTCATGAACACGTATATACTAGTTAGCATAATATAAAATATGTTTTAGTTTTAAGATATATTAACATGTGATCGATTATTGATATTGTTTGTTTTTGTTTGATAAGGTTAACCTGCAATAAAAAAGTTATAAAATCTCATTGCTAATATTGATTCAATCTTTCTCATACTAATAATCATAACTGGTGCCGAAACTAAGGAAATTACTTCAACATCACTTTAGCAGTTGGCTGGTGCGAAATTTGAAACTGTGAGTACCAATTTTATACGAACTATTAGTGGAATTGCATAAATATGGGAGAATCTGAGCAGATAAGCAAGTTGGAGCATCAGTTGGCTAAGGCTGTAGCGGAACTAGCGAAATTAGAATCACAAGTATCTATCGCGGCAGAGACGACGCAATTAGAATTGTTGAAAATTAGAACACAAAATTCTACATTTATACACGAAGTAATTGGTCAGTTAGAACCATTTACTGGAACAGTAGGAGACCTCGAACATTTTATTAAGAGAGCAGACCAAATTAAAGCCTTGATATTATCCCGGCATGAAGCTGGCACATTAATAGAGTCTGATGTTAAATTACTAGAGGCATCCTTAGTCGGGCGTATCTCGAGACGAGTATTAAACGCCATCCAAGGCGATCTAACATGTTCCTGGGACTCCTTGAAAGTACAACTAAAGAAACTGTACGGTGGAGGAAGATGGACCCCAGAAGAAGACGTGTTTTATCTATTTAAGGAGCGACGAAACCAGGGCCAATCAGAAGGCGTTTTTGCAGAAAAACTGCTAATTCAATACAATAAATTGACAGAGAAAATGGTAGAAACCTACGGTCAAGCGGAGGGAGCACAGAAACTAGAATTCTTGAAAGGAATTTTGAAGGTACAACTGAATCACTACGTGGATCGTCCCGGTTCACTGCCAAGAGATCGAGATTTTATTGAGTGTGCGCATGAGCTCATAGATTCTAAGGAAAGAGAAGAAACGCGCTTCGAGAAACAGGAAACAGATTGGATAGAAGTGAAATCACCGAGGAGGAAATACAGAAGTCCGCCCAGGCAGGTCAATAAAAATAGCAAATTTGATAGACGGCCGAGCAGGTTCCCCGATGAGAGAAGGCGTAAACCAGAACAACGTTGTTATGAATGCAACCAGACTGGTCATATAGCAGCCCGGTGCAATCTTACGAGATGTTTTGAATGCGGCAGGCGAGGGCATCTAGCCAGGGAATGTCCAAAGCGAAACTCTCGCCAGAACAGGAGGGCACCACAACGTGAGCCAATCGAGGTTAATAACCAGGACTACAGCAACCGGAGGACTGGTAGGAGGAGCGGCAGGTCCTATACCAGCGGAGAATCTTCAGAGGAGGAGAGTTCCTGTTCCGAGCGCAGTGGCCAGGCAACGAGAAAAACCGAGGTAAGTGGAGGGAATCCTTGGAGGGAGGATCCTTCCGTGTCGAAAGTAGTAGCGGGACACCCACGTACTGATTGAGGGTACAGCGACGGGCGGGGCGACCAAGGGAGTAATTTGATAATTAATAATAGCGTTAGGGGTAAACATCGGACTAGGTTGCCCGTGGCGAGATTAGAGGAATCCGGAATCAAATTTTTGGTTGATACAGGGAGTACAAATTCGTTAATTAGCAAGAGGGGAGCGGAGAAATTAGGTATTTGGATCGGACGTAAACAGTGCAAATGTATAGTATCCACGGTTAGCGGCAGATGTCAGACCTTAGGCGAATCCTCTTTGTGTCTTAGTGAGCTAACGGAGCGGGATTCGCATATAAAAATTCACATTATTGAGCAATTATTGCCAAGTTATGACTTAATTATTGGTTGTGATATTCTACAGCGAGTGGGTTTAAAGATGAGAGTTAACAATAAGGAGTGGCGTTATAAAATAGGGAAACGAATGTACCGTATTACAAAGAAGGGAAATCACGAAGACATTAAAATCGGGGCCGCGGAATGTACAAAACAGGCAATTACACATTTAGTGAAACAAAACAAAGATTTATTTTACAAAGAAAACGAAGTTTTGCCAACAACGGGGAAAACGGTACATCGAATTCACCTGAAGACCGAATTCCCAATCTACGTTAAGGATAGGCGGTATCCCCAAGCCATGAGAGAAATTATTCGAGAACAATTGGAAGAGTTACGGACACAAGGAATTATCAGATATAGCAATTCCCCGTTTAATAGTCCTTTATGGGTAGGTGAGAAGAAACCAGGTGAACAGGAAGGCGAACCAAAGAAATATCGAGTAGTAGTAGACTACCGGAAGCTGAACGAAGCGACAAAAGACGAACGTTATCCTCTTCCTCGGGTAGAGGATATACTGGATCGACTGTCGGGAGCAAATATTTTCAGTACTCTGGACCTCAAAAGTGGTTACCACCAAGTTAGAATGGCGGAGGAGGATATCGGGAAAACAGCATTCTCATGGGAACGGGGCCATTTTGAATTTGTCAGGATGCCATTCGGGTTAAAAGGGGCCCCATTAACTTTCCAAAGACTCATGGACGAGCTACAGAGAGGATTAGGTGAAGATTTTTCCCAAGTCTATATGGACGACCTTATCGTTTTCAGCAAAACTGAGAAAGAACACGTTCAACATCTAAAGCAAGTTTTCAACAGAGTACGCGAATTCGGACTCAAATTATCCCGTGAAAAATCTAAATTTGGGTTAAAGGAAATTAAATTTTTGGGACACGTAGTTTCCTCCAGCGGGGTACAACCTGATGAAGGACGTGTAAAAGGTATTCGGGAGGCACCATTACCTAAGAATGCTCGCGGAGTTCGACGTTTTTTAGGTATGGTTAACTATTATCGGAAATTCATTCCAGGAATAGCAGAAATAATTCACCCGTTAACAGAAATATTAAAGAAAGGGAGGAGATTTCAATTAGGGCCGGAGCAATTATCGAGTATTCAGAAATGTCGTGAGATTCTTACCACTCGTCCGCTGTTAGCTTTTCCCGACTTCCGCAGGCCATTTAAAGTTACCACAGACGCGAGTGAAATTGCTATTGGGGCCGTATTGTCACAGAATTATGAAATAGGAGAAAAGCCGATATCATATGCAAGCCGAAAGTTAAGTGACGCCGAACGTCGCTACAGCGCTATCGAACGCGAATTATTAGCGGTAGTGTGGGCAATAGAATACTTTCGCCCCTATATATACGGAAGACGTTTCGAACTGATCACTGATCACAAACCCCTACTATCCTTAGACACTCTGAGAGAATCATCCGCGCGAGTTTCACGATGGAAAGAACGCCTCGCGGCATATAATTTCCATGTTGTTCATAAAAAAGGAGTTGACAATGTAGTCGCCGACTGGTTGTCGCGGGAGCTGGTAGTAAATGCAATTGACGAAGAGGACATACCTACCGAACCTGACATGGAGGAAATCCTTAGAACACAAATAGACAGATCACAAGGGATACCCGAAGTCGACGAGGTTATAAATGATAAAAAATTTCAAATTATCATAAAATCGAAGCAGAGTCCGGGGCTGGAAACACACGCGAGTGTGTACGCGGGGTTATCAACGATTTTAGTCCATACACCTGCATCTATAGACGACAACGAGCTAGAGAGGATTTTCACAGAATTTAGTCAACGGGGCCGTACATGTTATGTTTATGTGAGAAATCGTGCAATTGTCGATAAAATGAAAAGATTATGGCGACAAGAGAGAATAGGAATGGGCTATTCACTCGTTAGGTGCTTACGACAAGTAGAAACAGTTACCGAACCGGCGGTACAACAGAAAATTGTCAATGATCACCACACTGGCAAAACGAACCATCGGGGAATGGAAGAGACCTTGCGGGCGCTGAAATTATTATATTTCTGGAAAAATATGGGCCGAACGGTACGGGATTATATCGCAAAGTGTGAAGTCTGTCAGCGGGCGAAATATGATCGACAACCTCCGGTAGCTGAACAAGTAGTCTCGCCCACCGCACCAGAACCACTACGCTTAATACAAGTAGACATTTATTCTAACGAGGGTCAATCATGGGTAACAATGTTAGACACGTTTAGTAAAATCGCTTTGGCTCATCCCATTGAAGAGAAAAAACCCCGAGCAGTATGGGAAGGGATTTTACAATGGTGCGCGATTTATGGTGTGCCCGACGAAATTGTGTCAGACTGTGGCCGAGAATTTGACAATGCCTTTATTCGAAATGAATGTAAAACGCTGGACATCACTTGGCGACTAAACACCCCCCATCACATCAAAGGGAGAGGTGCGGTGGAAAGATTACACAACACTTTAGGTGAACACCTTAGATTATTTAAACTAGGAAGAAATTTGGAACCATTTGACGCTATGCCGCGAGCAGTGATTGCCTACAACAATACAATACATGCAGCGACGGGTTTATCTCCAGTAGAAATCGTTTTTGGTCAAAGGCGACGCGATAGAGGAGATCTCATCACAACTAATAATAATAAATTATGGGAGGCACTATATCAAGCTCGAGTAGAACGACAGACGTCGTGGAAAAAAATTAGAGAAAAATTAATTCGCGAAAAACAGACTCGCGTGGACCGCGCCAATAATCGCTCCGTAGTTTATAGCAAGGGTCCGCTAACATTAGGAACAACTGTGTACAGGCGGCTGAGAACAGCGAGAAATAAAACTGCCGCACGCTACGAGGGCCCCTATAAAATTATAACCATCAGGGAGAATAATTTGTTTACCATTCGGGACGTAAAATACCCGTTCAGATCACGTACGGTACATCTCGAAGAACTTCGTGTACCCCGAGAAGTATCAGGTCTCGAGTCTGGCTGCGGCGCTCAACAAGAAACTCCACGTCGTTAAAAATCAGTAATTAGTTTTAATGTGTTTTGTACAATTTAGATAATTTTTTTTTGTTTTATATAATATTTTTTTTGCTTGTATAAATATGTGTAAACAGTTCTGTTATTCTTCAAGTTTCAGATAAATGCAAGTATTTTCTGTTATAATTTAAATTTAAAATATAGACCAGTTTTTCTTTTGTTTAAAGTATTAGAGTTCCTCCTTAAGAAGGAACTGGAGGGAGGAAGTTAGCATAATATAAAATATGTTTTAGTTTTAAGATATATTAACATGTGATCGATTATTGATATTGTTTGTTTTTGTTTGATAAGGTTAACCTGCAATAAAAAAGTTATAAAATCTCATTGCTAATATTGATTCAATCTTTCTCATACTAATAATCATAACTTACTAGTCTATTTTTTTTAAATTCCGTCTATAGTGTTATCGGTGGATCTTGTGTCCTCCTTATTGTACCGGGAATATTTTTAAAATTAAAACAAAATCTGTATTAAAAAATAACATATAAATATAACTATTCATTTTTAAGAACAGTTATAAATTAATAATTGTATATGATTATAATATAATATATTTATAAAAAATGTTCCTGTAACAGTTATTTGGAGGACATAAATAAGGAAGTTGTTTTGAACATAGTTTCACCCAGAGATTTGTAAGGAGCCATGAATGAGCAGTGAAAATCTCTCTCAAAAAAGTTAAAGTTTCAAACCTTTTTGTAATTCATTATGTATTTTAAACAACATAACAATGTTTAATATGTGAATTACGACTCCTACACCCCAATTGATTTTAGATAACCAAAATTGTGGTATCATTTTCTATATTTCGACGTTGTTATTTTTGATAAGCGACAAAAGCTACGAAGTAAAGCGGATTTCGTGGGAGTGTTCTCGGTTTGGAGATAATCCTCTACGACTGTGAAGAGAAGGCCTCTCTCTCTCTCTCTCTGTTCAATCCACAAAGGGAAGACGTTCGTTTCTCTTACCTTCTTCTAATGGTGTCGTTGCCACACCCTTATCCAGTGCCGCAGTTCTGGGAACAATTCGCTGTCAACTGGTTTTAGAGGAAGCGAGGGCAATTAGACCACTTGGAGTAGGGTCACGTAAGACTCATACTCTATGTGTTCAAGTGCATCTGCGGGAGGTGTGTTTCCTTGTTCCTCGGACAAAGGGGACATATTTCAGGTTACGTGCTCCTCTATGGGAGAAATCTCTAGGAGCCTCAGTATAGTAGCATGCTGTTCATTTTGGTTTCTAAATTTTATTTAAAAAATCATGAGGCATATAATTCCCACGATATCTTTGTTATGATTTTCTTTGTATTATTCAGGTTTCCTTAACAAATTGAGTATTCTTATAACTCCTCAGTCACACCAAGAATTGCACCAAGTTTGCACACCCGATAGAGTGCGAATTATCCATTTTCCTAAACTCGTGGAGCATGTTCCTACTTCTCGTTTTACTGTTTCCTATATTATCTTCCTTAATCTGCTCTGGTGATTTTGTGGTTTAATCTATTCGTATCAGAGACCAATAGACGAGTATGGCCACACGTTTTCCAAAATATTAATTTTTTCAAAATAAACTTATAAATTGCACATGATTTGATCTTGAACACTTTAGGATTAGTATGAAAGATGTCACTCGCACTCCATTTTTTTTTTTTTGCCGATTGAGCAACATTTTTGGGTTATGAATTATAAATTCTCAAGCTTTGAAATTAGTGGATTTTATTTTATTTTTTAATAAATGAAGAAAAATGTTGATTTATTCATTGAATCCTTCGTTTGGTTGACGTTTTTATAATTTGAAAATATTTTTATCATTTTGAAATTACAATTTCGCTATCATATAATCTTTTCCCAACAAAAGCGCTTTAAGTTTAGTTTACTTCGTATTAAAGTGATATTTTCCATCCTGAATGGTGTGCCTGCGTTTCTTTGTCATGTCACCATTGTATTTTTTTAAAACTTATTTATAACTATAGCTATACGGAATTTCCTCTTCTAATTTTTTTAAATTTGTTTATTTAGAAATTATTGTCACGTGGACAAGAATTATATTGATATATGAACACATCCACACCATATATACAAAAAATATAAAATTAACAAAAGTAAAATAATAACTAAATAATAATCAAAAACTATGTACAATAAAAATAAAATAACCTAAAGATAAGTAAATTAAAACATAAAAACACAGTCATACCTTCTCTTCTAAGATTGACCTCTCTTTGTGGTAGCAGTACATAATTTATTTTAATGTTTTATATATTTATTGTAAAATAGAACTTATTTTCGCTTGTACTAACTATGCTATTATCAATAAAATAATAGTATTTATTCAATTATTGTATGTTTATTTAAAGTATTTATGTGTGGGTCGTTAAATAGATTTTAGCTCTGCAGTTTATTTTTCTGTTACTGTTCTTTTATATATAGAAAATCGAGGCCTTTTAGAACTGCGAGAATTTTCTTCCTCGAATAAAGACAGACGTCTTTTCTTGTTTTATATTTTGGACGTTAGCTTGCCTTTCTACAGAATAAACTTTGACTAATAACAATCATCTTTTTCAAACAAATAAAAATAAACGAAGCACATAAATGAAAATGTAAACTCACTAAATAATACAAATGATTCATTACAATATCATTATTGCTCGAGACCAGCCTGCTCAGTACCCCATCCTCCAAAACGTCGGCATCTGTCAAATATTTATTTAATCTATTTATTTATTTTTTTTTTTTCATTGCGTCCTCTATTCCTGACTAATTACCAGGATGAACTATTCAATGTATTATTTTTTTAGTTGATTTGATTTTTAAAAATATTTTTACTTTGTTTCAGGTAAGTACATCTTACTTCTTTTTCTGGACATAAAGTTATTGGTAAGTTTATTAATTGAATTTTTAAATTTAAATGTGTTATATTAAAGTTGGCCTACTTTACTAGAAGTGCCTTTTAGTTTTTTTAATTTATTATGCATTATAACTAATTTAATACAGTAGTAAATATTTTGTTCTTATCCTGCACAAAACACAGTACGATTATATATAGTAATATAGATATTAGTGATAAATAGGTATCTAAGATTGTGTGTTTCAAGTGATCTTTATCATTTTCAAAGTTAATTTATTGTCAAATTGGAAAATTCTCAGGCTTAAACAAAGATACCGGAATTTTTATGTTTTTGGTGGATTTTTTCGGACTTTGACATCATGTTCGTGTTCCTCGATCCTGAAAACATAAGGATACTAAATATCAAGTTAATCCGACATCATTTACTGCGAAAACCCTCCTTTCGTCCCACTGTGCACCGCCAACAGTAGGGGCTCTGACCTCGGTTCTGGTTTCACCAACCTTTTGATCCAGCAGCAGTTACTGGGAACATTTTTTGTCCTGCCGTCCTAAGACTCTGGAGTGTAAAATTGATTAGCTCTGTCTCGGTGGCAGAACCCGTTCATCAAGGGTATTGCGAATCGCGGGCGATGGAAGCGCAGAGGACTAGGAAGGTTAAGGGATACTATGGGGAATGTGTGGAGATAAAATAAAGATATATGGTTAGGAGAGACACCAGTAATGGCCATATTAAAAAGCAAGTACAGTATTTATAATCAGTTGCCTTACTACGGAATAAACTTTGACTAATAACAATCATCTTTTTCAAACAAATAAATGAATATGCACATAAATGAAAATGTAAACCCACTAAATAATACAAATGATTCATTACAATATCCACATCCTTGAAAACACTCTTCGACAAGACAATTAGGGACCAAGTATATAAGAGGAGGTTTCTATATCACTGTTAACCGTTTATTATAACTATTATCACTGTATAATCTGAACGTTGCCATATATAAGACTTATTACATTCAATCATCTGTTTAGCTTTAATTAAGGTGTAACTAATTGAGAAAAGATACGTTTCCTCCTAGAATGAAAACTTAAATGTGGCCTTTACTTATTGTAGAATTTTCAATATGTCTACTACATGTTCAATATTATTTATAATTGAATTCACTTAGGATTTTTCAATTGAACAAAAATATTCACTCATTACGCACTTACAAAAACCTGCAGTTTTTATAGTTATATGGAGAAAAAATATGTATATTTATATTTAAGATATTTTGTTGATGTACATAATATGCTACAAAAATAAGAAATCGTGGTCCGATAAGACTTAAGATAGGCAATACAATAGATACAGTGTGACATTAGTTTAATTTAATGGTACGATTAAAGTCTTCTGGAGAAGTAAAAAATAATTGAAGAGAAGGATAGTTAGGGTGTTCAGTCAAATTGAAGTGGTACAAAATAAATAATTTTATTTATTTTTACATTCGTCGACGTTTCGGCCCGAAGTTCGGACCTTCATCAGGGCTGCTGTACAAGATCAGTCTGACTTTACTTCTTGTACAGCAGTTCTGATGAAAGCCAGAACTTCGGGTCGAAACGTCGGCGAATATAAAAATAAATGTCCTTTGTTATACTATAATACGGATTGCTTTAGGTTCTGATTTTTTCATACAATCTATTTTTAATTTTTATACACCCATGTAGTGCATCAATTCAATCCGTTGGCTCAATCTTACGTTTTGTTTTTTTAATCTAAAAAGTTGAGATTTTTAATTGAAAAATTAAGATCAATATTGTTTTTTCACTACAAATTTTTAATCCGATTTATTATTTTAGTCCAACACTATTTGTAAAGGCTATTAATTGGTCCATCTGAATGTTTAGCATTGTATATACATATATTAGTATTGACGGAATCGTAAAGAAATACAGTAAATGCAGTTAATTTCGAGGAAAAGATTTTTTTTTCTCGGTTGAACACAATGGTTCATTATTAAAATAATAAATTTAAACATATGTACAACTTTCAAATGGTCGTATCTGTTTATTATAACAGATTTCGATGACCAAAATTGGTAGATAATATGTTTGCCCTATGTTTAGGGTTGATCACCCTAAATTGAGGTTATCCCCCCCCCCCTTCATGGGGTACATGTAAAGGACCAGGGAAGTAGGTAACACTGCAGCGACGGTGGCGCTGTATGCACAAAAACTAGTAGTAGTAAGAGAAAATGGGCGACTAAAACCACACGAAGTAGACGAATACTCCCCTCTTCAAGCTTAGGAATTCATACTCTGTTCTGCCATGGGAAGAGGCATGGAGTAGAACACCGTGAGACCTACCGGACAAATGGAGGTGAAGAAGTATTGCAGCCGGCCGACCACCGTAGCATCCAGCCACATCAAATAAACGATCGTAGAACATTTATAAGCCAAACCCCCATCTATATTGAATGTTTAAATATAATTATAGTTCATTAAATACAGTCCACTAAGTTTCTTTCAAATACCCAATCATTTGTTCCATATCATATTAAAAATGACGGTACATCCCATTTCACCCTATTTCATTGGTTGGGTTTATAAAACAATTTTGTCCAGATATAATTTTAACTTTTAATTGTTTTTAATTTTAATTTTACTATCGCGAAATGAATAGTTGTGTATTTTTAGAATCTCTGTTAACCAAATTGACAATTTTAATCTTGAATATTGGAATTACTTTTCCAGCGGTTGCCTTGTTATTTTGCGGCACACACTGTACGACCCTCTCTGATTGAGAAGAAAAATCACTGATATTTCATGCCAAATCAGTTGAATATCTCAAGCTTAATTAAGCCATTTGTTGAGCTACCTACCATTTAATGTTTATAACAACAATGAGATGAAAAAAAAACTTGGCAATGTTCTTAAAGTTTTGAAATGTGTGAAACAAATCCAACTAACAAAGGGTAGGATATAAATACAATATTAAAAGGGCCAATGTTCTCTAATTATTAATCCCTAAAACTAATAACGGGAGGACGTTAGGCCCTTAAGTAATTACCCTACCCTGTAGTTTATGTCGTACAGCTCGTTAGTATTTCAAAATATTGGCCATTGGTCCGTTTTGTTCCAAGGTACAGAACTGTTACTGGCTGGATGTGGTGTACTTCACTTGCCGGTCCAAATCTTCTAACATATCAAGACAAGATCTTCTGTATATTTATTTAAAAATCTATGGTTCTATTTAGTAAAACCTTGTTCATGACTTACCTTTCGTCCTGGGCTGGGCCATTATCTTCCGCAGTTGGGATCTAATCTTGCTGACGTGGCTTTCCCAAGCCTCCTGCAGGCTGAGGATGAGCTCCGTGTACGCCTCATCGACCTTCTGCTCCCAGGAACAGGTATCGCTCCGTGAAGGTTTACCTCCTGTTGATAAAAAAAGTATAACTTTTAGCCAAACTTTTTTTATAGTTTGACAGTTTTGTAATCATTACTCATTATTTTCAAGGATGGTTCTACTTTGGTAAGAGTTTTACAAATTTTAATAGAGGAAGGAGATGGTCCGGATAAATTAGATGGCGGTCATAAACAGACTACAATAGTGGAAAATTATTTTATTTCAATTCTTTAAGATTTCGACCCGACTTTGCTGATCTAGTAAACTAAGTAACAATATTCTAAACTGAAGTAAATAAATGGTTACAATCGTTATAGTAGAATAGAATAGAATAGAAAATAATTTTATTCTGGGACGAAGTCCCTTCAGAATAACAATAACAAAAAAGTACAGAAATTAAAATGTTGTATCTGGCCAAATAAAAACAAACATAAGTAAAAGTAAAAGTAAAGCTAAATCAGTAAATAAAATATTAGTTTTACATATTATATACAAAATAAAATTAAAAAAAAAAATCTATATACAAAACTCTTGAAACCTTGCCAAGACACTTAAGACTACGTACAATTGTAAAATATAAATATATACTTTTAGAAAAAATAAAAAAAAAGTCGAATCTGCTAATACGTATTTCAGTTATGAGCTATATGTAAATATATTATTATGAATAATAAGTAATTTTTCATAAACGGTTAGCGGGTATCTGACTGTTTTTGGCACAGGAATTGGAATAGGAGGGTTTTGAATGTAGACAGGGATGAAGAATGCCGAATTTTGATAGGAAGGGGATTCCAAAATTTAACAGAGCGAGCTATGAAGGAGTTTTGGAACGAGGCAGATCTGTGAGAAGGAATGTAAAGGTCGGAAGGTCGAGATCTTGTGGAAAGTGAGTGGACTGAGGATTTGAATTGGAGAAGGTTGTAGGCGTAAGAAGGACGATGATTGTTGATGATATGATAGAGGAATGTACCTAGGAAATATTGTCTTCGAATGGAGGGGAAGAGCCACTCTAACTCAGTATAGCGGTGAGAGACATGGTAGTATCTCGGGGCACCAATTACAAATCTCACGCAACTGTTCATTAATCTTTTCAGTCTGTTACTGAGCTCCACCGAGATTCCATCATACACCACACAGCTGTAGTCAAAGTGGGGAAGATGAGAGAGGAACCAGGTCTACGCGTAGTTGAGGTAGGAGATGGCGGAAGCGATGGAATAGTTGAGGTAGAAATGTCGTCGGAGATATCAGGAGAGGTTTTGATCAATGAATAGTCCTAAATTTTTGACAGTGGAGTAGAAGGAGATTAGCTGGTCACCAAGGTTTAGTATGGAAAAGTCGGTATAGGATCTAAGGAGGGGCTTGGAACCAATCACAATAGCCTGAGTTTTTACAGCATTTAACCTTAATCCGTTTAAATTTGCCCAGGCACAGATGGTATATAGTATAATATACAATATAATCTATTCAATTACGAATATGCTCTTACAGATCTCAAGGAGAGATTGGAAGAAAAGGATAAATATTATGAAATAATGGACATAAACGGATGTGAAGAAAGAAAATAAAAAATAAAATAATAAAAATGGAGACTTACAGTGTGTTAAGCAAGGAGCAGGAGCTTTAGTTAAAACTGGGAAAAACTTGTGTAGAACAAACACCCTTGGGGAAATTTGCTGACCTGGTCGGGGAGTGGTGAGGGGTTTAGTAGTAAAAACAAAACAAAACTTGGAATATTACAGTATCTAAAATTTAAAAATATTGAAGGGTACAAGAAAAAATACGATGTCTATGAACCAATAAATTATAAATATATACATATACATATAAAATAGATTTACGAAATTATAGATAGAAGTACAGTGTGAATAGAAACATAAATGAATGAAGTAAAACGTACATAGTAGTAATATGTAAATATCAAAATAAGAGACCATACATTGCAGAACTAATTTAGGAGTATAGAGAAGAAAGAAATATGAATAATTATAATTATAATTATAATTAGTTGTACATATTATGTTAAAATTATATTTGAATATTAGATAATATTGAGATATAATGGTTAAAAGTTCAATGAATATAAAGTAAAAACGGATGATCGTACATTGATCTAGAATGTAAATATAAAATTGAAAATAAAAGAGAGATAAAAGCGGAAATACTTAGAAATATTGAACGATTAAATTAAATTAACCAATAAAAATTGAAAATAAATAAAAAATAATAGATGTAATAAAGAAGTTATTTTCACTTCAAGATTTAAAATGTGCCTCTATGTTAAAGAAATGCAGTTTTTATCTACTTTATGATTTCTGCTCGGAATGATGGGATTCGGAAATGAGTATTTTTTCATGGTTGGGGACCATGGCAAGAAAAGAGGTTTTTTTTTCAAAATCAAAGGAATGGTTGAGGTTTAAGGCATGTTCTGATAGTTTGGAAACGGACGGATTCCGGGAAGTTATTGGAAGGGATTATATTTTTGATGCACTGAGTGTTGGTCATATTATTGATCAGATAAAGAGAGAGATCGGTGAATAAGGTTTTTCGCGGTATCGATTTTTAGGTGGTATGGGTGTTGAAATTAAAAATTAAGTAGTCTGAGTACGTGGATTTATTATAACAGTCAGTAGAAATATAGCCGTCAGTGTTTTTAATTATTAGGAAGTCTAAGAAATTGCTAATTTCTTTCTCTATAGGGAAACCAAGACGGGGTTAGTAAAAGTTAAATGAGGAAAGGATTTGAGGAATGCGGTCACAGAGTTAAGAACAAGGACGAGGTCATCGACATATTTTTTAATGAAAATGATTTCTTGATGGAAAGAAGGGATAACGAAGTCTAGAAGGTCATTAAGAACTATATTGAAAATATCAGATTCTAAAGAGTTTCCCATGGCTAGGCCTGAAATGTGGTTAAAGAATTGACCTTGGAAAGTGAGGTATCCGGATCTGCAACAAAGCTCAAGGTATGAGGAGAGGTTGAGAGGGTGGTGTGAGGTTCGATGATTGACCAGTTTTTTTGTGCAATGTAGAGGGTTTGGTCTATTGTGACGTTGGTTCGTGTCTATTGTGATGCTTTCGGCGTCTAGAGAAACCAGGATAAAGTTGTCAGGAATATGGAGAGAAGACAACTGTTCTTTGTGGTGAAATTATTAATGTCATAATGATTATTGTGGCTAAGTTTTTGGGAGAGGGTAAAAGGAATTTGCTGAGTTTAGCTGAGAGGGAGTTCATATTGGAGATGATGGGGCGGAGGGGATTATCAGGTCTTTGAATTTTCGGTCCATATAAGCGGGGTGCTAAGGAGTTGTAGTATGACTGACGGTTAATTTGTTTTGTCTCGAGTAGGTTTGTACTGTGTTGGTTAAATTTTAGTATTAGTGAACGGGTTAAGTTTTCGGATGGAATTTAGCTTTTAAAAAATTGAAGATGTCAGGACAACTGGATTCGGTGGAATCAATGTGACGTATTTGGAAAACCAAAAGATGAAGGTGATAAAGACGGAGTAGGCGAATGAAGTGAAACGACCTGTGAAGCTATGGTGAAACCTGAGGTGCGGATCTGTTACCTTGGAGTCTGGAACTACGGTTCCGTTCTAACCCTGAAAAAGATGTGAAAATACGGGGGGGGGGGAAGTGTTGCTTATTGCAGATAAATTATTTATTCTGTTTCATCGGCCATAGATCGTGCCTGGGGTCGGGAGACTCCTGGGGCACATCCAGCCTCTATATAGTGGTACCCTTAATTAAATAATTGCTCAAGGAGGAAAACCTGGCGGTTGTGAGTGATCTTTGTCTAATCACCTCCTTGCACAACCTTAGACCAAGAAACAGTACATTTACTAAATAATACTGATTTCTAGTGGTACATGTATTTTTAGTTTGTTGAGATTTTTAATGTTAACAACCTTCATTGCAAACAGGTCATTTTGTTTACTTTATTTTTATGTTTGATTTATTTTCGATGCTCGCTGCCTCTTCTCCGAGAGATATTGCTTAAACAATCAATTTGTTTGCGTCTTGCATCATTGTTTCTGACCTTGGCGCTGAGACTATCATTTATGTTGTACAAAAACAGGTTTGCTCGTTTCTGGAATGAAATCTCATTTGCAGACGAATATTGTCTACAGTAACAATTTTTATTTTATTCAAATTGTTTTATTTTATTTGTCTTAATCCATAGTTAATTTTTAAATTGTGGTCTCTTTCTCTCAGTTTCTCTCACTCCGTTATAATAAACATTTAATTATTTTATCATACTTAATGCAGTTATTGAACCTAAAAACGAAATTGTTTTTTGTGGAGAGGAAATATGTTTTTTTTTAAAAAAAGAAGTAATATATGAAAAATCTATAAACTTTATTTATTTTGTAATTATTAAGTATTTTTGTTACTTTTACTTGACTATATATGTAATGTATAGTAAGGGAAAGTATTGCAATCGTGAAAATTTTCGAATCTGAGTTTTCAACGGAAATACACGTTTTGAGGTTCCCTGAGTTCAAATAACCAAGTCCTACAAAATTGTGTATTTAAGGTTTTTATATATTTCCACTTTATATCAAGGGGTGAAACAGAATTTTCTCAAAGATGGCTTCAACAATTTTGATTAAATTCGGTATATTGTCGTATAATTATAATTAAATGTTCTTTAATATCATTCCCATTCATGTCATTATAGGGCCCATTGTTCATATATTTTAATATGAATTATTAAACAAATAACTCTCTTTTATCGACAGTAACCATAAAAATGGCTCAATATAAATTTTGAAAGAATACGATAATTGGAAACTTAAGAAGAAAAGAAAAATGCTTATCCAGGTTAAAAATGATTCTTCGGAAATTACAATCAGGATGTATACGTATAATATATCGTTGGGAAGAAGAGAATTTTAGAAAAAATAATATGAAATAAATAAAGTTGTAGAAGGTGACGAAAATAATATAAATAATAATTTCAGAAAACTTACATTATTTAACGTAAATAACAGGTTTCCAAAAAAATTA
The DNA here is from genome assembly GCA_928085145.1 of Nezara viridula. Classification (NCBI taxonomy): domain Eukaryota; kingdom Metazoa; phylum Arthropoda; class Insecta; order Hemiptera; family Pentatomidae; genus Nezara; species Nezara viridula. The sequence goes on along the minus strand of OV725077.1, from coordinate 219,165,367 downwards.
AATGTAAACTTTTAAATGTTTTTCTAAGTTAAAAAAAGGATTTAAGATCCACCGAATGCCACTGCCATTGTTTAAAATACTATTTAATTGTACTTGTGTGAAAGAAAAAGTGAAATATAATAATACTTCATGGATATGTTTATAACCTTAAATACATTTACTGCAGTTTAATAACTCTCGATATGATATAATATTTAAATAATGAGGTATCTATTGGCCGTTTATTCCAAAGACTCATCAAGTAACCGTTTAGAAAATTAAATTAGTTGATGATTTGAAGAATTTTCCCTTGTGAAATCCCATCATTATCCACTTTCAATTAGTGTGACAACTTTTGACCTATCCATGGCAGGCAATGAAAATATCGTAATATCGTTTTGGTAAACTTTATAAAAACGCTCGGCTTGAGCTTTTCCGACTCGGCCAAGGTTCAAGTCCTAAGAGGTCGCCAGTAAAAGGCTCGAGTCGTGACCCGAACTTCACTAGTTTTTTTACCATATGCTTATTAACGGACTTGTTAAATTGTTTTACGATTTGTATAATTGAGTTAACTGTTCTACTTGATGTTTTTTAGTAGTATTACATCTTCGGCGGTACCTTAAATTATAGTTTTAACTGAAACAAAGTCTATTGTTCCCCCTTTGTTATTGAGGTCTAACCCTCACAAAAAAAAAAAAATAAATTTGAAAAAGTTTCACCTACCTACCCAAACGTATTGCCATTTTATATTTTAAAAAAATTGGAGGGAGGGAGTTAATCCCTTATTAACGTTGAAATTGGAGTTAGTTCTTCTGTCAACTGAAAGGCTTAGAGACTGAAGCTACATGGTTTATATAAGCAGATGGAGAAACTAGATTTTTATTATGATAAATAGATTTTTTTTTGTAATTTTAATGGTCTTAATGTTTTGTAAGCTTTAATCTATAACTCCGTTTAAACTGCACTTAAAAAATTTTAAAATAGCCCAAAAATGCCAGAAAATAATTTCTATTCAAAGTAGAGTGGTAAGTGAAGTGAAAGTTGTGTGTTGCGCGCACCAGGATTTTTTTTAAGGTACAGGTTGTTAAAAAGTTATTTTAATTTGAAACTAGAAATTATTGTCGTTTAATGCTTGTTATAATATTATCTTAGTTGTGAAATTACTGTTTCTGATTGCTTTCGGGATACCTAAAAATGTACAAAAACCTAAAGAGTTACTTAAATTAACACCGACGATAATGGTAGTCCAATATATAGGTGAGAGGATTCAGGAGTAAGTTCTGTTTGATCTTAAATCGAATAAATGAAAACAATTCAAAAGTTATTGATGCGATAACATTATGCTACATGGGGTACTTTTCATGAATAAAACACTATACCTTTTGTTTGTTTTAATATTTAAATCATTCTTATATCAGACTGGAGAGCAAGTGTTTTTCTGTTTTGTAACGATTTCTGTTTGCCGCTAATTATATGACCCGTGTTTTTTGTTCTAATCAGGTTGCTGCCCGGCACCCTAGCGGATGCTACAACCGGTCTGGTTGCTTGGCAAGTCAGGATTCTCTTGGCTTGCCGAATAAATTTATAAAATTCAGGCCCTAAGCGGCTAGGTTTAACTTGGAACTCTTTAGTTCCTATCGGTTTGTCTTTGTATCGCGTAAGGACGGACGAGGATCAGTTCTCTTATATTATTATGACATTTAATAAACTTCCAAGATTCATTGTCGATAATGACGAGAAGTAGAATTTTTCTAATATTCGTCTTAAAATTGAAATTTTACGGCTGACTGCTCTAAAGAAGAGGTCATATTAAAGACTCAAGAAAGTCATTAAAGAATGTCATTATTGAATTAAGTAAGCTGTATTTCATGATACTTCATATTTAGCATGCTGAATCTTAGCATAACAATGCATATTATCTTCAGATGTTCTATTCGCGGAAATTTCGAAAGTTAATATAGGGAGGTTTAAGTGTAGCTTTTAACGGCCTCTTAATGTCTTTTCTGGATAGGAGTTCACTCAATCTCCATTTGATGACTGAGTAGTGATATAAATTAATACTGTAGGCTGACAAGCAGGTCAGCACAACTGATTAAACAGGCCTTTTCAGTCTAGAGATGAGTTCAACGTGTTACATTTCACTAATATTGCCAAATTCCTTTCAAGAATAACATCTAAAAATAGTCACTCGTTAATCTTTCTTCGGTCTATACTGGATATTCACATTCAGAATCCTAATATTTGTTTCTTTTATTTCATGTTTTAAAATAATATTTATAAAATGGAGATAATAGTGAAATGAATCGAAGTTAAAATATCATCAGAATGGAATTGAACTTGGAGTTAGGTGTGGTTAAATCTAAATTGATTAAATTGAAAAATATTTGGAGCATTAGAATTTTTTTTTTGAGATTTGAATACATAAAATTCTTGAAAGATTTAATTTTAATGCTTGGTATGACAGTACTGGTGCTTTATCAACAGTTATAAAATTATGAGACTAGTTTTATCTCCCCTGGCCCGGGAAATTCCCCTATAGCCTAAAAGGTAGGGAAGGGATGGACGAAAAAAAAAAAAAAAATAATTGGAGCTTGATAGGGATTTGTGCAATAGGATTTGGATGATATGTGAGGGTCGGGGAATATTTCTGGGATATGGTCTAGGATGAATGGGAAATTAAGGGCATGGTGTAGGGTTTTGTTGTTTACATATAATGGAGTATCAAATATTGTTCGAAGGTCTCAGGACTGAAACGAATGGATGCGTTTGATATTAAAAAGTTTTGCTGTTCCACACTGTTCCAATCCGTAGATGAACTGATATTAAAAAGAAGGGAGAATGAAAATAAAAAAAAAATAAATAAAAAAGTCAATTATCACACAGTTGTAGCGTTTTGAAAACGAACCTCCGATTGTAGTATGGAGTGTCATCTTCAATGCTGGAAGTTTGTTTGAACAATAGTACGTTCTCTAAACACAAGGGCGCTCATATAGTTTGTTAAAACATATTCAAATTATTTGTACCGGTACAGAGTTTATCCGAGCAACACTGTCACAGCAATCGTATAAATCGGCCTCAGCTGTTGTCCCTTCCCGCCTTCCCCCATCTAAATCAAAATCGAAGTGTCAAGATTAACTTTGAGAGACCGCGTCGAAACGGAAAATTAACCGATCCAATCAAACCCACACGTTCCTAAACATTATGCTCAGAAACAGTCACCCCATGCCCATTATCCGGTATGTACCTGTGCCATGCAATCCACAGGAAACCGAGGCCCGCCCATTAGCTTAATGGTGGCCTCTATTGATTGCAGTTATAATTGGAAGGATTATATCCCCGCCTCTCTCTGGCGGGAATCATCTCAATCATTCGTGAAATCATTTCTGGAACAGTTATTATTGTTTTTTTTTCTCATTCCGGATCATGTGATATTCAACAAATCTTATTCCTGCTAATATTTATTCGCATCACTTTTATCCTTTTTGTCATCTATTTGAATACTATTATCTGAATGCTTTACATATCTTTTACTGAAGTTTACGGTAAATTGATGGATTTATCATCGTAATGACTTCGCCAGTAATTCTTTTTTTGATAGGTCTATTCTCACGAAGGGTACTAACGATTAGAAATATCATAACGAAACCTATTAATAGTTTTTTTTTTTATTTAATTGATTATTGCTAATGATGTCGATCTATATTAGTCGATCAATAATGGGATGTTAGCTCTAAAGCATGAAGGTGCTTTTTAAGTAGTTTTTGTTCTTATTATCGAGATAATCAAGTGAACGATGTTTATCTGTTCTGATAAACAGAATTAAGAACCATATTGAACGCTATCATTATCAGACCCATTAGGCGGGAATGGTAGTTCTCCTATTTCTAAACATGAATGGTAGATTATATTGAATATGTCGTTGATGCCCCTAGTTCAATTCCCATCATCCATTTTACTTTAATTAGCTTTAAAACTGATCTTTGATCCCATAGTAGGAAGGCTCCCGCATTTTTACTAATCATAATCTATAACTCTTGTTTATTATTTGTACGACTTTTCGCGTCTCTTTGAGGATCAGAATATTCAAATGATATTATGCCTTATTATTTTAGCTAAAATAAAATGTTAAATTCGGTTAATTAGAAGTACCATTCGCCAATATCTTGGCCTTTAATTCCTTATGCATGCACGTAAATATTAATTGATTCCATATTGCATCCTGTTTAAACGAATTTAAATGAGTTAGCTAAGAAAACTTAACTACCTTTCTAATTTTCATTTTCATCGAATATAATTTTTCTTATTGCTTAAGTAGTTACATTTTTAAGTTTGAAATATCTTTTACATGTTAACAGTTTATTTATTTGCTAACGTTATTTGTTGTTTATATTTTTGGCGTTTATAAATTAAACATTTAGCTAATTGATAGCCCACTCTGTGTGACAGAGACAGGGTCTTTTAATTTTCCCGTAGAGCGACAGAAGCCTTCTCCCTCGCTGAAGATGGATGTGCTCGTAAAAGGGAGAACTCTGCCTTGCCAATATTCCCGTCGGTCAAGTTATTAAGAAAGTTTACCACAGATAATTCAAACTCTTCTCTCCGGTCCAATAAAGTTCAAACTTTGTTAGTGCTTTTCAGGCGACGTGTGGGATGTGCTTTTAGTAGACTTTTTGAGCGTGCATAAGAAGTTAAGGGAGGAGTTTCAGACAATCAGAATACTGTCGTGTTTTTTAATTACATCCTAGGATTGGTCGTGCTATAAGTTGCTGCGTTATGGTTTCCATACAGCTGTGGTCGACATTGGATTACCAAATATAACTTAAAGGACAAGGAGTGAGCAAATCGGTTCTATATTAGGAGTTTAGGCGTTTGAATATTTGAGAAAGCTCTTCAGTATAACTTAATGTGCTTCATATAAAACCTATGCCTCTCAAGTATGCATTGTCCATGTGCATGAAAACGAAATAACGAAACTTGGGCAAAGGAAAGATCATAAAAATCATAAAAGGCAAAGACCCTTATAATCTGCACCGCGACACATTTAAGACTCCTTTAAATCCAAGTACCGGGGAGACAAAAAAAAGAATCCATGGAAAGGCAAATAGTTTCAAGTTGTTACTAAACTTGTAGCATTGTTTCCTGCTGCACTCCTAACAATATAACAATACATACATTTTAGGAATGGTTGGTAGCAGTGTGAGGTCGTGATGGCCAAGCGTGGTAAAGCGTAAACGTTAACAATTTGAAGTCTGACGACGCTTGTTCGAATCTGGTCTGGGCGGGTTAAAAAATGGCGGACCCACGGACTGGAATCTCGACTTTCCCTCTCTGGTTAGAATAAGCTTGTTGGTACCTCTTGAATTCCCTTGCATGCTAAAAATGGCAAGGTAGTGGTATCTAGCACTAGCGGGGCTTCAGCCCGGAAGCTTTTTTTTTCTTATATATAAAGATAATTACTTTAGAAAAACAGAAAGATACTAACTACCTATATGAAATGGTGTTTAAGTGATTCTTTAAGTCCTATTAAATGTAATTAAACGAGCAATAATACTTTAAGACATAATTTTTTAACATTTTTTACCATAAGACATTTTTACATTTTACCATTTTGGAGGGCTTCAGCCCGAAAGCCACTCACCGTAAATCCGTCTGTGGTATCTAGAGAAAAAAAATGTTACTTTCAGAGAATAGAAAGATCTTTTAGGAACATTTCTAAATGTTCAATGCAAGAAACTTCCAGCCGCGTTGATCAAATAGCTGTTAGAAATGTGACCATGATAATATTGTTGGATAGATAAGATTTTCTTATGTTTACACAATAGTGTATACTCACTACACATTTAGCTGAAGTTATTTTGTCCCAAGTCATATGTTTATAAGACAAAACTACAATGCTATTAGCTAAAAAAGACAACACCATTATTATTTCTAGTTATTATTGAACGTTATGAGACGTCATCTCTATAAATTCTCATATCATTAAAAACTTTGCTATAATCATTACAGCACTAATGAACTTATGTTGTAATTATAATATTAGAGCTAAATATGATAATTATATCTTATCATGCACTGTCCTTACCTTCTTTTTCTCCGATGGACGAAACCATCTTCAACAGATGTTTTCTTCCTTCTGATTTTTTCTGTGAACTTTCTTTGTTCGGAGTAGTTTTTTCGTTAGGTTCCGCGAAGGTTTCCTCTTTCATTGTCGAGGACTGTTCCTGCTTGTCATCCGGAGCTGACGTCTTTCTCTCTTCTGATTTCGCTTCATCTGATGACTGCATGTCGCCTTCACTTGTCTCTGTTGCCATTGAAACAGATTTGTAATTTACTAATACTCTACTTTTATATTATAGTTAGTTCATTAGGATTTGATTTTAAACATATGTTCCACTTGATATGGTCAATTTTATGTTCTTTGAGTTGAATATTTAACATTTTTCTCCTAATTTCGAAAATTTTTTACAAAATACTTTTATTTTACAGAGCTAAATATTTATTTGTGTCAGTTTCCTCGAAAGATCGATCCATTTGGAATAACGAGAGGCCTTGACCTCTATGTCTCAGATTTAATAAAAATTAGTTTATTATTTATACAAAATAACTACTTTTATCGAATATATTTTCATATTTAGCTATTTCAATAAAACTTGTAATAAAAACTGCTTGTTATTTATTTCACCACCGAAGATACAAGAAATAAATAAAAAATTATATTAACGATGTTATTGCTTCTGGATGCAACTTAGTTTTTAAGTACCAACTAGCAGAGAAATTATTGGAATGAAGTTATCTTGTCACTTATACTAAACTTTTGTAAAATACTTAATGTCACATTATTAAATAAATGTTTTCAAGAACAATGGATGTTTATACATAATTTAGTGGATATCAATTTCTCTATCTTAAAATTTATAATGAATCTTAACAATATTTATCCAATTAACACATATTTGAATTTTAAAAAAATTAAGGTGATTTTTTTTTTCAAATATTATTGTTTTGAGATGGTTATGTTATTTCAAATGAAGGTCGCGATAAGCTTTTTAATAGAATCCCTATATTATCATTGGTTGTGCATACACCAACATTTTTGTGAAAAAAACAAAGATATAGATGTGGTGAAGTTCGTTTTTTTTTTTAAAATTAATATTTAAAAAAGCCACTCAAGGAAAAATATTTAAAAAAATAGGTTTTGTCATATATTTTGTTGTCAAACTAATCTTACAAAAAACGACATGTATACAGAACGTTCATGCAGGTTCAAAATTTATTCTTCCTTGAGTGATTTGACATGAAATAACCCTAATGTCGGTACCAATTTTTATTTAAATTAAAAGCGAATGGATGTTATGTATATATATATATATATATATATATATATATATATATATATATATATATATATATATATATATTTATGTTGTTTTATTATATATACTTATTTTTTATTCGTGATTTTATTATATAACATCACATCTTTTTATTGAAATATGCCTACATTCAGTTTAATATTTAACGGCCTTGCCAGCCATTTATGAGTAAACAATAAACTAGACGAGGAAAACCTGAGGAGAGCTATCATAATAAAATTCGTTTGAAGGCTTTGACCATTTCTCTTAAATAAATAATAAATAATAATCAAGGTTAGTGTATTCTTCCTCCTACAGAGATCACCAGTTTATCACGACTTCGCTGGTATCAGCTGATTCCTATCTGTCTCTAATAAGGATATCGAAGTCTCCTGATAAGCTTATTCTCATTATTCTTATATTTAGGTAGAAGAGAAAAGTAAGGTAGGTACTTTGCCGGGGGGAAAATGGCGTGTTAAAAGAACATTTGTCACTTGTAATAGTTAATGTAAAAAAACTTACTCTGTTTGATTGCTTAGTTACATACATATGATATATGATATTTATTATCAAAGGCTTATGCGGATGAAAAGTTGAAGGGTTCGAAGATAAGAGCGCCATACATAAATTAGTATTCCAACCATCAGTTCATTATTATAATATAATATAATTATTATTTGAGTGATTTATTGAATTTTTTGAAGTAAACAAACTTTTTAAAGTTTTTAAGTGTGAGGTTAATAATGGTTCCCTTCATAAAATATTGGTGAGATAGTAAAATGTTTTCCGTTTTTTAAAGTCTCTTTATAACCAACTTCGTATATAATTTTTTCTCCATTCGCAGCTATAATGGTGAAAACAGGATAGTAATAATAGTTTTTCCGTTTTAAGTTAAAATTGGGCTGTGTTTGTGGTAGACGGACAACACTCCAATTATTTTAAATTTCAATTAATTTAAACATGTAGAATGACGAAATTCGGTACTTTTTCTTTAACGGGGGAAGTGGCTCTTTCATATATTTGGTTATCACCCATTATTACCTTATAAATTAATTGATATATTAAAATTGGTTTATAATTACATCAACAGTTTATTTCTAGTGGAGGCCAGTATTCTTTAGTTCCGCATATTTCTTCGAAAGTAAACAAAGCCCTCACGTTCTATTGTTGTGATAAAGTTTAGGAATACACTGAATATGAAGCAGTTTTTTTTTTGGTGGGGGTTCCTCTTTTCCTCGCCGTTAAGGCTATACAGGTTTTTCCCGGGCCAGGGAGTGTGAGCGGGGATTTAAAAGACTCCCCCGGCACCGGGACGCGAACTCGTGACTATTTTTGTATCATTGAGTCATAAATCAGGCAACGGCGGTGCAGTGCACACGCTTTAGCCCATTCGCCCACCCCGCCCACCAAAATGAAACAGTTAATAAGATATAATAAAATAATTATTTCTTATATTATTGTAAGCAACTGAAATAATTGAACCCTCTCTCCTCTCCTCTTAAAAGGAAAGTACCCGAAATTATTTTAAGTTATGAATTTTTTTTTTTTTTTTTGTTTTTGCTATTTTCGTTTTTTTCCGACATAAAGAGTGCACCGCGGCCTGAAGAAGGCCTATTGGTGCCTGTCAACAAGTTTTTGATAGTGAACTAATGGACTATAATGAAAATAATGTCAATTTCAGACATGCGCAAAGGATGTACTCATCAGTTCTTCTTCTCTGGTTTCATCCAGTTACACTGATTAGTTAAAAAAGTTCTTTCATCCAGAGCCTTTTTAGTTTCCTCCAAGTATTCTTAGACTTGTCAGCTGTAGCTATATCTGTTATTAGTGTGATTTTGTGTCCGTGTAAATTACTTTGAAATAGCTAGTAACGAGTCCTTGTTAATAAACTGATAGTGGTCAGTAGTCAGTAAATTGGATCTTCAGGAGAGTCAATTTTCTTTTGTAATAGCTTTACGTTGCTGAGGTTCTTGTACAGATTTTTTTATGCATATATGGTTTTTGAGACCGACTTTACCTTTGCCAATGTTGGTAAAACGTTATCAAGCGTACTTTCAAGACAATAGAGGTAGCGTTTAATTATAGTGCATTGCGTAGCTTATTAAGGAGAGGAGAAAAAAACCCTGTTTGTTTTGTGCAGACGAATACCAGACAGACCTTTCGACTAAGATAAACAGTTGGCTCGGCTTATCCTTGCACCAAGAGCGGAATGTTGGCATAGCCGTTGGACCTTGACAGGAGTGCAACCTTAGCACGCCCCATCAATGAAAATAAACTTTGGCAAAAGGGCTTCTCGCTCAACCGTCACGCTACAGTTTGTTTATTATCTCGTGATAAGATATTCTTATCGCGACGTTACCAATATCGCACCTTCAAGGACTGGCAAATATGAGCTACATTACATTATTTACTGCCTATTTATTGGCGATACCGAAATTTAATGCGTTTACATGTTTATATTACCTAATTCCTTAGCAGTTGTTTACATGTGTTATCGATTTAACCAAGTATTTACTTTCCTACCTATACTAGGTAAGGAAAGTATTGCAATCGGGTCAAATTTCCGATATGCGGTTTTCGACGGATCTATACGTTTCATAGCCCCCTTAGTTTTTTGAAAGGTAATGAAATTCCTTAAAAAAACTATACAGATAGATAGATAGATAGATAGATATTACATATCATTTTACAATATGGTTTTACAAATTTACATACCATTACATATCATTTAAGTATAAATAAACTTTACAATATTTTCCGTTTATAATGGGTTTTACAAAGCGCGAAAAACAATAAAAGTTAAAAACATAAAACGATTACTGCATGATAATTAAATAAACCTGTTACTATGGTAGAACAATAAAAAATAAAAATATGTATATATACAAACAAAATATTACTTTTAACATAAACTAAAAACAAACACTTAATATAACGGGCTATGATCAACAATTTTGTGAATGTACTTTTTGTACTCCCATCATATAATAGTAAACTTTGTTTACTTTATCTATACAGTCGATATTCAATATGGTTTCGATGTTGTGGTTATCAGAAGATTCTGAGATGAAGTTATGGAGGAATTTTTGTCTATATTCATTGTATACTGGGCAGTGAAGGAGAATGTGATGTAGACTATTGTGGATAAATTGACTGCATAATATACAAATTTCTTGAGACTCAATCGAAAAAATTGTGGTTTTTGCATAAATTCTGATTTGTTCTGGATTTGCAACTCTTAATTGACTAACACATCTCAATTTCTTTATATGAACTTTAAATGTAAGGTACGCTTCGGGCTCGGGAGCATTATAACTGCATAACATTCCGTATAAAGGGTAGTTAGTGGAGTTTAAAGTTCTTTGAATGTCGGCTGAGAAATAATAGTTCTGTGCTTTTTCAAGGATGTCGTCTTTGTATCGAAGAAGTCCGTTTGTGTGGTGAACAGAAAGCTCTTCTGCAAAGGCATTAAGCTCGGCTATTACTCTAAATTGAGACACCCAATTGAAGTCTATGTCAGGCTTATCCTTATCTAAAGATTTAAGTCTGTTAAAACAAAGTTTTGGGAGTCGCTCTTCTGGCATGAACTCGAGCTTGGTCCATAGATTTATCATCTTTTTTATCGCTTTCATGCTTAATGATTCTCTTCCTGTTTCGAGGCGGACTATGTAGTTTGGAGTATTTCTGGGCCAACCAAACAGTTGCTTTAAATATTTAAGTTGGACCGTTTCGATTACATCAAGATAATTGGGCTCCATATTTCAGAAGCATAAAGCAATGTTGATGAGACCATGGAGTCAAATAACAATTTTTTACTTTCCCAGGAGTCACTTTTCCCTTTTTTTAGTATTTCTATGACTCTCGCAGATGCCACTGATGACTTTTGAGTAAAATGCTCACACTAAAAAACTATATAAAAATCGTTAATTTTGGACAACTATTAACGAAGTTGCAGCTATTCAATTTCCAATGTAAGATTGCGGGTTCATATCCCGCTGTCAGAAAGGGGTGAATGGGAGAAAAAATATGACTTAGTGAAAGTAAGAAAATCTGTTGTCCGCATCACACAAGCTTAACTATTTCCTCTACTTTTAACAGAAATTATTGTTTGACAATATTAAGCAATGGCAAAAAGTTTTTGATCAGCTATATTAGAGAGTGTTGAAATTTTTACACTGATCTACCTTAAGCCGTTTTACATTGCTTTAGTTTATCAAATAAATCGTGCTCAAATCTTTTCTTTGATCAATTATCAGGAAAATAAATCTAGTTCATTTTTTTTTTTTGTTTCTTCATGAACATATGTAATGATATTGAAACTTTTCTGAAGTAGGTAGGAAAGTCGTGTGAGAGAACACTTCACATTTTTATTTTAACATTTTTGGATCGATTTGATGTATTTACTTTCTTACCTTAATATTTAAAAATGAAAAACTTTTTTTAAAAATATTTCTTTACTTAATTTCAATATTTTAAGAGCAAAGATCTATTAGGTAAGATAACATACCTCTTGACAGTTTATATCAATTTCTCAATATTGCCCCAAAAGTTTTAAATGCGTGCAATGATCCTACTACTCCCACGATTTGTACTCCCATTTTAGTGATTAAAAAAAAAAAATTTTTGACTCATAATACTTTTTGTTTGTGACAGATTACAAATCAAACATCAAAACATGTCTCAGGGACAATAATTATATTGATAAATGAAAACTTTCACACCGTATATGCAAAAAAAATAAAATAAAATTAACAAAAGTAAAATAATATCTAAATAATAATAAATAAAAACTATATACAATAAAAAAAAACAACCTAAATACAAGTAAATTAAAAACATAAAAAGAGTCACACCTATATCTATTAATTAATTTTAAAAATCCGTTTACTGTAATACATTCCTCAAACATTTTTCTTTAGTAGGTTATTGATCTACAAAACTGTAATGTTTTTTTTTCTATTTTTACTACAACCCTTATTAATATTTTCCCGCCTTAACTAGCCTTATCCATCTCTGTCTGTCTTGAGCTAGTCCTTTACTGTTGTCTGCATGCGCCTTAGGGTAGATTCTGTCTCAGCTATGAAAGTTATGTATTTATGTTGGCAGGGCAATGCAAGGATATATATTGACATACATGATAAAAAAAAAAAAATGGATAGTCTTGGATTTCATCGTACTGCGGAATTAAGGAAAATGAATAAGTGTACCAACCACTTGGCACGAAAAGAAACAACTAAACTAAGCGGTGTGTTCATTAAAGACTGGTTGCGTAAATCTAATAGATTCGTAATAGATTATTTATTTATATTTACTACAATCGTGACTGTTTAACAACCTTGGGTTATTTTTACTATTTAACTATTTTACTATTTAGCGATTCAGCTGTGATCTATCCATCTGGTGTTCGGCCTTCCACGTGGTCTTTTGTCTACTTTTGAGGCATTGATTTGTGTCGCGGCTTCCTGATGGATTGCTCCGGATTACATGCCCTTCCCATCTGACCTCCTTGCCTTCATATCGTATAATATTGATAGACTAGTTTCTGTTGGGAGTTCTTATTGATCCTTCTCCATCCGTTAGTACTATACCATCCCACTCTACTATTGGTACTATTCCGGATCGCTTATTGTGCGTAGGATTTCGGAACCTATTGGGATCATATAACTGTTTTCGATAGCTATTAGCAAGAAGAATATTTTGTAGTTGGTTTTGTAAATTTCATAAGTATTTATAGTTCTAAAAATAAGAACTTCCGTTGTTTTCCTTGTAACTATTTATTTAAAAAAAAAAGCCAATGTTCTCACGAAAAATGTGAACACAGCCCCAAAATGGCGTTTTTGGTCACTGAGAATCAACATTTTGTTTAATTTCGTCATAATTGGCCTTTCATGAAAGCTGAATAGTCAGAAAATTATAAAACAAGAAACAAAATTAAAAAATAATTGCTTTAAGCAATGAAACACACCAGTAAAGTCAATTTAATAATAAAAAAAATGATGTTCAAAAATAAGCGTCGTTTGTAATTAAACGGCCAACAATAACGAAAAACGTCCTTAAATAAAACATCTGAATAATATTTTTATTATTTCTCTTAAAATAATAATTTTTATTATTTTACTTGTTTATTTCTCTTTCTATAACACTTATAACTTTTTGTTACGTATATACTTTATTTTACTTACATATAACTTTACTTTTAATTTTGTTTCATGTTTTATTATTCTCTGACTATCCAGCTTTAATAAAAAGGCCAATTATGACGAAATTAAACCAAATGCTGATTCTCAGTGGCCAATCCGCCATCTTAAGACGCCGTTTTATCATTTTATTTTATTAAAATATTTTTTATCTTATTTTATTAATGATATTGTTATGAGTGTTATAAAATAAAAATACATAATACATCCAGTAAATGTGAAAACATAATAGGGTGACATGATAACACTTGTTGAGAAATCACTCCTGGTAGTACTCTATTAATATGTTTACGTTATGAGATCACTGTGCAATCTTCTTTTCTGACGCTTCGGTGCGTTATCAGAGAAATTAAAGAGAAAGTTAGAAACGAGAGGGTTGGGATAGTTCTAATGTTTATTATGGAACGATGTCTATCTATATTGGACCGATTTTATTTGTCAAAAAGTAAGGAGCATTGAGGATTTTTGATTGTAAAGATTGGATATGAGAGAAATTCGATAGTTTAGTTGACCACACCATAGCTCAATTCCAAACACCTTATTATAATCATGTATACGAGTCTTCTGTAATTAATTCAAAGCTTATTTTGTTTATCTAGTAGTAAATGTTGAAGTATTCGGAAACGTTGAACGGTTTCTTGTCGTTTCATTCTGGTATGTGGATTCCAAGTTAGAAGTTGGTCCAGGTAAAATCTCAGGTATCGGATTTCTTCAACAGACATAAGTGAGGTATTGTTAAAGGACACTGTATGACAGGAAGTTATAGGCTTATGACGAAGGGTAATTTTATGTGTTTCATTTTAATTCCCTAGTTGTGGCATCATGCTTCAATTTTAATTTTTATTTTTATTTATATTTCTTACCCTGACTGCAACCTGTAACTGACCTCGGAACTACATCATTTATAATGAGCAGTTTCTCCACAAATATTTTTGTAATTTCGTTAATAAGAATCAAATGTATTAAAAACAAATATGTTTTAAACGTGCAAATTTCCAGATTGTTTTTCGGATTCCGTGGAAGGGGCTGTTATGTCCCCTTTTATTTGTATTTTGACAATATTGATATATAAGTTTTATCAACATTTTCAAGACACATTCGGTATCTTTTCCTTGTCAAGACAGATTGACTGCATTACTGTCTTGATAAATCAATAAACTTATAATTTATATTTAATGTAATTGGTGTTTATATTTATTAATGTTTAATATTTATTTTCTTTTTTTTTTAGGTAAGTATCTGTTACTGTATTCGACTGTCATTCGTGAATACCTACTGTTAGACCTTGTCAGTAAGTGTAGCCAAAATAACTTTAATTTGATTTAATATTATAATTTAAATATATTTATTTATTGATTACATATATATATATATATATATATATATATATATATATATAGACAATGTTATTTATTACAAATATAACTCTGATTTTATATGAGATATTAGACATAAATTGGATGACGAATTGCATTATTGCTAACAATATAATGTGAAAAATCCCTAATTTCTGCATTTTTTATTTTTTTTAAACATTAATACTTAAGTATTTATTAAGGATACAAAAAAGTTCAGTTGATTTAGAAAATATTATTTTAGATTTCCTGAACTATAAAATAATAAATAAATGCTACTGATTAACATTCGGACGGTTTAACTATTATTCATTGATTATTATTCAACCGCGTTTAAAACATATATAAATCCAATTTGTTGTATGTAATTTCTAAATCTGGGTTCGTTACCAAACTGGCCAACATATGTCGTGTTTTTTTCTTTTTTGTAAAGATTGTAGCTCATTATTTTACAATAAGAATAGCTAATATTTCTTTTATCAAATTTTAAATGATAAAGATACTTCATTTTCGGTATTCCTCTAATAAATTTAATTTAAATTTAAAAAATAAAATCTAAGGTTACTTGGCATTTATAGATAGCGTACATTAAATACTTTACATTTTTATTTAAAGTACATGTTAGCAATGTTCGGAAAACACTCCCTTTTTTCAGATCATTAATTTATATTATAAGAGTATACGATATATTTTATTGAAATGATTGATTGTATTGTAAAAAACATTTTATAATTATTTAATAACTGTATCTAGGTAAATAAAATAGTTGCAATCTAATCAAACTTGTTTACAAATATAAATATCAATACGTACTATTATTGAACAAAAGAAATATTATTAGTTATATATGCTGAACACATCTGACTCAGTTCTTGGCCAATAGCACTTTTCTATCCAAATTAGGTTAATTATATTCAGGTTTGTAATTTAAATATTCATTCCATTAACAGGATCGTTTTTGTATCGCTGCAGGTTTATCAATATCTATAATCTATCGGTTACTGTTTCTTCCATTCTTTGTAATGAATAAATAATTTAATGAGTCGTATTAAATTTTAGTTGCATTCAAAAACAAAGCGAGGGTTGAAACATATAAGAGATCTGATGAACTATTTTTATTTTATAGTTTTTAAAATATCAACTAAAATCATTTTAATTATTTATCTTTGTTATCATAGTTTATGAACATTAAATTCGTTTTTTGTAGTGTATCCCTTGATTTTTATTGATATAGAATTGATAGAAGCTTTTACTAATCTATGGTTGAAAACAAAAATAGATAAAAATGGAAATTATAAATTTAATGATAAGTTTTGACAAAAAACAAAACAAACTTGTGCATAAAAATCACAATAAACACTAGAAAACAGTTATTTATTGAATGTTGACGTTCCAGCGTCTTTTCACGTAATTTATTCTTATATATTATATCTTTTTATATGAGGATTTTTATACCTCTTTTTCTTATTTGTTTTAATTTTACTTCTTATCATTATTATTATCATCTTACTGTTTTAGTTTCATGCTATTCAGTTTCAATATATAATTTTTTTTTTTAAATCATTAATATTTCTGTTCTATTCTATTCGTATGGAGGAATTAAAATAAGGTTTGATCACAGAATCTTAAGTTTCTACTCGCATTTGAGGGAGAAATTAAAATATGTTTTGTTCTCAGAATCTTAAGTTCTACTCGCATTTGGCTTTTTTATATGGCAAGAAACAAATTTGGTGCCTTGTTTATAAGTTAAAAATAGGTAAAAAAATAAATAATTAATAATAATAATTAAAAAAGTAAAATAAAATCTATGTGACGGGTACATCACTACACACTGGGCATATGTCGGGCATACTATCTGATTAAACCTATTTCAATAAAAACTTTCAATATTGATTGGGTTTTAATTTAATGGCTCCTGATCACTTTCTTCGAATTCCGTTTTCTACTTTCGCTTTCCCAGCCATAAATACATTTTCTACAAATAGATACACTTATATTTTAAAAACGGATCGTTTGATTTTGTAAAAGTGAAGAATTCTATCTGCTGTATAAAGCCTCTTACATAGAAGAAAAGATATTTTTTTAGCTTTTCATTTCCTTCTATATTTCAAAAAAGATTTATTCGATTTGGCCTAACGTTTGGGGAAATCCGGTAAATGGTGTGCAATTGTTATTGTATCGATTTATTCAAATTCTATTTACAATTAAATTAAATATTCCTGATTGTTGTGAATATAATAGCTGTGAACAATGGAAAAGAGATTTTTTTTTTGTCTTCAATTTTTCATCCGCACCTTTCATGGTAGTGACAATCAGCAGATTGGTGGTCATGTAGAAAATGGCATGATAGGTATGACAAAGAATTTAACCCAGCGGCACCTCTTCCCTGATTTGTTTACATCCTAAAATCAGGAAAGGAGATCTCTCATCCAGCTCCTTTTCAGTCGCCTCCTGATGAGCATTTCAGCCGTGGCCATGTCATTGATACATTCATTCTGTCCTTATAAGTTGACCATATCTACAGACCTGATGAGAAATATTCATGTCTGCCAACATATAGCCACTGGAATAAAAAATGGCGGCCAGGTGAAGATAGCTAGAGACCCTATATAGTTAGAAAACTTATATAGAGAGAGGGCTTATACTTATAGGAAGCTACCAACACTTTAAATTTATATTATTTACTGTCTTAAGACATGAAATAGATGTAGATGGGAGGTGGATTCTTTATAGCAATAGATGGTGGATTAGTAGAAGATGTTTGGCATTGGTCGTTATTATTAGAAAGAACCTGGAAACTATTGCTAGTTGTTACCACTACTTCCTGTTTTTTCTGTTTCCTCGGATCCCTTTTTTCAGTAATGTTTCGTTTTCTGCCTGTTACCAGTTCCCATGCTCCTCTTTCGTTGCCTGCGCACGGGGGATTGTCATAGCAGTCCATTCGAGCCGTAGCTTGGGTTGTCTCGGCCTCCTTCGTAACAGCGGCTGATTCCGCCTCACTCATAGGTACTTTGAACCTAAGCTTCAATGTTTTAGTTCGCCTGGTAATTTAGGTAAAAATAACTCTTAATCTCACAGTTATTTCCAAAAAAATTTTAAACGATAGCAATTTTAAGTTTTATAATTGGCAAGTACCATATGATTATTTAGTTTTGAAAAACCTTAAGGAATTGTGAGGGTTGATACTGAAATAGTCCGATGTAGATTTTTCTAAATTTTGTTCACTTTTGCTCAAGCGTTTTTTTAAACTAGACTGTACTTCTATAACGACTTCTCTCGATTTTATTTTCAATCGGCTAGTCCTTGAACAATGCGTAATTATGGAACCAATAAAAAATTTAGCCACATCATCATTCATAAAATAATTGTAAAATCTCGATTGGCATGCTGCTTTACCTCGATCATCATCTTAAATCATATCATGAGATCATCATTATGTAATCAGTTTAAAAAAAAGTTTAAGACGGTTTCAATCTTAAATTGTACGATCCATGATCTTTTCGTATACAACCATTTAAATATGTCATTGATCCGTCTTTCTTCTATTCTCACTTCCCTCTCCTCTCCTCTAACCGCCTATCCAATCTATAATGGAAGGCGAAGGCTATTGTACTATTGATCTAGATTGGTCTAGACAGCTAAGGAGGGCAGTGATAGAGCGCTGGACTGCTCTCAGAACCGGAGGAACTGGAAAACTTCTGGGCGCCATTTGGGACAGCCATTATATTTTAGCACAAGCGTTTTCAAACATACAATCATGCTTCTGTGCTAATTTATCATCGTGTATTAGTATTACCGGAATAATTCTGAACCCACTTTCCAGCCCACTTTACCAGATTTATGTATTGGGTAATATTCATTAAGAATGAAATGTTATCTGGGGTTTTATTCGGAGGGTACGGATAGAGTTAACATTTGCTGTTATTAATCTGAAAATTAGGCTTGTAACAACAGTTACGTAAAGGATTTATACAGATGATTTGACGTGTCTCAAAAAATGTTCCGTACTTTGAGAATTTAAGGTAATGATTTAATGTTGTAAAAATAATTTCCTTTTTTCACATAATTCCTAGAGCCCTCAACCTGTATCCTTTAACTGAATTCTACAGGTCAAAAGTTTTGTGTATTCCAAAAGATAGAAGGGGATTTAGAACGTAAGTAGAACGTGAAATAGAAATGTTATCAAAACACCTAGTGAAGAGATGAAAAGCTTGTTATGTTTAGTTTATTTTAAAACTACGATTCAGACTGGTTTAGCTTCAAACGACTAAAAACATTTATATTAAGCTATTTTAGGAATGTTTGTAACAATCCTCTTTTGAGTTCCTGTTTTTGATAATTATCGCAAACCATAAAGAATGGTGTCAAAACAATGGAGATTTAAAATAAATTCTGCCAAATCACTTTTAACTACATTTAACTGGGAGCAGATAAGAAATACTCCGACGAGTGAGAACTTTCACTTGTAACTATCACCAAGCAGGAACTCATTCTACACAATATCCTTATGATAAAACAATATCCTTCATGGTGGACTGCTAAGATAAGAATCAAAATTCACATTATAGTGCGGACGCTAGACGAGACAAAGAACGGTGGTCTATAGACCGTGCTCGAGATCGTCTATAGACAAATCGCGTAACATGGTCTACTAGAGTGTACTAGGCTTAAGTAGTTTACACTATTTTAAGTTATCTTATGACCAACACCCCTGGCCATCTTTTACTTATTGGATATTTTTGCGTACTGTTACATTTTCACTGCTTCCCACCCCAAGCACAATTTATTTCATTATAGATAAAATATTGTCGGCATGTTTTATGACTAGCAATTCCATCCATGGTCATATAGCAGTCTAATATGGACAACCGTCCTTACTGGTAGTATTATTGAAAAATTCCTGACATTCTCCCCTTTTCATGAATCTATTTCCAGCTGGCTAGCTCCTCGTCACTTCTTGCCCGTAGATGAGCTCTGTGGTTTAGGGGAGAGGGGTGGCGACTGGTGGTCCTCTGAGTTGGCTAGGCATCTATTTGCCTGACCCGATTCCCTTCCATCATAATGCTCGGCGTTTGTCAGTCTTGGGCCCGCAGGAATATATTTATGAGGCTTTCTACCCCTTGCAGAAATATCTGTAAGTACTCACAATAATCAGATGCGGCTTCTAGAAATGGATATTTAATTAATTAGTTTATGTGCTTGACCTTTTATTATATTTATCCTTCACCTTTGTCTAAAAGCCGCAAAAAAAAACTATTTAAAAATTAATGAAATCTTTTTATTGAACATGGGTGAGTATTATGTTTTCAATTGCGATCTATTGGCAAAAGTTTGTAGAGAAATGGGGATATTTCATTATTACTTGTTATCTTTTTCGGTTTTCTATTAATGGAGAGAAGATTTGGATTTCTCATGCCTTTGTTCGGAAAATACGTGGAAGTGAAACAAAGGCATGCTGTATTGATCCGTATGATAGTTTCATTGTATTTAAATTTAAAAGTTACCTTAATTGAATTATGGGAACAGTCAAATTGGCTTCTTCCGTTTGTATTTATACGGCTGCTTCTTAAGTAAAGCAGACTAGAAAATTTATGAGGCACTTCATCACAATACTTTGGTGAAAATGGAAGTATTAATGGGGTATCTGACTCGTCCCCCTATGTTCGTAACCGATCCGATGGTCTGTCGGTTTTTGGGCATTAATCAAAACGAGCTTCCGGAAAGCGCCTCATTAGAGCTGGTATTGAGACCTCACAAATATTCATTTTGTTTTTTTTCTTATATATATATTTTTTATATAAATCTATAATTGTTTTTATATTTGTTCTACTTTAAAATGATAGTAGTAGAAACCAAAAAGGTTTTATAAAACTAGGTGTTTGGTTTTACGGCATTTGGGAAACGGTTTAATGCGGCCTAATGACATTAATTGTTATTTAAAAATAGCAGATTTTTAATCAGGCAGACTTTAATTTAGCATATCAATTTATTGACTAAGATAAAGTCAACTTTTTTTTATTGAAAGATAGCACAATCTTTTGCACTTAAGGAAGATATAGAATAAAATGTAGGCAATTTAAATTAAATCAATTTTCTTAAATACATTTTTACTTATGTACAATTTCCCACTCGCACTGAGTACAAAGTTTGTTCTCTCGCTTATTAAGGGTAAAGTAGGACTAAAGGAGATCCCGTCACTTAAAATGAATACCATTGGGGATGGGAGAGAACTTTGTAGGCCATAACCAGAACAGAAATGTGAATAGATATTTACAAAAGTTATGAAATCTATTTGTAATATTTTACTATTTTTCTTTTTGAATCTTCTAGGTATTTTCTCACGATTTAGGAAAGAATTTCTAAACAGTATTTATATGTTTTAAATACTAAATAAAAGTTTTGAGTTGATAAGGGATAGCGTTCAAACTTTTTTTTTATTCGCTCACAGCTTGAGACCGCTCCTGGGTCAAAGGAGGTAGATCAATATTCCACACTTCTAGGCTCTCCCTCGTCGCTCCCTCTATATAAAATTTATTCCTTTTTTTTATTCATAACCCTCTCTTCTCAACTGAATAATTTACCTTTCAAGACAGTTGGAAAGATAATCTTGAATGCCATAAATATAAATATATGCAAATAAATGATGATAGTTTTATTTTTGCTGGAGTGATTTTACTGAAGACGTTTATCTGGCTTTCTTTATTGATCTCCGTATATGCAAATACTTTTGCTGTTGAAGGATTTTATAACATCATTTTGTAAATAGGCCTTATTTGAATAAATAAATTTTAGTTCCTGATGAAATATTTTGTATGATGTAAAGTTTTTAAGGATTGTAACTGTGACAAAGAAATGA
The DNA here is from genome assembly GCA_928085145.1 of Nezara viridula. NCBI lineage: Eukaryota > Metazoa > Arthropoda > Insecta > Hemiptera > Pentatomidae > Nezara > Nezara viridula. The sequence continues at coordinate 219,143,628 of OV725077.1, read as the reverse complement.
ATCCTGACATTCAATATTCTTTCGTTTTTGGGAGTAACAAAGACATAAAATGAGGGATAAAAAGAAATTTTGTGGATTTTGTTAAAGTGAATTAAGATCATATTTGGTTTTCTCACATTAACTAGATTCCTATAAAAAACGCCATATATTTCCCCAAAATATACCTTACCTGTTAATGCCTCTGATGTATCCACCATATAGAGGCGAAGGATAAGATGGTTGGTTCACGTGCAAAGAATGGAACATAGCAGTCTCCCTGAAATGATGATGGAGGGACAACACAGGTGGAAGAAGAAAGAGTTCGTTGGCTGGAAGATGTCTCAAACAATCGTAGATGACTTTAACATTTTTAGTCGGGCAGAGAGGGGCGGCCGAAGACAGATCAGTTTGGAGAAAGATAATCGTGGAGTCGAAGGTTCAGCATCGACCATAGCTCCCCTGAATGATGATGACCTCTGTTAATAGTCTTATGGAATGACCCCGTAACCTGCAACGCAATCATTCAAATGATGTTATAAATGCAGAGTTTAATTACGCAGTCCTAATGTTTATGCATAGCTACGTCATTGTTTCCTGATCCATCAATATTGCTGCTGGATAAATCACTAACATCAAACATTTAATTAATTACCTTAACATGTACTTAATTATTAACAGAATTGTGTAAAAAGTATTCTGTCAATCTATGAAATGGATTTAATGTACAACTACTCTTAACTGTGTTGCATATGTGTCCATTTTTTAAATGCATTCATATAAAAATCGATTAGTAAAATACTAAAATCTACCTCATTCAATGCAATAATATTCTAACATAAATAAATGCGTTATATTATTATTATGTGCCATATATAAGTATAAATATATATTTTTACCCTAAGAATGACATTTCAGGAATTAATTTGCCAAATACTTAGTTATAGATAGGCGACATTTTTAGTAGATCTCCACATGCATAATCTTTTGTAAGACTCGGTTGTTGAATGATGGGTACTAAGATTACATTGTCAAGTACATATGTCATCCTCGAATATACCCCGAAGCTTACTCTATTTCAGTCTTTGGGTCATGTTTCCCTATATTTCCAGATCTCTCGGGATGTATCCCTAGAGATCTGATACTTCGCAGCCAATCTCCCGAGAGATCTGGAAATATAGGGAAACATGACCCAAAGACTGAAATAGAGTAAGCTTCGGGGTATATTCGAGGATGACATATGTACTTGACAATGTAATCTTAGTACCCATCATTCAACAACCGAGTCTTACAAAAGATTATGCATGTGGAGATCTACTAAAAATGTCGCCTATCTATAACTAAGTATTTGGCAAATTAATTCCTGAAATGTCATTCTTAGGGTAAAAATATATATTTATACTTATATATGGCACATAATAATAATATAACGCATTTATTTATGTTAGAATATTATTGCATTGAATGAGGTAGATTTTAGTATTTTACTAATCGATTTTTATATGAATGCATTTAAAAAATGGACACATATGCAACACAGTTAAGAGTAGTTGTACATTAAATCCATTTCATAGATTGACAGAATACTTTTTACACAATTCTGTTAATAATTAAGTACATGTTAAGGTAATTAATTAAATGTTTGATGTTAGTGATTTATCCAGCAGCAATATTGATGGATCAGGAAACAATGACGTAGCTATGCATAAGCATTAGGACTGCGTAATTAAACTCTGCATTTATAACATCACTTGAATGATTGCGTTGCAGGTTACGGGGTCATTCCATAAGACTATTAACAGAGGTCATCATCATTCAGGGGAGCTATGGTCGATGCTGAACCTTCGACTCCACGATTATCTTTCTCCAAACTGATCTGTCTTCGGCCGCCCCTCTCTGCCCGACTAAAAATATTAAAGTCATCTACGATTGTTTGAGACATCTTCCAGCCAACGAACTCTTTCTTCTTCCACCTGTGTTGTCCCTCCATCATCATTTCAGGGAGACTGCTATGTTCCATTCTTTACGTTGGGACCAATATTTCCAGATCAGTTGGTAATCCTGAAATATTGGCTGCGAAGTATCAGATCTCTAGGGATACATTCGCACATCGACCTATTTTTCCTTTCATTATCTGGTGATAAATCTGATAGAAGTAAAGTTATCAATCATGGCTTAGTCAGTTTGGCCAGAGTATAATGGACTAAAACATAGGCTGTTTGCAGTACTTAAAATTAGTTATTTTAATTGTAAAACTTTTCCAAAATGTTCTAATTATCGCCGATTTGAAATATACAGGGTGTCCCATAGATAAAGGGAATATTCAAAGAGGTGATTGTAAACCTAAAGGACTGCCAAAAAAGTCCATGTAAACCATGGTTCGATTTTCTGAAGTTATGTTTTTTCAAGAAGTCAAAGCTAATTCACATTTTTTAAATTATTTTTTTATCCTCCTCCAAATACACGAGAAGTACCCCACTTAAAATTAAAAAGAGAAACTTCCTTGTTTGGTATATATTATATTGCGGTATATTACAAAATAAGTTGTGATTCGGATCTTTTTTAAAAAAAAACCTTGATATCATTTCTCCTAATAGAACGTGTGTTAGAAAACAACACACACAAAAAATTACAATAAATGATGTCAATGTTTTATTGTTTTTTCCTTCCATGGCTTGAGATGTTTTTTAATAAACTTCATCACAAAAATGTACATTTTATTTATTCAAAAAAATATTTAAAATATTGCTATTAGTAGAAAAAGGCCTTCTAATTCTCAATAATTAAAATACTTTATTTTAAATTTATCCAAATTTTCGTTTTTTCTGTTAAAGGAGTTTTATAAATCAGCTAATGTCTACCAGTAAATCCTCTAAAAGAATTTTTGTATATATATTTTTTTTGATATAAGTTTACAATATATTGTAAAATCAAATTTTATCCCTGAAGGTGTTTATAGAGGATGAAGATTTTAGTAATTGAGACTAAAAAGGCCTTTTTTCTACTGATACTTGTTAAAGTCTCTTTCCCAATATCAACTTTTATTGAAACTGCTATTTCAAACATTAGTATCTTAAGTGTTGATTCAGTAATAATGCTTATTACTCTCTTAAGTAGAAGAAGGAAATGTATAGTATCCGTTTTACTAATATTATTTCTGATCACCTATGACACCACCTTTCAATTTTATTTTTATTTATTAATTTTTTTTCTCTTATCAACGGGGTGGAGTAGCTCAGTAGTAGTGTAGCTTCCAATGCTAAATATCCCAAGTTCGATCCCCGGCTCATGACAGGAAATTTATTTATCTGATTCATTGGCCGTGGGGCGACTCTGTGTCGGCAGACCCTTCTGTGGCTCATCCAGCCTCTGTAAAGTGGGAAAACCTAACGGGGGTAAAGGGGGAATACCTAACGGTTGAGCGTGATATCGGTCAAATCACCTCTATGCAGAACCGTTGACATAGAAACAATGCTTTCTCTAAATAGTATTGATAGTGGTTCAGTATTTTTTTTTTTATCAATAATCTATCCTTCACCCAGCTCTTCTAATCTGATAACCTTTATTAATTTATATAATTATTAATTTCTTAATCTTTATTGAATTATTGTTGCTCTTGTATCGTTGGTTATACTCGAAGGAAAAAGTTAATTTTTATGTTTTATTACCCCTTTACTTATATTACTTAATATTAATATTCTTTTGACCTAATTTCGAGAATCCATCTTAAAGGTAAGAGTGAGAACTGAAACATAGGTACCCCAATCCAGTTAAATAATTGCCAAAATCCCAAGCAACATACAGACAACCCCTTCCGTGGGAGCCTCTTGAAGTACAGAGGTACTTTCACCATTATCTAAGAGGTCTTCATGTCTTCTCATCTATCCTCTTACCTCTCGATGTAACTCATCTGGGCTGATGAATGGTCTGTCCCAGTTAGAGTTGTTGCGTCAGGACTCCTTCGGTCCCTGGGAACGCGAGAAATGCCAACACAGTTCACTGCGGATTGTCCTCCTTTTCAGCGTTAGAGGGGACAGTAATGACAAAAGTGATAAATTGAAAGTAATTACATGAAGTCACATATATATTGAGCGAGGTATCCTTCTTTATAATAAATTCTTAGTAATCCATTATCTCGTATATAAAATATAAACCCTCCTTCCATTACTTACTTTACCCTCTCGAACACTCGCCTTAGAGCCTTTGCTTCTAAATATACTTTTATTATAATCTTCTATAGCTAAGGAAAATATCTTTCCAGACTTAACATAAAACTACATTTGTGTGGTTCGACAAATTATATTGTACATTATCTTAGACTTAACCTTTGTCAGATGGATGACTGTGAGTTAAGCGATTTTGAATAAATACTCCTAACAATCCATTCGAAATACTCTCTCTTTTTTCAAATTCTCAAAACTGAAACTATAAGCATACATTGTTAAAACCTAAGCTATACCTGTTAAAACGAACTTGAGCCCCTCCTACGTTGCTGTGGAGAGGGCTTGGCCCTCTGCAACCCATTGTAATTGTATGAACTTCATAAACTTATCGATCGTGGACTGTATCTACTAGCAGGTGTAGAATTTGTTTAAGGGTGTCCAATTCATAAACTTACCTAAACTGTAAAAGAAATAATCTATTGAAATATGATACTCTTTTAGTTTAAAATATTTTGTGTGCCTTACACTTTTTATTTATTAAGAAGAGTATGAAAAAACTCAATACCTGCCTGAGATGGTAATTTGTTATATAAGGATAAATTATATATTGCATATTGGCACATAGGATATATTCCAAACAATATCGCCACACTCCCAGGCCCCTCAACAGGTGATCGTATAGTTTGGCATCCCTCTCTCTCCCCCCCCCAATAATTTTCGTAAGTCAGCGCCTATGTCCATAGACAAAGCAGCTTGTTGCTTTGTATGCTTACATAATGAAGCTAGATCTATCTTCGGTTTATTTTATGAACTCATTAACACATATTAGCTCAGTACTTTTTAGCACCGTGCATACGTATTTGGTGAAACTAGAATTTAATTTATTTAGAATTAAAATAACACGAATCAATTAAATGTAGGTCAAAGATAAACTAAAGTAATTTACAGGCGTTGATGACGTTAGAGGTTTTTATCGCCTCCAAGCCCCAAAACACAACAACAATCAATTATTTTCTGTAATGTACAAATGACGAATTTTAATAATGCGGACGAATGTGTGTTGTTACATTTCATAAATTTATATTTCAAAGTACTTGATAAATTTTTTCTCTGAAAAATCAGACCTCCCAACATAACTATATCCGCTTTATAAACGCTGAAAAACATCTGCCTCTCTCCCCTTCAAAATGCTGTATTGAATAAATAATTATTTCACTGATTCGTATCATCTGCTACTTTAGATAAAAAGATCAATGGCATAACTTAAAATTTTCAAGTTCGCAAAATTTGCCTAATGTGTAGTTCGAAACCTACTATTAGGTTTAGCCATGCCTATTCTGCTCTCGAATTGTTAGTAAATTTAATCTAGTTTAATAATATATTGATTGTTTTTTTTTTATCGAAAACGTGCTCCTCTCACGGTTCAAATGGGGAAGAATCGAAATAAATGTTAAAATAGAGCATTTTTTCGGATATTCAAATGTGATGCCAAGGTCGGAAATTTTGGTTTTGCATCTCAGTCACATCCAGTGTATGAAAAAATCGAAACCTTCTTTCGATCCCTTGATGCAATTTAATCAAACTGATTCACACAGAAATTCTATCAGGCTGATAAGAGATATGGTTACAGAGATATCCTCTGTTGTTTTAGCCCATACATAAATTAGGTATGTCCATAAATACGAGTAGGGTTCCATGTCCAAGAAACTAGAGGTGGATGAGAGTTCGCTGAAATAATCTAAATCAAGGGAATAGATGCCTGCTGGTTGCTCGTCTTTCCGATTTCACTACTTAGTTCTTGTAGTTTAAACAGCATCGCGTTAATATAGGCGGTTCGCTGTGTAGAGATTTATATGCTAGGAGTAGAGTATGCTGTTTGCCGATTAGGGCTTGGTTATGTAATCTACATAAATACATATTCAGCAGGGTCAACATGGTTTTCAAGTTGGAAGCCCTCTACGGAACATTATGTCATTCTCCTCGCATGATTTCCATTTAATTTGCAATCCAATTGTTCCCTACTGTTAAAATACTCCTTATTCATTAGATTTCTATGTTAAAAACAAAAGCAAAAAAAAAGTTGGGATTAATTCATCCATTGTAGATTAATCGGGTATCTAAATAAGAATCAAGTGTACTGACTCGAAAACACTCTAAACGACTTGGTAGAAACGACAGTACATATATGTAAATCAGTAACAATTTGTTTATATAATTCCTTAGGACGTTACTTCAGTTGTATTATTAATTTAAACTTATTTTTAATTGTCATGTTATTCTTATTGGCTAGCTGTTGGACTAGTCGGAGACAAACTTGCAGCTGCCATACTAGTCCGATGGCACGGTGACCTATATTACTCCAGGACTTACTTCAGAGGTTCGCATGACGTAACATACACTCCTCTCACTCTCACTTTCCCGAGAGTAGGCAGCTGTTTCGGGGTCAGTTGAAATACAGCTTTCGATTTGGGTTAGTGCTTATGGTATGCCTTTATTAGTATCGATCTAGTTGGATCGGATAGAACGCCAGTTTTTTGGATGAGGATAGTTGAAACACAAATTAGTAGAAAAGTACTTTAGTAATCATCTCAATAAGAGTGCGGGTAAAACGGGTGAGGCCTGTAGCACCAAGCCTTCCAGACACATGTTAGATAAATAAATAAAATACTATAAAATACTATAAATAAATAAAATACTATACTAAAATACTATAGTGGATGAAGTATTCGAGGAATAAGCAAAATTAAGAAATAATTATCATAAATATTTTAAAATTTATTAATTTATGAAATTTAAATTATATAAATTTAATAAATATATTATCTTTAAAGGTAAAGTAAAATCACACAAATATATTATTGGATGCTATTATCCATAGTTTAAGAAAAACTATCTATGTTAAGAAAAAAGTTTCCTATTTTTCAATGTCCTTTGATGTCACCAAATTCACAAAATTAAAATGAAATAGATCACATCATATTTCATGAATTTCCTACGCATTCTCTTAAACATATTCAAATTATTTTTTTGTTTGGATTTTCTGGAATTTCTTCTTAACTTATGTTTTATTAGTTTAAAAACACATTAATAAATTTGGATAATGTTACGTCTGTATTTATCTTCTATATATAAAAAAATGAATATAAGTTTTGTCTGTCTGTCTGTTTGTCCTTTATCCATTACTAAACCATCCGATCGCTATGAAACTTTGGTAAGTCGTTGCGTACGCTCCCTTGAAGGTTTCTGGCATAGTACTACTGTCTTACGATAATTTTATGTATGAACAAATAAAATAAAAATGTGAATGTTTTTTTGTTCAAAGCCGGCATTCTCCGAAAGTTAACCTCTTTCATATTCTTTAATTTATCATTAAATCAGTTTTGTTGGGACTCACGTAAAACGTTGGTTTTTATCACTACGAATAATACAAAATTTTTTTTTTTTTTTTTTTTTTTTTTTTTAGTATTATAACAATCTGTCTGTTGGACATTGGTTATAGTGAGGTAGGATGACATTCACACTATATGTACAAAAAAAATAAAACAAATAGAACAAAATAATAATCAAAAGTATATACAATAGACAATAAAATAAAATAATCTAAAAAATAAGAAAATTAAAACTAAGAAAAGAAAAACACATGCATACCTATATACAATCAGGCGAGGGAACTCCAGGAGAACCCTGCGCTACTCTCCCAACCGCGTCACTGGTACTAAAGCCAGCGGAGATAATACAAAAATTAAGTTAGTTTCATAAATTTTCGTTCCGTACTTCAAACTATATCCATTTCACGAATGAAAACATCTTTGTATAAATAAATATGCGTGTTATATTTATACATAACCTATCCTAAGCTCTTATTTTTTTTTAAATATTTATATTGTTCACAAATATTCAAATATTTGCGCCTTATCAGCTCTCATGGATATAAAATCCATGAACGTTGAGGGATTTCGATATATTTCAGGTAAATTAAATATTTGCAATAAATAAAGCCAATCTTTGCTCTACAGAGTACTTTAATTTGTAACTTGAAATTGAAGAACTGGATAAAAAGAGGAATGGAATGTTACCCAGCATACCGCTCCTTGTATTGCTGGTTCATTCAACCATCGTTCGTGTATTAAGTAACGCTGAAGTTTTGAACAACATCTTTTACTACATTATTTGTTAGCTATATTATTTGAGGAGTCTACACTCCTATTAAATAAAATTTTACCACATGAATCATTTTTAACTAACAGTTAATTTTATTTTTCTTCCTTTCCTGCCTATTAGGCAGTATGGGTTGTTGCAGCAGTCGAGTGTTAATCATGCTAAATAGAAATACAATGCTACAAATAAGCTGTTTACAATTAAATCTTGTGCTGTGCTGTCTATCCCTGAATTTGGCCATTGCCCTTATTCTTTCGTCCCGCTGCCTCCCTGATATAATTTCTTCTGTCCGTCCCTAGGAAACTATTTATCAATATTTATTTATATGATGTAATTTTTATTATTTTATTTTCATGGAGGTTGGTGCTAAATTTATATAAAGGCGCTTCATCTTAACCTTTTTTTGTAATTAAAGTTAGGAATTAATGGATGGTAAACTTAATTAGTGATGCTGGTTTTAATTTATTAATTTTTTTGCATTTTGTTCGTTTTTTCATCTCAAAATAGAGAAAAAATTCAAATTCATGTAGTTAATTAGAAGGGCGTGGTTTTTACAAGCTCAATCTTATGTTAAAGTAATCAAATCTTGAGAAAGAAAATAACGTTTATGATAATATCTATAAGGGACACCCAAATAATAAAAAGGACTAGCTTTAAAAAGAATCAAAGCTTTGTTACTTAATGACTTTAACTGTGTTTTTAACATTTATCATTGAATTTCATTCTTCGGAGCATATTGTGTCCTATATACTGTATAGAATTGATTCCTGTGTAATTGCGACGTAAAGAAAATGTTAAGGGGTGAGAGCTAAAACGGCCAAGGTCCGAAGAGATGTTTTTCAAGAGCCTAGCAATGGAGGGTCGAGTATTGGGTTTCCTTTAAGGCCCTGTTTCTTTTCTCTTTCACCATATTGTGCTACTCGAATATCCTCAGGCCTCGATTGGATATATTATAAATTTTATCAACGCTGCAGATTCAAGATCACTTCCGATGAATGTCGTATTACTTCCACGCTTTAATTCTATAATAGCTTCCGATCCATCGCTCTATAATTGAAAATATAAAATGGCATATCGAATCATGGTCTCTCGAATCTTTATTTATTTCCTGATATTACTCATGTTCATATTTTTTTTTTCAAGTCTTGTTTCTTGAATATTTCTATCGATATAATTCAAAATAAGCCATGTCAAGTTAGCAAAGCTAGTTAGGGAGTTTCCTCGTTTTTTTTCTATTAGTTAAATAAGGATAACTTACTTTTTTCGACATATTTCGGAAATTTTATATCCCCCTCATTAACATTCTCAGTTTCACTGCTGTTTCATATCTAGATTCTTTAATATAAATTATATTTTCCCATATTTGTCTGCATGTAGTGAGAACTTCTACGAGGTGTGGTTATTATTAAACGAGACTTACTAAGTTTCATGCCAATCTTCCATTGTCTGAAACATTGCTTGTCAGATCTTTTTTTCAGATTCTTCTTCTGACAGCTCCTTCAGGACGCGTGCCACTCTTCCACAGCTTCAATGGACTCAAATGTTGTTCCTTATATGCTGATATCATCTGGAAGTCGCACTGCGCAAGATCCGGCGAATAAGGCGGATGGTCTAGCATTGGGCACTGCTGTACTTGGATTTACGAAACATCTTAACATGTTAAGCGAAACGAGCTGGCGCTCTGTCTTGATGAAGAAGCCATGGCTTGTCTTTCCACATTTTGGTGTAATGTTGAATAATAGTTCGACCCTCAGGAACCCTGTGAAGGATATCGAAAAAAAAACGTCGGTCTCGTTACTCTATAGCCTCACTTAAAAAAAAAAAAATTGTTCGCATGAGAGAATGGGATTCTTAGAGGTACAATTGTGGAAAATGGACTTAAAGAATCGTGAACTCTCAGTATTTCAGTATTGGTTTTACAAAACATTTTTGAAGCTGTGGAGATTAGTTCTATGTCGAATTAAGGTCAATCGTTCTATGTATTCTTACCTATTTTCTCCTACTCTCGCTGAAAGCACTAATACGAAGCATATTTGTTCGGGATGGGGCTAATTGTGGTGGAGAAAGCAGGCGAGTGCATCCATAAGGAGCTGTACGCTAGTGCGTTCGTGAAAGTGTGGAATGTTCGTGTACAGGTTTCGCACTGTGGAGAAAGGTGTGCCGATTACATATTTCCAACGATATTAACTCTTTAAGATATGTTTATATAAAAATATCTCTTAGAAAAAAGAAAACAATTGGGAGTAACTTTGACGGGAAGAAGTTGTAGATTTAACTATTAGTGATTTTGACTAAAGTCGAATAGATAAAATTTGTTAAATCGGGTGTAATGTTTGATATAAATCTGAATTGTATCAAGACGTGTGTTCAATTCTTCCAAGTATTTTTGACTTCATTGTTTGAATTTGTGTATACCCTTTTCATTTGAGTACAGAATAAAAAACTATTCAGAATACTTAATTATATCTATTTATTATACCCAGATTTTAAATGTTTTATTAGTATTATAAAGACAATAGAGATAGCTGATGAAAGAGGGGTTAGCTGAAGCTTCGGGACCCTAGCCTCGAAGTGGTTTAATTTTTTATGTTTTCTATAAATAATGTTATATGTTTTGTTAAACAATTATATAATCTCTTTACATAATTTTGTTTTTTTTTGTTGCACGTATATCTATTGCAACCGAAGAAATTAAGTGAAGTTCAGTGGTAGATTTTAAATTTAACCAATGCGCCATGGAGAAATTTATTTATGTTTCTCTCCACAATCTTGGTTAGCAGGCCTCCGATTTTGAGGATAAGTATAAATATTTTCAGAAAGGCAATGATTTTCCCTCGAAATTTGTTAAAGAATAATTTAGCGGCATTTCACCATCTATCTGTAGTACGTTTAATGGTCAACATTGAATTTTGATAATGTTCGAGTATTGCAGAAAGAGATGAATAGATCTATGAGAAAGATATTTGAGGCTATGCATGAAGCTAGATGGATAATAGTAATAGTGTTCATTATAGGACTAAGAGAGTAGAATGTTTTTAACTTTGTTTGCGAAATTACTCGTTTTGATGACTTTTATTGACTTTTATAAAACCTGTAGCTTTTCAACCTATGGAGGGTCTTGGATTCAATTCCATGTAAGGAAGTACCGTTTCAAGGTCAATAGTAGAATAGTGGAGGGAGGTGATCTGGTTTCCTGAAAAATGTGGTAAATTTGTCTCAAATATATTTTTTTTTTTTATTATTTTAATGGAATTTACAACTGTATTACATATAAAATACAATAAGTAAATGTGAAAATGATAACATGACATGTACAACATGAAGAGAAACTACCCATTGGTAGAAATCAAATTAAAGTTCTATATTAGAAGATCCCGAGGCCATCTTCTTTTCAGACGCCTCGGAGGGTTATCAGGGATCGAGTAGGAAGCAAGGTTTGAAACGAGAGGTTTCGGATGGTTCTGCAGTTTGTTATCGAAGGACAGGTATCTAGATTGGGCCAAATCGGCCAAATTTAAGCCATTTTTTACATGCAATTTTAACCAACATTAAACTAGTTGAACCTAAATTAATCTTGTGAAAAGGAAAACTAATTAACTGAATTATCAAAAGCAGTGTTAAGCAATAACGCACACAAGCTCTGATTTAACCTATAAATAAAGTAATGCTGGAACTATTTGTTAACTGGTGGAACTGAAGGGCTTCTCGCCCAAACCTCTCTCTTCCGTACTCTACTGTGAGAGTTTAAACGAACTTCAAAAATTTACTAAATTTTAATCTATAAAAAGGATGATATATTGAAATTCCCATCTTTTGAAATTTGTTGAAAGTTGTCCTAGATTGACGATCGGCCGCACTGTGAGGTTGCTCACACTTCTTGACCACTGCCAACGGCTCCCCTCGAGCGTGGAGAGAATTACCGGAAGTAAGGATTGCGGAAGGAAGCATGGGATATGATGCTCTCCTGGTCTCTCTCTCTGATTGAAAAGACCCAATAGGAACATTCATTCCCGTGCCTTGAACCCGCACCTTGAAGGTTACGTAACCTGCCCCATGGGGCACTAACACCTTGGAATGCTGACCCCTTCCACTCTTAGTTTGTTGAGTTATTAGGATTATGTTGTTGAAAATAAAGTTTAAATTATGTTTTTTTCAGTGGAATGTTATTTATATTTGAATGTATACATATGTATATGTATAACTTTGAATGAGGGGTGGGGATACACTGAAATATATTTAAAATAGAAGACACAGTAAAGGTGTATTGTTTATTTCATTTACTTCTACTTTCGTACTCTCCTGCCTACTCAACATACCTTCATGACTGAGGTGTGGAGTGGCCGAGCGAAGATAAATGTTTACAAGATAAAATCATTACGAGGTCGCGTCCCAGTGTATTTTTTTTTCTTTTTTTTTTTTCAAAATTTCCAATCGTGTTCTAATGTTTATTACTACTGTTTGTCCGTCTGTGTAATCAAATTCATAAACTGGCTTTAAGAGCTAATAATATTAATCTGATTTCACTGAAAATTTCCGTGATTGTATAGATGGTCCATCTCACTATAAAAAAACTCCATCCACTACTTACGCATAAATGTGTTTTCTTCAATACAGCTATATTTAGACTAGCTATAGATACACAATTTAAAAAAAGGCTTTTCGATTTTTCATAAAGTTGAAGGAAAAATAACGATAGTTAATAAATTGATGAAGTGTGAGTTGTATCAAAATCTATTTCTTATATTGCCTTATAGATGTGCAAACATATTTTTTTTGATAGTCTTATATTTCAAACAGTTCTTTTTACATCCTATCTTGTGGGAATATAGTAATATATTTTTATATTGACCTACTACTTTTTTATCAAGTGATATTATTTAAAAATATTTAGCATACTTTTAATATAATATTGTACTTGACCTCTTTTTATCAAATTATTAACATTCGCCTGAAACTTCGTAAATAGCTTCATCTCATCGTAACCTACAACTATTTTATTTAACAAATCTCTTGGAATTTGGACGTTTTCAATCTGAAGATTGGCAAACTTTGTCTATTTATTTAGGTACTAAGAACTCGTAAATACTCATTTGCTTTGCACTTGGATCGTAAGATAATTTTATCACAAATCAAAAAAAAGGGTGGTCTACAAAAATATTGGGCCATTTGGCTTTTATAACTTCGTTATTTCGGTATTTGGGGGTGTAGGCCCAGCCCAATGGCCACTTTTTTTTCTTGATTTTGTGCTTTAATTATCTTACGATTGAAGCGAAAAGCAAATGGGCATTTACGAGTTTTTAGTACCTAATTAAATAGAGCAAGTTTGCCGATCTCTAGATTGAAAACATACCATTCCGGGAATTTCCCGTAAAAAAAAAAATAGTTGTCGGTTACGATGAGATGAAGTTATATACGATGTTTCGGGCGGATGTTAGTAATTTAATAAAAAGGTATCCGTACCACAGACTATACAGTTACTATATCGTCCGCGTAAAGATGTGACATTTCGTGGCAACTAATTATCTTTATGCCTCCCACATTCCAACATAATATCACTGAGGTTTAGACTAAGTAGGCAAGGGAATAATACTTCTTCCTGTAGTAGGTCTAGTGTGGCATCCATATCTTTCAGGATCACACCTTTACTCTTAACTCAAGTTGAATCGTTCTGGTAAATGTTTTTTAGAATCAAGTAATTTTGTTATTTGTGCCTAGCTTGTGGAGGGACTGTGCTATAGCAATTTGTGTTTGATCTAGTCAAAGGCTGGCTTAACATTAACAAACAAATCACAGAAGCTATTGCCTCGCAATCCCAGCTGTATCTGGAGTAAAGTGAACATATAACAAACAATGCTCACAGTGAATTTGTTTTTCACTATTTATTGAATGGAAATAGTGAGTTGACTATTCTAGCAGACTTTTTTGTCCTCCTTTTTTTTTTTTTTTTAGTTTGTATTTCCTCCTTTGTATCATGACGGGAAATTAGCTTAGACTATTAATAATGTAGAACCATATTAATTATTGTAATTAATTCTAATAAATTATATACAAACATATTATTATTAATTACGGTTATGCTGAGTTTGGGAACAGCCATTGTGAACCGTTTTTTATTATGAAATATACTTTACGAAGCAGACTACATTTAGCTCCCTCCATTATACTTTTTTCCTTTACACTTTATACTCTCCCACAATAAATGGATTCTTTTATCCTCATAAAAGCCCTAACAAAGACTAATGGCCGTTGAATTATAACCGAAAGAGGGTCTCGGTGTAGAGACGTGCTTCACAATTAAACACATCGCTGGTTAAAATCTGTTGCCTGCCTGCTGCGGATTTCGCTCTCGGCTCAAAGGCTTCAATTACAATTACCAAGTTATAAGGTAACAATAGCAACACAACCTGTTATGCCGTAACTGATGGATTAACTTGGGAGGAACAAGATACTGTAGTGTTTTAATTGTTCTTTTATTATCTTCTGCCGTGTTGTTCTGGCTGCGGTGTCGTGTCGGTTCTATTGTGCTCTTGGTAGTAATAAGATATTGTTTCTTTCTTCTAATACCATTATAGAAATTGATAATTTTCTTCTCCCAGTTTCTACCATTGTGGGCAGTCATTTATGTATTCCTTTGTGCTCTTCATAGATTAAATGATAGTCACCTCCCTCCCTGGAGATTTAACCACAAGTTCATCCATACTTCTTGGTTCGGATATATGAGTCAATTAATTCAAGTGTATTCGCATACGGATTAAAATATCTCAGAAACTAAAGATCGAACCATAGTGGAAGCGAGGGAATTATTTATCATTTCATCCTCTTTGTAATGAGCTATTATTCAAAATTGTATCTTAACGAGATGCCGTGTTTGAGAGGCGAAAAGGAAAAATATTGTCGAAAGCCGAGTGATAACGAGTTTCATATTATTAATCTCTGTTGTTGATGTTTTCACTTCTATCGTGTGGTCTAAAGAACATATCTTAGTTGTTTTGTTTTTTTATTTAAATGTCAACTTCCGAAACCAGATTTTACTTGTCAATAAGCGTGTAATATATTGATTTGTTATATTGGTATAAGTAGCTGTTATTTTTTTCTGTTTTTACTTTTTTTTTTACTCCCTATCATTGTGGATCTGAGTATCATGATTACTGCAGTTGACCGATAATAGCGGACAAAACATTAGTAGAAAACGCTGTAAAATCATTTTACAATCGTTTATTGTTTACAATATAAAAATTACTCCCGATAGGTTCTCTGTTATGGTTAGGTAATTTGGGTTGATTATTTTCAATAATCAACCATTGTGATCGACCAAAAAATTCAAAAAGTTAACCCTCTCTCAAAATTTGAGGTTTCACGTTTCAGGATGCGAGAATTCGAAAAACAAATAAAAATCTTTTTGTCCGTCCGCCTTCCGCACATTTTCTCCGAAACTACTAGACCGATTTTTTTCCAATTTGGATATAAAACAGAGGTCACCCGAGGATGATCCTCCTTCATCGACATTACCGTCCGCCTTTTACTTTCAAAATGGCGGCCGAAAAACCTGCGTTGCTATAGACTATAGCTCCTCAACGAATGTACCGACTTCAAAACTTCGCTAAAGTCATTTTCTTGACGCCCTTTAAATTTATCTATATAATATACTTTAAAATCGGACAATTAGGATCAAAGATATGGTCTCCAGGTTTTTTTTTATATGTTCTACTCCAAATGTTATATCCTTTGTTCGTTTTTTAAATTTTGAATGAGTTACTGATGCTATTTTTTTTAGCATATTACCAATGATTAAAAAAAAAGTGTAGTCCAATAATTGGAATCACTTTTTATTTATTTTTCTTTGTAACTATGTAGGTAATGTTACTTTAGATGTATAATTGTCTGGAAATAATAAACCATTGTGGAATTATTTTCAGCGCTTTTTTTAATGTTTCGGAGGATATATAGTTTTCCGATTATCTTAAAACCAAACTAAGAGAAGTTAACGTCCATGGGTGCACTTTGCATATCTTTGGCCACTTGAACCAATCTTCTGCACACAGCTCTATAGTAGCATCATTGTTGATTTGATCTATACATTGGTTTTTGGTCTTCCACGCAGCCTCTTGCCCCTGCTGTTGCGCCATTCATCGTTTTGTAGAGGCTTCCTGATGGATTCCTTCGAGCTACATGCCCCCGTTCATTATAAACCTATTATTATAGTTTAAATTAAACTCTGTTTCGCTTAATAAAGCATAACCCCTTTCCTTTTGTTGTTGCACATGTTCTTCAGACCATGAGTTAATTGTATATACAGGGTTGGCTAATAAGTCCTTTCGGTGTTTGTATTTATTTTTATTTCACTATGATAGACTTCTTATTTGATGAATTAATCCCTAAGATGGATTGTTTATTTGTAATATGTCAACAACTATATCTGTTTACTGTTGTTGAAACTAGCTTAGTATTGTGTTTGCTGCACTGTGTTTGCTCATTGCACTCTGAATATGAAAGAAAATATCATTCGTTATTGCCATATTTTGTTGTATTATTTGAAAAAAAAAAAAGGTAAGCGTGCTATAGAACTTTATAGACACATTTGCGGTGTTTATGGGGATGATGCCTTAAGCGAACGCACCTGTCAAAATTGGTTTGCAAAATTCCATTCAGAAAATTTTGACATGAATGATACTCAACGGTCTGGTCGCCCACCTGAAATTGGAACGAGCAATGTTTAGGCCATTTTTGATCAAAATCCCACCCAATCAGTGCGAGAAATTGCCATGGCCCTGAATGTGTCGCATACAAGGTCATAAAACCATTTGCATAAGCTCGGCTATGTTTCCAGGCTTAATGTTTGGGTCCCTCGCTCTCTAACCGAAGTCGACTTGGCTATACGCATTGCTGTTTGTGATTCACTACGAAAACTGCAACAAAACGACCCAATTTTTGATAAGGTTAGTAACAGGAGATCAAAAATAGATATTTTACGATAATATAGTCCGTAGAAAATCTTGGGGACCTAATAGTGAGGCTCTTAGAAGAATGTCAAAACCCGGATTGCATCCAAGGAAGATAATTCTTTCCATATGGTGGGATTTCAAGGGTGTTATTTTCTATGAGCTATTGCCATCAGGACAAACAATTGATTCAACTCTATACTGCTCACTATTAACAAAATTGGATCAATCAATTAAAAATAAACGCCAAGAACTGGCAAATCGGAAGGGTGTTGTGCTCCTCCAAGGCAACGCTGGACCCCACACATTAGTCACTCGCAATGAATTATTGAGCCTTGGATGGGACCTTTTGCCCCACCCTCCCTATTTACCATTCCTAGCTCCAAGTGACTACAATTTATTTCGGTCTCTGCAGAACTCCATGAACACTTAATTTAGTTTTTTAACAATAAACTCCATTCTATGAACATGGCATTATGCAGTTAGTGGAAAGATGGTAAAAAGTCATATTAAATAATTGTCAATATTTTGTAGATTAAAATAAGTTTTATATCTACAATACGCTGAGTTTTATTTCACCCTGAAAAACCGAAAAGACTTATTTGCCAACTCAATACAATGGCAATGGCTGCTGCATGCAGCTCTGTGTCATATTTTTAGGTATTATAGTATTTGTAAATACCAGAAGTCATCAGTGGCATCTGCGAGAGTCATAAACATATTAAAAAAAGGGAAAAGTGACTCTTGGGAAAGTAAAATATTGTTATTTGACTCCATGGTCTCATCAACATTGCTTTATACTTCTGAAATATGGAGCCCCAATTATCTTGAGGCAATCGAAACGATCCAACTTAAATATTTAAAGCAACTGTTTGGTTGGCCCAGAAATACCCCAAACTACATAGTCCGCCTCGAAACTGGAAGAGAACCATTAAGAATGAAAGTAATAAAAAAGATGATAAATCTATGGACCAAGCTCGAGTTCATGCCAGAAGAGCGACTCCCAAAACTTTGTTTTAATAGACTTAAAACATTAGATAAGGATAAGCCTGGCATAGACTTCAATTGAGTGTCTCAATTTAGAGCAATAGCCGAACTTAATGCCTTTGCAGAAGAAATTTTTGTTCACCACACAAACGGACTTCTTCGATACAAAGACGACATCCTTGAAAAAGCACAACTATTATTTCTCAGTCGACATACAAAGAACTTTAAACTCCACTAACTACCCTTTATACAGAATGATATGCAGTTACTCCCGATCCTGAAACATATCTTACATTCAAAGTCCACATAAAGAAATTGAGATGTGTTAGTCAATTAAGAGTTGCAAATCCAGAACACAATCAGAATCCATGCAAAAAACAGAACATCTTCGATTGAGTCTCAAGAACCCTGTATTTCATGCAGCCAATTTATCCACAATAGTCTACATCACATTCTCCTTCACTGTCCACCATACAATGACTATAGACAAAAATTCCTTCAAAACTTCATCTCAGAATCTTCTGATAACAGCAACGCCATACTGAATATGGATTGTATAGGTAAATTAAATAAAGTTTACTATTTTTTGATGGGAGTTCACAAAGTGCATACACAACATTGTTGATCATAGCCATGTTCTATTAAGCGTTTGTTTTTAGTTTATCTTAGGAGTAATATTTTGTTTATATTGATAAATATTTTTATTTCGTATTGTTTTTATCATAGTAACTGGTTCATATAACCAATATTATGCAGTAATCGTTTTATGTTTTTAATGTTTATTGCTATTCATGTTTTGTGAAAACCATTCTAAACGTTAAATATTGTAAATTTGATTTATATTTGAATTATATGTATGTAAATTTGTAAAACCATCTTATTGTACAATAGCCAAGCTAGGCTCTATTTTTATGGGGAACCCCCTTAAAACAAATAAAATATCTATCTATCTATAGTACTTGTAAATAAAGGGCATACCAATAACAGCTAGTATTCAAACATCCCAAATAAAATTTCCTGTTTGTTCTAATATACAGTGATAAATAAAATGCAAAAGGAGGTGGAATACAGTATTACATTGCCCGCCGTTGACAGTAAGTTTATTACGGTTGACATTAAAGGGCTTCCCTCCACTGCAATTCTGTCCGTCATCACCAATACCCTGGAAATATATTCCTTCTTTATTTGAAATAAGATATATACTTTTTTTTTAGGTTTTATACTTAAGTTTTATCTACCAAAGATTGTCAAATGCCACTCTGAGTACTGAGTATCAAGTATTTGAGTAAAATACTTGATACTCAGTACTCAGAGTACCATTTGCCCTTCTCTTTTATCTACTGCTAAAAATCCATAAGCATAACTATAGATAAGAATTGCTGCATTTAGCTACTTGATGAGCTATCTTATGCTTTTATGTTATTTTATTTTTGGTTTAGGTTTGTCATTTACTTTTTTTTTTCTTAACTAGTTTTGAAAACATATTCTTTCTTGCTTGAGTTTTTTCTTCTTTTTTTTGTTTTTGTTTTGTCCTGTCTTTGATATATTTGCTTAATACACTAGTAGATAGCAAATTTATTCTTTCAGAAATATGTGTATCTTATAAATAAAAAAAAAATTAATTTGTTCAATTAATATTATTTTTCCAAAAAGGCCTTAAATAAACGTTTATTTATTTTTTTTCTCAATTTCCAATATAATCCTTTTTAAGGTTCAGGTGTTTTTGAACTTTTACTGATTCCACGCTGTCTGGCATACTACCTGTTTAAAAATGTTTTTGATTTTACATTTAATGAAAATTACGTAATTATTCCTAATTATATAATTAGAAGTGAATATATTTAAATACATATATAAGTAAACATAATATCATTTAAATAGCTGATTAATTCTCCCTCCCGTCCCATTTCCCCAGAAAATCTAGAAGGAATATTAAATTATCAGATTAAGTATAGTTGTGAATTTTATTAAATGTTTATTTCCCCTTATCAACGTACTTGGTTCTTTAAACGAGCTCAGATTAATTTGGATTCTAAATTAGAATCCCAGAATTGTTCATTGAGATACAAGAATACAGCCGTACAATTCTTACCTCCACCAGTTCCATCTAGTTAGTCCTTACAAAACCGACCCTGACTGTTTATTGTGGAATAGTATCTTCAGTATCTGTTAATCAAACTGGAACGTTTACGATATTATCTGCTATTTCAACTCTCGATTGTTACTCTTATCTCTATGTTACTGGTTACGTGTGTAACTGAAAAGTTATTTGCTTATGGAAATGCTGTATGAGTTGTATTTGATAACTACTAAATTAGGATTAGGGCTTTAGTTTTAAAGAAATTATATTACTATTTAATTTTGTAATTTTTTTTTTTTTTTTTTTTAAGTGAGTATTTTTAAAGTAAACTTCTGACAGTTGCCTTGGTAAGTGTATTGATAAGAATTTATTATTTAAGAAAAAGCAATTGTGATATATTTGCAGATTCAACTCGGTTATATAAGTCCTTGTCATTGATAAACTATCTTGTATAAATAATTTCCGATTGCTTAAAATTAAATTGTTCTTTTGATGAAGTTGCACTGTTCTTCTACAGCGATAACTCAAGCGCCATTAAAACTGTAGTTGCGAATTATGCGGGTTTTATCTCTTCCTACCACTCGCGGCTCTTCATCAGCAGCGACTACCGGATATATTCCTCTAATCACTATATATATTATGACGTGTGTTAATGGTATTGCATTATGTTTCTTTTAAACTTCATGTTATACCTGTAACATATTTATTTCTTATGGCGTTCATTATATTTATGTTTTCTGCTGTTATAGGTCTTCATTAATCCTAATCCAATGTATTCAGGGATCAAATCTGTTAACATGTTTTACAAAAATGTGATTTGGAATGCGTATCACACATTTATCACTTTTAAAGCAAATTTGAATAAATAAATTTATGCTTGTTAATATTTTTAAATCTATTATCGGACCTAACGTTATATAAGGTTATATATAATGTTAGTTTAATATTACATGTTTTCCACATGTCTTCTCTCATTAAAGTACGGTAGAAAATAACTTTAAAACAATACCAACGAAGAGAATTTTAAATCGATGAAAAATCAAATCTGGAATTTAAAAAATTCTTTTCATGATTTTTATTATAAGCTATTTTGAATTTTAATCATAAATGATAAAAATCATATCCTGATCATTATTTGTTAACACAATTAACATTAATAATAATCCTCGAGTAATACTTTTTTAAGAATCAGAAATATAATTTCTTTGTAATCTCTATAATATATTTTGAGTTTGGAGTAATAGGTGGATAATATTGTTGTGAACTATTAGCAACAAAAGAAATTTATTATAAATTTTAGCTTACAAAAAAAATATATATACACACACACGCACACATATGTGTGTAGTGCAAGTACCGTGTACACAATTAAAGCGATTTCAGAAATATATAATTTTTAAAAATGTGTTCATTAATAATGTATACATACATAGTAATATTTAATTTAATTTGTGTGTAAAAGGTGATTTTTATTTTCTGATTGAATTTTGTTTTTTTACTACAGTTTAATCATTATTATTTATGTAAAACCATAAATCGCTCAGTGAGTTATCTTTATTTTTAATCGAATCAGTTAACATCAAAAATCGATTTAAATTTTTATTTATATATCAGGCATGATTTTGTGGAAAAAAGAGTTGTCGATTTCAAACCCTGCCAGAAACACAATTCCGCGTATTATATATTTTTGGTTTGTTAAGCGTAAAAGTAATTGAAACGATTTCTTTGAGCTTGGAAATACTTTAATTTTTATTAAACAATATAGTGTCCAGGATCTGTTTGTCATACATTTTTCGCCACTCTATTACCTACCAAGATCCTATATGTTATGTATTAATTTTTCTAAAACCATCAGCTTTCCAACGATAGATTATACATATATATTATTATTATTTTATTTTCGTAAATTTGTATTTTCTATTCGGGAAAATTTGTCTCGTTTTGTTAATTATCCAATCCGTTCACAATTTGTATTTAACCATTCCTTATAGTTACTAACGGTGAGACACTGGTCATTGTTTAAAAAATAAAAAATAAACATACATACCTTGTAAAGGCACTTTAGAAGATGAAATTGTTAAAATTCAACGTTTAAGCAAATAAGTTGCTTTAACATTCTGAGCATATACTTCTGTTTAATACTTAGCCATTTTTCGGTCATTTTTTTTTTTTCAACATGACAATTTACGTATACTAATACCATTCTTTGGTTATTTGGACTCATGCCTCCTTAAAACACATATTTTCCGTTGAAATACGGATTCGAAATTTCTCACAATCGCAATGCGTTACACATATTGTTAAGTGAAAGTAATAACAGCTTTCATAAATTCATCTGTTGGTTTGCTTTATTACGCGAAGCCTTCGTAGGCTATTATCAGAGCAATACGGTGCCGTATAAAGTGTCCAATAAAACCAGTGGGTGTTATTGTACCATATTGGTGTTATTTCGATGTATTTCAGAATGAATCACTGCGATAGAAATAAAACTGATATTGGTTTGCCTCCTGCGGGAATTTGACAGCTTAAACCGATTTATTTGCCACTTGGATAAATATTATTTTTATCCCTTCTTTTGAAGAAACTTTTATCCTCAAGTTATGTTTTTTTTAATGTTATTATTTATATTGTGGTTAACAAATGTTTTGTTTCAGCAGTTGACGATTGACTTCTTTATTACGGTATTAAATGGTTTATGAGATTTTTTTGTCTGGGAAAGTTTATTTTTCTTTTAATCTAACATCTTCCAAAGTGTTATAAGCTATTAACTTCTTAAGAGATAGTTCGTGATCGTGAACATAAAGCTTGGCATGATTTGTTTGAACCTATTTCCCTATATTTGGTCAAAATATGAATTATAGATAAACTTGTTCTTTAAATAAAAAGATAAAAAGTTGGTAAATTAGGCCATCAATGTAGCAAGAATGTTCTAGTTAATTCCCTCAGTTATCGACTTGAGATAATTGGTCACTTGGCACTTTTTTTAATTTATTTTTTTGTTTGTTGGCACATCACTTTGTTGCAACTGAAACTGAAATAAACACTTCTCTAATACGAAGTTAACAATCATTACTTTTTTTATTTAACCAAAGATATATGAATATAATGATAGCGTGTAATACATTGACTGGATTTATTCCTAATTAAATTTTAAGGTTCCATGGAACCTCATTCCGTTACTCCTCGTTGCTCATTATTATGTCGCTTTTAATCTAATCCGTAAAGAGCACGATATGTTGTTCATAAAAACATGAATTCCATCTGATTAATTTTCGACTCACCATATTTGGATATTATTTTATAGGTTCATACCATTGTTGAAAAGGGTATTTCTTGAAATTTGGCGTGAATGTGATTAAGAATCTAGCTGGTAATGCGATTGTGATTTAATTTTATGGTTATTTAGTGAGTCTAATTTATGTTTATATTTTCATGAAAAGAGACGTCAGATGTTCAGCAAATGGTCCCATAATTGACTTGTTAACGGATTCTGCTATGTTGGTAGAGCCATAAACGTATGTAATTATTTTATTTGTTTTTTTTTTTCTTTAAACCTCAAAGACAACTAAAATATGCAACATGGAATACGAGATTTTAGCTCTGTGTTTGAAGATACAAGGAGAAACAATTAGCCCTAGTGAGGTGGGGTAATCTACCTCGGCGTATGATTTGGAAGAAAGTTTAATATAACGCCTCACTTGGACTACTTGGCAAACAGATTGAAAGTGGCCCTAAATGGTCTCAGTCGTGTTGATGGAGCTTTCTGTGGCCTTAGATACCCAGCGATTAAGACTATCTACAAAGGAGTGTTGCTGGGTATATTAAGGTATGCATCCCCCTCGTGGTACCTGAATTTCTCCAAGCGAAAGAAGAACAAATTATCATCTATCCAGAGGACGGCTCTGCTGCAGGTCACTAGAGCATATAAGGCAGTGTCTCACGAGGCAGTGCAGATATTAGCAGGGGAGACACCTCTCTGCTTCTGCAAGAAGGGTTGATCAAGTATGCCTATACGAGAGTGCCAAGCCTTCTTTCCAAGGAATTCCGGAGGACCTTCCAGTGAGGTTGGAGGAATGGTCCAATAGATGGAAATCAATACTGAGAGAAGCTACCGTCGAAGAGAGGAACAGGCGGTGGATCACTACCACTAAGGGAGCTATCCTAAGGAAGTATTTTTCCATCATATAGTCTCGACCAGAAACCAGATGGATCAAACCATTAGGTCTCTCAATTCCTCGCTGGAAATTGGAGTTTTCGTTCCAAGTTCTTGGACACGACATCGATCCCCTATGCTCCAGTTGTGGTATTCCGGAAACAGCCAAGCATGTGATCACCAACTGTACTGCATTTGAGGCACTGAGTGTCAAGATAAGAAGGAGTACAAATATCTATAGTATCAACGAAGGAGAATTGCCTCTTCTCGTCACTGCAGATAACTATCCATTCAACGAGGCATTCTTGTATGACTAGAAGGAAAAGAACAAATAGGTGCAGCTCATTTCAATGTGGGAGTTGGACGGAGACTTCCACAATCTCAATCTGGGGTGGCTTCAAGATAGAAATATAGCAAGAAAAGAGGAATATAACAAGAAAAACCAAGCTTATTGAGGCATTAAAAAAACTAAAAAAACTCTGTATTTAAATATTCATGTATTGAACCACTTTCGTAATTTACAAAATGAGAATATTTCATCTAATATGACGAACGTATAGGGTATTAAAAAATTCATAAATTTGAATACACTAAATCAAAGTTATAATATTTAAAGTTAGAGATGTTGGTTGCAGTCAGTGAAGTACACAGAGGATTATTTATTTTCTTTGTGGCTGTTTCCTTTCTCTTTTTTATTATCATAACGTTTTTATCTTGTGTTGGTTTAGCTCCCTGTTGAAGACTGTAAAATTTGGACAGCAACATCGACAAATAGGAAATAAATAATTTTTTATGTACTTCACTAACTGTAACAACCGAACAACGTCTCTTGCTTTAAGTATCAATAGCCAATCATTTCTCTACCATTATATAATTTAAATTTTACTTTAACTTCATACAAATATTTTAAGATAAAATTGTGAAGTTATATAAGCACCTATATAAAAGTAATGTATAACTTCCATTTTTCTTTATTTCGAATATGTACGATTCAATCTCTCAAATTTGCATTTTTTCAATATCTGGGCCTTATTCCAGTTTTGGCCCAAGTAGCCTTAAATTATGACCTAAATTGATTGCCGGTTAGTTTTTCCCTTCAGCGACACAAATTAAAATAATTTAATGTGTTCGTTCCGGTTAGCTTGGGCAGTGGGTAGCAAGGTGCGATGGACTGATTAGACTTCGTGACGTGACGTGACGTGACTCCTGTACATATATTAGAGTGCTAGAGTACCGCCGCTGATATTATTAGAAGTGGTCTTGACGCGACCTTTAGGCCTTATCTTCAATCCAGCGCTGAATAGCTAATTACCTTTGAGTGTAACATTGTTCCCGTTGCCTTGGTCAAGTAACGGTTTCTCTTGCTAAAATTTTACCGTTACTATTTAGAGTTTCGAGTTTTGTTTTTTAATTAACTGATAATGTTATCCAAAAATTGTTAAATTTTAATTATTATTTAATCCAAATCTTAATGCTTACATTACATACTTGCGGCAAATGTGGATGAAAACAAAAAAAAAATATTTTTTTAATCCAAGAAATACTAATTGAATTGCTTGGATTTGTTAATTTTGCCTGTCATTTTTACTTTCACTTACCTGTATAGGCAATAAATAGTAAGGGAAAGTATTGTAAAAATGAGTCGAAATAACCAAGTTCACAAAATGCTCACAAAAAATTGTGTGTGTTAACGACGAAACGAAAGTCATAAGAAACGAGATGTTACGTCAAATTTTCCCTGGGAATCCACTAACCGGAACTTACACTTTGTATGAACGGTGTACACATTTTTTTTTATTTTATCAAAAAAGTTTTTATTAAATTCAGTATATCAGTGCATTATTAAGTATTGTTTAAGATCAGCTAGGTCTTATCCACATTGATGTCACCTTACAGCGCTTAAATGCATAAAGTAACTTAAATTTGGTTTATTTAAAAAAAAAAACTGTCTCTAATCTTCATTAAAAATAAAGAATTGCTGAATATAAAGTATGAAAGAATTTGTAAATTGGCTAAAAGAGAAAAAAAAGAAAAAATGAGTTTTTAGGTAGAAAATGAATTTCCGGAAATAAGATACCGAATGTATATGCATGATATATCATTAAGTTGCTGAGAATTTTAAGGAAAACAATATCTAACATTCAAAGTTGTAGAAGGCAACTGTGAGTGACAAAAAATTATCAATAATAATATATTATTATTTAAAGTAATATATTTAACGGAAACCACGTTTTTCCAAAGAAATGAAATAAAGTTTCTTAAGTAAATATATACATATAAATTATTTTTAAGTTTGATAAAAAGGCTTTAAAACCCTCCAAATCAAGGCAATGACATTGTTAAAACAACTATTTCAATGTACTTGTGCGAAATATAAAGATACTTCATGGTGGGTAAAACATATGTTTATAACTTTAAATGAATTTACTTCAGTTTAATAACTCTAGGTCTGATATTATATTTAAACATATAGGTATACATCGTCGATTTATTAAAAAAAATTATCTTTGTAAAATCGCATTATAAAAATTTTTTTGGTAAATTTTCCAAGTAAAAAAATAAGAATTTAAATACATTTTAGAAGTGATAGAGGTTTATTTCCAATAATTTTTATTGTCCAGTATATGACCTTATTTATTCATAATTAAATATACGTACTTTCAAATTGTTAGTCTATAGAGCTCAGAGACTGGAGTTATGGGATTCAAATACTCTGATGAAGTTATAAAGTTTTTATTGCCTTCAATTGATATAATAAATAGTGGTTATGTTATCTTGATGGTTTTAATAAGTTTTTTTATTGATGAATATTATAAGCGAAATTCAAAAATATATTGTTCAAGGTTTAGCTCCAGTAAAAATGCGCTTCTAAAACTTTTTGTAATAGCCCAATTTTTCAAAACAAGAATTGTTTCTCGAAGTAGAGCAGTAAGTGAAAATTGTGTGTTGCGCCCACCAGATTTTTTAAATTTCAATTGAATTATTAAACGACGTCCTGAATCTGTTTAACGCATTAATATCATTTCTGCTATGAACTTTCAACGTTGGCAAGGGTGTCCAGAAGGGGTTACATGGCGCAAGTTGCGCATTTAAAGTTTAAGGGGAGGAGGAAATTTTGACGGGGTTTTGAATGTATGAGAGGGGCATATTTCGAAGGGGTTATGAATTTTCGAAATGAAAAGTTTCAAACTAGGAGACAGGATGAAACATAGAACAGACCAATGAAAGTGTGATTTATTTATAACCTATGATTTTTAAAATTATAGCTTAGCTTGCATTGTTTCAAGAAGATGAGAATAATAAAATATCTTGGGAGGGGGGAGGAGGAAGAGATTCATGCGCCATTGACCTTGAGGGAGATGGGCACTCCTGAACGTTGGTTTAAGTGATTAAGCAGACAATGTTTTCTGCTTCACTATTTCTTTTAGGGGAGTGGGGTTGCTGACTGCTTACTGCTATTCTTTAGAACACAGATTAGACAGATGATTTTTTATTATTTTTCATCAGCCGTGGATCGACACTGAGGTCGGAGTACCTCCTAGGGCAAACTCAGGCTCTATAAAGTAGTAACGCTTTATGAATTAATTGATCAAGGGAAAAACTTGATCTCGACCCAATCACCACCAGAACAACCATTGGCCTAGAAACAGTTCCTTACAACGTACTGAACCCACGACCCTTCATGATCTTTAGTGGAACAGATTTTTTTTTAGTCTTTACGAGGATAAATGACGATGCACCGTGGAGCGGAGACTAGCGGAAGAATTAAGATTTCATAACCTTTGCGAAAGTTGCTCGCAAGAAGTGCTACTATTACAGCAGAACGAGTTAATTTGCAAGGATGGCTTCCTGGGAGCCAACCTACCGCAGAACAGTTTTTTATTTGTTATATGTTGAACTATGAAAATCTAAGAAGCTTCTATACTTTTGTTATAGTTCAGGGTTGGTACGACTACGTCGTATGTAATAATAATAATACATTCAATTTAATAATTGTATTACGATAATTAATTTGTTATTGTGGATTGATGATGGACTCTAGTGAATAAATAAGAGATTGGTTTGGGTGTTTAGTAAAAAAATGTAAAAATAAATTGATTATATTTATTTTTATTTGGCCTAGGTTTCGGCGCAATGTTCAGGGCTGAGAAAAAAACAGATAACAATATGTATGAGAAACTGTTAACATTAGAAAAATTGGAAAGAAAAATTAATATGTAAGTGAAAGGTATAGTCTAAAAAATGTAGGAGAATAAACTTGAAGTAAAATAAAGTTGATAGAATAAACTTAAAGTAAAATAAAGTTGATAGAATAAACTTAAAGTGGATAGAATAAACTTAAAGTAAAATAAAGTTGATAGAATAAACTTAAAGTAAAATAAAGTTGATAGAATAAACTTAAAGGAAATATAAAATAACGATAACAAACTTAGGGATTGAAAGTAGCGGAAGCAAAGTTAGAAAATTATGAATAAAATAATAACAGAAAACTATGAAGTAAATAATATCGGCAACAAAGTAGGGACTAATGAAATAAGAAATGAAAAATTAATGAACATCGAAATGTAATGGAATATATGAGATGAAAAACGTATGTGTAAACATATAATAAATAGGGTGACGTAATTGATAGAATATGAGATCTTAATAGGCTAGATGGAAGTGAGATAATCATAGAATAAAATGTAAAAAAGAGAAAGGGAATATGAAGTTATATATATAAAGAAAATAATAGTTGTAAATAGAAAAATTAAGATACTGTAAAATATATCAAAAAATACTTACTACATATAAGAGAATAAAATAATGTAATAATGTGGTAATAAAAATAAATATAATACATTTTTTTTTACTGAACATTCCATCCAATCTACTCTTCAATAATTAATTTGATCCAATTTAATAATATTTCAGTTTTATATTTTCTCACATACTTAATTTTGATAATGTATTCTGTTCTAATTGTAGTTTATTGATAATTATTTAACATTGAAATGCAGTTTGTTGCTTTATATATTTTAGCTCTGTATGTCGGATCGTTGAATGAGCTTGGCAGCACTTGTCATCCTCACATTTGAATGATATTATTATGTTAACTAATTGAACCGTTATCTCATTTAGTTTTTTTATATACAACAAGGTCTTTATTATTTATCCTTAATCCTGTAAGAGGTTATCTTAGTATAAGAGATAACTTCTGGACTTTAAAGGATAAAACAAAAAAAATTAGGCCTCGCTATCTTGTTTCTATTGATTTATATACATTGTGTCGCTGAGTTCAGAAATTTAATATTCGGTTCTTGTATACTTAATAAAGTTTCTTGTCTTTAAATTATAGTTTGTGAAGTAGTAACACTTTTTCCTATTGTTCTGATTGTAAATGAGAAGATGTCCGAATAGAATTGAGTACAATAGAGAGCTAAGTTGGCATTGTGTTTGAATAGACCGAGATGTAGAGGTATTTGAGTACAATAATATGCTGATGTCTATCAAGTAATTCGTATATGTGACACCTCTTGTAACAAAAAAAAATGTTGCCATGAGCTTTTTCACATATAATACTAAATTTTCATTTAATATTGGATTTACAAAAGAACCAAAAGAAAAAAAATCATTTATTTATTTATTTTTTTGTTACTATTAGAACATTCTTATTACATTTCGTCATAAAATAAAAAAATACATAAAGGGATTGTACAATTGTAAGAACGGACCAAATTATTGATGATCAAATGGCTTCAATATTTGTAATTACCCCGTTTTCGTGTAATTAACTTAAATTACTGGATCACGGGCTTACTGTCATATGACGCAAGCCTTGATCTTAAATTTATTTTTGAAGTTTTGATGGCGAGAGAAATCGCGTGATTGGTTCGTGTCCAATTGAACAGTGCGTTTTAAACTTAACTGTCTTGCCAAATCGGATGAGAAAACTAAACATAATGTTTGCTGTTTATATTTATCATACAATGTACGTCATATTTAATTAAAAGGTTTACTAAAGGCATGTATGATCTCAAGGTCGCCTATATTTTAAAGGCCAAGAAATCTATGTTTTATTTCATTTAGTCTTTATAACATATGAGTTTTTAAACGTGTTATTGATTTAAATGATATGTACTACATAAATGTTTAAGATACTGAGATGTACAATGAACAACGAAAAGCTAATAATAATAATAATAAATTGCTTAGTGAACCCGAAGGTTAACATCAAAGCTTAATTTAATTTATTAAGAGAGGATCATTATGTGGAACTATTAAAAATGTTTCGATGGTTTCGTATATAGGAAGAATCCTGGTTCGGGGTTCCTTTGGCTGATGATAAATAAGAGTACATAGGTCTATGTTTAAGGGTTTTATTGTATTAAACTTTTTTTGAGTTTATTTTCTTTTTATTTACTGTACATATTTTTAGTTTCCAATATTATTATTTTATTTATTCATGGTTTATATATTTATATTTTCTTCAAATATAATGTGTGAATGAAATTCTTTCTCACTATAACTATTATACTTATTGAGACAGCATATGTTATATTTCTCAATAAAAAAGAATAAAAAAATAACATTACCGACAGTTTTTGTTTTGTTTCAGTTTCTTAAATAATTGACTGATTTGAAAAATACTGGTTTTTGGATATTCTATATTATGCATGAAAGCAAAAACTGTTAGTACTGTTTTTTCTTCTTCTTTTTTTATTGTGAAAAATTCTTTCACAATAAGCACAATAGTTGTTGTGAGAAAGAATGTATAAAGATGTAAAAATAAGAAAATATAAATATACAAAACCTACATAAATAAAATAATAATAATGGTAACTAAAAATATGTACAATAAATAAAACAAAAATAAACTCAAGATAAGTTGAAT
Source organism: Nezara viridula (assembly GCA_928085145.1). Lineage (NCBI taxonomy): Eukaryota > Metazoa > Arthropoda > Insecta > Hemiptera > Pentatomidae > Nezara > Nezara viridula. The sequence continues at coordinate 219,112,298 of OV725077.1, read as the reverse complement.
AAAACAAAACCTTAAACATAGGACTTAGACATACTTATGTACTCTATTTACTAGTGTTGCCCAAAATAGGTCTTGGTCTTGTACTTAGCATGTCCAAGGCCAGGGAACTGATAAAAAAAGTCGATTTTTTAAAATAAAAATGAAGGCAAAATAGTTACTTATACTTGACAACTTAGTTACTAAATGTAAATAATTGGTATAATCTATATAATTTTGCATTTAACTCCTTTTGCAAACTACAAGACCAAGATCAGGGAACTGGTGAAACTAATCGATTTTTAAAAATAAAAATGAAGGCAAAATAGTTACTAATACTTGAGAATGTTAGTTAATATATGTAAACAATTGCTATAACGTATATACTTTTTCATTTAACTCCTCTAATTTTTCATTCGAGATTAGTTGGGTTTCTCCTATCTAAAAAAATAAATAAAAATTTACAGTAATATCTCTAAAGTAATGAGTTAATAAGTAACTGCAAGACCAAGATTTTTCTCGGTGAAGCGTTTGGGCTACACTACTATTTATCATCATCCAACGGAACTCCGAATCAGGTTTGTTGCTCCTCCTCTGGAAGAAAAAGTGGAACCTCCCTCCACTGGAAAAGTGGAGATTTCTGTGCTATTCTCTCAAACTTCACTGGTACTAAAGCAGTTAAGTTGATTATCTTATAATAAAATTCGTTAAATGGTATCCAAAAACTTTTTGCAAAACTGTGATTAACTAATGTTTTTTGAAAAAAAATAAGTCAAAGTAATACTATTAAGTTAGTTTGCTTTTCAGGAATATAGGATGTAGTTTGAGATATTTTTGAAAATGATACCTAATGTTTACATTTTCAACACAGTTTGTACATGTCCCAGCAGAGCCCTCTCGATCGATGCGGCGAATCGGGCGTTATATTAATAAGATTGGCTGGCGTGAGGGAAGCGAATTTACAGCCAATTAGCTGACACATCCATCACCGGCGGAACTGCTCAGATAAAGTAATTAACTTAGGCTTCTAATAAGCCTCCTAGCGACGAGTTCTTGCTAATTAGATACTTTGATAATTTTTAATCTCGCCGGCGGTGGAATCGTCAATATAAAAGTAAAAGTAAGCACCATAGTCTAATATTTAACAAATGATATTTACTATGTTACGGTAGCAAGTTTGAGACATGTTATAATAGGCCTGTTCCGACTATGTGAATAATAGCAAAGTGTCAGCCATATGCGCAGTTCGGTTTTTCGGTTCCAAAATATGTACTGCTCTTGCAGCTTACAGTGAGCTAATAATCCAAATTTGTGTTGGAACAGACATGAATTATAATATAAGCACGCTTCTTTCGAGTCTAAAGAATATCAATATAGTCTCCGAACGCAATGAAGATCTCCCACAACTCCATTCCATTTCATTTAGAATTAATATCAATGGCTATAGTTTCCCAATTCTTTAAATACATTCGAATGCTCGTCGCTATGAAAAATGGAATCTCTAATTCAGAGATTCAGGCTAGTAAATTTATTTAAATCCAAAATTAGTAATTGGAAATCTATGTTGCTTTGGAGTGCTCAAGACGTTGAATTTCAAAGACATTTCACGGAGTCTGTAATTTACAATGCTCTCGTTTACCAATTAGTCAGTTATAGTAGCGATGTCTGACACAGGATGGAGGATCGCCTGTGCGGATAGTTACGAAAAGTTCTTATAAAAATATAGAGACCTGTCCCTCTGAGGATTGTTAGAAAAATAACGAGGTGTGACCAGCGTATTATTGTGGCCACATTCCAGCGGTCGCTTTCCAAGGCTATTAATGCACGTAAAGATAGGAGGTGGTCGAAGATGAGGAAGTCCTAAAATGCGATTTTTTAAGTCTAAAATCTAAAATGGGACGTCGAGGCAGACCTGCGGCAGCTAGGATTAAAAAGATGAAGATCAAATTCGGTAGCTAATGCTGCCGATAGACCAGGCTGATATACTTTTTGAGAGGAGGTACATTTCCTTATTACGTTTGGCAACCCCGAGGCACTAGCCGATCCAGGATTTAATTTGGGGAGGGCTTCAGCCCGAAAGATTTTTTTTTTTCAAATACATATAAAGATAATTAATTTGAAAAAAATAAAGAAATTAATTACCTATATGAAATGGTGTTTAAGTGGTTTTTGAAGTCCTATTAAATATAATTACACAAGCAAGAATACTTTATGAGATAGTTTTTAATATTTTTTTCAGTAAAACATGGTTACATTTTACCATTTTGGAAGGTGTCTTCACCCCGAAAGCCCTCTCCCCCCTCCCCCCGTAGATCCGCCTGTGCCCCAAGGTGACATTTTGTAGTCTGCAACTGATATAAGTAGTCTGCTACTATGGATAATAGCAGATGACAATAAAATATGAAATTATTCTAATAAACCAGAAAGAAATATTGAATTTTTATGCTCTCCTGTAAAACACTCAATTTTTACATACGACATTTTGCACTGACTGATATGCATGTTCAGTATGCGTTCGTATTTTTTTTTTTTTAATTAAGAATATTCAAATATGGAATCTTCAAATACGTTACTCTTTCGCATTTTAATATTAGCTGATAAACTAAATTCGTGGCTGTATTTCCGGATCGGCTTCTTCCAGGGATTTTATTCTCATACGAAAAATTGTATAGCTTGTAATATAGATATATTTTAGCCAATGAAAACGGTGAGGATATACTGACCTTATACTACTGACCTTACGTGGCAGACTTTTTTTTTTTTAATTATTTTTCAATCCTGTAACATCAAGCCTCAATTAAAGAATAATAATTTCTGTTAAAATGTTAAATACAAAAATAATGACAAATTATATTCAATGAAGACTAATAGGAGAAGCTTTTTAGGACCGCAGGGATTAGAATACACATGTGAGATTTCTTCTCCTTTTTGTTATGGGAAGGGATATGGTATTCCTTCAAACGAATAAATACAATAACCAATAAGGTGGTGAAACCACCCTCTGCGAGGAAAACTTTTTTCAAGAAAACAAAGGGGAGGAGGATATTGGTATGTACCAAGAGGGGAGAGTGGGCGTACCAGGACATACTTCTTTTCTCACTCTTGTTCTATACTGAAAGGTTGAGAAAATATTCCTGAGCACACTCGAATCGATCTTATTCCGTTCGTAGGAGGGAAGTGGAATTCAAGGATAAAATAAAAGCCATAAGGATCGAGACCAAATATATTTCCATTTCGGGATAGTATTCTCAAATATAGTTTTAGCTGAAAGTATCTTCTATTTTTAATCCCAGAAATATCTTCCTCTCTTCGTGATTATATTTCCTCCTATATCCATTCATAATATCGGTACTGTTTTATAAATGTAGAACTTTTTGAGTTAATTTAAATAATACATCTTCCAACTTCCATAATTCTGTGAAGCTCTGTCAACACCATATTTTACCGTACTCCATTTTTGTCACATGGTCGGATCAACGATGTTTTTTTCAGTCTCATTAATATACTACTTATATTTATATATAAAGCCTACACAATTCTGCGTTCTTACGCCTTTTACATTTCTTCCGCTCTTTATTGACCAAAATATCATCCATAGTATCCTTCGTTTACCTGAAGCCTATTTTGTGAAACACTATTTATTATTTATTTTAAACCCTGCCGTGCCTTGTAGGCAATATGGGATTGTAAGATGTTAGGCAGGTCAACTAAACATCTCACTGCTGCAAGTAAAGCTTGATCTTCTGCTCTTTCTTGATTTCCTTATTTTTCTCGAGTGATTTTTCTATACTTTTCATACCAATGGTTTTATATCTCCTCCTCTTCTTAGATTGAAATAGACTGGCCCCACTGCGACTTTCCTCTCGAACATAAAATCTTTGTAATTATATCTGGACGAATAAGAGTTCCATTTATTCGTATCTTTTATTTATCGTCATTCACATATTTTTATTATTTATTTCTTACCGTTGTTGATGAAGTTCCATCTTTAACCAGAGTAATCTCTTTGTCTTGTTACCATTTGGTACTATCTTGTTCATTGTATATCCTAGCACTTAATGTTAAGTCGAAAGACGTGTTTAGAATGTGCTACTAGTTGTATTGGGTTGGCAAATAAATCCTTTCGGTTTTTATGGGTTTTTTTATGTCGCTATGATACACTTCTTATCTGATGAATCAATCCATAAGGTGGATTATTTATCCTGTTTGTAATATGTCAACAACTATATCTGTTAACTCTTGTTGAAACTAGCTTAGTAATTTATTTGCTATTGCACTATGAATTTGGAAGAAAATATCATTAATTATCGGCATATTTTGTTGTATTATTTCAAAAAAGGTAAGCGTGCTGCAGAAGCTCATAGAAAATTTTGCAGTGTTTATGAAGATGATGCCTTAACCGAACGCACCTGTCAAAACTGGTTTGCCAAATTTCATTCAAGAAATTTTGACATCCCTGATGCTCAACGGTCTGGCCGCCCACATGACATTGAAACGAGCAATGTTAAGGCCATTGTTGATCAAAATCCCATCCAATCAGTGTGATTAACTGCTATGGTCCTAATATGGTGGCACACAAACGTAGAAAACCATTTGCACCAATTCGGTTATCTTTCCAGGCTTAATTTTTGGGTCCGTCACTCTCTAACCGAAGTCAACTTGGCAATTCCATATGATGGGATTTCAAAGGTGTTATTTTCTATGAGCTATTGCCACCAGAAAAAAACAATTGATTCAACGCTATACTGCTCACAATTAACAAAATTGATTCAATCAATTAAAAATAAACGCACAGAACTGGCAAATCGGAAGGATGTGTTCCACCAAGACAACGCTAGGGCCCACACCTCATTGGTCCTTATTGAGCCTTGGATGGAACCTTTTGCCGCACCTTCCCTATTCACCATAGCTTCAAGTGACCACCACTTATTTCGGTCTCTGCAGAACTCCATGAATGGACAAAAATCCCAAAAGGAAGAGGACATAAAAAACCACTTGGATCAGTTTTTTAACAATGAACTCCAGACATTCTATAAACATGGCATTATGCAGTTAGTGGATTTATGCAGTTAGCAGTTAGTCGAAATATGGGATAAAGTCATATTAAATAATGGTCAATATATTGTAGATTAAAATAAATTTCATGTCTGTAATACGTTGAGTTTAATTTCACCCTGAATAACCGAAAGGAACTTATTTCTCAACCCAATATATTGCGAGGATATGTGATAGAACTTTAAAACTTCATATCAAAGTCAAATGTTATGTTGGTCTAGATAAATTTAAAATTAGTCTATTTATTACAATATCTTGATCACCCGCTAGTGTACGAATGAGGTCATATAAAGTAAAATTCAAGCAGCAAATCCTAAAAACCAATTTATTTATTATGGACTCTGGAATGGAACGACATAAGAGGTATGTCCTAGAATATTCTTACACAATAGAAAAAGAAACTCCTCTGCAGGAGAGATGTATCCTGAATCAAAGCTTGGAGTGAAAAGTAGAACGTAACTGTATCTTCATAACAAATAAATTTGTTGATTTATTAAAATTTTAAACACTTTATTCTTATATAGACATTTTAAAATATTTATTTATGAGTTGTATTTTATTCTTAAACATTAATTAATTTATAAACTATATATCATCATTATATAAATTGGCAAGCACCCAACGGTTCGACCCCTTTTTTTCTCTATTATTCAACCGATTTGCTATTGACCTATTGACGGGTTTTAGTGTTATGAATAAGTAAAAATATGAAATAGTGTATATAAATAAGAATATAAATGGTAGTTTGTTCAAAACAGCTAATCTCGGAAAGTTCTTCACCGATTCCTTTGAAATTTTGATGCAACGTAGCAATAATATTTAAAAGTGTTTTTGTATACGTTTCATTATGATCAGAAAGGCCTGAAAAACGGCCGAAAAATATGATTCGCTTTTGACTCTAGCGCAAAAACTGCTGCAACGATTTTGATGAAACTTGGCTAAAGTGTTCAACTTGAAACATTTATCATTTATCTATATAACATACTTACCCGAAAACGATTTACATAAATTTTTACGATGAATTCAGAATTTTATTTTCGAATAACTCAAATAGTACACAATTTTTGATTGATAATACCAATATTTATTTGAATGCTTCCCGAATAACCTACAAAATGACAAAAATAATTCATCGAAATTGATAAGAATTATCCCCGAAATGAAAGAGTTTGTTGCGGCCGAGTAAAGTGGATTAAAATATTTGTTTAAGGAGAAAACAAAGTTGAGATTTGTATTTCGCACCTCGATAAACCCTTAAATACCGATTTTCACAGGAATAAAAAAAAAAATTGTTTTTGCATCAAAAATCATTGAAATGGGACTGTTTGGTGCATAGATATAAATAAATTTGGTGCATCTTTATAAATACGATTACCTTAATTTTGGTTTTTGATAAATCGAAAAATTTACGTTTACTGAAGTTATTGAGATTATTATTTGGAGAGTAGAAAGAAAGGACCTATTATTGAAAGGTTGTAGAATGCAATGTCATAAATTAAAATTAAAAGTAAATTCTATAGTAACGCTCATTCGTAACATAAATATACTATACGATCTACACGATTTTTTCTGGGACAATACTTCGATCCGAATTTCAAACAACACAGTTCCCAGCAATAGCTGCATTTTCTAAGCAAACCGCAGGGTCAAATGTTTGGAAAAATTGGAGTATTATTGTGACGTCCAGTTTTTTCGCATGGACAATAATATGTCGCAGTAAGTAGAGGAAGTATTTTTAAAACTTTGAAATTTGATATTCCCAGTGGCAATTGGCAAGGCTATTTACTTGACAATAACAGAACATCCACAAAGAACATTGTTTACAGAGAAGTTCTACATAAATATTGATTTAAACTGAATTGAAATTGCTATTCTTAAATTTTTGTTTTTTACTTACTTGATCATAACAATAATTTATTGTGATAATAACATACATAAATCAAAATGGAAATTAAATATTTGGAATGTGTCCATTTTTGTATTACTTATAAATAATTGTAAGTAGTTTAAGCTCGATTTTTGAAGCTTGAAATCGAAATTTTGTTTTTATTAATAAGTGAGGATTTTTAAATCGTGATTTACTCTTTTTTTTAATTAAATTTATTTTTTATTTATGTATTATGTGTTTCCCTCAATTTTTCAATGATAATCTTCTAATTTTGACCACTGGGCGAACTTAGATCAGTGTTACTTTGTAAGTTCTGACCGTGAATCCAAAAAAAAAAGTTATGTTAAACTTTATGGGATCTAAGCAGTGGTGAATATTTATTGAATTATATCAGTAATATATGAATTTTGTGTTTCTATTTTTATTTTTGTTATATTCTATTTCTTAGAATGCTATGTTCTAATTAATTATATTCGTAATTTATTGTCTTTTTTTTCAGGTGAGTATTTTGTTATTGATACCAAAGCTGTTTTTTTGGTAAGTTTTGTAACCATTTTCACCTTATTCATATGTACGTATCATTATTATCAGTACTCTTTGTTTTTATTATCAAATTTATAATACTTTAACTTTGCCTTTAAAAACAATATATTTTAATTCGATAATTAGAAATAAATATTTCCAACAGTTGTAACGGAACTGTTGAACCATTGTTAATTACAATGTTCGAGAGTTAATTCTGATGGGTGATACTGTATACAATTTTTGTTTTTTATAAAAAAAATATTTAAAAAAATTGATATTTCAATCGACAATGTTTCTGAATATGAAGAAACTCTGAGAATAACAACTTGCCCTTAATTTCTCAACAAATTTGTGTTATACCTAACTTCCTACCACTACTAGTTAAAGAAAATTGTTGCAATCAATTGGACCAACTCTTAGATATGTGTTTTAATTGAAATTTACGTTTCAGAGCCCCCCTCGGTCTAAAAAACAAAATTTTAACCACTGATCTGCCTATTTTTGCTCAGATTATCCCGGAAAAGAGTAGACCTATATTGTCTCTTTTTTTGTTTTGTACTAGACTTCTAGACTATTGATAATTATGAGACAAATTAGGCGAACCTTGTACAATGCAGGCTGCGCAATAAAAGAAAAAACAGTTTTTTTTTTCATTGACTGTAGATCAAAAATGCTATAACAATTGTCTTTTTTTTTTTTTATTTCTTTATTGAGTATTACAACAATCTGTCTCTTGGACATTGGTTATAGTGAGGTAGGATGACATTCACACTATATGTGAAGAAATTTAACCTACAATCTTCTATTTAAAGTCCTTTCTATTTCGTACGTGTAGTGGATACCCGAGAAAATTCAGAAAATAAGTTATAAAGGAAAAAAAATATCACTCGCTCATGGGATTGAGCCAATTTTTCGAAAGGTTTTAAATTTCTGAAAAACCTAAAAAAATTCCAAATCAAACTATTTTTAGCAAAATTATAGTATATTTAATTTTAGAGTTACTTATTAATTGCTGTAGTTCATTAAACTGATTATTATTTAGTTATTATTTTACTTTTGTTGATTTTATGTTTTTTGTATATATGGTGTGAATGTGTTCATATATCACTATAATTATTGTCCACGTGACAGATTATTATATTTCTAACCAAATAGAAAAAGAAGTTCATTAAAGAATCAAGATTCGGTTTTTGATCGTTTCACTTAGCTTTTCGAATAAATCAATCTATTTCTTTTTCTTTTTTTTTTTTTTTTAAACATATTTAAGTAGTTTAAATTTGTCAAAAATTAACAGGAGAGTAATATGAGTGGACATGTCAGAGATATATGTACACATTTTAAACTAGTCCTAATTAGAATCTTAATAGTGTTACATATTTACCTTTTTGCGTCAGCAAACAAGCAAAATGGTATTCTTTGATTTGGTTATATTGTATTCGTTTAAAATAAAAAAAATGTATTGATTGAAAACAGAATTAAAATCATGAAGCATCATTGGAATTGTTGATTAAGTAACCTGCTTACTTCAACCAACGTTTTTATTGATTATTTTCAGCTATTTGTCATTGTTGTAACTACACCTCTTACATCTATTTCGCCGTTTTATAACCATGAAATAGAATCTAACCAGATTTTGTTAATAAGGAGGCAGACCTAAAAACACACAGCGTCCTTTAGGATTCTTTGATGTTTTATTTGTATATATATATCTGAGGAGTAGCATTCTATTTGCTCTGGAACAAGCATCGCATGGTTTATTTCTCCTGGTCTCTTTTACTACTGCCGTATATATATATATATTTATATTCCCTCCTCTCGATTTCTGTTTCATCTTTTCTTTCTTATTTTATTTCCCGTCAATTATTTCTGTAGTATTATTTTGTTAGACTGGTATTCTGGTCTTCCAGGTAGTAACCAACGACAATAATAAAGGAAATAAAAAAACATTGCTGTTTGTATTACGTTTTGTATGTTTTGTTTCAAACATGTTTTACTGAATAAAGAAAACAGAGATATTGTGATTGACAAATATTAGTTTTTGATCACGAGTTAAATTTCACGACAAAACAATAATCATAAATACATCCTCTGAATTCTTGATTTTCACAAATTCAGTTTAAATAAAGTTGCTAAATTCATATTTACCAAAACATTGAAAATTCCATTGATTACTTTATTTTCGATTTGCAATTGAAAATAAAGTTATTATAGCCAATCATTTATTGAAAAAATATGACCTTACTAAAGTAAATTAGTGCGGTCCATTAATTTTGGTGATTGATATGCCTTGAGTTTTTTTTACTTTCACTTACCTATATATGAAATATATAGTAAGGGGCAGTATTGCGATCGTAAAAATTTTCGAATTCGAGTTTTCAACGGGAATACATGTTTTGAGGTCTCCTGAGTCCAAATATCCAAAAAGTCCCGCAAAATGGTGTGTGCGTGTATGTATGTGACAGGTCTAGGTCAAAAACGAAAAGTCGTATGAAAGTGAAATTATATATTTAAGGTTAAAGCAATTTTTTCATTAAAATCAGCTAACCGGAAGTGGCATTTAATTATAATCGATTTAATACATATTTACGATTTTCTCACAAAAACCAAACGATTTTGATTAAAATCAGTATATCAGTGTATTATTATTATTTAAGGTTAAAGCAACTTTTTCATTAAAATCAGCTAACTGGCACTTTATATCATCGATGAAATACATTTTTAATATTTTCTCGAAAACGGCTGCAACGATTTTGATTAAATTCTTTATATCAGTGTAAAATTAAGCAGTTTTTAATATTATGTAGGTTTTATTCTCATTTATGTTCTCTAACAAGGCTTAAATGGCTAATTTTCAATATTAGCTTTATCTAAAGTACCTGTAATTTTTTTTAATTGAAGCAATTAACCATTTAACATTGATCTCTAATATAAACATTGTTAAATATAAAGGAATTTGATAAATAACTAAAGGAGAAATAAGAGATCGTAACAGTGAATAGTTGTAGTAAAGGAACCAAAGGGATACGAGAGCGCACTCGAGCTCGCCCGAAGATTATAACAGACTTCCTTAGTAACATGAGCTTAATATAATACGACAATATTATGTATATATACACATGCGGTGTATTGAGTTTGGCTCTATTGCAACGGTGACGTTAAACATTGATAGCCTGACCTCAATCCGAATTAATTTATATTTTAGTAACGTTTTGTGAAAATGGATTTATTTTCCTCCCTTGATGATGGATAAGTACAGGAAAACGTAGAGAGTGTATAAGGACATTCTTTCGTTAGTTAATTAGTTATGTTAATTAAAACTTTAACGAGAAGAGTTTTAATAACCAATTAGTTACCCCGTTCAATCTTCTTATTTCGTGTTAAATAATGAGAAACTGGGGCACGAAAGTCGGGGATCAGTGGAAGCTGTGAAACTAGAGTGCTGTAGTTAAGAGCTCTTTTGTCTCATGGATTAACAGGGGAAGAGAAGGTTGTTAAAGGAAGGTATAGGTCGTGGCTTTATCCTGCTTATTCGTTTTTAAAATACGCCATTCCATCATGAAAGCTTGGATAAAAAGTTTTATTTATACTGCCCGTATTGTGTAATATGAAATTGCTGGAGTACGAAAATTAAAAAAAAAACAACAATGAAAACAATATATTCATATCATTAGACAATTTACTATATTTTTGGCAATTAATTCAAAATTAAATAATCCTTGGAACAACAAAAAGTTAAAATTATTGGGTTGAAGTTGAGGCAATTTTAGTTGGATCGGGTAACATCTAAATTAATGCTTCTTAAAAACTAAAAAATGATTGGTAATTTAAAAAAAATAAGTTTTTTCATTATTATAATTTATTTTTATGCAATATCTAGTACCTTAATTATTGTTATCTTTCACTCATTATTTTACAGATTATATGCGATATTTATTTTATTTTTATTATTTTCTTTTATTTTTTTTTTACAACTCGGTGACGAGTCTTGTCCTCCTCCACCAGCTTCCTCCAGTCATCTCTTCACTGTGCGGCCATCATCCAGCTCCTGACTCCCAGGACATCCCTTGAATCTCTTGCCACACCGTCTGACCATCTTAGTTTTGGCCTCCCTCTTCTTCTTGTGCCGTAGAGAAGTTCTGTCAGGATCATCCTAGGGGATTGTTTCATTCTCCATGCTTGCCACATGGCTAGCCCATCTCAATCTCTCAAGCTTCATCCTCAGAACGACATCTAGAACATTAAAAGTTGAGCAAATTTCGCATTTGTCCGCCTCCAAATATTCTTCGAAGAATTTTTCTCTCAAAGATTAGGGGGTCTTGCTTAATTTTTTTAGTTGTCCATGTTTCTGAAGCATAGAGCAGGACTGGGCGGATTAGTGTTTTATAAAGCTATATTGTAATATTTCTGAATAAAGTGTTTTAATAATAAAAAAAAAAATAAAATAAAGCTATAGCTTGTTATGCTGGGATAGAAGGCGAGAGGTGAATTCCTTGCGAAGGGCAAAGTAACATTTACATTGTAAATTGATATTTCTTTTACATTGTACTATTATGGATATAGTTACTTCTATTCATTATTTAATCCTGAAAATTTTTTTGCGTGTTGTATAGTATTATTTATAGGATTATAAATAAAATTTTCTGAAGCCATGGTAATTATTGAACGTCTTAAGTGGAGAATCATCTGTTTCTCCATTGTTAAAATAGATGTGGGAGGTTCGCATGCAGTGAAATAATTAATGGGAGTATAGTCACCTCTAATGATCGAATCGTGATTCTTCTATTAATTTAACATAAAAAATGATGAAATAGAATTATATTTATATTGTAAGGATATAATTATATTTACAATATCTATCATTATTTGTAATTAGTTTATTTTTTTTCTCGTGACTTCGTGACTTTTCGACTATACGTGGTTTTTCTTGGAATGATAGCGGATGAATTCCAGAGTTGAAAGCTCCCCTGAACTCAAAACTTATATTCGTAATTTTCGATTTATCGCGTTGCCAGGGAACGTGTTTTTTTTTTTCATATGCATTTGTCTGCTTGGCCATTCGCCCCCTTATTTTTTCTCTCTTCTCCCTAGGTTTACTTTAACAAATAAACACTCTTAGTTTATAGTTTTTTTTTTCATTTGGACTTTTCGAGGACATTTTCAGCTTCTACAATTACATAAACAATTCATTATATATATGTTCTAAATTCAACCAATAATTAAAAGTATATTAATTAAAACACATTAATTTTAAATTACTGATTCAATATAGAGCATATAGAGTATTGTTTATGTAATTCTAGGTGCTGAAGAGAGGACTAGAACATCCCCTATACGTCCAAATAAAGAATAATTTATACACATTTAATAAGTGTTTGTTTCTTGAACTAGACCTAGCGGCAACAAGTGAGAAAAATAATTAATGAAGAAAGCTCTGAATTATAAACTAATTTACTTCTTTTTTTTAGTGTATATCAAACATCGATCCGTTTTTTAACAAACTGACGTTTTATTGAACAAATTACAAACATATAATAAACAAATCAAAAGTTGTTACAACTCGATTATTACAAGGTGATTTTAATTGTGACAAGACACATCAGATTTTTTTTTTAAATCTTGATCAAAAGATACAAAAAAATATTTTTTCGAGACTGGCAACTAATCTCGGTCGAACTATAATAATATATTTTAATTTTATTTAATTGATGAAATGTAAATTTATTAACCTTTGGCTTACTAAATCAGCTGTTCGCTGCATAACTGAATAATCTACCCCTTCCTCGACTATCTTGGTTGGCAATTAATGGAAGGGCTCGACTGGCAAGTTTCACGGTGGTAACGCAAACTATTTGTAATGCGCATGAGCGATTGGAATGCTGTTTAGATGGTAAGCAGTTATAAATATTCAAATATTTCTACGAAAGGTGCCCGATTATAGAGTCAGTGTGTACTTTCCAAGAGGACCTGGATTATAAATACGTTGTTTGATTTCGTTTACTGCCTTGTTTATTGTCAAGTTTAGAATGAATAGTGATTTCCCTAATTTTTTAACCATCAATTTGTTCTTGCCTATTTCTCTAATTTTCAAAACAGTTATTGTGTAAACTTTTATAAATCTTTTTTTTCCTAACAAAATTTGTGGATTTGCTAAAATCAACATCTTAGGGAAACATTAATATTATTATGTTAATTTGCTAAATTTAATTAATCATATTGTTGATAATTTAAATTATTTGACTACTTAAAACTGTCATGATACTTCTACTTTCACTTAGCCATATAAGTATTTCCTGACATCCCTCCTCTTCCAAGTCATTCACACCTCCCGTCCTTCATACACCTCCGAGCTCCTTCAATTTAAATCCTATGTCCACTCCCGCAATACCCGTTCCCGTTCTTCAGATTTATATATGATGGCTGCTTTCGATAAATTCTATTATTCGATCCTCATCCCTTTGGAACTCCATCCCTCCTGACATCCGTCGCTCCAATACTCTCCCTACTTTTAATCCTACCTATTCAATCACTTCCTTTCCATCCAGTCGCTATAAGATTGTAAATAGAAATTTCTGTAAATATGTATATAGTTTATTTTCATTTCATTGTTCTTTCATTTATTTATTTTTCTTTTTTTTTACCGATTTAAGTTAGAAGATTTTTTTTTTCTATTATACCTATTAGTTTACTTTGTAAATACATTTATATATATATCTGAGGCTCAAAAGCCCACATTTTTGTCCTTGTTAATTATTCTAAAGGGACTCGTCCCTAAGATTAATAAGAATATTATTATTGTAACTGTTTCTCCTTTACACCACGTACCTGACTGTTTATTGCAGACGGTGAGCGCTGCAGAGCGGAAAAGGGCTTAGCAGATATTCTCAATGCCTAGTAAATATTGCATAAAAAAGAATTTTTCTATAAACATATTCAATTTACCGTTGGGTTTTCTCATTGCCATAGTTGTTACTGCAACTTTTACATTAAAATCGGCTCACCGAAAGTGACACTTAGTAGTGTAACTAATTTTATTAATTTTTACGAATTTATCGAAAACGATTTTAATGATTTCTTCGATTTGATTTTGATGCCTTCTGGGTGGGGCAACTTGCGATTGCCCCTGGGTGCCGACTTGGGAGGGGGGAGGGCGTTGGAGCGCCGACCGATCTTAAAGGGTGCTTGCCACTTGTTAGAAATAAAAAAAAGATAAAAAAAAGTATTGAATAATTAATTTTAGCTTATCAATAAAGGAATATTGTTATTATCATCCCTAATTCCAGACGTTAGGGGCCCTACATATTTACGTGATCTGTTTATACCTTTGTACATGTCTCTTACGTTATTTTCGATTCTATTAGTTTCTATTTCAATTATTTTATTTTTAAGATACTCCCTTTTTTTATTTTTGAGCAATTTTGTCGTTTCGTTCTTTGAGATTCGGAAGTATTCCAGATTGTCTTCGCTAGGATTATTTAGAGCTTTTAATTTAGCGGCTTTTCTTTTTTCACACATGTTTAAGCAATCTTCATCAAACCACGGTTTGCTATTCTTATTTTCCTTTTTTCCTAGACACGAGTTACCGACCGCTTTAATATTATCCCTGATCTCTATCCATAACTTGTCAATATCTTCGTGGTCCTCGTCAGGAAGCTCTAAAGCTTCAAACCTATTCTTAACATCTAGCTCGAATTGGTTTCTAATTGATGGATTTTTTAATTTTTCCAAATTAAAATTCTCAAAATCGAAACGGTTTTCTTTTCTCTTTTTTATATTAAGTTTTTGTCGAAGTTTCGCGATTACTAATTCATGATCCGACCCACATTCTGCTCCGCGGTAAGACCGTACATTAATTATACTGCTTTGCCAGCTATGTTGTATCAAGACATGATCGATTTGATTTCGTGTTTGCGAATCCGGTGATGTCCACGTATATTTATGAATATCCTTGTGTTTAAACGTCGTACTTTTAATTATCAGGTTTTTCGAGATGGCAAAGTTTATCAGACGGATCCCATTATCATTACTATATTCGTGCAAACTTTCTTTACCAATCGTCGGAATATAAACTTCTTCCCTTCCTACCTTTGCGTTCGCGTCACCTACAATTATTTTCATGTAGTTTCGCGGTAGTTTATCATAAACCCATTCGAGTTTATCGTAAAATTCACTTTTGACTTCATCGTCACTGTCTTCGGTCGGACAATGTATGTTTATTAATGCGATTTTAAACCAACGTCCCTGAAATGTAGCTACCGAAATTCTATCACTAAAGAATTGTACGTCCCTCAAAGCGGATAGTAATCTACTCCTAATTAGAAACCCGGTACCCAAACAATGATTCCCGCTTCCTCCGTACCAAATAGTGTACTTTCCTTCCCTCATCGAGCCCTCCCCTGGCCAGCGAACCTCTTGCAGAGCCACGACATCCAAATTGTACCCATTTACCTCATTCGCGACCGATTTTAGCCTCCCTGCTGTGTTTAAACTCCTTACGTTCCACGTACCAATATTTAAATCCCTATATTTTAACATGCACCATGAATCCCTTAAAGCAGTCCCCACCCGTAGACCCGAACGGGGGACTAGTTAACTTCCGGATAATGAGCGTTTTACCTTAGGGAGATCCATGACTTTTTGTGGTGTTTGGTGAACTAAAGATATGTGAGTAGGGCGTTCAATCCTACGTCACACCCTCCAGCAAGTCTGGTGGGCCCCTACCTCCAGCAAGTCTGGAGGTCCCCTCCCTCCAGCAAGTCTTTAGGGCCCCTCTCATTGTTGGTCAGCGAGTCCATCGGACTTAGCCGGGAGGAACTTCTAAGGAATTTCCACCGACCATCCCCACATCCGCCACCCGTGGGACGCTCCCCATATTGAATAAGTTTAAGGACCACTTTGACAATATTTTAAATACGGGAAATTATGATCTGTGTCCTCCTTCTGAGTACCAGAGTGCTGAACCGTTAATAGAAGGACCAAGTAAAGAGGAAGTTGAAGTAGCTATCGGAAAATTAAAATCATATAAAGCAGCGGGAATCGATAATATTCCTACTGAACTAATTAAGGCATGCGGGGAAGCTGGAGTTTCTAAAATACATCGGTTGGTTAAAAAGATCTGGGTGAACGTGAAATTACCTGAAGAATGGAAAGAATCTATTCTTATTCCGATTCACAAAAAGGGTCCGAGGACGGATTGTAATAACTATCGAGGAATTTCACTCCTTCCGGTATGTTATAAAATATTCACTTTAATCTTAACCAGTCGAATCACGGAATACGCCGAGGAAATTATCGGAGACTACCAATGCGGATTTAGACGGAATCGTTCGACAATTGATCAAATATTTTCTTTACGGCAAATATTAGAGAAAAAATTGGAGTATAACGGTATTGTTCACCAGCTGTATATAGATTTTAAAAAGGCTTACGATTCTATTGACCGCCAGAAACTGTATAATATTCTAATCGAGCAGGGGATTCCAAAAAAACTAGTAAATCTAGTCAGGATGTGCTTGACGGAGACACTCAATAAAGTTAGAATCGGTAATAATTTGTCCGAAAAATTTGAGGTTCGTTCGG
Source organism: Nezara viridula (assembly GCA_928085145.1). NCBI lineage: Eukaryota > Metazoa > Arthropoda > Insecta > Hemiptera > Pentatomidae > Nezara > Nezara viridula. The sequence continues at coordinate 219,095,278 of OV725077.1, read as the reverse complement.
GCTTAAAACAGGGGGATTCTCTTTCGCCTGTCCTGTTCAATTTGGCATTAGAACATGCCATTAGGGAGGTAATGCGAACCGAGAAAGGGTTGGATCTGGGCGGGACAACATCCGTGCTGGGCTATGCTGATGATCTGGTACTGTTAAGCCAAGACGTTGAAACTATAAAACTAAATACGACAACGTTAATGAAAGCCGGTAATGAACTAGGACTCGAAATAAACGTGGATAAAACAAACTATATGGTTAGCTGCAAAAATGGCGATACTACTGGTGATATCGATATAGATGGTAATATGTATGAACAGGTAGATAAATTTAGGTATCTAGGTTCTACGATAACTAGAAAAAACGAAATTGAAGAAGAGATTAAGGTTAGACTGAAGGCGGGGAATACTTGTTATTTTTCTGTGACAAAACTACTTAGTTCGCGCCTCTTGTCCCGAAACTTAAAAATTAGAATCTATAAAACAATTATCTAGCCTACAGTTCTTTATGGATGCGAAACTTGGCCGCTTACATTAAGGGATGAGCAGCGTCTTAAGGTTTTTGAAAATAAAGTATTGCGTAGAATATTCGGACCGAAGAAGGATGAGTTAACCGGAGAGTTCAGACGGTTACACAACGCCGAATTGCGTGAGCTGTATCCGGGTAATATAATTGAGGTAATTTCATCGCGGCGAATCAAATGGGCTTGTAAAGTTGTTGGGCTTAGTAACGAGAGAATTCCTAAAAGGTTAATATTTGCTGTTCCGAATGGTAAGCGTCCGAGGGGTAGACCGAAGCGAAGGTGGGAAGATTGCATTAAAGCCGATTTGAAGGGACTGGGTTTGGACGGCGAACGGTGGAGGGAGGTGTGTAACAAGCGATTGGTGGTGTCGGCATCGAACCTTCGGGTTCGCTAAGCCTTATTATTATTATTATTATTATCAATAAAGGAACCATATTAGAGAAACGTTGAATGATATAAAATTCAAATATTACATATTATATAACAGTTTAGAAATATTTTTTTTTTGGGTGGGGAGATGTCATTGCCCTGGGTAGTCTAAGGCCAGCAATGAATAATATGAATGGTATTTTACGAAATATCAGGTCTTTTCCTCATTCAAACATCGAAGTCACACGGGTCTTTCTTACATTTTTCATAATTCGTTTTTCTAAAATGCTCTGAACGTTATTTATTAGAAATAATTAAAGACCTCTGATTGTTTCTTAGTAGTAATACAAAATGGACAGATATAAATGATGTAAGAATTTGGTAATTGACACTAATTAAAAGATCAGGTAAAAGAAATATTCGCTCAAGTTAAAAATAATTAACACGAAAATCACAATAATAATATCGATGAATGATATACCGTTGGAAAGATACAGATTTTAGAAAGTTGAATATCTAACAAAAAGTTACTGTTAGTGAAAAATATAGTATGCGAAAATTGAGTTTTTTTTACAATAGAGGAGAAAAACTGGATATTCCTTTGATTTATTAGTATAATTTCATATTTTATTTCCCTCTGCTATTTTCCATATAAATAGATTACTTAAAGCAGTTGCAGACTTCAAAATGTCACTTTTATCACAAATAGAATAAGAATGAAATATTTTGTTGTGTACCGATATTTTGCACTAACAGTAGCGATATTAGGTAATGGAGCGTTGTGAAAATCCTATGAATTTTATTGGTTGTAGTAATAGTGTCTGATACAACTTTTATACTATTAATTGGAAAATAAACATTTCTAAAATTTTGTTTAGTTTACGTTTTTCTCAAGTTTATGTTATAAATACACTTCAACGAATTATTGCAGTATCCCAAGTTTGCTACAAAGTAATAATTACTACAATTATTGTAGTAATTTCCAATTCAAAGTCAAGTGGTATGAGATAGTTTTTTTTATGTAGGCACCAGATATTTATTCTTTTTTAATTTTAATTTTTAATTACTTCGGCTGTTGTATTTTTTAACCTAATTTAAGACGTTTAATAATATTTCGTATGTACTATATTTATAAATTGCATCTTAATGCTCACAGAAGGTGTAAAACTTGGTTGGTCTTTACCAATCATCGACGAGACCAACATAGTTGCTACTAGTTATCGAGGACTGGTGTTGCAACTGTTGCAGTAATCAATTAGGTTAGGGCACGTGGTGACAGTGACTTGTTACTTATGTTCATTGGCTAGGATTCCTCTCCTCGCTTGTAAGGTCTATTAATTGTACACATCTCTTGTTATCTTTCCATCCAAGTTGCTCTTCTGAAGTCCTACAGTAGCACAATAGAGTGTCAGATAGAACGCAAAACGTTTTTTCTGTTTAATGGCGTAAAACTTCATTGATCATCAACGCCATTTTAACTTTATTGTTATGTATTTATGACATAAACACAAACATTTTTTTTTCTACATCCTTCTTCTTTCACGTATATTATTTATTATACATGTAATATTTTTGGATTATATGTATTTTTATTGTCATCTTTAACGATTATTGCTCATTCAGGACTATTGAGATATAAGGTAAAATATGGGCATTCCAGAAAAATATCGTATGTTATCACGTCACTATTGCAATATTGACGGTTCAGTGGCGCTTCCTTTTTGATGAGTAAGTCTTCTGTGTCCTATTCTCTGTCGGGTCTGTATTACTTCCTTTACGACATTTGCGGATGGAGTTCCAGGGACATCTTTTTGTATAATTTTTAGCTTGTCATCCCACGTGGACTGCCAGCTGTCTTTAATTTTATGTTTGAGGTGTTTATTTAATCCTGACGTAGCCTGTTCGATTCCTGCAGTTCGCATGTGGCTTGGGATCCATATGAATTTTACTTATCTTTTGGTAATTTTTGTAAAGTGATTAAAGTAGGAGTAGATGCAAGAAATTTTCATTTAATTTGAATAGTACAATCTAGGCCATTTTAAGAGCTAAAAATTCTTTGAATATTATGATAATGTGTTGGTTTATTGAAATACAGAAATTAGGTGTTAGTGATATTGTATGAGGTTCTGCAGTGTATATATTACATAGACGATCCGTCGGTGTAGATTATAAAGGCTTCTAGCATGTTGTGAAGAATGCGAGGATAGTGAATTTTATATTTAGATGTTTCGGTATTATTTTCTGGTGGTTGTTTAAGGTGTATTGTCATTTCCACATTGACAGGGATTTATCGTTTTAAGGAAAAAGATTAGTAGATTATCTCTGATAGCGAAAGAGTTGTATTTAATTTTTATTAAAATAAATAAATATTTTGAATAAAAAAGTATTTGTAATTTGGAAAACCTGTTGGTAAATTACAAGCAGAACAATAAAAAAAAACAGCATAGTGGTACAATATCGAGATCAGAATCCTGTTAGTGAATATCAAATTTTATTAACAGTTAATTGTTTTGTCAATTCTAATCCTCCACTTAAGTTGTCCATACGCCTGTCGTTACGATTGCTATTATCCGGCCTGCGTCATTCAGAAACAATCATCGATTATTTGCGATAATAACAGTGTTGGTTGGACGTCCTTGTTTTGAATAGGCATCGAAGATGATTTCATGGTCGTTCTTGTTTAAATTCGGTTTTACATAATGTCGAATGGTCGTAGGTTATTACTAATATTATTATTACAGAAGAATGCCTTCTGCACGAAGGCACTTTAAATTCTAACTCAAACGTAAATCTGAGAGTATAATAAATTACTGTAGATTACTCGTACGATTATTATTATTTATAATTTTCCGTGCTCCACGGTTTTACAATCAATAAGAAAAAAAAAGAAGGATTCGACAGAAAGCGTTTCTTTGTCTTCACAGTTTGATTTTTTTTTTTTAATTTTTATTAACATAGTATGTTTTTAGCTGTTGAAATAAAACTTTTTGAATAAAAAGATATTTTTAAAATGATATTTTTAGATCTTCATTCTCATCTCCTCCGATTTATATATACCCTCTCATAAAACGGCTTTCTTTGAAAAATCCTTTGTGATTCAGGCTTCCTTGTTAAGAAATTCCATACCTACCTTTATTCGCAAAGCTCCCTCACGAATCCCATTCAGGCATCACCTTTTCCTCCATCTTCTCTAAGACCAATTTTCTGTATATTGTACAGAAGTATTATATATATTCCCAATCTATATTAATTTTAACTTTCCTCCCTCTTGTATGGTAAGTCATTCTTTGTATTTACCAGGATTAAATTTTTTTTTTTTTATAATTTGTCTCTTTTATAATTTAATTTATTTTTTATCAATGCATATGCTGATTTATTTTACATTTTTTTCGTTTTTAGATAAATAAATGCCCCAAAATAAAAATTCACTTTTTTATCTTATTCTTTTCCTATGGTGGTTTAGTGTGAATACTCTTATTTCGCGCAATCTGATCTCGTTAAGTTAACATCTTGTTCTTGGAAAAAAATAGATCTCTCTTAATTATATTCCCCAATATGTTGATAGCTTGTCCTTGTGATTTTTAAAAGTGACTGTAAATGATCACGCACTTTACTTAGCCCAGTCAAATTAGACCTGTTGCCTTGCAAAAGGTCGGGTAAAATTGTATTTTATATTCTTAGGTATGTTGTGAATATAAAAAATCCAAGTTTTTCCCCTCAAAAGCCCTATGGGTTCGCTGCAGTGCTCTAAAAACAATCAAAATTTTGAACTTTTTTTGGGTTACGCTAAATATCTCTTTTTTAGAGTGACAGATAAAAAATATTTATATTCAATCTTTGTTACAAATAAAATCATCCATAAAGACCTTAATGTTCCACATATTTTCGATTTGGCCCAATTCAGATACCTATCCTTCCATAATAAACTGCAGAACCATCCGAATCCTCTCGTTTCAAACCTTGCTTCCTCCTTGATCCCTGATAACCCTCCGAGGTGTCTGAAAAGAAGATGGCCTCGGGACCTTCTAATATAGAACTTTAATTTGAGTTCTACCAATGGGCAGTTTCTCATCATGTTGTACATGTTACCTATGTCACATTTACTTGTTGTATTTTCCATGTAATACAGTTGTAAATTTCATTAAAAAAAAATATATATATATATATATATATATTCAATCTTAAATAGCTTTAAATTATCTAACATTTTTGTATACAGTTTTTTTTTTTCTAAACCCAACAGGAAGCGAAGTATCGAGCTTTCAAAATTTACCCATTTCGATTTCTTCACAATATTGTTCTTTCAATTTTTAAAGGAAGAATTGCTTAATTCCATTTTAAACCTAGGTCATTGAGATTCAGCATTTGGCGTAATTTCGTCATAATTGGCCTTTTATCAAAGCTGGATAGTTAATGAATAATAAAACATGAAAAAGTATTCAAAAATAAGTGACCTAGGCAATAAAAAACACCAGTAAATTTAATTTTTTCAGGATGTTCGAAATAAAGTTAAAAATCAAGCGTCTTTTGTAAATAAACAGCTAACAATTACGAAAAACGCTCCGAAATAAAACATCTGGAGAATACATTTCTCTTTTAAAAACATTGATTACTTTTTAAAATATTTCAAGCAGCTATTTAGAAAATACAGTCAATCGGCGGAAAAGCGGCACTGGCATGGCCTCGAGTCCTATTGCACATCATTAAGTACTTATAAATGTTAAATTTATTATATTCTATAATGATTGTATTAATGTTTGATGGTATTAATTAACAAATATTAATAGAATGATTTAATTTCCAATTTTTGTATTTTTTTTCCCAAAACTTTCCCCATTTTGAAAGCTCGATATTTCGCTTCCTGTTGGGTTTAGAAAAAAATGTTAGATAATTTAAAGCTCTTTAAGATTGCACGTAACCATTTTTCATCTGTGTCACTTTAAAAGGGAAATATTTAGCGTAAATCAAAAGAAGTTCGGAATTTGAATGGCTTTTGGAGTATTGCAGGGAATCCAAATGACTTTCGAATGAGAAAACTTGAATTTTTTATGTTTACTACATACCTAACAATATAAATAATGATAATAAGGCTTAGCGAACCCAAAGGTTCGACACCGATACCAACAATCGATGTCCACATTCTTCTATCCACCGGTCTTCGTCTAAACCCAACCCCGCAAAATCAACCTTAACGCAATCTATTTACCTTTATCTATTTACTGCCAGTCGGTATAGCGCATATTAACTTTTTAAGCATTCTTTCGTTACTAAGCCCAGCGATTTTACATGCTCATTTTATCCGCCTCAACTTAATCACTTCAATTATATCAACCGCAGAAAGTTTACGCAATTTAGCATTGTGTAACCGCCTAAATTCTCCGGTTGTCTCGTCCTTTTTCGGTCTGAATATTCTGCGCAACTTTATTATACTTTATTTTCAAAAACTTTAAGACGTTGCTCATCTCTTAATGTAAGTGGCCACGTTTCGCATCAAAAAAGATTTTTTTTAAAAATGCCTAAAGAAGTTTTCTCTTAAAAAAAAAAAATCAAATTATAAAAAAAAAAAGAAGTTACAAATATAATCTATTAACAAACAATTGTTTTATACCTAACAATATAAAATTTGAATTACTCGACCTTTTGCAAGCTAGATCTCTTTTTTTGTGATAATTTGACTGGGCTAACTGTAATAACGTAATTGTCTACTGCTCCCAGATTGACTGAGGTTTCTGGGGCCGATTCTAGAAATTGTCTTTAACCAATAGCAATGAAAAAATTAATATGAAATAAAATGCTGATGTTCCATGTATATATTTTATTAAACTTCATTTGTGTTCTTGCTGGTAGAATGGAAAGATTGAAGATTGAAATAAATAAAGTGTAAGTAAAACAAAAACAACATAATTAAAATATAAAATTTAGAAAATAATGAAAATAAAGTTGTATAAAATACAAAACTAAGTTGTGTGCTTTAGACCACACGATATAAATGGAAACATCAACAAGACCAGATTAATAAATGAAATATAAATTATAATAATATCTCATTATAACGAAGATGAAATTCTGAACATTTTCCTCGCTTACAGTATGCAAGTCCGATTTTTAGTTCCTGAGATATTTTAATCCAAAAGTAAAACTTTTTCAAATAGTCGACTGTAGCCGACTTTATTCAAGCTTTAACACATCAGTAGTCTGACGGATCAATCTAATTCATCTCCAGAAAAAAAAGTTTAAAAAGCGCCTAAAGAAGTTTTCTCTTCAAAAAAAGTAAATAAAAAAAAATTAAGTTACAATTATTAACTATTAACAAAAAATCTTTAAATTGTATAAATCGATAGGGTGGTATTGATTTATAATGGATGTGATATCCAATAAAATTTCCAAGTCCAGGAATGTAATAATTTTAGTATGTATGACTATAATGAAGAATTACAATGGTTCTATATATTTATTAATTATTTTTCAAGAAACCTTCATATTCGTTATATAGAGGTTTGTCTACCCTTTTTACGATTTTTGTCAGAAATTTATGATGTATGTGGGTCAATAAAATACATTTTAATCAAACAACACATTCTAATTTGCTCAAGTAAAATTACTACTGATATAGGGATCACTGCAAGTGTGAGCTGGTTAGTTAAGGAGCTGTTCCTTATAAGGTGTTAGATAACTTGTCACCCTTAGATCAAAGGAAGTTAATTTATGCAACAGTGAAAGCACTTGTTGCCTGTCGCTGTAACTGCCTGTGTTGTACTTAAATTAGTACCCAAGTCCGTGCAGGAGTTTGGCGTACGCGTGTTTTGTTCAGAGATCCTTTATCTAATATTTAATAAAATTTTCAAGGATTCATTGATTTTTATTACTATCTTTAAATTGATAAGAAGTATTACGTCCTGTTTTGGAAGTATTATTTTGTTGTAAAAGAAAACATTTTTTTCCTATTTCCTGTCTTGAGGGTCTTTCTTCAAGATGACTTCTAGTTTTTATAAATCTACAATTATTAGGAAGGGACCACTTATATCCCAATTGTTCTGTATTTTCTTTGTACTTTTCTACCTATACTAGCTAAGGAATCTCTAAATTTCAGGGTCCCCTGAGTACGAAAAACATATTTTCAGCCATTGGCCTGTTTGTCTGTCTGTCCAAAAATTATCTCGGGAACTGGTTTGCTAGTAGTCTGCTGCTTCTTTTTTTATATAATAGGATTTTGACTTCTGATGCCTGTGACACACAGTGCTGCCTGCACAATAAGTGGAGAAACATTTTTCTAATACTAGCGCAAAAACGATTTTGATGAAACTTTCCTATAATTTTCTAATTAATGTCCTTTCAATTTTCGTACATGTACTAAATTCCCGAGGAAATTTAGGAAAATAAGTTATAAAGAAAAAAATAAATGTTTTAGGGTCCACGTGGCTAAGTATTTATTTTTTTGGTTGAATATATATATATATATATATATATATATATATATATATATATATATATATATATGAAAAATTTTGGAAGGTAATTAAATTATCTACAAATCTATACTAGGTAAGGAAAGTATTGTGATCGAGTTTCTGATATGCGACTTTCGGACGGATCAAATTGTCCCATAATCCTAAATGTAAACTATGAAATTCCCTACAAAACTGTATAAAAATCGTTCATTTCGGACAACTATTAACGAAGTTATAGCTAATTAATTTCGTTTGTAAGATCACGAGTTAAATTCTCATTGCCGTGTTATAAGGGCTGAAAAATAGAGGAAAAAGAAAAGTAAACGAAAGTAAAAAAATCTAGTGCCCTCATCACACAAGTGTCACGTTCCCCATTACTTTTAACAGAAATAATTGTCTGACAAAATGAGGATGTTGAAAAAAAGTTTTTACTTAGCAATATTAGATTGTATTGAAAATTGTTTATGCTGACCTACCATAAGCAAGTTTACTATATTTAAGTTTATCAAAGAAATCGTACTAAGATCTTTTCTTTGATCTTCTGGAAAATAAATCTGATTAATTTTTTGTTTTATTTTTTAAAGGACATATTTAAACATTTATTTATTTTTTTTTTATAATCGGTAGGAAAGTCGTGTGATTCGACACACCAAATTTTTTAAAAGTTATTTTTAATTACTTGACATAGTAATGTTTTTTTTCGACCCATTATTATTATGGTTGAATTTTATAACAGCTTTGAAAATTGGAATGTTGGAAGCTTTAAAAAATTACTCCAATTGTTATATTGTAGTTTTTGATGACCTTGGTATCGAATTTATCACGTATTTGTGATAAATAGTCAGGATGCAGTCATTTTAAGATTACTATTGATGTTTTAATTGATTTTTATTACTGTGGTGCAGAGTACTTGAACACCTTCAGTGCCCTAATTATGAAGTAATGCCTAAAATAGAAAGAGTCGAGGCTTCACTTGACTATTTTATGAAATTCTATGAAAAAATAAATAAATAATTATTTCTGTTTTGTACAATTATTATAATCCCGATTCCAGAAGTTTCTCTCGCCATACTCTCCTTTCGAAGCAGTCCTCGCGCACTATTGAAACCATACCCTCTTTTATATCTTTCTTTGTCCTCCCTCTTCTTTCTGTACGCAGGCTCGTGGAAGGAATTTTTTTTAGTCATTTCCCGTCTCTCTGCCTCATTACGTGGACGTGGCTATGCCTTTGAATCCTCCTGTTTTCAATATTATATAATATGCATTAATTTGTTTAGAAAAAATGATGAAGTTAATGTAATTGTCTAATTTTTAAGTTTATATCATCAGTTGAAGTCCTTTTTTTTTTTTTTTTTGTGAAATAAAAACGTATTACCACATACTCGAGAAGAGACCGAACCCTCCAGTTTGTGCTAAACGAAATTTATTTAAAGACGAAGAAATTCGCCAACTTTAAATCAAAAGTAACTAAAATTTTCGGTATACAGATTTGGACGGTGTGATAGCCAAGCATTTAGTTGTCAAAATATATAAAAAAAGAAAAGAAATTATCTAAGGAATAGTTCCTTAATTTCATGACAAGTTTAATGCTAAAAAAAAATTTAACAATTAAAAACTTTTAGTTTTCTAAGTGTAAGATAAAACTGTCGATTACCATTTTCACAAAAATCACAATGTTTTGTTAACAATGAAGGAATTCGAGATTTTCTTCTTTTTATGTCAACATGCTCATGACACATATTACTGAGGTCGTTTAGACGATCAATCAAATCTAGAGGAAACAGCTGCGTCTTCCTGTATTTAATGATCTTAGATAAAGTAGATTTTAGGTAGATAAGGTATAGTATAACAGATAAGGTTGATATTTTTAATATCTCGCCGCTCTTTGCATCTTTTAAAATATCTTAAATGGAAGACGGTGTTATCGAGCTCGCTCGGTGTAAAACACGCGTATCTCGGCAACTTAATAAACCGAAGATTACATGTCTGTTATATTATTGGCTATTATTTTTTATTTTCTTAAGTCATATTCTCTTATTCGCGAAATACTTGATGATGCCATATTATACTACTTTTAATCTTTTAAGTATCATTACTGTATACGGTTTCTTTCAAAATAAAATGTATTTATAAGTGTATTGTTTTACTAAATAAAACGGATGTTTCATTTTTAAGAGTGTAAATGAAACATGAATGTTAATGATGGAAGAAGGGTTCAAAGTAATGACAGGTTATTTTGTCAACTAATATTCCTTTATAAAATATGATATTTAAAATAAGTTCGTATCAGTCGAAAATTTCACTTAACCCTTTTCCGAAATTTAGATTCATGCTAATCGTGGATTTAATTAAAAAAATACTGCAGAATGCATTGATTTTTGACGGACAAAGAAATTGATTCTCATTATCCGAAGGTCCGCATTAACCGATTTCGTTATAACGTAAGTAACTCATTCCTGTTCTGATAATTTGGGCGTTGGACAATGGAGGGATATGGCTGAACTCTCTCGCCCGGTTACCTCACCGTTGCTCTTGACCCATATCTCCATTCCTCCTCTTCCTCTGATATTCTTTTTTACCTGCATTTTCCGCTCTTCATTTTAAGTGTTGTTTTATATAAATGTTAGAATTTTCCATGGCCACTTAGTCACTATGAATACGAGACTTTACGCAAGTTCATTAATATAGTATCCCACTCAAATATTTTTTTATTTATCGTTATATTGGCAAGTTAATCATATTTAATGAAACTAGACTTGAGATCTAACGCGAGGATATAAAGGAAAGGCACATTGATTTGTTTAAATCCTTCACTTAATCCAATGTGTTAATTCATTAGGTGAAGGAGAATTAAATTTAACAGCACATTTCAGTAATGAAAATGTAGATTGAACTTCATTTGAATATATCTCCATTCAATTCCCTTCGAAGGGATGAGTAAAGGTTTGCGATGAATCTCTAACGCTGATAAATCCATCATGGTGAAGGACGTAATAGGCAATCGGCTGGCACGAGGCTGCCATATCAATGCCGAGGACCAACATCAGTCAACTGCTGCTCTGATGAATATATCCACTGCGCATGTCCTGTCAATGTTATAGTTTATTGTCCATGTATGATTGCGATAGTGGTGTTGAATGATGTATTGTTTCAGCTTCCTCTTATTTCATTGTAGATCTGTAGAGTATGGAGGTGCACAGTGTCATTTAGATCGTAACAGTAGTGAGTGTGAACCACAGGGGTTTCTAGGTGTGTGGGGTGGAGCCCGTTTGTGTGTGCCAACACTTTCGTAACATTCCAGTCTGGTGACAGTAAGGCCCAGGTGTCCGTTCCTACAATGTTCCTATTGTCCTATTACATCTATATTTAAATAATACCGTACCATGTACCCGTACATACGAGACCGTTACCTCTACGATGCTGCTAATTAACAGTCTGTTTTAATCTATCTAACAAGTCTGTTTTAAGTCCTGTAACGAACGTTTCTCTAAAAGTAAATCTTTGAAATTTCCGATTATGAGCGAATATCTTCCGATGCCTAAATAATACTTGAAATGTATCTGTCTGAATTAGAATTTTTTTTTATTCAATGAATTTTGGCTATTTATGTATTTACTATATTTATACCTGTTTCGTCGGTTTTGTTGCAAAAATTCAAGTGACATTTCATAAAATCAAATCACTCGGTACATCGATGAATTAACGCCCCCTGAAATTAGGACATTTATTTTTATGTGCATTTATTTTATCTGAGTTTGGTGTATGACAGAGATGATTGATTTTTTGTATCGATAAATAAGATCGGAATTAACGATAACGTTTAAAAAGGGAGAGTTCCATAAAAAATGTATTTATTAAATGATTGTCCAATGATTTGAGCGAGTTCACGTCAACCACCATGTTTTCCCCATGATGAATTAATTATAACTATCCACTTTATTTAATGGGTGTGCCATAAAAAGGCCTCTCTTCCCTAAAGCTTATCTATAGTTGCAGTAAAAGAATAAACAATTACTTTGCATAGCTGAATTCATATAAAGCCCCTGAGCGTCACACTCATTAAGCTACTCCGTTTCCTATACATACTATAGTCTCTGATACCGACCTCTTTTTATCAAATTATTAACACCCGCCTGAAACTTCGTAAATTCAATAACTCTTCTTCAGATCAGCAAACTTTGTATATTTAATTATGCACTAAAAACTCTTAAATATAATATAGTTTGTTGAAATAAGATAACAGAGAAGTGATATAAAGAAAGAAGACAAAATTAAAAAATATATATGTATAGTCCGTGGTACAGACTCCTTTTTATCAAATTTATAAAACTCGTAAATAACCATTTGCTTTCCACTTGAATCGTAAGATAATTTGGGCTTGAAATCGAGAAAAAAGATTGCCTTAAAAAATATTGAACCGTTTGACGTGACCTACATTCCCAAAATAATGAGGTTATATCGCCCAAACGGCCGATTATTGGCGTAGGCCACATCATTTTCTCGGTTTTTGTATACAATTCTCAAAATCTTACGATCCAAGTTGGAATGAAAAATTTATATATTTTAATTTTGCCTTCATTCTAGGTCACTTCTCTGCTATCTTATTTCAACTAACAATATTGTTTCAACTTAAAGTATATTTATCTTTATTTTTTGTTTTGATAGTAACGAGGGTTTATTACTAATTGTTTAATATTTATAATAAAATATACTCCTTCTCCTTCTTTCTCTTGCTCTAACAGCCTTACAACGTCGAGCGGGAAAATCAGTATCAGTCCACTTCCTAAATAAAACACACTTAAACTTAAAATTTCACATTGATTAAATTAATTTGCATCTTTCTTTCGAACCTTGTATTTCTGGGATACCGCCCAAACTGATGCTTGTAATCAGTTAATTACTATGAAGCTGGCATGTAACATTTGGTTAGGAGGAACATTACCTTGCCCTCTTGGCTCTCCTTTAGGGTACAGATTGTGAAGTCTTGCACACAAGGTCATTCATTGCGCATGATGCACTTGTGTAATCGTTGGATTATACGTTAACGACTGGAATATCTGATTTTCTCGAAGTATTTACTCTCTCATATAGTAGGTAAAATGGCTTTAGTAAGATTATATTTAGGCAATTATATATTATAAAGGTAAAGATAAAATGTTTATAATTTTTATTTATGAAATAGGGTGAATCTTTTTTAAATGTCTACGACACCATATAAATAATTTAAATTAAGTTTTGGTTTAAATTACATGTTGTTTGTTTAAAGGTAATTTGTCCCAATTATTAAAATATTTTTTTTTAAATTACGACATGGGTTATGTTCGTGTTCTATCGCTGTGTGCAGGGGTTTATCTATACGGTTCTACCTCAACGTGCATTACTGATCGGTTCTTCGATTGGAATCAGCACTATTTAGTGTGCGTTTCAATATCTAGTATTTCGAACTTAAATTTATTGTTGGGAACCCCTTATCTGTGAGTGATCGTGAGATAGCCGATCTTCGTTGAATTACACAATTGATAGCTCCTTCAATTTGCTTATTCCTTAAATTTGAATTTAAATATACTCTTTGCCGGTGTTCCTCAAGGTAGTATCCTAGGTCCTATCTTTTACACAGATTATGCTGCTGACATCCCAACCCAATCCAACACTTTCATCACCACCTATGCCGATGACACGTGTGTTCTATCAGTTAATAACGATCCATCTATTGCATCCCAAACTCTTCAATCACACATCACAAGTCTTGAAACCTGGTGTCGAAACTGGAGGATTAAAATAAATTCCAATAAATCTCATCTAATTACCTTTACTCTTCGTCTTAAACCTATGACTTCCTCTCCTACAGTTTCCTTCAACATAGCCCATTTATCCTTGTTGAACAAATCCGATACCTAGGACTCCACCTGGACAAACGACTCACTTTGAACCTCCATGCCAGACTGAAACGACCAGAAACCGCCAGATGTTTTCGACTATTGTAGCACTTACTAGACAAACGCTCTAAACTTCGAACTATATACAAAAGACTCATATAGATTTATTACTATAATAAGGCCTGTTTGGACTTACGGGATCAAGCTTTATGGCTCTACTGAACCATCAAATTCCTCTCGTATCCAATCCCTATAATCCTAAATCCTTCGTAAAATCCTCAATGCTCCCTGCTTTATCACAAATAAAATCATCCATAACGACCTTAATGTACCACATGTTTCCGATTTAGCTCAATCCAGGTACCTATCCTTCCATAATAAACTTCTGAACCATCCGAACTCTCTTGTTTCCAATCTTGCTTCCTCTTCTATTCCTGATAACCCTCCGAGCCGTCTGAAAAGAAGATGGCCTCGGGACCCTCTATTATAGAAATATAATTGGAGTTCTACCAATGGGTAGTTTCTCTTCATGTTATACATGTCAGCTTACTTATTTCATATTTACTAGTTGTATTTATCATTATACCGTTGTGAATTTCAATAATAATAATAATAATAATATATATATATATATATATATATATATATATATATATATATATATATATATATATATATATTCTAGTTGTTTTTTTGTGGGTATTAAGTACTTCTATTAAGTAATAACAAATCGTTGCGCCCTTAAGCCATGTTAAAATGCATTTTTAGATAACATAGAACTGAAATACTTGTTCAGCGTATAGTTCGAATATGTTCATTAATTAAGAAACTTGAGTATTAATCAACGCCTAATATATAAATTACTAAGTTCAGACTTAGTTTTTCTGAGATTCTGACTTTATTAAATGAGTTGCTGAATCTCTCTCTATAGCAAAGACTATTAATAAAAACTAACGGAGCATATGTGACCTATCATTGACAATGGTGGGAACAATCAGCTTATTTATCAATGGAACGAACCAGTTGACCCAATAATCGTCTGCACATGTTAATACGGGTTTTACACCCATATCCCCATACTCCCCATACCCCATACCACCCATAATCATAAAATCCAGAATTCTAAAAATTTGACGTAACACATTACTTCACTTTTCGGTCGACCCCGAGGAGATTTAGCCCTACGTTTAGCTCTGATAGTTCTAGTGATTCATTCGTTATCCGTTTCAACAACCATTTCAATTTTCGACTGTGCTATTACATAACTCAGTTATATTTATCGGATGCAGTGAAAGCAGTTAGACGTTTATTAGCGTTCTTAGTTTGACTCATCCTTCGTCGTTTCTAATACTCTACGCAATAAATTATTTTTAAAACATAATGAGAATAATAGTTCTGTAAATTCTTACTTTCAGGTCTGTGGAGGGTAGGCGCAAACAAAGTAATTTCTTAGCGGAAAATGTTTTTTATCTTGAATGTCTAGCAATTTTAGATCCTAGATCAACTTTCGTTCCCAACAGGTAGTCCTTCGTTTTATCCTAAGGATTAATTTTAAATAAATGATTTCAAGAGATTTTTTAGACTCGATTGTTTCATGGCTATTCTTGTGTTTATGTCTGAATGAAATTTATGATTTGTAGGATTCGAGGGTACTTATCGTTACAGTAATTAATTGGATGGATGGATCGTTGACAAAATTATATTGGGAACCACTGCCTTGGGTGTTTACAGTTTATGTTTTTTTTTTCTTATTTCTATACCTAATTTTCTTTAACAATGTTGTTTTAAACCTCCTTACATTTTCAAAATAAAACTTAAAGATTCGGAATCTATCAAAAGT
Source organism: Nezara viridula (assembly GCA_928085145.1). Taxonomy (NCBI): domain Eukaryota; kingdom Metazoa; phylum Arthropoda; class Insecta; order Hemiptera; family Pentatomidae; genus Nezara; species Nezara viridula. The sequence continues at coordinate 219,079,234 of OV725077.1, read as the reverse complement.
TTCAGCCTGAATTAACTTCTAAATTTATTTATATTTGATCCAAACTGTGTAACGTATTAAATTATGAATATATACACTTATATAAACGAAATTTGCTTAACCGGTATTATAATCTTCTCAACCAGAAATTATCATTTTACCATCTTTAAACTTTTTTCGGTTAACATATACATGACATAGTCTATCATTATTTAGCGTTGTATTGATATTATTAGTGATATAAATTTATTTTTCAGGTAAGTTCTGGTTATTCAGTATCGATTCCTGTAATGTAAGTTTTTAATTTTAGTTATTTACATTTTTTTCCCCACAATGATATAAAGTACCATATTCATTATTTTAAAAATATTTTTCGTCATAATTATTCTTGGAAGTGTAGAATTTTATAATCCACACTAATTTGCATAATAATTATGTTAAGAAAGTCAAAAAGTAAATGTACCAACGATTGTAGTCTGTAGTAGTGCCTGTTATATCAACTAAACATTTCTCGTTTTTTTCTTTTCGATCTACTATATACATGCAAAAAAAAATTAGTTCTCAATGTAACTACAAGAATATTTAAATCTTTTATAAGCAGTCGCAAAGAAGAAAAAGAATTAAATATGCATTCTGATTTTGAAAAAACCAACAATGACAAGCTAGAAGCTTTCTGGAGTATGAGAAAATAAAAAATAATATCCTTTTAAATATATTCATAATTATAGACCAAAAAGAAAAAAATGTTTTGTTATTTCTATACAAGAAAGACGACGAATGTTGGTGACTTCAGTACGGAGAAACATTCGATAGAAAATCAGAGGGGGTTCAGAGTTGTGAGGAAAATTGAACTTTAAAAACCAATTTCAAACAGTGAAACGAATACGATGTTATTGGGAGCAACTCCAACACACAGTCCAATTACTGGTACTGTTATAGCACGGTTGATAGAACTTTGTTGAGAACCGACTGCCCACGCCATGTAATTTATCATTTAGGGGAAATAATACGTTATAGGATTTTCCTGTTAAACCTGTGTGTTACTGATTCGACTGTGGTTAGTGTTTTTTATCAATTCAATTTAAAGTAACAAACAACACTTAAACGTTTTTTTTTTTTTTAAACAAAATCACAGCATAGCTGTCTTCATTTATTCTATTAATTACTTGAACACCTTCAACACTGGTAACATGCTTTGCTGATGAACCACATGCCGGAATGAAACGTCGACGACAACATAACAAATCTTAAATAACTGCGCCTTGACTATTTATCATCCTTGAATACCCCGAAGCTAGAAAAATGCACTTACATATTACAATTAAACTAGTTGGCCCTTGTAAATAATTCGCCAAAAAAATTTGTTTAGTGAAGAAAAAACCAAACAATATGGAAATATCCTATGTATCTATGTAAGGAAGGAATTAATATATTTTCCTTGGTCGATTACAATATTCCATTAAACATAATAGACCAAAATATTTGTACAAATTGCTTTGCTAAGACATATTTCTAAACGCTGACTGAAAAGATAATAAAAGTAGTAAAGACAAAATAGTGCCCCAATCATGCGATTTTCTAAATTATTAAGAAATAAATAAAATGTAAGAACAACCAAATGTCTTTAAGAAGTAATGAAGTTAATATATCAGCCAGGGAAAAATTGTAGCAGACTATTCTACTCCTAAAAGCAATATCTTTAAACAGGAAGACATTATTAAGTATTCCAAAACTAATAGACTGTATCTTTGTTAATAATTGTCCGATTTTTACAATTTTTTTTTGTTTTGTGGGTAATTTAATAGTCTTTATAATTATCATGGTTACAATAGTATTCGAGGGTCTTTCGAGCTGCGAAATACAAATCTCAACTCTGTTTCTCGTTAAAAAAATATTTCAACACACTTGACTCCTTCCGTCAATACAAATTCTGTAAATTATACGTTAAAATTATATGTTTCTTATAGATTTTTACAATTTTTTTTGTTTTATGGATATTTTTTTTCATAGTAGATTAAAAAAAAAAAAGATGATTATATTCAAAATGAGTGGTCAATCATTGGATTTGATGAAGAATTGACAAAATAACGCCTTTTAGAAATAATATATAGGATTTTAAATTTCTTTTATCTGTGAAAATATATTTTGTAATAAGATTTCGTGAACTTCTTATATAAGTTATGAAAATAAACTTGAATTGTCTTTTTGTATTCATTTCTTACTTGAACTACATTGGCTATTTATGAATGTGACCTCAGTTTTATTTACTATCAATATTACAATACGCTTCTTTCTTCCAATAACTTTTGTTTTTAGAAAAAAATCTCAGAAGATGAGAATTAAAAACCGAGAAAAGTTGAACAACTTTGAGAAAAATACGAATATTAAAAATAATTTTCATGGAAGAGAATGTAGTTTATAAAACCACTTAAATAATTTTATATTTTCAAACCGTGTTTTTTTAAATCAAACAATTTCTAAATGAAGCCAAGGTACAAGACCTGAATGAGAAATTTCCTGATCTAAGTTATGTCTCACTTAAGCTCTGTTATTTTTGGGCAGTGATTTCAAGGAATAACCGTGATGTGGACCAAGAGAACCTGTATCCCCGACTGCCGACCTGTTCTTCATTACCTGCTAGCTCCTGATGAACCTGCTTCTTCCGTTAAGCGCCATTGGTGCCAGCTGTTCCTCGTATTTCCGGTAGTTTTTGTGTGCCTTGGAGTGGAACAATACCCCGTCATCTGGTGATACATGTCCTCTCTGAGTGGGGTTTTCATTTATACCTTTCCTATCGAGTTCACGTAACCATTAGAAAACAATTTATATATATCTACCATAAGTCGGGGTTACTTTGGGACTGGATGTAAAATTTAGGTTGTGGTGATTCCGTGATGGATAAGCGGACAGTGAATGAAAGTCACAAGAATGACAAAGATTGCTCGGGATCGCTTTGATCATGAAGACCCCTACACTTTCATTCATTACTGGCCATTTTAGCCCAGTAGACATTGAGATAACACGCAGCATAGATCTGGTGGATTGTCCACTTATAATAATGTGTTTAATTTAAAAAACTTATTTGAACATCAAGTAGTATTGGATATCAAGAGAAAAATGGAAATATAATAATTACTCTCTAGTGCCTAAAAATCGTTAAGATCGAAGTTAGTTATAAGTCAACTACTTACAAACATTTAGGAAAAGTATTGCGAAAATAATCAATTTGTTAAGAAAAATGGAAAAATTAATGACAAGTAAACACAACAGGTAAAGATTTTTTTTTTATATGTAAATTGTGAAGTTTCCATTTTTTTAAAATTTATTGCCCACTTGACTGTATAAAGAAAAAAATAGTTGAAAATGGTTAGTAAAAATATAAACCCAGGGATATAAAAAATTAATAATTAATAAAATGAAATTATGTACTTAAAATTAAAAATGAGGAACGTACAATGGTTGTGAGGCCTAGGTAAACTAACCTATTTAGTATTGTGATTAGTCTCATAGAAAATCGTTTTGACAAAAGTTAGTAAAATATAAGTCATAAGTTTACTCCTATAAAAAATTAAGAAAAGATATTGCGAAAATAATATATTTGTTGAGAAAAATGAGAAAAGAACTGACAAATATACACAACAGTTAAAGATTAATTTTTTCTTTGAGTAAATTTTGAAGTTTCCTTTTTTTTTTTTTTTAATTTGTTGCCCACTTGAAAATTTAAAAACATTTTAAAATGGTTTATAAAACATAAACAAGAGATATGAAAAACTATATGACTATTTACTTTTAATTTTGATCAGGAATTTATAATAGTTGTGAGGCCTATGTAAACTAACCTATCTAGTAGTATGGTTAGTCTCTCCACTATCGGAAATCCGCCAGACACGTCCATCAGTACTTTATTCACTACCTTACACGATCATTTGGAACGTCATTAGTGCCTAGGAAATTCTGATATAACCGTATAGGTCCGCTATACACTGTGTTGTTTCAGTCTGAAAAAAAAGGGGGTTTGTGTAGGCATATACTACCTTGCGGCAGTTTGAGAACCCTAGTTCACTACACTCGTGCAGTTAGGTTTTATTTATTTCCATTGCTTTTTATTTTCATTTTTTCAAAATTTTTGTTTTCATGAAACTTTCGCTTGTGCCTCAAGAGTGAGTGGTGTGCTGAGGTAGTAAAAGGAAGCGGTTCTTTGAGAGGTAACAAACAGGTTTATGGACTGGGATTTCGTATTAAACGAATGAACAGAGAAGTAAACAAATCAAGAAGATAAAATGGAATTTTGGTTGTAAAGGTTCGGAAAAGGAATACACCTATGAAATATTGTTGCCGAAAATCTGGGTAGAGTCACTTCAACTCAGCATACCAACTGAGCGCCTGGGGACTACAAATATGAATCGAATGAAACAATTCATTAATCTTTTCAATCTGATCTCAAGCCCACCAGACAGTCCACCGTATACAAGGCAGCTATAATCGAAGTGAGGAAAGATGAGTCAGTGAGGATACTAGGAGTTGGAGGGTTTTTAGAGGCATAGAATAATACTTCATTATTCTACGCAAAACTTTTAATGGCGAACAACTTGTTATTCTCAACATCATATTAACAAGATCTTATTCTTTGCTTAACAACATTATGAACTTAGTGAGTTCATAATGTTGTTGTTGATAAAATTTTCATCGTTGATAAGCATGATTTTTGGTTTTGTAACCGGAAATAAAATGCGCTGTGTATTTTTTTTTTTTGTTCCTCGTGAGTGCCGTCGTTAAGATTTTTTTTGGGTAAAGTTGTTTACAAAAATCGGGAAAAAATTGAGAAAAAAGAGAAGTGGGATTTTCCTGTTAGTACACGTGTTCATTGCTACGATTATCTTCCTATAAACATCTTTGTATTATTTTATAATACAATTTTAACACAGTATACATAATAACATTTAATACATTTTAAAACTTTATTTCTCATTGAATAAATCCTTTGAAAACATCATAATTTAGATATTGTTAGTTGAAATTATATTAAATAGTTTCACTTTTTATCTGGTATTAAATTATGCAAAATACAGATATCATATACTTTAGTTAACTATGTATACTTTATACTTCTAATATGGGATAGTAGTATATAGCATTAATAATATTAATACTTATAATATCACTTATTCATTAAAAATATTACCATCTTTCTCAAAGGACATTTATAATAGTCTTCAGAGATCTCATTCGCACTCTATGTACAATAAATAAAATAAATTATACAGAAAAATAATATATATACAATAAATAAGAATAAAATAACCTAAAAATAAATAAATAAAAAGAACACATACATACCTATATACACTATTTACAATCTGGCGAGAGAACTTTGAGCCAGACTTGTCTCTCCAACTATGGGGAGGAAAGCGTGATTCCAGGAGATCCCTGCACTTCTCTCTCAACCGCGACACTGGGGCTAAACTCAGTGGAGATTGAGCACGAGTGCTTTAGCCACTCATGTCGTGAGTGGAGAATCTGGTCATTGCCAGAACTTCAATATTTACAAAATATAAAAGGTCGTGGGGTCACTGCCGTTTTAACCTTCTTGGAGGATTATAGGGATGGGTGATGCTGGATAGGGATTTGGACAATGGGTATGGTTCTTTTGAAATTTGGAGAATTTTGCTGGGATAAGGTCTAGGACAAATGGGATATTAAGGTCATAGGGTTTTGAAGGTTACATAGGAAGGAGCATCGACTATTGTTCGAAGAACTTTGGATTGGATACGTTTGATGTTAATTGACAATTTTGCTGTTCCCCACAGTTCAAGTCCAAAGAGGTTTCAGTATTGTCTTCTAGATAAGTATTTTATTTTCAATAGAGAGTTTAGATTTTCTATTTAGTAGTATGTATAGTTGGCCGTATCGTCGGTTAAGCTCCTGTCTTTTAAGTCTAGTCTATGTGGGTTCCACGTTAGTACTTATAATATTATGTTTGAAAACAGTACTGGACTCAAGATCTAACATTGTTAATAATACCTTTATATTTACTTATACTTTTCTTTTTTGGAATTTTCTTTGACAAATAAAATAAACTATTATATTCAGCTTCTAATATGGGCCCTCAAGTTAATTCGTCTTTGGTGGCATTTTTATGCTTTTATATTCTTTATATTTTCTCCTTATTGTGAGGAAATCTAAAACTTTCCTTTTAAATCATTGCTATTATCTGCTGTCCTATGACATTTCCGGAAAACATTATATTTTTCTATCGTTGACAGAAAGGAGAATAGCTGTCCAGTCCTTTCAAGTTGATAAATGACGTCTTCCACTCCTGCGATGTCCTTGTCATCTAATTCCTCGGCGAACGTTTCAAGACCACAGAAGCTGAGCGACACCCGTCAGTCATCATCCTCTTGATGTGAGTAGCGGACGCCGATGACTCTCCTCTCACCTAACATACTCCCAACCACTGCTATCCAACTTCCTGGTCTTTATCTTATCTACTGGGGCGGCTGCCTTCCTCGACGGATACTGCACTTCCTCGTCGTCCCACGGCCGCGAGGTTGGCTCCATCTTATCTTAACTTCTGGAGCCACGGGTGCACGCTGTCCAATACAATATCCATAATTAAGTTGATTTTGTTGATCCAGTGTTCGCCGAGTGGTCGATATCATATTCAATAAATCATTATATAACATATATCTACAATGTATCGCAAAAAAAAAAACAAACAGTGCAGTACCATTTATTTATTTTATTGGTATTTAAAAATGTGAATTCATCCTTACTTTTTCAAAAAAATATATTTGAAGCCTAATATATTTGAAAATATATTTTGCTCAATCGGTAAAGAATTTGAGACAAAACATTTCCGTTTGATGAAAATTTGTATTTGAGGGGTTTTCGAGTTGTGAAATACAAATCTCCACTCTCTTTCAGCTAAAAAAAATATTTGAATCTACTTTGCTCCTTCGGTCGGTGCAAATTGTTTTATTTCAACATTGAACTCATACTATAGCTATATTTCAAGTATAAATTTATCATAATAAAACTTCTAAAAAATATATAAACTGAAAATATGTAAAAAAGAAAAATGCAATTAAAATATCTTATCAAACATTATCCTTTTCGGCTAGGTTGATTTATTTGCGAAAAGTAAGTTTTTCTGTATAGCTTCAGAGTTTAATCATTAAGTTATAATTGGTCTAGCCTTTTAATAGTTGAAGATAACACAGTATAATAATTTATATTCTTAAAAAAAATAATTAATATTGAACAACTTTCTTCCTCATGACGTTTTCATAAAATAAAAAGATAAAGAGTTGGCGGGTCAAATAATGATAGATCAAAATAATGTGCAAAATATTTTTTTTTCTCGGAATTCGTGAATTAAGAGGACGGTTAAGAGGGAAACTATATAATATAGCGAAAAAAATAATATAACCATTTCTATTGCTAATTTTGCATGCGATCTGATTGCAAACCAGCTTTAATTTCACATATGGCATTGCTATAGATAGAACCCTTAGGGTTCACTGTTATAAGCAAAAACCGAAAAAAGTAAACTTTTTGACTCAAAATCCACAGGTACGCGGTAACTAACTATTATTTCATGTCTCTACACTTCCTAGACGCATTATTAGTTTCTAGCTAAATATTAACATTTTTTTTAATGTTTAAAAATTGTTAACCTAATCATATATACGTTCTTTATCACTTGTATTATATTCCAGCTCAAATATATGCATTTTTTTTTTTTACAAGAACAGTATTATTATCATTATCTCTAGTTGTGACTACACATTGTTAGATTACATACGATATCACATTCGTTCGTAGCTCATTTTGCTTCTGATCTCCAGCCATCTTATCAGCCCATTACATTTCTATTGTTCATCTGTGCCTATAATTCTTTGATATTTACATTTCCTCGTTCTCTTGATATTTTATTGATCTGATATAACGTACCCTACTCGTTGTTTCTAATTACGAGAATGTAACTCCGTACTGGATGCCAATTTCTCTTTATCGACGAACATAGAGGAAATTCACTTCTCTGTGTCTCTAGATCTTATTACATATAAGTATAAAGATACTTTTTAGAACTAAATACGAAGGTCTTTTTTGGAACAGATGAGAGCTCTGCCTATCGAAGTTTTTGGCTAAGGGTTGTGGAGGGGCGTAATTTTAAATAGCATAATTTTTCATTCGTGTCTCATTATCTTAGTTAATTTAAATTGAAGGCATATAACACAGGTGTAGTTTTATGTATGACCGAAATCGGTATTTTATGTCTGATTTATTTATTTATTAGTTATACATATTCGTGGCTCACAATAAATTTGCCATCTACCTCGGTATTCAGCAAATATGGTATCAAGGAGATGAAATGATAGCATAAAAAAAAGAATAGTAATAACAAAACAAAATGACAAAAAAAAAATAAAAAAGTAGTAAAATATCACATACTTAATAAGAAATACACACACAAAAAAAAGATAGTGCAGCAAGTAGCTCATGCAATAAGTCTCTTGGCCAGCGCCTCAGCAGTCTTCTGGGCGGATTATATGGATTTGTGACAGTAGATAGAGCCTGAGTAAGTGGATTGGAATTTAGAGTCAGTCTGTCATGAAAATTATTAAAGCGGTCAGTGGCAGTTGCTGCGATGAAATGAGTGTTAAGGCCAGTGTGTAACTTGAGGTTTCTGAAAAGAATTTGTTGGCTTTATTAATGAAGTTTAAAAATGAATATTACAGATAATGTAACCTGGATTTTTTTTTCAAAATGACTCAGAAAACCCGGAAAGGTCAGGAAATTCCACAAAAAGGTTTTGATAGATAACCTGAATTTAGTTGTTAAAGAGTAGGAAGTGCGCTTAAAGTATAAACTTGCGAATTTTCGCTACTAATTTCTTCTGAAAAAATCAGTCAATTAATCCTTTAAATGCACCTTCCCGTACGTATCTTCTTCTAGTTTATTTTTTTTTTTAATGCTTTTTGCTACTATAATAGTATCATTTTGCTCCTAGAGACTTGATGAAGTTGAACGATTGCAATGTTTATCGTTGCATGAGCACGTTGCAATGAGTACGTGCTTTGGCTTGTGCAGCTACCACTAGAATAGGCTGTTAAATCTAAGTCAATAGGATCCTTGAAATGTATTGCGCGTGATTTTGTTTCAAAACTACCTCTAGATCACTCTTTCGACAAAACGATAAAATATTATTGCCACTTTGAAGTTGCTGTTTCATCCGTGAGCACGTTTGTTTGTTGCTTTGGGGAATAAATCGCATTTCAGTAAAAACAATATAGTCTTGGTAATTAAATCATCATATCTAACTTTCAACCTATCATTGCTTAGATATTTTAGTTTATTTGTCTCATTTTATTCTTATTACAAGATCAACTGCAATATTTCAAAAGAATTTTCATTCTTGTTTGATCTCACCGGTAACTTAATTTTGTCTATAATTTAATTTATAACCTCACTATAACTAATATCCATGTGACAGATTGTTGTAATACTCAATAAATAAATTTAAAAAATAAATAAATATTAAAAAAAAATATGACCGAGTAGGGCAAGGACCGCCCCATGCGTCTGTCGCGCCATTAAAGAATGAATTTAATTTATATAGAGATTTAACTAGTGGTTGTAAGTTATTCTCGATAAATTGTGATTTTTATCGAATTTTTATTATATTTATTATGATATTTCTCATTAACATTAACGAGATAGGTTTGAAAAAAAATATGTTTACGTTGGTAGAGATTGTGTGAATGTGCGTGTAATATCGCAATCGAACGTTTCCTTGTCAAAACTTAAATTACCTCAGAAAACTACAGTTGTTTTATTTACTTTTATTGCGAAAAAAGTATTATGTCTATTTCACTGCTGTAATTGAGGACCTCATCTTCGAAATTTTTTATTTTATTTTTTTATTTCTATTTTATTGAAATTTACAACTGTATTACATGGAAAATACAACAAGTAAATGTGACATTGGTAACATGACATGAAGAGAAACTACCCATTGGTAGAACTCAAATTAAAGTTCTGTATTAGAAGGTCCCGAGGCCATCATCTTTTCAGACGCCTCGGAGGGTTATCAGGGATCGAGGAGGAAGCAAGGTTTGAAACGAGAGGATTCGGATGGTTCTGCAGTTTGTTATGGAAGGATAGGTATCTGGATTGGGCCAAATCGGAAACATATGGAACATTAAGGTCTTAATGGATGATTTTATTTGTGACAAAGTAAGGAGCGTTGAGGATTTTACGAAGGATTTTGGATTGTAAGGATTTCTTCGAAATAAAAACGATTTTCCTCATATTTACGAAAGTCATTGCACCCGAGATAAATACCGGTAATAATTAGAGTTGACGTTATTCTTAATGGAAATATATTCTGTTTTACATAACTTTTCAAGGAAATATTCTAGTCATTCTAACTTTGTTTTGCAATTTCAATTTTTGTTTTGCATAAAGTGAATCTTAGACAAAGCGACCTATCCCTTACCCATTCCGCGCCCACATCACTTCAATGACTCATACTGGGTTTCAATAAGATATATTACCGTTTTCAATAGGTATTTGCATGGAAAGCATTGGATTGCCAACAACAACAACGAACTTTCAATCCCGGCTATTGGTTGAATTTATTTTTATCCTTAGAGGGACTGTGGTCAGTATTAACCTTTAACAAACCGACATCCAATACCTCATGATTGGTACGTTGTGTAGATTGGTGAAGTGTGAGTGCTTCCTTATCACAAGAACTGCGTTTTAGAAGTACTTTTTTCTCTTTGTGTAATGATTTCGTTTTTATATTTCAAAACCACATTTTAACAAAAGAATACTGAATCTTTTCATAAAATTAAATCACAAACTACTTTAGTGAATTTTCTCCCTGTCACAAAAGTTGAACACGAATATTGTATACTTAAACTGGTTATTTTTGATAAATGATTGAGTTTAAGGCAATATGATGCATTTATTCTGTTTTTTTATTATATTGTTATATAAACAAGTAAATAATGTCAAAGTTCGCGAATATAACAACAAATATTTAATAAAAAATTAAAAGAGCTAAAAAATGCACTCTTAAATTAGCAGAGTATGATTATTGAAGGAAGTTAGTCGACTGTTCTACATATCATGGGTGAAAAATATTCAGGACGCAGTCTTTTCTTAAAAAAAATTTTTTATTTATGCCAACGTTTCAACCCAAACATGTGGGACATCTTCAGGGCTGAAATTTTTTAAAAAATACAATCAGACATATAATATTATAGGATCAATAATGGTAAATAATAAACTATAGTGATTGATGATACATGAATCTTAACTAATATTGCATTACACATATTAAAAATGAAATATTTAATTAAAAACTAATGTATATATATAATCCATTTATACAAATTCGTAATATTTTCTCTCACTAACCGTGGTTTGAGCACTGAGGGTGTTCAAGTACTGCACATGTGAGCTCAAACCACGGTTAGTAAGAGAAAATATTACAAATTTGTATAAATGGATTATATACATTAGTTTTTAGTTTGTATAACTATTTAAATATTTCATTTTTAATATGTGTATTGCAATATTAGTTAAGATTCATGTACCATTAATCATCATGTTGATATTTATCACCCAGAGTATGATTATTTTTTAGACTATGGTGGTTAATATGAGTAAATACATGATAAATTGATTGCCGAAGTCAAAAGGGCCGAAACGTTGCAATATTAAAAATCTGCTGCTTCATTTAATCGTAACCTACAACTATTTTATTTACGAAAATTCTTGGAATTGGGACGTTTTCAATCTGTAGTAGATTGGCAAACTTTAATTAAATTTAATTAGATACTCAGAACTCGTTAATATCCATTTGTTTTCCACTTTGATCATTAGATAATTTAATTATCAAATCGAGAAAAAAAGTGGCCTACAAAAATATTGGGCGTTTTGGCCTCTATAATCTAGTTATTTTCACATTTTGAGGATGTAGGTCACGCCAAATGGCTAAATATTTTTTAAGGCCACCTTTTTTTCTCGATCTGATGATCAAATTATCTTACGATCCAAGGAGAAAGCAAAATAGATATTTACGAGTTTTTATTACCGAATTCAATAGACAAAGTTAGCCGATCTTCAGATTGAAAACGTCCAAATTCCAAGAGTTTGTTAAATAAGATAGTTGTAGGTTACGATAAGATGAAGCTATTTACGAAGTTTTAGGCGGATGTTATTAATTTGATAACTAGGTGAATGTTTCACGAATTATAAGGCCCCTTTAACGAATTGATTCAATTATTATTAACTTTAAAAATGTTGGTGGATGATTGAGATGAATATATGACTCTGTGACATTAACGGTGAGGAATTGGGGGTGTCAGCGACCTTATTGAAACCTGTTAGCATTGATTGCTCATCAGGGGTCTAAGGGCGTATTCACTGTCTTGGCTCCTTCTATTAGACGTGGCGTTTAAATCAATTTATAAAAATAAAAAATAAATTAGGACAACAGATAAATTAATAAAAACGTTAATAAGTAATAGAACAGTTGAATTAAATATTATACATTTAAAAAAAAAAAATTAAACTACCAAGCCATCAGTCACGATACGCTCATATCATGTGCATTACAAGAAATACAAAAGTTATAATATTTGCAAAGGTACACTATCGAACTATAAAACGTAGATTTTAAATTATGTCTGGTCCACACCCTCTTCCAACTTCAACAGAATTTATTAATTTTTTTTGTATAATACGATAAATTGAGGGGCTTACATTTTTTTAATTTTTTTCACTGCTACCTAGTTTTAAGATAAGTAAAAAATGTATTGATTTTTTCGGAGACTTAATTTATACAATGCGTTCCTCCTGTTGTATGTATCATGTTTGAGTTAAACTCGTTTCAAGTTTCACAAAAACCTTTTCCACTTTTCAGCAAATATGGCACTCTCTTTGTGACTAATACTAAATAAATGAAGTATTCTTTGGTATTTCTGATCGATGGATACTCATACTAAAATTACGGTTTTGGCCAAAATTACGTCATTAACTGGTAAAATTAGAACTAAATGAGATTGTATAATGAATCATTTAAATGAATTTTAATTGTTAGTTTCGTAACAATACCTCTTCAATTTTTTCATGATCGTGGATGAATTGGTAAATTGAATTCTGATTTTATATTTTAAGCAATTAAAAATTAACAGAATTACTAATTAGTGCCGTAACCTCTAAAACCAATAGAATCTTCGTTTTATGATTGGAATTTCTACCGCGGTTTCGCTTAATTACTCTGAAATTGTCTAATTATATTGCAAGGATGTTTACGGTTTAAAAAAAAAAAATAGACAAAAACAAATCGAAACAATAAATACCACTTTTGAATAAACATGTACTATTGCAAGGTCTATCTCCTATTTTTGGTGAAATGTTATCCGTAGTCACATTTTAAAAATTTACGACTAAGGGAGGGATTAGAAACTTTAATTTTTATAAATTTTATATTAAAAAAATATAAGAAATTTTTTTTCTTATTAATGAAACCGTACATATTTAACCAAACTCAATCCTGATGAAATGTAGTTGCATTTCGTGTTAAAAACCTTGATGGATATTTAAAAAAAATTGTCGCCTTTAAATATTTAAACTTAGTGTAGTTGAGTCTGGTTGCCTTCCCGCCTCGAACGAAACTTGAGACACTTTCGAATGTTAACATGCTCCGATGCATAGGACGAAATCTACTTCTCAGGAGAGAGAAATACTTTATTTTCATGTTAAATATAAAATATAAAAGCTTGATGCCCAATTATATTGGGTTGCTATACACACAGCAGAATCCGTAGGACAATAATTAAACCTATATATAAATATACAGAAGTGATTAATATATAGGAGTATAATAAATATACCAGTATTTTATATGTTTAGTATATAGGTATATAACAGATATTGGAAGAAACCCTATTTGTCACCAATTTTAAATATTCGTAAAACTCTATTTCTCTAACCATGTTTTACAACAATTCACGAAGAAGAAATACTACATTTTTAAGTATGTATGGAAGTAGTATATATACAATATGATAGAAAGTATTATTTCTGTAGTCAATTTTTAAAAATTAAATTTTTTTATTTTAAAGTTTGTAGTTCTTCAAATATTGACAATTGACACATGGCTCATCCGGTGAAGCAATGACGTAACATGACTCTAAGGAGAGGCAAAATATTTAAAATTATTATTATATCATTAACGAAATTTCTGAATTTATTATACTAGTTTAAATATCTTATATCCATTCGAAAGCTTGCTTATATTTATATTATGCCGTCGATTCGATAAAACACGTCTTTCTAACTATTTACGTGATATATCTTCTTTTTTTTTTGCATCGTTGTGCGGTTGTATAAATAACATGATGTTATATCTGAAACCATCAAAAATTTAGGAACACGTAATATGGTTAATGTAACATTAATACACAGTTATCAACTTGCTGACTTGTGATAAGCTTTATACGCCTAAAAGAGAGTGAAATTAGGATTAGATTTGAAGCTAGAACACTTAACAGAGGGTTGCCTGAACCTTAGGTGATATCATGGCACAATACCTGATCAGTAGATTTTTTACTAGAGCAAGACCGGTTATTTATTTAGGAGGGTTTTTTTTTTCACTTTTCTTCAAGAGATAGGTTAGATTTTTTTTCATTCATCTGTAGTTTACTATATCCCTCTTTAAAACTAAGGATATTTTTTTTTTTATTTTTTAAAAAATATGTTGACTCCAAAACCTGAGTGTCTTTTACTGGTGCAAAACACGCCGTCAGAATTTCCTCAAGTTTTTCATGAATAATAATCTAATTGATTATGAAGAAAAAATGAAATTGGTAAAAGAGTAAATTTGTTATCAATTAAACCCACTTGCAAAGATCCACCGTCAGAACTAAAGTTGTTATTCACAATAATACTGAAAATTTCTCTTTTAATGTCTACTATAGGTACATTTACCTTATATAATGAAATATTTTTGTAGTTTTTTGTACTCAAATCATTTCAAAACTCTCAATAGAATGATTTGAACCATTGAACTTAAAAATCGACCGAACCGTTCGCTCAATAAGTCGTTACATACCTTTGAACACACAGATTATTAATATTATATAATAATTTGTTAGTGTTTTGTTCTCAAATTGATTCAAAGCTCACTTGAAATCTCACCGATACATTTTGAGACATCGAACTTTCCATCGAAAGGTAGCCTTTAGCTCAAAAAATGATTACATGCCTTTTAGCGATCAACCTAACGGCATAACCCTCCATTATTAGACCTTTATACTTACGGAAGAAGCAATCTAGCGATAAAAGTTTGAATTACGTTTGTCTCGTGGAGAATAACTCGAGAAGAAAGAATAATCCCATGTAACTTATCCTTTTTATCCTTCCGGTGAACTTTGCGACAACCAATCGGAAGATATCTTTTCCTTCTTTCTTTACCAGGACCGCGTTTTTATGCTGCCGCTGGTGGACGATATACAGCAACACGAAACATTTGAGTTATGTTTTCTCTCAAAGAGCAAATAACCCTCTTCAACTGTATATACATTAATGGAATCGCGATGGGTAGTTTTCATATTCTTATGTAATGTGAATCTTGGTCTTGCAAACTAAGTCTTGGTCTTGCGCAAGTGTCTCGCTGCAGTATTGATCTATTAGCTTATTACTATAAAGATATTGCTGTAATTTTTTAGATAGAAGAAACTGAACCAGGCCTAAATGAAAAATTAAAAGAGTTAAATGAAAAATTATAGTAGTTATACCAATTGTTTATGTATAGTAACTAAACTTGTCAAGTATTATTAACTTTTTTGCCTTAATTTTTATTCATGATGGTGATTTTTTTTTACCGGTCTTGGTCTTGCAACATTTAGATTTTTAGCAACATTATTCTTATGTGCGTGTCTACGATTTCCTGAAGTTATTATTTATTTTTTTGTTTTTTAAATTAAATTATTATTATATATTTTTTTTCTACAGTAATAATCCAGTAACATTAATTGCCTACTTTATACGATGCAGTTCTACTGTCATGTTCCATTCCTACAATTTGCTATGGGATCCAGCCGTGGCGATGCCAGAGAGACGGGCAGGCATTAGCTGGATATTATTTGCTGACGAGACACCCCTTTTGTCTGCTTTTATTGAGTCCCATTCTCTCGGCTGCCTTTGTATTAATTAGTCCTGGACGGTTGCGCACTTACAAAAGAATTTATATGTCTGATCAATTAAATGAGTCATCATTTACACCATTATATAGTTTGAGTTTTATAAACGAATCGGGGAAGTAAGGTTTGTATCAGCTTTTATTATTAATATGGATTATTATTACAAATGGAGAATTAAAATCAATCCCAGTAAGTCAACTCATGTTAGCTTCTCCCTGAGGAAGATCTCGTGTCCTGCTGTGACAATAGACAATAAACCAGTTCCCTCAAAAACAGATGTACGGTATCTCGGACTATACTTGGACAAAAAAAAACTCACCTCGAACATTCACACTAAATTAAAAATCAGGAACTGACCAGACGATACAAACAACTGCCACATCTTTTGGACTACAGACCTCCACTCAACTTATTAAACAAGCGAGTAATCTACACCACCATACTAAGTCCTATTTGGACATACTGACCAGAACTTTGGGGTTCCGCTAAACACACACACACATAAACAAAATTCAAACCGCACTATCCAAAATACTTCGTAAAATCGCCAATGCTCCTAGGTTTATTTCAAATCACACCATACACACAGACATGAACATACCAAAAGCAAAATCCTACATACACAACAAGTACACAACATTTCATTCTTTTATTCTCAATCATCCAAATCCTCTCGTTCCATCTCTATCTTCCTCCCGGTTGCCTGGTGAGTCTCATCGATGACTAAAAAAGCAGTGACCTAGAGATTTTCTTAGTTAAGAAATTATCAAGAGAAGTTAAAAAATATGAAGAATACAAGAAGATAGAATAAACTCCAACACATTTCCTTGATGCTTTACAACACAGTGGAAAATTTCATGGAGAATAAAATAAAACAAAATTAAGCATACTAGTTGCCCGTTCGAATAATTCTCAAAGTATATTGGTCAGCAAACGGAGGAAAATATAATATAGATACGTTAATGCAATGCATTATGAAATAGATGAAATAATTTTCTTTTCCTCAGTGGAATAACATTATTGCATCCATGATAAGAAGAAAGAACATATTTATATTTAAAAAAATCTGATTTCGATCATTTTTTAAAAAAAAATATTGAAGTGAATTTTGCAATCATTCAATTAATCATAGGTACTATCTATAATATTTCAGTTTTTTCGAGGTGTGAAATATAAATCCAAACTTTATATATATCTCCTTAAAAAAATACTCGATTCGCTTAATGAAAAAAATACTCACTTCGCTTTCTTCGATCGGTACAGATTGTTTCAAATTGACAAATTTCTAATCGATTTCGATTTTTTTGGTTTTGTTTGTTGTTGGGATTATATTATAGGAACTCTTTGAAATAATCATGGGCATGGCCCACAAAAAAAAATGTATACTTATTGAGTTATTCGCAGATAAAGTTTTTGCACTTTCAGAATGAGGGCTCAATCATTGGATTTGATGAAGCATTGACGAAGACACGGCGTAGCGACAAAAAAACACCTTTTAGAAATAATATATACATAAATAATATTTACACGTATTTTAAAGAGATGATTAGAATTTTCAGAAATTTTGCTCTAGCAGCAACAAAGAATAATAGAAGTAGACAGAGTAATCTATTGTTTTCAGTTTGTTTTAAAACGTGCGAACAGTAGCCAATCCTTAATGAACAGCCTTACGCGGATAGGTGCTTATTTTGATGATTACGAAAATCAGCTTCCAGTGTGAACAGTGTAAGCATCTTGGCATTAAAAAGTTTCTTTTCATTTCAGGTTTTTTTTTTTTTTAATTTTGCCAAAAACTATATTTTTTTTATGAATATTCGTAGTTATATACATTTTCGTGATTTATTAAAAAAAAATATATATATATATATATATATAAATCAATAACTCTTCATATGTTTTAAATATATCATAGATTGTGGCTGATTGATGATTCCAAACAGGGATATACGACTTAAAACCAGAGCTTGAAATAGATCTATTATTTTTATTTTTTTTGTTATAAGGAACTAGAAATTTTTCCCTTGCGACTTTTGAATTCAAGGTTTTGCAGAGTATTAATTAAAAACAAAATTTTATGTAAAAGTTCTGTTGAAGCAATTCATTTCATAATAAAAATATTAATTGAGTTGTGTAATATTCCTTTGCTACTGAACCAAAGGACACTTGAAATCAAGTGTACCTCCTATAACCCACAATTAATTTATTGGTAAATTATATCTATAAATTACGTCAGATTACTGTATATTTCTCATTTAATGTATTTTTTTTAAATGAAATTAAATATGTAATAGTTAATCTATTTTTTTTTTATGAAATTTTAATCACTGTTCAAATTGCGCCATCATATTTCCTGTGTTTACATTCCTCTGAAGTTCTGAATTTCTTGAACGCGCTGTCTTATTTATTAAAGAGTGTACAATTTTTTTTTTGTGTGTGTGTGTGTGTGTTGAAAAACATATGAAGTTTGTTGTAAGAACCTAAAAAAAAAATATTGATTCCATAAAATACAGGATTTTTACTTCGCTTCAGCATGTACTAATAAGAAATGCTAGTATTTCTGAAACTTTCTAACATAAAATATACAGTAGCAGTCATAGAAATTGCATCACTCAGTAAAAAATTAATTTATTTACTACATTGCTATTTGCGAGATCTCCGCATTTCTCCGCCTCAAATCTATGACTACCGTTGATTGGTGGTACCCAGTCCTTGTTAATATTTCCCGTGAAAATTCTTCACTCACGTAACGTCTATAACATATGTAAGTGATGCACTGAAGTAGACGATGCATTTTCTATGATCACCACAGTATGTAAGCCCGAGACATACGATCTATATTAAACAGATTTTCTCATGGCGGAAAGATTACGCTGACTTTTATCTAACATTAAACAGTAGTTCACTCTCTCGTAACAAAATGCAACCTTATTCCAAGACATTTGTCCGGAGTAACTCGGCATTTGATTCCAATCGGAGACGTACGGCACGACATTTCCTACACTCACCTCTGCGTGGGCTCTTATGTAACATATTGTAATATATTTAGTACCACGTATGTCTCAAAGTTTTCTACGATGAGGCATTTCCTACAGTTTTCTGTCATATGATCAGAGACCGGATTTTTATATTATTGTATATCACTACTGTTAGTGCTAAATGTGACATTTTGTGGTCTGCTACTATGGAAAATAGCTGAGAGAAATAAAATATGAAATTATACTAAAAAATCATAAATAAATACTCAGTTTTTTATGCTTTCTTCTGACAAAAAACTAAATTATCACATACGACATTTTGCGCTAACATTGGCGACATACTGCTTGCATGCAGTTCAATAACAGCTGATCAGGTATCTTTACAAATCAGTGCAGTATTTAATGATAAATGCCAATAATTCTAAATTTTGATGATTTAAATAAAAAACAAAATAAAAAAAAAAAAACGGAAATATAGAATTAAGCTGTAGCATATAGATGATAAAAATTCCAGATAACAATCTCTATCTACAGTAATTGACTTAGTAGAATGTGACATTTTTTTCATTTTCCAGCTACACATCACGCTGATACCATATCACCTTCTTTTTCCTCACTCCGTTCGATTTGAGTAAGTTTCAAAGTTTCTTTCAGGCAATATAATAATTGAAGAAAAGAATGGTTAGAATGATCAGTAAAAAAAAAGTATATAAGTATATAAGTATTTTTTTCCGACCTTTCGGCCCAAATGTCAGGCCTTCATCAGGGCTGGTCAAATGAAAGGTTTCTGCAAGACAATTCTTTTTTCGCCTTTCGTTTGACCAACCCTGACGAAGGCCTAAGGTTTGGGCCAAAGCGTTGGCAAAAATTAAAATAAATATACTTATTTATTTTTACTTTTTTTTTTTTACTGTTCATACCAATCATTCTTGTATTCAATTATTCACTGCAGTCTACCATCAATCCATAATTATAATAATTATTATTATTTTAAATACTATAACGTTTTGCTTTGTTGTCTACTTGAAAAAAAATATATATAAAGTGTACTGTTTCTTTTTTTTGGTATTTATTTATTTTTTTGTTTTGAAGCAGAAGAAAACTAATAATAATACAAAAAATACAGGGTTCTACCTCACCGTAGTTATTGTCTGTGTGACAGAATGTTTTAATTTCTGAATAAATAAACAAAGAAAGAAAACACAGTGCATTAATTATTCAAAATACAGTTCTAATAGATCAATTTATTTTTAAATTGAAGACGAGACATAGTTACCTTTAATTAAGGTTTATAGTTATAAATTATAGTTACTTTTGTCAACAAATTAAAGAGTCTAAAAGTTAAAATGATTAGTATCTAGCAAGGCAATTTTAAAAAATAGATCTATTTTAAAGTTTTTGTTGATAATGTTTACTATTATTGTAAGTCATACCAAAGCTTAAAACTAATCTTAAAATTAGAAAGATTTACTGGTTTGATACTTTCTCATCAATTCCCTTATCAGAATTATGGTTTAATATTTAGAAACGGTGTCTTTCTAGTCAACCTTCTTATCATATTTTATGAGCCTCGTTATTTTTGAATTTGTAATTATTGATTATGTTACGGTATTGTGATTTATAATTCTATCATAATGTAATATCCTTTTTTTTTTCTAATTTACTAATTTAAATTTTTTGTTTCAGGTAAGTGTCGATCCGTCTCATTTGTGTTCTATCTAACTAACGTAAGGTAATGTTCTCCGGCTAATAATTTTTAACTGTAATAGTAAATATGATTGAACTTGAATATGATCAGTTTCAATTTATGTCTTATGTAAAGAAAAGGGTAGTTAGTGTGACCAGTCAAAAATAAAAATGGCAAAAAAAATATTATTTATTTTTGCCATTTTTATTTTTGACTGATCACTCCAACTATCCTTCTCTTCGTTACGTCACTACAGTCAACCATCAATCCACAAGGTCTTATGTAGTATCATTTCATCATACATCCTCTAGTTCATTTAGCTGTAGATAACTTTGTTTACATTTTTTTTCCTTTAGACTACTTTGTTTTATCATATTTTTTGTTTTTAATTTAAATTACCATCTTAAACTATTACGAAAGTTTTAATCAAAACCTATCTATCTTGATTTTTTACTTTACCCCTTGTTCCTCTGTCTTGTCTTTAACTAACCTAATCCAAAAATCTCTGCGCTCCTTTCCGTTGAACTCCTTTCTTTAAAAAATCCATTGTCATGATTCCTTATTTTGTAATTCCTTGTCCTGCTCATCTTTAACTTAAAGTAAACTTAAATTATTTTTTTATTCCTCAGCTATTAATCTTCCGAATACAAGTCAAAATTAAATTTTTCGTACCTTAATATTGGCATCTTTATTTTACTGTCATTTTGTAGTTATTCTGTATATTTCGAAGAAATTTCGTTATTTTTATTTTTTCATGTATGATTGTCCTGTATTATAATTTTAACGTTTCATACCTCAATTGTTAAATTATTTCTGTTCATACAGATGTAAGTTTCTATTGTTCATTTTCAGTTTTCGTAGCCGACATATTCCAGAATAAAACTGATTTTTCATTCTTTATATTATATTTCTTATTATTAACAAAGCAAGCATTTTCTTTAAGACCAGGATTTGCTTCTGTAATGCATAGTCGTGTTCTATATATGGCGGTGTTTATTCATTAATTTATTCAAGCACTTAGAACAAAGGCGGTTGTCTCAAGGCATCAAACGGATTGAATGTTTTGCTTCATCATGGAATAACTTGATCGTGGGAATCTTAATTTAACTGTTTCGCAGTACTCGTGAATCAGGAGATTTCTGGATCATTGCCTTTTCAGGTCCAGCGGTTAGCATGGGGGATGAAGCGGGTTATATTCTAGTGGGGATGGAATGGATGGAAAACTGGAGTATGATGGAATTTTGTTTTTTTATTTTATTCTTGAAGTTGTCGGTGTGTTACAAAAAGCTACTAAGTACCATTTTTGATGAACCTGAACTTCTAAGAAGGTTTTTGTGAAATTCTACCTTATTTAAAACAAAAAATGAACAAGGGCACTAAAATAACTCAAATCCTTTTTTACTTCCACTTACCTATATATGCAATATGTTGTAAGGATAAGTATTGCATCGTGAAAATTTTCGAATCCGAGTTTTCAACGGAAATACATATTTTGAGTTCTCCTGAGTCCAAATAACTAAGGCTCGCAAAATGGTCTCTGTGTGTTTATATATGTGAACAGTCCAAAAACGAAAAGTCGTTAGAAAGTGAAATCGCATATTTAAGGTTTGCATACACCTTGGATATTGCAGCAAATTTGTAGTCAAAATCGGCTTACCCGAAGTTGCATTTAATCTAATCGATTTAACACACTTTTACGATTTTGTCAAAAACGGCTTTAACGATTTTAATTAAACTCATTTTTGTATTATTAAGCATTTTTAATGTAATTTAAGTATTATTGTCATCAATGTTCTCCAACAGAGTTTAAGTGATTATTTTCCATATTCTTATAAAGTACCTTTGATTTTTATATTTGAAATAATTAACTATTTAAAATTAATCTTTTGTATGAAGAAGTAGTTAAATATAAAATATGAAAGAATTTGATAATTAACTAAATAAGAAATCGTAACGGATAATAGTTGCAATAGAGGAATAAGAGCGCGCCCGAAAAATTATTATAACAAACTTCCAAACGTAACATGAGCTTAATATCATACGAACTCTGACAATATTATACATACATATACATATGCGGTTTTCATAAATGCAATTCGTTGGTATTATTATTTAATATTTAGTTGTGTTTGTTTATATAAGGATAAGTAAACAAATAAAAATACCCGTAATGAAATGTAAATGAATATAGCGTCTATAATTTTTACTTTCCCTTCCCCTTTGTCTGAAAATACTTAGTTCTGCTAAGAAGAGGGCGGCAAGTGAAAGTCGTGTGATGCGGGCACCAGACGAAGCTCTCAGTCACTAAGGTTATGAAAATGTCGTTTAATGACTATTTGCTATTACCTTGTAAAACCTGGACAGATTAGGACAAATATGGGAAAGCTTTTTTATTTTATACCCCACTCTTTTTTTTTTTTATGAACACATATAAATTAATTATTCTAATAAGGATTTTTAATTCGATGTCCTTGGTCTTAAGAAGCGATCCCGTTTGTTGTCCATATGTTTAAGAATGTTCTGGTTTTTGTAGAACTGTACTTTCAACTTAAATACATATTTTTATTTTTGATTCTCGAATAATTTTTACAGGATCATTCTCGAAGCCTGTAGTAACAATTTTAGTATTTACGATTCCCACAAATTCTAATGAAAGTGACAGTCAATATTGACCCAGTATTGTACAGTGGATGGTGCCGACTCCTTGACTTAGCTGATAAGAGGCAGCAGAGAGGATACGGCACTATCGGGAGCGGTCAAGGCTAGAGATAGCTCTCTCCCTTTCAGTCATTGAAGGACTTCTGTATTATATGAGCGATGAGTCCCTCGGAGGAGGGTGGGGAGAGGTTATCGAAGCGCTAAGCTCGTTAATATTTAATAATTTGTTAAGTATTGCATTAGGTTTCGCGAATATTAAATAACTTCGAACCCACTCACGGCATGGTGAGCGTTAAGTTCCGTCGTGCATAAGTAGGTAAACCAGGTGTTAAAATGTAGAAGCTTTATTACAATAGTGATTCTTAGGTGTTTAACATTATTCTTTTATCTAGTGTTGCCCAAAATCGGTCTTGGTCCTGCACTTGGCAAGACCAAGGCCAAGATTAGTAAAAAAAAAAATAATTTTTTTTTGTGAATAAAAATTAAGCCAAATAAGATACTACTACTACTAGACAATTTCATTTGCTATGTGTAAAGATTTTACAAAACCAATACACTTTTTTATTCAATTCTTTCAATTTTTCATTCAAGGTTTAATTAGGTTTCCCCATTTAGAAATATCTGGTGTGTCCACTCACACGACTTTCCTACCTATTTCAGAAAAGTTTTTATATGTTTACATATGTTCATTAAGAAACAAAAAAGAATTGAACTAGATTTATTTTCCTGAAAATTGATCAAACAAAAGGTTTGAGTACGATTTATTTGATAAACTAAAGCAATGTAAACCGGCTTAAGGTAGATCAGTGTAAAAATTTCAATACTTCCTAATATTGCTGGTCAAAAACTTTTTGCCATAGCTTAGTATTGTCAAACAATAATTTCTGTTAAAAATAGAGGAAATAGTGAAGATTGTGTGATGCGGGCAACAGATTTTCTTACTTTCACTTAGTCGTCTTTATTCTCTTATTCACCCCTTTCTGACACCAGGATATGAACCCATAATCTTACATTGTAAATTGAATAGCTGTAACTTCCTTAATAGTTGTCCAAATTCAAATAGTTAATTACCATTCAAAAGTTTTATTATAAATTTTACCGTATAATGTATACTTGGAGAGTTAGGCCCGATAACATTTTTCTTCTCTTTATAACTTTTTTTCCGGTACTTTTTCGGGAATTTCGACTACATACAAAAATTGACAGGACAATGATTAGAACATTATAGGAAAGTTTCATCAAAATCGTTAGAGCGGTTTTCGCGCTACAGTCTATAGAAAAACATGTTTTTCATTTATTGCGCGCAAGCTATTGCGCATGGAGCACCGAATTTCTGTCACAGGCATCAGTAGTCAAAACTCTACAAAATATAAAAATAATTAAAAAAATAGGTTCAGTAGTTCCTGAGAAAATCTTGGCACAGACAGACAGACAGACCAATGGCTAAAAATGTGTTTTTCTGAGTCAGGGGGCTCTGAAACATACAGATCCGTCGAAAACTGCATATCGGAAATTTGACCCGATTGCAATACTTTCCTTACCTAGTATAGGCAGGAAAGTAAAAATGATAGTAATAACTCTATAAGTAATGGCAATATTGTTGTTTACGCCAAAGGTAGTTTCTATTACACACCACTTAATCAATACTCTAAAACTTCTCAACAAAAGAAGAAATTCATTCGGAAAATGAATTCGGGAGTGAAGTTGAAAACTATTCTATGATATCCCTTTAATAAAACAGAACAGCCTTTAGATAGAATGGAAGCCTTGGCGTTTGAGAAGTCCTGTATGTATGGGAAGGCGAATTCTTTAGCACCATGTGTATGTTAATTTCATGTGACCTCATACCGTAGTCTACACATCAGAGTCCTTGTCTAAGAGTCTTTTTCTCAAGTTTCTAGGTCGATGACATAAAGCTTGATGAATTCGAGAAACGTTAATGTTAATATTTAACTCTTCTTAGTAGCTCTGTTATTATCGCGTTTTTTTTTTTTGGCTACTGAATAATTCATCTTCTTCCAAGAATTCACTCCTGAAAGATTGAGCTTTTAAAATTTTCCTTTTCACTGGCATTGACTGATCTAATATTAATAAGTGCTTTAAAATTCTTAAAAATACCCTGAATTCTGTTGTTTTTTCCCCTAATAGATAACGCTATAGAGTTTACATATTACTTAAGTTTACTGAAATAGTGATAGCAAATCAACAAACATTATCGCCCGACGTAGCCTGTTTCGTGATGAGGAGTAGCTTTAATATATATCTAGATCAGATGAAAAGATGTTACATTAGATGATTGGGTAAACAAATCGAAGAAAATGCACCTAGCAGATTGGTAGAAATAATGGACAAGGAAAGAGTGTAAACTGATATAAATTAAACCCAATTGTGCTAAATGGCTCTCAAGCTCTAGAATATCCATAAGAGAAGAAGTTATACTCAGCTGATTTGGAATTAGACGCCGTTAGTTTACACATGGCTGCCTTTTAAGAGGTCTCGCCTCTTAAGTATTCCTCAAACAGTGAAATAAAGAGTATAATAATTATGTAAAGTAAATACAGAAAAAAATAAGCCTATTCAAAACATCAAGAGAACTTCTGTAGAAGAATGTAGAGCGAGTCTCTACTCTGTTTAAATTCTCAGAGATTTCAAATTACTATAATACAATATAAATTATAATTAAACACCATGACCCTTTAAAGTATAGGATTTAAAGAGAAAAAGAAAAAATAATCTAGAAATAAATTAGTAATGATTTCTCAGTTTAAGTAAGACAGTGAGAACTGATTCTGAATGCATAAGAAATCTTTCTGAACCTATCTCGTTTAGTATCTGGACTATCAACGCCCACTCGCACCTTTTCAAATATTTATCCTCCCATTGTTATAAAGCTTTGTAAACACCATCCTACGCTTGTTAGTATAAACCTAAAAAAGAAATTTGACATATTGTTTTCTGTTTAGCCAATCGTTTTATTTTCCAGCAACGTTTTTTTTTAGGAAAGTGTCTTATAAAAAAAAAAAAAACGCCTTTGAAGTAATATTATACTTTTTTTTTTTATGAATCGCTTTACTAACAATTCGAAAAATGGGTCTTAATTAGTTTTTCCTTTGACATATTAAACAGGAACCTATATTTCACTTTGAGGTGCTTAATCAGTGCACTACTCCTAATATTTATTTTTGTTTTAAGGAGTCAGATATATTATAACCAAAAGGAGTTAACTCTTTTTTTCATAATATTTTTTTACTCAAATATGGCTTTTACTTTAAAAAAATAATAATAAGTAAAACTAGTTGCCCATGCGAATAATTAGAATAGTATATTGGTCAGTGAACAAAGGAGAATATAATATAGATAAGTTTGTGAAAGGTATTATTGAAAAAGGATATAATTTTCGTTTTCGCAGTAGAATCGCATTATTGCAATCATGATAATAAATGTTACTCGCACGCACAAAAATAAAATGAACAAAGCAAATACTTAACACTGTTTTCTTTTATAAACAATATTATTTTTATTAGAACAATTTAACTGTTTTCAATAACAAAACTTTTGTTCAATATATCATATGTTTTAATTAGAACATATGTGATTAATATAGCATCTATCTAGTCTCCTAGATTATTCCTGCTGATTCCAACATTCTCCCATCTTTGATTGGTCCTCTCCAACACCATCGTTCATTAATAAGCCCTCTAGTATTTTCTCACCACCGTCATAGGTCCTTCTGAGGCATCCATAGTGACACGATGTTCCTCTCTAACATCACTAGTTCTCTCCATTGACATCTCTTATGCAGTCATTTCAAGACGGTAAAATATTTGTACAGGTCTAAAAAGAAGACCTCTATCCGTTTTTACAGAAACACATCTCACTTTACCATTTTTTCCAGGATTTACTCCAACCAGAATCCCAATTGGCCGTTTGTAGCTTTTTTGTTCTATGTCACCGACAAGCACAACCTCTCCTATTGCAAGTGATGCATCACCCTGCTTCCTGGATCCCTGCACAAGTTGTCCTAAATACTCTCGTCGGAAGCTATGTTTAAATTGCCGCATAAACTCCTGTCTATATCTAATCCTGCGCTGAAGATGCGACGCTTCAACATTGTCAATATCTTCAGTACCTCCACGATCATTTTCCCTTAAAAATAAAGCTGGTGTAAGAGTAACTCATCACAATTCCCAGACCAATACGTTAAGGGACGATAATTAATGACGGCTTCACATTCACAGATAATCGTCAGGTGTTCCTCATAACTCACTTATGCGCGGTGGAACATTTTCTTTAATAAATCCTTCACAATACTTATAAGTATTTCCCACCAGGCAGCAGGTGGAGGTTTAAATTTCCAATTAATGCGCATTGAATCCTGTTCAGAAATTATTTCATTCCAATTAAGTCTTTTGAATTCATTTTGTGTGCCACAAAAATCAGTGCCGTTGTAAGAATATACAACGGCAGGTCTGCCTCTGCGCGTGATAAATCGACGTAATGCTTGCAGAAAAGTCATTCCAGTAAGCGAGGACACTATTTCTAAATGAACAGCACGATAGACTACACATATAAATGTAAAAAGATGTGTGTGTACATTACCATAAGCTGTATCTTTGCTAAAAATTGTCCGATTTCTTTTGTTTTGTAGGGAATTTAGTAATCTTTCGAATAATCAAAGGTACGATCTTTAATATTTAAGGGTTTTTCGTGGTGCAAAATACAATCCTCAGCTCAAGAAAAAAAAGGTATACTTTTTTTCGATTATTCGCAAATAAAGTTTCTTTTCCTGAAATTACGGGAGAGGGATATGACTATTTTTGGTACGTGAAGGAGAAGATCTTCAAAATGTGTGGCCAATCATTGGATTTAATGAAGATATAGTGTACAGACAAAAAAATACTTTTTAAGAAATAATAAAATATAGTTAAAAAAAATATTTAAAAAATAGTTAGATGAAGGATCTTTTCCTTGAGATGCTTCAGTCCTCTAAAATAAAATAATATATATTTTATTTTAGAGGACTGAAGCATCTCGAGGAAAAGATCCTTCATCTAACTATTTTTTTTTTTTTTTTTTATTCGAATTACTTTATAACGCCATAGGCAATACCGCGGTATTTCCATTTCCAACAGGACAGTACTTGAATCTTTATAAGATAGAATCTTTTAGGGATGATTGGTTTCTGGCGGACACAAACTGGCTGCCGAAGTGATAGGGAGAAAAACCTTGTTTCCTCACCTCATTGATTCTTCTTCTCGGTTCTCTCCATGTTTTTATTTATCTGATTCCTTTTTTCTATGCCACAGATTTGCGGGTTTTATAAACGCATAGCTTGAAATAAAATACCGTAAAATATTTTGTCCTTTCGTTTCCTCTTCACTCAGTCTTAAGGCGCCTGATCACGACAAACCTGGCATCACATTCTCTCCAATGGAACTTTCTTTAGTACAAATTACTTCTTATTAATGCAATCTCTATTTAGAATTCATGTTATATTTGTTTCTTTTACTTTTATATATTTGTTTTGTTATTTCTCAGTACCAAAAGACTTAATGAAACTGCCTTTTAAAAATGTGAGAAATTCTTGATAATTTTAAAAAATGTTTATCGTTACTTCCACTTGCTGTATTTATTTATTTACTTCCTAGCTTTTTGGCAATATGAAGTAGCACCACTAAACTAAAATACGTAGAACTACCGCTGCCTATTCGCAAGTCCCATTAGAGCAAACATTTAATTATTTACGTAGTAGTAATTTTTTTTTTATTTGCCAAAGAAATGTCTGTACAAATAAATGCATATAGAAATTATGTCTCCGTGTTATACACTTTAAACAAAGGTGTTATAATTGGTTTTAGTGAATAAAACTGCAATTTTTATCAACTGTTATTAAAAAATATAGTGCAAATCACACGGGACGGACATACTAAATAAGGTAAGAACTATTTTACATTTTAAGGACAGATTAGGCAGGTTTATTGCAGGATCGTCCGGGTGGGGTAAGCTCCAAGCTCCGCCCTTTTCTTATCTGTCCAGACCTTGAACTTCAATAGCTTATTGGCCCTTTGAGGAAACTGCGTCACGTCAAAGAGATCTGGAATTATATGTTTAATTAAAATTCAAATATACACTTCTTTAATCACTATCTGTTAATACTATTAATTAATTGATTCATCCAGCCCTACATTACAAAACATATCTTTAAAAATGGGTTGTACTATTGACGAGCTGAAGGAAATTAGCATAAATCTTGAAAACAATAATAAATTAATGGGTGAGATAAAACAGGAGTTAGATAGATTAAAAAAACGCTGCATACAGTTAGAGGGGAAAATACTCGATTGGGACAAGAAATTCTCTTCCTTAAAAGACAACTAATACGGAACAATTTTATCATACATAATACACCAATGACGGAAAACGAGGATGCCTTAGATGAAGTAAAAGATCGCTTAAAAAATATTAATATATCGCTACCTGAATATGCAGGTAAGAACTGTTATAGAATAGGAAATGGGTCTTATATTAGTACCATTAAATAATAGCTCTTTGAAATGTGAAATATTTAAGAATAGAGATGCCCTAAAAACAAAAAAGATTTTTGTGAGCCCTCACAATTATTTAGTTAGGATGGTAAATGAAAATTGTGTGATGCGCACTTCGCCTCAGATTATTTTAAGGTGCACTAGCAACATCGTTTTCTCAATCTTTTCTTTTTTTTATTTCCCTTTTGGGCAATCAGAATTTTTCTCTCCTAACCTTGGAATTTCACTAAATAGGAAAATTTTTCATGTGGAAATCCTGACTTGTAACCTTCACGTTCTCCGCTATGTTCTCTTCTTTTTTAGGGACTAGACTAGCTCTAACGTAACCAATTAATGGTAGTAATCGGTTATAACACATACCTTAAAGAATATTCTTCCCATGTAACGCCATTTATATTAATGAATATTACAGAAAAAAAATCTTTGTGTATTTTGTTGGTTAAAGAAAAGGAAAATTCTCAGATTCTGAAAGTATTTTAATGCCATTGTAATTAAATAAATAAATCTTAAATCTAATTATAGTTTGGATTTTTTCATATTACATTAAATATCAAAATTACATTTATGTAATATTTTTTATTTATTTTAGTGGTGATAAGAATTATTCTAACGAATATATTAATAATTTACCACTTAATTATTTCTCGCACTCTTAGATAAGAGTCTAAAAATTCTTGTTCATTTCACATTGCTTGTTTGGTCATTCACACCAGTTAGCGATTTCAACTCGCAACGCATTTTCCCCGAAATTTTGTTGTGTATTGTACATTAAAAACATTGTTGCAAACATTTATGGCGGTTGTTTATAGTTTTGATAATATATTATTAATCATTAGTTGTCTATTCAGTTGTTTTTTTCACTTTTACTTACCTATGTATGTAACATTCAGTGGGGGAAAATATTGCGATGTTGAAAATTTTCGAATCTAAATTTTCAACGGAAATACTCATATTGAGGTCCTCTGAGTACAAATAACCAAGTCCCGCAAAAGGATGTTTGTGTTTGTCTGCGTGTGTTAGTGTGACCTGTCTAACTCAAAAACGAAAATTCGCACGAAACTGATATTACGTATTTAAGATAGGTTTGTGACTGAGATGTTTCAGCAACTTTGCTCTTAAAATCGGCTAACCGGAAGTGCAACTTTATATAAAAATATGTGATAAACATTTTTACATTTATCTGTAAAACGGTTCTAACAATTTTGATTAAACTCTGTATTCATTGTATAATTGAGTGGTCTTGAATATCATTGAGGTCTTGTACCCATTGATGTAACTTTACAGTGCTTAAGTGCCCAATGTCAACGTTTCTTTCTCTGAAGTACCTGGGAAAAAACTAAAAATGCTTATCCAGATAGAAAATGAATCTCCGGAAATACTAGTCAGAAGGTATACGTTTAATATATCGTTGGAAAGAGAAGAATTTTAGAAACAAACAATATCTACTATAGGAAGTTGTAGAAGGTAACTGAGAGTGACGTAAAAATTATAAATAATAATTTTTAAAAACTAATATTATTTAACGTTAATCACTTGTTTTCAAGGAAACTAAATGAAATTTACTAACTAAACGTAAGGTTTTAAAATATTTTTAATTTTGAAAAAGTATTTAAAATCCACCCAAACAAGGCAATACCATTTTTTAAATAACTATTCCATAGTATTTGTGTTAAAGAAGTGAAATATCAAATCATTTCATGGATATGTTTATAACCTTAAATACATTTACTGTAGTTGAATAACTCAAGATATGATATTATATTTAAATAATTAAGTATCTATCTGCCGTTTATTCCGAAAAATCATCAAGTAACCTTTTAGAAAATAATTTGATGAATTTTCCCTTTGTGAAATCTCAATATTATCCACTTACAATTACTGTGACAACTTTTGACCTAAGGCAGTCAATGAGTTCTCGTAATATCATTTTAGTAAACTTTACTATGAAAAATAACGGTATAATAACTAGTAATCCTACTATCTGTAATCATTTACTGGTTAAATATTTAGATGTACTTTCATATCTCTCTAGGCATATATGATCCTTTCAGTTGACAGTATGACTAACTCCAATTTCAACATTCTTTATTATTAATTTTAGTGATGTTCTAGTGTAAAAATTTATACTTTTATTCACAGTTCTATATTTCAACACTGCAATCACCTATTCTGGAATCAACTTACTCACTGGCTGTACTGATTTTCCAACTAGAAATATCACTAATATGACGTTACTCAAAAATGTTGAAATTTTAATTAGTCATTCAGTCGACTAAAAGGCACATATAGCTCAGAGGCTGCCTACCTTCAATATATAAAATAGAGATTTCGTTGTTTTAATGGTCTTAATGATTTGTTATCTATAAGCTTTAAGTTTTAGTTCCGTTTAAAATGCACATTAAAACTTTCATAACAGCCCAACATTGCCAGAAAATAATTTCTATTCAAAGTATAGTGGTGTGTGATAGTTGTGTGTTGCTCGCACCAGATTTTTTAATACTCTGCTAGCCATATGTAATATTATGTAAGTATACATAATACTTTCCATTCATATTATATTTTATTTAGGCTCTTCATAAATGTTACTCACCTGTTTCAATTTCTCAAATTCATTTTAATGGGCTGTAATAAGTCTAGATTAGTACTTGACCTTAGTTCTACGCCCATAAAATATTTTATTTCATCTCTGCACACCGAGTAATAACTTCCTTTTATTTTCAACATTTCGTTTTATGTCAATGCCTTCCAATATAAAATGACACCGATGTGCAATTATGCACTTATGTGAGTAATTTGAGGATAATGGTTGACGTTTATTTTGAAATTTATGATTCATTCTTGATTGTTACGGGCACTAGTGCTTTATTGCCTTTAAGTGTGACAGATTTTATTGTTCTTCAATTAAAATTACAATCAGAAATAAAGATTGATTTTTTTATTTTATTATTTATAGATTTAATAATCTGTCCGTGGACTATAATTATAGTGAGATATGAACACATTCACACCATACATACGGAAAACATATAATACAAGTTCCTGCAGTTATTTCCAAACTGAACCGATATTCTGATAGTATGGTATTATAGTCTTTATTTTTCTTGAATGTTTTAATTTTTAAGTAATGCATCATAACAGTTTTTGTTTAAATGGCAAAAAACTTTTGTGGTTATATCATTTTCTTGAATTACCCTTCAACTTAATAGAGTTTTAGATATTATTGTTAAGTTCCATCTGTCTTGAAAATTTGGTTACTTTTTTCATGTAACAAAGTTGATGGCGAATTTCGAATATTAAAGACAGTATTTAAATAATTTTTATTTTTGGATTTACTACCTACTGCCTTAATGAAAAGTATTGGATTATGTGTACGCACTACATAAAACCACAATTTTTAAATGAAATACGTATTAATTTCTTTCATCATTTAATTATAATAAAAAACTATTTGCTGAAACTATCAGAAAATAGCCTCTAAATTTTAATGAAATAATTATTCTATAATTAAATAATTGATTAATTTTAACTAGCAATTATTAAATCGTGAACTCATTGGAACTTGTAATCTTACAGGATCCGTGTTAATTATGTTTTCAATCAATATATTTTAGGAATTTAAAATAAAGTGATTAACGGCAAATTTTAGTTTTCTTTTGGAACAACATACAAAGAAATGCACTTACTTGTGTTCTCTTAGATAATTTTTGAAATCAATATAATATAATTGTGGCATCTACCCATCTTTAATCCTCTCTCTCTCTCTCTCTCTCTCTCTCTCTCTCTCTCTCTCTCTCTCTCTAAATATATATATTATTTATTTTATTTTTTTTATGTTGACGTTAGGGAACCAAACGACAGCACGAATTGTGTATTATATATGTATTTTAAATGATTTTTCATATCGGTTAAAATACATCGCCAAAAGGACCTTGTAATGCCCATCCCGTGAAGAGGAAGTTCAATGGGAAATTACTCTTTCCCCTTGAAAGCGGCATTGAAAATTAATGGTCGTTTTCCTACTTACAATTTGTCATATAGTTTATAATTCTCAGATATAATCAAATATTGGTATTCCAAACATCAACCGCAACTAATGGAGATATTTTTTTATTGCTGATTTAAATTTCTAATCACAATGGCTTTCAAATTACTTTTATGTATAACTATTATTTTTTAAAGTTTGAAATATTCTACAACTGGATTGCTTTATTGTTGAATATGGTATTTTTTAACCTTTGGTTTTCGAATTACATCCGAAGTTATCTAAATTTATAATATACGATCTCATAATCTTTTAGTACTTAGCAGTATCATTGCTTTAAATTTAAGTTAGCATTGATATTAATTTAATATATTTAAAATACTTATTATAGCCTAAAAACAAAACATGTATATATAATTAACTTAAAAATTACAGATAAGGTTTAAAAGATTTTATAGATTGTTTTTACATTTTTTAAATACAATTATTAAACAATAAAACAAGAATTTAAACACATTTTAGTATAATTACCTTCTTTTTTTTTTTATTATCCTGAAATTTGTCGATAAAATATCGAAATTCACTTGTACGTATTCAGACAAATAAATAAATTTGCTGGAATAAAATTGGATAAAGTTCAATATTTATCAACGTCAATTCCAGTAACAATTAACTAATATGTTCTTAGTAAATATGCAGATTCCGTCCTGTAAGACAAATGGTATTATTACCGAATTTTGTTTTGTAACTAAATAATATTTTTAAACTGTTTGTTTAACTATATAAGAACATTTATATAACTTTTCGTTATGAAGTAAATCTTATCTGCATTAGAGCCTGGCTGGGGTTTCATGGAGTGAAATGCACAGCCTTGAAGCGGTCTCGTTCTCCCAGTGACTCACCGACTCCATAGTTTGACGTTCTGAGTGGGATTCCATTACTGTTACTTATATATTTATGTATATACAATACACTGCCTGACAAAATTAAAGGATTACTTCGATATTTTAATTTTATTGAATTTTAATTGACATTTTTAAAAGGATTTTTTTTTAGTATAATAGAATAATTTATTTAAATGAGCAAATAAATCAAAAAAGAAAAACCATTTTTTTTTCAATTTTTATTTGAAGAAGAAAAATACAGATAATTGAATAAAAATAGTAGGAAGTGTTTCTCCAGCTCCTTTCTTCTTCCGGGAAGTTGTTCCTCTCTTCCACTAAAATTCTTCTTAAATCGGTCAAATTTTGATTGCGGAAACCTCTTCCAGAATGTTCCATACTTGCTCATGTTCTGTGGTTCATGTTCGGACCTCTGAATAGCTAATCCATAATCTCGACCTCTTCTTGTTAGAGGTAATATTAGATCAGTCGAGCAACATGATGTTGATTGTTAAGCATTAAAATAAATTGGCTTCCCATATTTCTGGCAAAAGGGATCACATGGCTCTAGGATCTCCTTTTTGAGGAGCTCCGGTCCACATGAACCAACTCCATTGTGGAGTTAAAATGTATGCCTCACCAAACCATCACTGAGCCTCCTCCGAAAGCAACCTTAGGAAAATCATTACAAGGAGCCTAGCTCTCTCCCACCTCTTCCACATTCTTTCGCGTCCATCTGGAGACTTTAGGCTGAATCTGGACTCGTTGGTGAATAATACGCGGCTTCAGTCTTCCCGAGCTGTTCCTGGCTAAACTTCAACCGCTGAAAGCGGTGCTCTCTGTCAAGCTCCAGTTGCTTGAGAATGGTACGTCAATCAATACTCGCCAATTCGGCTTCTCACGGTTCGCTCTGAAATTTGCACGCTCCTGAACCGAAATCAGAATGTTTCTTATAGAATGGCGACCTGGAAGAGCGTGAATTTGTAAATGTAGAAATCAATCTTTAAGCCGGAAAGTTGACCTTGGACAACCTTGACGACCTCTTTGGTCAATTCCCTTCTGGTTCACATCAAAATGTCCTAAATTACTTCATGACCGAAAAATTGATTTAAATGCGTTTACTTAGTCAAAGCTGATGTCGAACCGTGAGCAAGTGTTGGCTAAATGCGCTTAAGTTATCGTTTTAATCCCAACGAGTGATTAAATCTTACAGTTTAAGGTTATAATTGATAAAGGATTATCCTAATTCTATTCTGGCACCAGAGGAATATTTATTGTTTTCACTATCATAAAATTATATCGAAATTTGTGGGTGACTCTTTAATTTTGTCTGTCAGTGTATATATATTCTATAGGTGTGGTTTGTATATTAAATATAAATGTGTATATTTTTTATATAAACAATATAGGGGATGACAATATTTGATTTTTGGCTCTGAAAACAAGGTAGGATTGCATAATGTTCCTATTTCAAGATGATTTTCTTACATACTTTATGTATCTATCTCCAGACACTTACATAAGTATGTTGCTTTTTTTTTTTTTTTTCCTCCTGTAAACTCCCTAGTCTAGAGCTCTCTACATTAAGCTCTATGTGTACGACCCTCTCTAGGACGACGAATTAGTAGCCAATAAAGGTTGAAGAGGAAGGGGACCCCTCTAACTGATGCCTATGGAGGTTCCTTGTAAAGATCATGCGTGGCACAAAACTTTGGACAAACAAACCAGACAACAATATATTATAGAACCAAACTATGGTATAATAATATATACGAGTCATTTTCCATTTCGTACGAATTTCGAGATTACAATCCCTTTAAAAAATGTTTTACTGGCAAAAATGTCCATCATATAAATCAGTTGAAATAGGAACGCTGGCTCATGATTGAATTTAAATCATGAAGGTGAGAGAAATATAATGTTAGTTAGTAAAAAAATAAATTTTCAAAGTTCTGCTGATTACCATCATCATCAATCGCACAAAAATGTTTAAACGACTAGAATATAAATCAGTGCAGTTAAAAAATACTCATTACCAAATGATAAACTATTAATTTTAACATTCGAAGGAAAGAATCGAGGACAAACAAGGCGTTGGTCACTTAAACTCTTTTTTTTTGTCTCTGCTTATCTAATTTCCTCACGTGTAGAAGAGGTTCAGAAGGTTTAGGGGAAGGGAGCGACCACCCATTGCGCTATTAAAGAATTAAAAATCTTGAATTGCGTTTTTGTAAAATATAAAATCATAAGAGTGCAATTTAAACGTTTAAATATCATAACATGCTGTCAGTTAATCTCCAAGTTACTCCTTATTACATGCCCAAACTATTTTTAATGATTTATAGTTCGTTTTCTGTTGGACTTAAAAAGAAATATTCCGGACAGAAATGTTAGAGAATTTTAAAACTTTTTAAAATTAAATATAATCATTTTAGCTGTATGGCTTTAGAAAGGAGGTGATAAGCGTCAACCAAAAAAAATCCGAAATTTTAGTGGTTTAAACTTCAGGGAACCCACAAGTCTTTTAATGTCAAAAACTTGTATATATATATATATATATATATATTCTTAGAGTGGTCCCGCATATGTTATCGTAGAAAAAACTTATTTATCTTATAAAATGCCAACTCCTGTTAAGTTACTCAGAAAGTTAAATTGATTTTGCCGATTTGAATTCAACTTAAACCGTGAAATAGATGTATCTGAATTAAAAATGTTCAGTTCCCATTAGGTATACTTGATTTAAGCATAAGCCAAAATTGCCTTGGGACACAGATTCGTGTCAGTTGGTAGAATGAACCATATGTGATTTTACGATTTGGAAATCGTTGAGTCGTTAGGCGTTTGCTCGGTCCATTAATGTGTGTTAATTTATTGGCAATGCTCTTTGATAACATTGTCTGTCAACGACAGCACCATCGTGTGTATGTGAATATTTAATTCAAAATAAAACCTACCAAAAATCATATATTTCTCTTCAATACCGAAGTAAATTTTTTATTTCCATCTGGCAAGATTTTTTTTCTTGTAACATTGATTTATTTAGTATAGAACTACCTGACTATATTCTCCTGACGTTTTTGTCGAAAACAATCTACATAAATAAAATAAAGTTTTTGTCTGTACATTGAATAGAATCAACCCGTTTTATGATATCTTTCCGTTTCATACATTGCAGACACCAACTCCACTTTTAAAAATTTTTTTGTCTGTCTGTGTGTCCACATTGCATCGAAATTTTGTCAGGTATAAGGTATTGCAGAGTTTTGAAATTTTGACTTTATATTTAGGTTTGCTTGACTTAGAACATAGGCTTTAAATGAAAACAAAATATTGAGTAGAACCAAAGTTATGAATTCTTTCGTAATTTGTCTAAAGATCTCGGTTGATGTTGATAATAAAAATGTTAATAATAAACATATGTTTATAGGTTAAAGAACATCTATATAAATAAAATAAAGGTTTTGTCTGTACATTGAATAGAATCAACCCGTTTCGTTATATCCTTCCGTTTTATACATTACAGATACCAAATCGACATTTAAAAAAATGTTTGTCTGTCTGGATATCGGCATTGTCCAACGCAATTTTGATAGGGGTAAACTCGGCAATGGCTAATGGTAGACTTTTGCAATTTTGACTTTATATTTAGGTTTGCTTGAATTAAAATATAGTCTTTAAATGAAAACAAAATATTGAGTATAACCAAAGCTTAATTCTTGAGTAATTTGTCTAGAGATCCCGGTTAGACAGGTACTTCGATTCTCATCTCAACCTACTCTACCGCGATCCACATTTAAAAGTTGTTCTATTCAACTGATGGAAAAAAGTGATCACAACTCAACGGGAAAAATCCGGAATACCGACCATCTGTAACGCGTTGTCGTATAAAACAGGCAAAACACACTGATTTTTCAACATTGTCCGATCTTCCCGTTCAAGGTGTCATTCAATTCAACTTCACGAGCCTAACAAATGTTGTCGTATATATTTTTTGGATTAACCAGACGGATTAACCGGATTTCAGGAAAAAAATCCCAAAAATTTCATCAAGTCCTTCACAATATTCAGATCAAATTCTAATTTTACACGGATTCTGAAATTTAAACTATACACCCGTCAACGATGGGTACATCAGCTAGTTGAATAATGAAGTAGTTAAAAATAATTTACCTTGAAGCATAACAGTAAAACGTTTTATTTTCATCATCTGGATAACATAAATGTATCATAACTGGTTATTCCATTGAAGTGATTTTATTTTTTTAATAACAGTTAAATACCTGTAAATACTACAAAGAGACATGTTTAACAGTGACAGAGGTGCTTCATCGCCATGAGTAATAAAAGTTTGGTTGGTACGAGATGTGATTTGTCGATAGCTATCTGAGTGTCAGGGCTCCTGTCGCTGTGGTTGAGTCAGTGCGATTGGAGTTGCGTAACTTATTTTCCCTCTCGTAATATTAATTGTCCCTATTTGCCAGCAAGGACAGGCTTTAGCTGTTTTGTTTTAGCGTTGTATTGATTCTTTTAATCGATTTAAACAAGGTAATAAAGAGATTTTCGTTAGCATTTATCTATTGAGAAATAAATAAATATTGCTTTTAATAACACCTTTAACAACTATACTGGGGCGTAATCAATTCAGTCGTTCATGGAGGAAAGAAAAAAATATGCAAGTATTTAATAGGTTCTGTGTCGAAAGAGAATTTTATCAAAGTATAAAAAAATATTTTAATAAATGACTATTCAATTTAAATATAAAATTATTTTATTTTTAAGGCTAGGGGAGGGTGGGTTCTGTGTCTAAAGGCGGACCAACCCCCATTTTAAAAATTATACAACTGTTCAAGTAATTGCACTACTCTTTGACCAAATTGTATAATTGTAATTTTCATTTATTCTGTAGTTCAGATTGTATTATTTTTTACCAGTTCGGACAAAATTCTTCCTTATTGCCTATTTTTAACCATAATGAGAGACAAATAATTCTGGGAATAAGAAGTATGGTGTCTTAGTTTAGGTCCGTCCCGCTTTGTTGATGTATAATAATATATGACACGGTCACTAAAAACTTTTTTTTATATTACAGAGAAATAATACATTTCATGACACATGAGAGCAATAAGTATTCGAGCTAAATGAGGAACATTCATAATATATATATATATATATATCAAACTATAATAAAAAGGAAAAATTAAAACAAAAACAAAACAAATTATGCCCTTCATTAATTAGAATATTTTTTTGAATACTTGATGATACCGTTACATATTTTTTAGGAACGAGATGGTCTGGGGCGGCGGTCATAAAAAGACTAAAATAGTGAAAAAATTATTTTATTTCTAGCCTACGTTTCGATCCGATTTTGTGGTTCTTCTTCAGGGTTAGAACGACCAGAACACAAAAGGATATAGACAAATGTGGAAGTTATATGATATTTTGATAAAAAGTATAAACCATGTGAATAAACTTATTAAAATTATAAACAGTGTGTAAAGAAAGTACATAGAGATATGATATACGTAATTGAAAATAAATTACATGTATTATTCATATCTATAGCTTAACTACTAACTAATTAAACTGGAGGGACGTTTTCAGTAGAGTAAGCTAATCATCAAAAGTATTAATCTTCACCAATTGTGTGTGTCAAATAGATGTCTTCATAATACTTTGTCGTATATGCGAATAAACATAGGCTCCATTTCATGTGACAATTCTCACTGGAGTTTTTAATGTAATTTAAAATTTTTTAAACGTTATTTGTTCAACCAATCAACCAACCTTTCTTTTTTACTCATAATTTCCTAAAAGGTTGAAGAATTTTCATTTAAAAAAGTTAATTTAAAAAAATTCAACTTTAATTTAAACCGTTGAAAAATCAAATGATAGTTATTTTTCGCAATTGAGGTGCAGAATCCTAAACTGCTGAAGTACCTTGGTTTGTATGTAGTTAATATCTTTTTTTTTTTTTTTTTGTTTATGTATGTATTCCAAATTTTTGAAAATTTATATTTTGAAGAAAGAATGTAGTCTCAAGGTTTTTGAGAATAAAGATTGCGTTAAAATTAGTTTTTAATTTCATAATTGAGGTAATTAAATTGTTTGACCATCTGGTAACTATTAATTGAGTAATGGAGTCGTAAAATTGTTAGATAGAACGAAAAATCAACGCTCAACCAACGGATAATCTGAGACGTGTACACCAAGGTGAGAGGATCCTAGAATCGGGATAATATTTTAGATTTTGTTTTTGGTGGGGCTTAGTGAAGGGGGAGGTATGGCTGGTACGGATCGATAATGGTATGGTAACTATCTGAACATATCGATTCACGTAAGCTTAGTATATAACTTTAAAATTATAACATAAAAGAATCCCAAAATGAGAATATCTATAAGTCGCCAATCGCAAGTACAATTTTGATGTATCTAAACTTTTAAGTAGGTACGTATTTATGAATTCCGATCGTCCTTATCTGCACAACATTTTTTTATGCATCAAAATAACACTAACATTATTATGTGTCTCCAACAGTTACATAATGTTCAAGTTATTTTTCTCTGGTGTTCGTTTTTCCTTACAAGGCATATATTCTTGAATTAATTTATTTTTCAATAATATTGTTTGTTTTTTTATTAAAAATAAGTTACCAGTATTATTCATATATGTATGCATTTATTCACAAATATGCAAAAGAAAAATTAATTGCATGTAAACATGCTGTTAAGTTGAAAACCTTAATTGCATGATTGTTTAAATATTTATCCATCCTTCTTGGGTTTCGTGTACAGTTGTGGAATTGCTATTTATTTTTTATATAATCTCCTCATATATGATTTCACTAAGCCTCGTAATATGTTTTGTACCAAATATGTTATCTTGCTATGCTCAAATGCTATGAATGGTGTACCGTTGGATTCAGAATTTCAGTGGAAGGGGGATATGGCTTACTCTAAATTTTTGTTTTTCTTTCATAAATATATTAAGTCAATATAAACATTTCCATAGTCTTCAAAACTGTGACAGTGGTAAGTCGAGATCGAGATGGGACAAATGGCTAAAGATTTTGACGCGGACATCATGGTACGGTTAGTTTCATGCCTTTTAAAACCCTGAAATCTACTACCGTTTTCGTTATAACGCAAGGGAAAGGGTTTGCAGCATATGTATGTATAAAGCTAAAGAGTTTGTTATACACCCCTCCTCTTTAATGCCCCGTTCTTTTTTATCGCTTTTAACAGTCATTGCTGCCGTAGTAACTTCACCCCTCGGTGTTGCTCTTTTCCGACCCGTTATCTACTTCCTTATCTTTTGTCTTCCGCGGCGCTTGATACAGCTCCCAACAATAGTTTTAGTTTATGATCTCTTCTGGGTGTGTCTCTTCTAGCTATACCTAGAATATATGAAACACATGAAATTATTTCATGTTATTCATTCTAATAATAAATATATGTTTTGGAAATTTTATTAGAATTATTATCTATTATGAGAATGGGTACCAAGGTAGCATTTATAACTTAAGACAATTTGGATTTAATCAATCCCTTAGGATTGAGATCTATAAATCTTCAGAAAATCAGTGGTGTTTTGTAAGCTCGTTGGTAGTTGTATATTACCTGTTGTAAGTTTAAGTATAAAATGGTCGTGATATGATAAGAATTACAACCTATTTCGTGCGTTATTAATATTTTTTATTTAATAAAATACTTTATTAACCGATTGAAATTGGAGAATTTAGATACTATTCCTTCCTGGACCAGTTGCATTAGGTAATAGCGTCAGATTGACTGACATATTGGATAAGTGCAACGTCAATGGAAATGCAGTCTCTTTAGTATCATTGCCTTTTGCACGCGAAGCATTCCGTTGGAGGCTCCTCTAAGAGTAATATTTAATTTACCTCCTTAAAATGTGGCGGATTCCGTTTCAGCCCAAGGCTTGAGAAGGTCATTCCTTGATGAATCGCTTTGATTCTGTAACTAAGTATAAGTCAAACTTGAAGATGAATGTCTTATTGTGCATCCGCTAGTTGTATGGGGAAAAAAAAACGAGGAACCCATCCCTCTCCTCTCTCTGATTTCCCTCTCCTTCGACATTACTGGACAATCCTGATGAAGATCTACAACGTAGCTACGATCGTACGAACCGTAAACCGTACGAACTTTAAAACCACGTTAAATAATTTTCTCTCTTCGCTTGATATCCCGTTCCACATAAATATACTTGTCTATTTACACAATTAGTCAAGAGAACACCGTACCAGGCTTGCCCCTCTACCTATGTAGGGAAAAACAAGAGAGGAAAAAACTTTCTTCGCTTCTCTTCTGAATCTGGTCATTGTCGGAACTCCAGTACATAGATATTTACAAAAGGTCAAATATTTATTATATATCAAATATTTACAAAAGGTGGCAGGGTCACTGCCGTTTCAACTTTCGAGGAGGATTGTAGGGATGCTTGGAACTAGATTGGAAGCGTCCTAGTGGATTTAGTTGAAATGCAAGGGAGAGTGGTTATGAATAGAAGTACATTCAATAACAAAACAAACAAAAAAACGCGATTTCTTGATTATAAAACTGTAATCGTTATTGCTGACATAATTAACATTCATAATGATTATGATTACAGTTATGGCTGCGGTTACGATTACAATCGTGTTCACATGTTATCGCGTTTTTTTTTTATCGTAAAAGTGATCACAATTATCGTTTATGTACTTCAATGGAATGAAAGCATACATCTTCCTTAAAATCACTGAGCTGAGCTCATACATTGATGACTTTTGAGTGGTTTTGCTTGCTTGAGTCATGTTGTTAGTTA
This sequence comes from Nezara viridula, assembly GCA_928085145.1. NCBI lineage: Eukaryota > Metazoa > Arthropoda > Insecta > Hemiptera > Pentatomidae > Nezara > Nezara viridula. The sequence goes on along the minus strand of OV725077.1, from coordinate 219,035,477 downwards.
GCCTTATCGATCTCATCCAAAAATAGTTTAATACATCATTCGCTTATTTTGAAATTTTTTTCGGATACAGGTTCTTAAATTATTTTAGTAATTTTGGGTGTTTTTTTGTTACAATTGTGCTAAACTTAATTTTGATTGTTCATATTATTATTAGAATTTTTCTCTTGCTAATGCATCATACATGATATTTTTCTTTCTTCCATTTTTTAAATAGTTGTAATCTATAAGCTTTCATACATCTCAAACTGTCCATGTTTGACTCGTTATTTTTCTTTATTGAATACATTTGGTTTATTATTTCGTTTTACAGTAAATAATATTAATTTTGATTGTTCATAATTAATTTACGCCCAAATGTATGCACTTAGGAGGTTGATAACCCTCCCTCCCTCCAAAAAAGTCTCGAGTGTTGAATATATGATTATAAAAATTATGATAATTATAATAATAAGGCTTAGCGAACCCGAATGTTTGATGCCGTTATCATTAATCGATGTCTAAATTCTTCCATGCACCGGAATTATTGTAAAACGTATAATAAAATACTATATATTTAAAAATAAGTTTATATATTAGTTTTTGTTTTGTTTTTGCGTGTGGATCTATTTGTAAATAAGTTAACAAACCAATTGAATTATATTACATATTTTTTAATTAAAGGTTTCCTTTCAATTCATCTCCTTCAAATTTGCTGCGGAAAATGTTGATAAAATCTTAACGAAAAAATGGAAGAGTGGAAATGAATAAATCAAGAAATCATAAGATATGTTGCTAAATAGAATTATATTTGAATATAAACTAAAATTTCAATAATAGGACATAGATTGTAGTAAAATACTTGCGTACCTATTTCTAGCCCTTATCTTAGCCATCTAAAAAACTTTTTCTATTTTCTTAATTGATTTTAGATTACATATTTTATTAATTTAGATTAATTGTTATTGATTTTTTTTATTTTAAATTTTTGTTCTTCAAAATATTGGAGAGGGGAGCGAAACAATATTCTGGTCCCCTCTCTATTTTTATTAGAGCGGGATCGCCTCGCTCGTTCTCCCTCTCTCCCCCTCGAAGTCAGCGCCTATGATGTTATACCTACTGAGGTTAGATTTAGTCTTATAAAATGTCGAACCGCGCATAATGACTTGTGGTAAATGGTGAACATTAGTAGAGAATGATCCTGATTAAATCGAATATACCTTTTTAAATTGTTATACTAAGTAATTCTTGAAAATATCCTATCATTCGTTTCGGCTTATTTATAAAATTTTATTCTTTTGTATATTTCACAATTGTTTTATCTCAGTTTCAGATATACCTGTTTCCAATTTACTTTATATCTAAATTAAAATTTCGTTTCTGCATTATTTTTGACACCACTTCCTTATTGTTCCGCAATTTGTTAAACGACTTAGTTTTACTGCAATACATTACTTGAAAAGCCAACTGTCAGAATGGAACTATAGAAAGTGAAGCTTTACGTGACGCTCACGGAATACCCGATAAGGAACCCGTGTGGTGTGGAATATATTAGCTGTTGTATGTGGGCTGGTTCTGAACAGTGACCAAAATATGTGCTTCGGAGTGAACAACTATGGGACACGTAGCAGCAGCAATAATGGATGTGAGCGGCCGTTCCGCATAACTATTAAATATGTCAGCGAGGGGAGTTCGATTGAAATTAATGATTTTGATTAATTATACAGTTGAACATACAATTTTTCTGTGTTTTTTTTTCTTTTGTTTTTAATCCTCACGAAAAGGCACGACAGCCATATCTTTGAAATCCGTTTCGTTCCAAAATGATCTATTCCGAAATAAATGTGCTTAATAACATAAGTCTGCAACTACCAACTTACTAAAAAAATACATAGGATTGATACTGGATTCTTTCGTTAGATAGATTTTTACTTTCCTAAACTAGAAAAATGAAGAAAAAGAACTATTACACTAAGTTCTTTTTTTTTTTTTGTGAATTAGCAGTTCGTTTCATTTAGCGCCAAAATCTAGTATAGTAGGTTAAAGTGTCTCAGAAAGATAAATGATTGTCGACTTGAAGAAATGCACCCCATTACAATAAATGTCTTAGGCTCTGATTTCGGATCTCTTGTGCCATAGGTATTTCTCACATATCTTGAAACGTTGTAATTTTTTAATCCTTTCTTGAATACATTCCGTACTATTAACAAGGATTTTTGGTTCATGGTCCAACATTTAGAACAGTTTTCAATTCCTGACTTATTTAGTTATACTTAGTCGCACCGCTGTTAATTCAAGCTTTGATTTGAGGACAGCTACCTACGGTCCATGAGTGGTGGCCGATAATGGCTGAGAACCCCACCTCCTGGCAGTGGTCACCTTAAACTCCTGAATAACCATCTCACGGTTCCTAATTAAGATTCTGGGGGTATGATCCTCCAGGCCACACCTACTGGGCGTTAAATCCCGATTAGCCGCTGCTGAGAAGGGACTTAATCACCTGGGAATCACATGCAAACTGGTACTCTGCGGAGATTTGTCACTCATGGAAATATTTTCCATACATGATATGTTTATTTTCATTACCTACTGCATACGCAGAAGTCTGTTCGGTCAAAAGTATATGTTTGGCACAATTTTCATAAGTGTTTCAGGGATAGCTCATTAAGGTGAGCACTTCAAGTGTGTCTCAAACATGTTGGATTGGAACAAGATCACATCAAAGATGGAATTCCTAGTATTGACGACGTGTTAAGGAGTGTAAACTCTTCTCTTTAATTACGATTTGCGCAAACTCCCAACGGATCCTTTTGAGTTGCTTTCCAAATCTTAGTTAACTTTAATTAGATCGTTGCTTTCGACACCTCGCTACACTTGCTGAAAAGGGATAAATAAACCCTCAGAGAATTCTGGCCAGTTGAGATCTAGTTTTACTACAGGATCCAGAGGTTTTGATCACTTCCGTCTACTTTCAGTCATACATGTCCATTTTCGGAATTCTATCTGCAGTGTGATCCGTCATATGATAGTTGAGTGATACTTATCGAGTAGTACTTTATTTTTATAACACGAAGCACATAAATATCGTTACATCCTTTTATAAACTCGTTGATTTATAATTAATTATTCTCTGAGATTTCTTATGTTTAAAACCTTACCACATCCTGCTACATCACATCATGATTCATATCCTTCAGTTGCTGGGCTTGGTTACTTGATATTTATCTATTTTTATTAATGATATCATACCACTACTATTGTTATATAATTACTTAATTCATAAATGTATACTGTGGAAATCGGATGACTCATTACCGAAGAAACGAATGGTATCAATCCTTTATTCCAAGTAGTTTTTTTTTTTTTTCATGAGTTAAAAACACCGAATGAAACTAGTACAGTAGATTTATTACAACCTAATAAACACAGACACTAAGGACATAGTAAATATATATATTTTTTTGTTTTAAAGGTTAAAAGTTAAAGTTAACCACCTCGGCTGAATCGTAGTTAAACCTTGAATGGAATAGAATGCTTGGAACCATTAGAAGAGACCATTTTCTTTTCAAACTCCGGGTTGAACTCTCCGGGAGAGAGCGGTACAAAGGGGGCCTGCCCAGTGATTAGGGAGGTTGCATGTTTTTTTGTCGGATCTCCCTGTATTGGATTCCCAGGAATGTTCTTTAGGCCGTGGGGGAAAGAGATAGGAGGTATACAGAGGTATTGATATTATGTGGCATTGTATGCTTGCTGTGAAGGTTTAGTATCCAAAAATACTTCCAGGCATTTTTCTGAAAAAGCCACACTAATAGATTAATATTGAATATCGTCAGCCTAAACTCAATTTTTGTCGAAAATGAGTCATGTAGCTAACTTTATTTACGCACAAACAAATGGTAACCATGCATTGTCAAATTTATTTGATTAAGGTTTTATGTTTGAAATATAATATAATGTATATGAAGGAGATGATTAGCAATGACATCAAGTAGTTTCTTTTGACCTCTTGTGCGAGAATTGAATTAAGCGGTGTTTTAATGTACTTCAAGATTTTTTTTCCTGTAATTGAGTTCTCATTTTTTTAAATTGTGGATTTATGGAATTTAACTATAGAGGATGGCAGACCTTTTAACATCAAACATGGTCCAATCCTCAATCTCGGGACCTAATCAACGCAACATTTTCTTTCCAATAAAATACTTCATCAAGGCCATTTAATCCAGCTCTACTTATCCCTATAACACATTCTGTTGTTGAATGAAATAGCAGTGACCACAAGGCCGACTGTAAAAAAGAAATTGACAGAGTTCTGGCAATGGTCAGATTATCTACTCATGTTCAATATTTTGTGGTTTTGGCGCCCTTCCTCTACCTCTATAGTGGCGGGGTGTATAGTAGTAATCTGTTTAATTTAGATAGTTTCTTTCATTCAACAGATACAGTAAACTGTTTCACTCCAGATTAAACTGATACAATGATTACCTTCCATTAGGAAGCGGTAGGTTCTTACTATCAACGCCGAACTCATCGATGTCATCGAATAGATCTCCAAACTGAGCAAAACGATGTCATCGATGTACTCAACAGTGAGTTTAGGAACTTACCCAAGCCATCTTACTTTTAGTAGGTGGACAGCGATGCCGACGGGAAAAAAAGGGAAACATTGAATCTGTTTAATTTGAACAATTTTCCGAAACAGATACAGAAGCTGTTTAATTTTAACAGATACAGAAACATGAACATATAAAAAATACCCATACACCATATCTTTGCTCCAAATTGTTCGATTTAAAATATTTTTTTTTTTGAAATTCGTAAACTTTTAAATAATAATTATTATTTTGTAATTATAGTTAGCATTCTGATTGTTGGAGTATTTATCTAACATCTGTCACGGAAACAAATATGAATCTATGACAAAAAAAAAATTAATTTTTTTCCATTTGGGAATCGGGGCTTCAACCCGAAATCCCCTTTCGAGAATTCGCCAGTCCTTTGAGGTATATCAATTCTGTCTGGAGTTCTTCCACTTTTCATTAAAGAGAATGGAGTCCTATTATTGCCTCGTGTGAGCTCTTCGTTGTTACTCCTTTGTCAAAGAATACTCTGAACTAACTGTACTCCTTTCTCCTTTGAGTTCAAGTTACAAAAAAGCCGTTTGTACTTCTGAGTGCCATCGAGGTGATCATAATATGTCATCTCTCAAGGGGCTTTTACAGAGAATGCTTTGTCGGTTTAACATATTTGTAAGGAAGCTTTTTCTGAAAACCTCGAGAGACTATAGTTGATACATATTGACATTATATTAAATTGGTATCATTAGAGATTAAAACATCTGGTACGCGCAATACACAACTTTCACTTATCGCTCAACTTTGAAAAGAAATTATTTTCTGGCCATGTTGAGCTATTATAAAATTTTTGAATTGCATTTTTACAGCTTACAGATAACAAATAATAAATACCATTAAAATAAAAAAAAAATCTATTTATTATATCACCGGCGGTTGATTATGGATTGTACGATCCGTTGATTATGGTTGTACGACTATTAGTTATTAAACTGTTATTTTCCATTGTAAAGTTTACTAAAATGTAATTATGAGGATTTCATTGTATGTCATAGACAGGTCAAAAGTTGTCATACTAATTGTAAGTGGGTATTGTAGGGATATCACAAACAGAAAATTCATTAAATTATTTACTAATTTAATTTTATAAAAGGCTAGACGATGATTTTTCGGAATAAACGGATGTTCAGGAATCAACCCCCGAAACAAAAAAAATGAAGAAAACAATTCTATAGTTCTGGATTTTATTGGCCTCCATTTTGAAGCAAACCTATCCTATACAATATCATTTTATTTTTACCAGAAATAATAAAAGAAAGGAAATGAGTTGCTTAACCCCAAGAAAACAGGAGGAAATATGAGGAGGAAGAAGAGGAGGCCAAGAAAAAAATCTCAATTCAAACAACAAGCGGGTCCAAATTAACCATAAAATTTCAATCAGAAGCAAAATCACTTCCAACGTGGCTATGTCACATGGCAAAATTTTAATTTCACCATCAGCAATTAAATAGAAATTTGTTTCATCTTTTAATAACAACAAAATTGTACAAGTGCACTAATTTAATTTCTTTTGTTTGTATTCATAATATGCAATATAATCAATGTTTTGAATTTTTTTTTTTAGTTTAATCATTTATTAAATTTCAGTGATCCAACCTCATTGAGTCCACACCAATTCTCACAATAACCAGCGCAATATCAATCAATTATAGGTCAATTTATAATATTTTACCTAATTATTTAAATATAATATTAGATCTAGAGTAATTAAACAGCAGTAAATATATTTAAGGTTATAAACATATCCATGAAATATTTTTATATTTCACTTCTTATTTCACACAAGTACAATGAAATAGTTTTTTAAAGAATGTTTCCGTGGAGTTAAATACTTTTTCAAACTAAAAAAAAATTTTAAGTTAACATTCAGTTAGTAATTTTGCTTTTAATTTCCTTGAAAACATGTTATTTCCGTTAAATAATATTAGTTATTCAAAAATGATTGTTTTTATATTAGATATTGTTTTTTTCTAATATTCTCCGCTTTCCAACGATATATTATACGTATAACTTTTGACTAGTATTTCCGGAGATTCATTTTCAACCTGGATAAGCATTTTTCTACTTTACTCAATCATCAAATTCTTTCAAAAGTTATATTTAGCCTTTTTTTATAACTCTTAACAATGAGAAATAGTTAACTATTAAAAATAAACCAAATTAAAGATACTTTAGAGTAAGACATGTTGAACTTGGGCATTTAAGCACTATAAAGTGACATCAATGGGTATAAGACTATTTTTAAAGTTATAAAACTAAATGATATTAAATACCACTTAAATACCGCTTAATTATATAGTGGATATTGTACCGATATTTAATACACCGGGTTTAATCAAAATCGTTAGTTAGAGCCGTTTTTAAGATAATTTTAAAATGTGCTGTCATGTCTGAGACATATACAAACCTTAAATACGTAATATCAGTTTCGTAGGACTTTTCGTTTTTGAGCTAGACTGTTCACATACACGCATACAGACACACTGACCATTTTGTGGGACTTGGTTATTTGGACTCAGGGAACCTCAAAACGTGTATTTCCGTTGAAAGCTCAGATTCGAAAAATACGTACTTCCACTCGCTAATTTAAGCTATTAATACGTAAGAACATGTTTTACTGCATACAAATAATTATTCTTCCTCATATGTTGAATAAACACGTAAGCTGTACTGATTTGTTTGAGTTGTTCCATTACATAAGAATTATTTGGCAATTATATCGTTATCATAGTCATTTTGAACTTCACTGTTATATTTCAAAGGCCATTGACCCTTGATTAGGAGAGTCGGGTGATATATTTCTCTTCTTAAAAACTCTCAAGTTCTTTTTTAATTCAAGATTTTATTTGTGATTAGTTTTATTATATTAGTCCATAAATAAATTTATATTAATTATGATATTATTATGAACCATATATAATCTTAGAAAATAATGGAAATAGACAAAAAACTAATGAATTACTGAATGATATTTAATGAAGAAACTAACTGGAATTTCAACGTAAAATAGATGGAAAACTGTAAAACTTATTTTCACCTTGCCAAATCAGAAATAATTCTCAGAACTGGCATACTTCATATTAAATGCCGTTACTTAGTGATATGGTGTACCGCAATCGATTTATTTTTCATTAAATTAGAGTAGTGTAATTTTTCTCGGCCATTCTTTCAAATCACCCTCGTCAAGTGAAGTGTTCTTTCGAAGATGAGTATTTGGGAAACCCCGCAATACGGCTTTGCTTAGGGAGCGGACACCCTTCGGCGCCGGCCATCTTCGAAAACAAGGGGTGAATCCGTCCTGCTAAATGTCGGCTTATTATAATGTTTACATCGCTCCTGTACTACCGTTTTGTATTCGTGAAAAATGTGTATATAATTATATGCGACCATTTATTACTTTGAGTGGAACAGAACATGTAACCAGTAAAAAATCTGGTGCGCGCAACACACAACTTTCACTTACTCTTTGAACTTTGCTCAACTTTGAATATAAATTATTTTTTGACCATTCTATTACTATTATTCTGAAAGGTTACATGATGATTTTTCGAAATAAACGGACGATAGATATTTAAATATAAAATCAGATCTAGAGTTATTACTACAGTTAATATATTTAAGGTTATAAACGTATCTACGAAATATTTTTATATTTCACTTCTTATTTCACACAAGTACAATGAAATAGTTGTGGATACTGTTAGAATATCACAAAGGGAAGATTCATCAAATTATTCACTAATTTAATTTTCTAAAAAGTTACATTACAATTTTTCGGAATAAACGTTGATACCTAATTATTTAAATGTAATATCAGATCTAGAGTTGTTAAACTACAGTAAATGTATTTTAGGTTATAAACGTATGTTTTATACATCCATGAAATGATTTAACTTTTTCTTTCACACAACTACAATGAAATAGTTTTTTTTAACAATGCCATTGCCTTGATTAGGTGGATTTTAAATACTTTCTACAAACATAAAAATATTTTTTAAAGTTTACATTTAGTTAGTAAATTTCATTTAATTTCCTTCAAAACTTGTCATTTACGTTAAATATTATCAGTTTTAAAAAATTATTATTTATAATTTTTTTTCCGCTCTCCGTTACCTTCTACAATTTTCTATATTAGATATTGTTTTTTTTTCTAAAATTCTCCGCTTTCCAATGATATATTATTAGTATACCTTCTGACTTGTATTTCCGGAGATTCATTTTCGACCTGTATAAGCATTTTTATTTATTTTGCTCCTTTATTCAATTATAAAATTCTTTCAAAAGTTATATTTAGCCTTTTTTTTTTGTAACTTTTAATAATGAGAGATAGTTGATTATTTAAAATAAACCATATTAAAGGTACTTTAGAGGAAGACGCATATGAACATTGGGCATTTAAGCCCTGCAAAGTGACATTAACGGGGATAAGACCTAAATGATATTAAAGACCACTTAATTCCGAGTTTAATCAAAATCGTTAGAGCCGTTTTTGAGAAAATTGAAAAAATTCGTTTCAGCGTTGATATAAAGTGGCACTTCCGGTTAGCCGATTTTAAGGAAAAAGTTGCTGTCATATCTAAGGCACATATCTATCTTAAATACTTAATATCAGTTTCGTAGGACTTTTCGATTTTCGGGCTAGAGTGTTCACATACACACACCATTTTTCGGGACTTGTTTATTTGGACTCAGGGTACCCCAAAACGTGTATTTCCGTTGAAAACTCAGATTCAAAAATTATTTCGATCGCAATACTTACCCTTACTATATATTACATATATACGTAAGTGAAAGTAATAATGCGAAAACATGTTCTTCAACCTTGCTAGTTAACGTACGCTCATATTTTCCCATATATTTGTTATTAAACTTATTCAGCTAACATTTTTTTAACATTAATTTTGGTTCTTGATAGTAGAAATATTTCTAACTGATATAGATCAGTGCTATATTTCTCGTGTGCTAGATGTTGAACTTGTTCCTGAAGAATGCGGTGATGATTTTCAGTTAGTTCTTTTCACTTTCATTGTTATGTTAGTTATTGGTCAGAAGCAGTGTTGGAAAATGTTGGCTTATAAGCGACGAACTCAAATTCCTAAAAATATTGTTCTGTTCTGTCTCCAAAATTTATTCCTTAGTTGCAACCAAATTATTCTCTCAGATGTATCTTCAGTTTGACACTTCGACAGTTAGTGATATGGAGAAGATTAATTTCTGAACGCTTCTAAAAAAAAAACTGAATAAATAATAAGTTTTACAATGTATTGAATACTTGCTGGTTGGCCGTGGTATATTATTGAGTAAGTAGATGGATCGGGGTGGCGGTCATAAAAAGACAAAAATAGTTGTTTCACTATTTTAGTCTTTTTTTGAGAGCCAACCCGGACAATGTCATTACTTGTTTTACATGTTTTTGTTCTTCCCTGCCTCGCCTTTTAGGTTAAGTGGTTTTCCTTGGCTAGGGGGTGAGAGGAGAGGGATTAATATCCGAGTTAAAAAAAACCATCGGCACCGGGACGCGAACTCGTAGTTATTTCATTATCTATAATTCTGTTATGAGATTACTGTTCAATGCGCGGTGGAGTGCACAGACGTCAGCCCACTCGTCCACCCCGCCCCTTTTACAATGTAGTTATCAATTAATTAGTAAAGGGCTTGTTGCCATAGGCGTCCTCTCTCTCTCTTGTTTGTGTATTAAATCATAGACCCTTTGAGTCCCTCTCCCCCTTAGATTAGTATGGTACCAGCAATGTTCCTTACTTTTCTTCTACAATATTAACTCCTAATTGCATTGAAATTTTATTAAATGCATTTTTCCTTAGAGATAGAAATTTATACCATATCGCCGGTTTACTGCAAAAAGTCAGTAGCGATTTTTAATAGAACTAAATGTTTAATTACATTTTTGTGAATTTCTTCCACCTTATTTAAGGATACAAAAACAAATTTGTGCGTCAAAATGAAAAGCAACGCAATAAAAATTATGTATCGACTGTAGTTACACTAAAAATAACTGCACTGAGTTCACATTTCACAGAGGAATAATTCACCAAATTATGAAATGTCATTTAATGATATTTAATTACTTCCAACAGTATGTTTTCCATGGACACTTAATGTACTTATACATGGTGTCTTCAAGGATATGATATCCTTTATGATTTTACTATTTATTTAAGTCATAACAACGTTTCGTAATACTATGCTCATTTTCAAGTTATCAAACTTCAATTGCAGTATATCTCTATTATGTAATTTTTTTATTTATTTTTAGTTCTTGTTAAACATTAGAAGGAGGTATTACCGGATTTCGGGAATTGGCATGCATTATTCGAAATGCTCATAAAATGAGACGATTATTTATATATATATATATATTTTTTTTTTTTTTTTTGTATTTGTGGACTACATATAAATAACGTGGACATTATTATCCCCCCTTGGATCCATACCTCGCCAGTTATAGAGAACTCGATGGCTGGTTCTCGAAAAGATACGCTACTTCCTATCGAAGCACAAACCCTATTTCTGGAAATAATGGAGAAGCATAAAAAATGTAATATCATTTATACTGATGCTTCAAAAGTAAACGACGAAATAGGATGTGCTATTGTCAACTCTCAAATAGAAAAGTATTTCAAACTTCCGGAGATCTGCTCTGTATTTAGTGGAGAGATGATCGCTATTAGAGAAGCTTTGACGTACATTGATTCAACGGAGAGTAACAAATGGGTCGTGGTAACCGATTCAAAGAGCGCAATCCTGGCCATTGAAAAGAGAACACCGACAACTACACTGGCAAGATCTATTAAAAATATCTGGTGGAAACTGACAGAAAAGGGAAAGGAAATAGTATTCATGTGGGTTCCTTCACACTGCGGAATTGTCGGAAATGAACAGGCAGACAAAGCAGCAAATATGGCGAGAAGGCTAGATACAAATCCAACAGTTATAATCAAAGAAATCCCGATAGAAGATTTCATACATGATATAAAAAAAAAAATTGCGGGTAATGTGGCAGAACGTATGGCAACAAAAAGAAACCAAATTAAAAGGAATAAAAAGCCACTGTTCCAAATGGAAAACTAGCAACCGACTATCTAGAAAAGAAGAGACAGTCCTCTGCCGCTTACGAATTGGGCATTGCGAATTTTCACATGCCTACTTACTAAGAGGACTAGACCCACCGACCTGCGAAAGCTGTAAGGTGCAAAGAACTGTCCAACACATCATTCAAGACTGCCCAGTATTTGAGAATGTAAGGAAAAATCTCAATATGGCTCAGAGCCTAAAAGAAAACCTCAGCGACAACGAAAACGCCGTGGAAAAAACCTTACAGTTTTTAAAAAAAATAAAATTCTACAATAGAATATAAATAGGAAGTGTTGCCAATGACCCTGCAGGGTAGAGGCAACAATAAAAAACAAATAAATAAATAAATAACAATAAAATTATACAATAGAGATATGTTGGAATCTATAGAATTTTTATTTTCATATATATATATATATATATATATATATATATATATATATATATATATATATAATATTTTATTTATTTAGCTTCTACCCCTAAGGGTTATTGACTCAATTTTATATATCTTTTATATATATATATATTATAATTTTAGATATCTTTTAAATATTTTAATATTTTTGCTATTTATATTTCCTCAACTTGCAGGATATCTTTTATTTCCGTTCCCATTTGTAGATTTTTCCTTATAACAGTTACCTACTGCGTTCTAACAATATATGTTTCACTGTTGTGGGTACTTTGTAATGTGTCCAAGTTGGAGCTTCCAATCCTCGCTGGAGGTATCCATTGGAAAACTCACAATGTCCGATTCGTATGCGACTTAGTATCACTTCTTCTCGTCTAGACTTTCAGTTTGATGTGTTCCATTTTATTCATTTTTTTTTTTTAAATTTCTTTTGTTTTGCCGAACTCATTTCCCATTCACTTTTCCATTTATTTTGAAAGGATGAGGCAAGTTGGTGCATCCAATCTTTTCGGGGGATGGTCTCAATTTAGACTTTGATAACTTGAAAATGAGCAACGTTATTATGACTTAAATATGTATCGTAATATGGGGTAACTTTGGGATTTGATGGATAACTTTGGAACAGCGGGTAAAATTTGGTTTGTGGTGATTCCGTGGTTTATACACTGTGTTGGTTCAGTCTGCAAAAACGTGCTTCATGTTGGTAATTTGATAATCGAACCCTAGTTCACTACATTCGTCGTGTAGTTAGGTTTTATTTATTTCTATTGTTTTTTTTTTTTCGAAATTCTTGTTTTCATGAAACTTTCGTTTGTGCCTCAAGAACTGTTGTCAACCTCAGGTTACCGAAGTATTAATATCGGCCATGAAGAAATCGGCTTCTAATTGGAAATGGTCTTCAACGCATGATGAAATTCACTACTCAAAGGACAAATTGGCCGGCGAGAAAAGAGCTGCAAGTTAACAGCGATATCTTGGTTTCAGTTAACAAAAAATAAATTGTACGAAGTGTTTGAATAATTTTTGTTTCATTTTGTGTTAATTCAGTAAATTTTCAAGGCCTAATTGTTTGAAAAATTACGCTTTGTAAGCTCTTTGTACTATTAAAACGAATCTATTGTTCTCGTGTGCTCTTGAACATCGTATTGTTGGATAAAATTGGTATACACTCATTTTCCTTGTTTATTATGTAAATAAGGAGCCTATACGATATTGTCGGGAAACATTGGTACAAAATCATGTTTCCTAGGTTTTATAATAGAAAGAATGCCGTGTCCCAATCTTACCCCAATCGATGGTGTAAGATTATCACATATTAAAATTTTTGTTAGTAAAATACTTTTGTTTCTAGAGTTATTGTTTTGCCATATTTTGTAAGAGGAAGACTGAACTTACATATTAATATTTTTTTTAGCATTTTCACTTTGAAAATAAAGATAGAAGCAGCTTAAAACTTTGAAAAGTGTCCTTGAAGACGCCATATATAATTTATTTAATGATGTTATAAACCTAGGAGTTTTGGAAAGAATGTTTATTAATTGTGGACAAGGTTTTGAATATTATTTTAGAGTTAACAGCCATGATAGAAACACTAAACTTCCATTTGAGATTAATAATCCATCCGTTCTTTGCTGCTTTGTTAAGTTAGTTTGAATGAAAGTTTGCTGACTTTGCTAAGTAAATTAAGACTAATAGGATTACCGGCTAACTTGGTAATGCCATACCAGGTACAGGGGAAGCTGTCGGGTCTATTGAGATAAGCAAGAGGACTGTTTACATTTGGTAGGGTAATCGAATTTTGTATTAGACTACTCTAGATAATTTAACAAGAACTTCTCAAGCTCTGTTTTTATTTCCTCTTCAAATTATAGCTGCCGAGCAAATTAATTTTTTAAATATTTTTTTCTTGAAAGTTTTTGTTCTTTTTAATGCAAATTAATCCTTGTAGAATAAGTCAGATATTGTACTATTTTAGTCCGTGGTACAGGTCCCTTTTTATCGCATTATTGGCATCCGCCTAAATCTTCCTGAATAGCTTCATCTCATCGTAATTTTAAACTTTTTTATCTATGAAAATTCTCGGAATTGGGGTGTTTTCTCGTTAAATTAATTAATTTAGTTATGCACCAATAACTCATAAATATTCATTTGCTCATTACATAAATCGAATGATTATTTTAGTGCCACGGCCTGTTTTAGCTCAATTATCACATGGCGAGCATCAATTTGTTATTTTCTTATATTTTTCATTGTTTCATACTGATAATAATAATAAAACAAGAATAATTTTAACTTATTAAAACGCATTACTTATATTCTTATATAAAATAAGTAATTATTTAATAATAAATTAAAAATGTATAACAAAATATAAAATTTCTTTATAAGAAATGTAAACATTGAAGATAATGATATTCACGCCGCATTTAATTGCTCAGTGCTACTTAATTTGTTAAAAATGATTATCAACTACAGATATGCAGATAAGTTGCAGGTATAATTACGAACTTTGTAATTTAGTCTGCGTTTTTCTAAGAATAAAATGTAATGGTGAAAATTGACGAGAAAATATTGAGGCTCCTGATTTAAGATGTCGTTAACACGGAGGACCGTTTTGACTGATCGCCATTTATTGAGGATTTTACAAGGGATTTTGGAATGAAAGGATTGGATAAGAGAGGAATTTAATGGTTTATTAGAGCCACAAAGCTCGATCCCGTAAGTCCAAATAGGCCTTATAATAGTAATATAAATGAGTCTTTTGTAAATAGTTGGAAGTTAAGAGCGTTTGTCTAGTAAGTGCAGCAATAGTCGAAAACGTTGAGCGGTTTCTAGTCGTTTCAGTCTGGTATGAGGATTCCAAGTGAGTCGTTTTTCCAGGTGGAGTTCTGGGTATCGAATTTGTTATACAGTGGGGTATTAAACGAAGAATCTAGATTTAAAATTTAAATAGATTTAAATTTAAAATTTAAATAGATTTAGATGTTATTTTTCCAAAATCTATTTCTCATATCTATAGATCAATAGTTACGAAACGCAGGTAACGAAAGATGAGAAGTGAAACGATAAACTGATAAGTGAAAAAATAAACAAATAAAATTCTTCAAAATACTGAACCGTGTAGCTCCATTTCTTTTTAAATCTAGATTCTTCGTTTAATACCCCACTGTATAACAAATTCGATACCTAGAACTCCACCTGGAAAAACGACTCACTTGGAATCCTCATACCAGACTGAAACGACTAGAAACCGCTCAACTATTGCTGCACTTACTAGACAAACGCTCTAAACTTCTAACTATTTACAAAAGACTCATTTATATTACTATTATAAGGCCTATTTGGACTTATAATACTTGGACTTATAATAGCCTATTTAAACTTGGGATCGAGCTTTGGTGCTCTAATAAACCATTAAATTCCTCTCTTATCCAATCCTTTCAATCCAAAACCCTTCGTAAAATCCTCAATGCTCCCTACTGAGTGACAAATAAAATCATGGATAACGGACGACCTTAGTGTTCCATATGTTTCCGATTTAACTCAACCCAAATAACTATTCTTGCTTAATAAACTTCTGCACTATCCAAATCCTCTTGTATCTAACCTTGCTTCCTTTTTCATTCCTGATAAACACCTTTAGTGGTGTGTGATAAGAAGATGGCCTCGGGACCTTCTAATATAGAACCTTAATTGGAGTGCTACCAATGGGCAGTTTCTCTAATTTGTACATGTCATGTTACTAATTTCCGTATTGGTCATTGTACACAACCGAGTGTCGTGTTGGCATGAATCCTAAACTAAAAGAGTACTAACGATTATTCATGAATCATTAACTGAAATTAAATTTTATTAACTTAATCGAAACCTTTTGTATCACCAATTCTCAGATGCGTGGCTTCTTCTTCACGGCTTTATCTTTAGGAGACATAAAATATTTATTTGTTGATCACGCAGCTATAAATAAATGAATATCATCCTTGTTTATTAATACTGAATGCGAATTCATTTTTCTTGGATTTAGTTGAGGGATGGCTGATGGAATTACTTTATCGAAACCTAAATAGTATTTGTGGTAGAGATAAACTGGCTTGTATTTAATTCGTAAATGATAAATCCATGTTGAGTAAGAATGGTATTCTATACCTTCGACGCTGGATTATTTGAACTCTGTAAGAATGTTAACTTTCATCCTCATCCTTACCGTGAGGTACATCGCATTGTAAATATGTACAAGTGAAGGTATGTTGGACGTGCCCTGAGTTACATCAGCTCAAAACATGGGCTCGCCATTCTTGTGAGTCATATTCCACTGACTCATTGCTAACTTTTGCTCTTGTCATCCAACTCTTTTTCACGTTCTGTCTTTTTCTATATGTTGCAGATTACTTAGTTTAACTTAAAATTGAATTTCCTTCGGTTTTTCTTCTGCCCATTTTTCATTATTCTACTATTTTAGGTGATTTATACCTCGCTATATCAATGTTAATGAAAAAAAAAAAAATGAAAAAACATCATACAAATTTTTCTTTGTTCCTTGGAATTTTTATGAAATAAAATAAAAATTATGGTAATTTAATAAAAATATTTTTGAACATAATCTATCTTTTTTTTCGCTCTCTCTTTCTCTTCCCTGCCCCGCCATTACGCGGTTTTTCCAAGTCAGGAGTGAGAGCGGGGGGTTATGCTAGAGTTAAAAGCCCTTGACACCGGTAATCTTCAGTTAATCAGATTGTGGAGCAACCTGTTTTAAACATAATGTAATAGTAAATAGTAAAAATGGCTTTCCAGCGTAAATAATGTTTTTCTTGGCCTTATATTTGTATTATTTCAAATCGTCGGTGTTCCGTAAGTATATCGAATCTTACTGTCCATTACTTTTATGAAGACCATATTGTACAAGAATTTTTCTCCATTGCTACTTTAGCGAGATATTCACAAGGGATAAGCATAAGCGACCAGTCTGCTACAAAAAATGGACATCACCTCATAGACCGTAACTGAGATTTCGATTACTTCTAGTAGTTGTTAAATGCTATACTTAAGAAGGTCTATTACTATAACATATGTTTTCTATAGAATATTGAATGGAAAATCTAATTGTTCAAGAAAAACAATTTAACATATTTTTTGATATCAATAATAACAATTTTGCTTTATAAAATTAGTTGTAATAATACAAATTAACATAACTACACTCCTTTTCCTATCATGTAAATAATAGTGATAAAGGGATCGCTGATATTAGTGCAGTCAAAATATGAAAACGTAAAACGTTCAAAAACGTGCAATATGGATTTTAAAGCATACTTTGATCATACTTCTATGTATTTATCATTATTGTGATTTTTTCCAATTGATATACCAACATCATAATAAATTAAGCAACTATATAAAGGATAAAACTAATCATACAAAATTTTCAAATTATTTACTCAGTCTTCTAAATCGACGTTATTCTTTTTTTATATCACGTAGCTTATTTTGTTTTCACCCTTGCTTTATCATTTGTATTGATCAGCTCATTCAACGATAGTTCTTTGTTTTATCAAGTTTTTTTTTAAATAACAACAGGAATGAGAAACCCGAAATAAATTTTAATAAAACCAGAGTTTGGAACTATGGAGTTGGTATTTCCAAATTTATTTACGTAGCACATTTCCATAATTTATAGATTGAATAAAAACCGACTTACAAGCGAAAAGCAAACGACTGTCTCACTCAATTGTAACGAAAGCGGGGATTTACAATTTACAGGGCAGTCATCGATGCGGCAACTGCTGTTCAGGGAGCCGTCAAAGAACAAATTATTTATAGAAAACTCAGTTATACGTCACAACCTTCTTCCTTGTCCTTTCAAAGGTCGGGTTTATATTTTTATTTTCAAACGCCGCTATTAGACCGTGTAGAAAAAGTGTGTGTTCCGGAAGGGTAAACTTGTCTAACGTCTTCCTGTCAACGCTCCTCTGTCTACTTTAGTTTCGAGGTCACCTCCAACAAGATGTACGATAAATGTAAAATGTATATATACCAATGAACTGAATTTTGTAAATCTCAAATTAATCAATAATATATTAATATTAAGATATACACATTAGGTCTACAGCACGGGCGGATCGACGGAGGGGGGGAGGGACTTTCGGGCTGAAGTCCCTCCCCCCCAAAATGTTAAAATATAACCATGTTTTATGGAAAAATATATTAAAAAATTATCTCTTAAAGTATTATTGTTCGTGTAATTACATTTAAAACGACTTAATGAATCTCTTAAACACCATTTCATGCAGTTAGTTAGTTTCTTTCTTTCTTTTTCAAAGTAATTATCGACATTTTTATGGAAAAAAAAATTTCCGGGCTAAAGTCTCCCCCTCCCAAAAAAAATTAAATATATCCGCTAGTGGTCTACAGCCTTAAGAAAAATATCCCCATCCCCACATATATACTCCATTCCCCACATATATTATTACAGTAAGGCTCGAAATCGGTTTTGTACCAAATATAAGCTCCTGTCATGCTCAAATACCATGAATGGGGTACCGTTGGATTCAGAATTTCACGGGGGATTAGCGAATCGTATTCTCCACTTTTGTTTTTCTTTCTAAAATAAATATAAAGTCGATACAAAAATTTTGCTTAGCTTCGATTCTGGGACGGTGGTAGGTCTGTAGATCGATACGGGACAAATTGGCTCTTGAAGATTTTGATGCGTACAGCAAGACCCGGATAGTTCCTCCGGAACTATCAGGATCCTGCCTTTTTAAGCCCCAAAACGTACTATTTTCGAGATAACGCAAGGCATAGGGTTCGCATCCACACAACCTTACATTAATTGTAGTACTGTCATGGAATACATGTCTCATATCGTCGACTTGAGGTCTCTATGATCGAGAGAGGAGGAGTTTATATTATTTATCGATAGTGTTTAATATCGGCAAGCCATATCATCGTTAATTTTTCACCAAATCTCAAGATTGAGCCACCAATTTCGAAGGCTTCTTTCTCCTTCAGGCGGGCAAAATAGTCCAATCACTCCAAAAATTCTGGCGAACAAGTTATGAAAGAAAACAAACTTTATTTGCGAACAACTAAAAAATTAGACATTTTCCCCTTGGTTATAGCCATGATTATATAAAACATTACTAAATTTTCTACAAAAGGAAAAAAAAAAATCATTGAAATCGGACAATTTTTCGCAATGATACAGCTTATTGAAATTTGTAAATATGTTGGTTCCAAACAAAAATGAAGATTTAAATTAATTTTGTTTCCTTTGTCGATTATATTTATCGATAAAGTAACAATTGATTCCTTTATCTTTTGATACGTTACATTATTTTCTTTTCTTATTAATTTGGCATTTGATAACAATATGCTGTGCGAATTTTTCGCATGGGCCTACTAGTTTTTAAAGAAATTAAAATCTCAAACTGGTCTCAGATTTTTTAAACAGACTTGACTCATAGGCACTGCCAATAAAATAATGTTAACATTAGCTGGAATATTTCAATATTAGCAGAATTTTTCTATTGTTTCAATACCCCTCTTCCCTCCCCCCCCCATAAGCTTAAATCTTTTAATGAAGAAATATTGATATCAGCAAACAACAGTGAACAATGGATAAACAGTGGCAAACTGAGAACATCCTCATTATTTTCAAGGAATAATGTACTTTTATAGTTTGTCTTCAGTTAAAAATAATGTTAATATTAATAGCGAGGAATATCACATTGCTTATGTGTGTATGAATATATATTTATAAATTAAAAATCATTATTTTTTGTATAAGTGATATGATATTATTTTAACTTAACTTTTTGTGATATATTAAAATTTAAATGATATTAATGTTAATGTTAATATTTTTTTTTTCAGACCTCATTCACTGCACAAATGAGCCCAATGTGTCAATACCGCAGTTGGCCAACCTCCTTATCGAAAGGACACAAAACACCAACTGGGTTGTCGTATTTAAAGCACTTATTACAGTACATCACCTCATGTGCTATGGAAACGAGGTATTTATTATTGCAAAATTTGAACCTTACGTATGAATTTTATTTACACAAATTATTATTATTATATATATATGGTAGTTTGAAAATTGATCTATTTTCACAATTTTGATTGTTTACTTTTTTTTTTAATATCCACACTTGTGACTTACATCATGTCAATAAGTGGATGTGATATATATATAATAAACAAAACAACAAGTGTCAGGTATGAGCAAGCACCTCCTAACATTAAAATCTGCACGATTTTACATAAGGAGATCTCTTAGCAAGCTTGTAAAATTCTATTGACTTTTTTTCCTTTTACTTTCCTTTTTATGGTTAATTTATCGTATGTTAAATTTCTGAAAGAAGCAAACAATTTAAAACTCCTTATTTTTATGGGTAATAGACGGTCAGTTTTTAAAGACTTGTATTGTAACATTTAAACCCAAGCTTGTGGGTCATCATCCGGACTGAAAAATTATATAGCTTCAGAGATTTTTTTTTATCCCAAAAATTTATCAGCCATAATGATGCCTTGGTTGAACAAGCTTGCATTGAAACATTGGCGATAAAAATTTTAAAAACTGATTGTACCCTAACCATCACCCATGAATAGTAGAACAGTTGACTAACTTTCTTCAATAATTCGTTATTTTTAATTTACTCATTTGATAAAGTTTCGAATATCTTTATCCATTTTAAAGCCTTTTCATTTTCTTTTTTAATTTTCCTTCATTCATTCATTTTCCATTTTAATACATGTTCTACAAATAAAAAATTGTCATTACAAAAAAAAAATTATTAACTTCTATAATAATATATAATTTATGTTAAAATTAGGAAATGTTTTAAAATGTGATTCATTCAAGGATTAAACATTTAATTTTATTTGATACTTGATGTGTGGAATCTTGCCATTTCTTAATTTATTAATCCCATACCAACTATACAAAATATCTATTTCATTTATAATGTAAACATAATGTTGTCTATTCTCTTAATATTGGTTATTGAAGTTCACAATGTTTGTGGTAATGTTTATGTTATTTTTGTTATCATTTCCATTTACTTTCTAATTTATATTTCATTATTAATTTTTTTAATTTTAATCCTGATGATCGATAGATGATGTCTTTCCCAGATTGCCAAATGATCCGCTGAATGTCGCAGAGGTACTTAGTGAGCGGCAAAATGAAGCTCTACGCCCTGATGATAAAGTTTGTCCGATATGCGGGCTTTCTTTTAAGGGCGAACGAGGTCTCGGAACCCACATTGCAAAAAAACATCCCAGGGAGGCGAATAATAATACATTGAGGGGCATAGTAAAGAACGTGATAGGTCCTAGAAATGGAGAGGGTGAGTCATCAAAAATAAAAGAGGACATTGTTGAATGGTCTACTACGTTCAAGAACCTTTTAAAGCAAGAAATGGTGAATACTGCGGATTTTGATGAGGCCGTAGGCAAGTTCCTAAAGTTCCTCAAAGTCATTAATGCGGAACTGCCAGGTCCCCAGCACCCAGCCGTAAAATTTTATAGGATGAGGAAAAAAAATAAAATGAAAATGGCTGACAAGGGTGCTGGACAAGTCTCAAATCCGCAGAGGGCAAACAAAGTAGACAGGAGTCGTCGGCAAGAGCAGTATCAGTACGAGGTTGCCCAATATAATTATTATAATAAAAGAAAAAAGGTTGTGCAAACTGTAATGAATGCCGACGCTCCTAAACGGTGTCCTCTAAAAATGGCCGATATCGAGAGGCATTATAAAGACCTCTTTGAGAACGAAAATCTCTGCGGGCGTGCGGATTACGAACAGTGTACCCCGATGCCGGATTTGCTGTCCATTGAGATAGAAGCCATCAGGAAAGCCATTAAATCAACATCAATGGACACATCGCCGGGGCCTGATGGAGTTCTGATCCGCACAATAAAATATTTTGAGGTATCAAGCATTATTAAAACGATTGCAGAGATAATGCTGAAGGTGGCCTATGTTCCGGAACCACTTCGACAAGGGCGCACAATATTGATATATAAGGGCAAAGGTGATATAAACAATATCTCTACCTGGAGACCGATCACCATATACTCGATTGTGCGCCGAATCATAGAGAAGGTTCTGGACTACGAGTTAAGAAAGCAGGTCACCTTCCACAAGAGTCAGAGAGGCTTTATAAAAGGCCTCCCGGGAACGCACGTCAACGCGAGGATCATCGACGCGGTATTAAAAGATGCACAAAAAATGAAAAATGACTGTGCGATAGTTTTCCTCGACGTTGTCGGTGCTTTTGACAATGTTGGGCACAAACACATCGTAAGCTCCTTAGAAGCGAGAGGTGTGTCACCGAATCTTACAAATGTCATATCAGCTCTCCTTAGCACGAACACCATAAAGATTGGCAACGGTGTCCATGCAACTAGCCAGATCAAAGTGCTGCGCGGTGTACCCCAAGGTGGCCCCCTGTCGTCTTCACTCTTCAACCTGGCCATCGATCATCTCTACCGCGACCTGTGTGACGAGGACTTTTCCAAGAAATTTGGATACAAATTAAGGAATGAGCAAGATTGTGTGGTCCTCACAGGTTTCGCGGATGACCAGGCAGTGTCGGCGCGTGACAAGGGGGCTGCAGAAAGAGTGATTGACAGCATACAAAGAACATTTAAAGAAATTGGTCTGGCTATAAATCCTCTAAAAAGTATGGGCATCGTTATAAATAAAGGAGAGCTGGAAACTACGGTGCTCTCCCTTGAGAATGGTGAGTACATCCAAACATTGAAGAATGGAGATACGATTAAGTATTTAGGATGTACATTCTCGGGAGAGCTGCAATTCAACGAAGATTCGGTGACTAAATTGAATGATAATCTAAACAAGCTGGTAACCTCTTGCTTACTTAAACCTGAGCAGAAACTCAACATTGTCAATCAATATCTGTTCCCGGGTCTTACTTACCCTCTCCAAACTGCGCCCCTAACAAAGCTACGTCCTGCTATACTGGAGGGCATCGACACTATGATTCGCAGGAGCGTAAAGGCCATTATTGGACTGCCTGCGAATACTTCCACAGCGATGTTGTATGCCCCCAGGAGATACCGAGGATTGGGATTAATCCGCTGCCAATGGGAGGCTCCTCTTCAACATTGGTCCATTGCTCAGCGACTGTCCAATGTACCAGATGCCCTTTTTCAGTCTACCTTCGATTATTCGGCTGAAATTGCTGAATGTGCCGAGAGATTGGGGGTTGATCAGGGTCATCGAAATGTGAAAGCTCTACGGCAGTCGCTACGAGAAAATGCATTTGAGGAATGGGCCAACTGCAGGTGGCAGGGTATTGGTGTTCGCCATTTTAAAGAGACCCCGAAAGCGAATAGATACATCTACGAAAAGCAAGTACTTTCTGGGTCTGAATGGTCGAATGCCCTAAAACTAAACATTAATTATGCACCCCTGC
Source organism: Nezara viridula (assembly GCA_928085145.1). Classification (NCBI taxonomy): domain Eukaryota; kingdom Metazoa; phylum Arthropoda; class Insecta; order Hemiptera; family Pentatomidae; genus Nezara; species Nezara viridula. Next base: position 219,011,916 of record OV725077.1, on the reverse strand, counting down.
GTGGAGTCCCAGGAGTCAGCGGACAGGTCAGAGAAGTTGGGTCCCTCTGCCGTAAATGCGGCAGAGAGTCTGAAACACCAGCACATGTGCTGGGAAAATGCCCCAACAACTCCCTCCTCATAACACGTCGTCACCACCGGGTCAAGTTCGAATTGATGAGGCTCCTTAGGGAAAAAAAATTCACCTGCTTTGACGAGGTATATTGCATCGATAGTGAGGGCTCTACGAGATACGCTGATATCGTCGCATTTCCCAAGACAGGAAGGACAGCGCTGATCTTGGATCCAACTGTCCGCTTTGAGAGCAATGACCTCGATCAGGCGGGTGAAGTGGAAAGGGAAAAGAAGAACACGTACGATAAATGTATCCCTTTCCTAAAAGAGAAATTCCGTGAGACCTTCGGAGAGAGAGAGTTCACCGTGAGAGGCCTCTGGTTTGGGTCTCGCGGAACTATCCCAAAAAGAACAAGGAGCTTCCTCGAGGAACTAGGTGTCGACATTAAGGACGTAGCGAGGTTGGCTGAAAATATAGTCCTCGACTCCCTGGGAATCATTCACCACCACGTGCATGGCTAGCCCGAGAGTTTTAATTTATGTATTTGTTTATTTATTTTTTTAGTGAATAATTGAAAACAATAGCGATAAAGAGAGAGAAGTGAGAGAAAGGGAAACTTAATGTTAAATAAAAAAAAAAAAAAAAAAAAAAAAAAGCATGAACAATGAGAAGAGGGAAAAAGGAAAAAAAAAAAAAAAAAATTATAAGGATAAATAAAATAATAAAAATGTATATATATATATATTTCTGTTTTACTAATATTAACTAATACTTCTGTATATTTATATATAAGTTCATATATTGTCTTAAGGATAGAAGAGTATGCTGTGTGTATAGCAACCCAATGTAATTGGGCAGCAATCCTTTATATTTTATATTTTATGAAAATAAAGTGTTTCTCTCTTTCTCTCTTCTATGTTGATTTTACCTTGTTTTATAATTTGGCTTAACTAAAATTGATCTTGACATGGCTTACAAATAAGTTTATATATCGCCTTTTGTTTATTATTTTTTCTATTTTATCTTACATATGATTTAATTTAATTTATTTAGCAAAAATCCCATGCAATCTTCTGAAATAAAATTAATAATTATAATAATAAATTTGAAAATGGAGTTGGCTTGTTTTAGAATTTCACACCCCATAAAATGTATCATCTTCAAGCACGAATTGAACAGCTCAAAAATATTAGTTTCATGAACATCTTAATTGAACGGTTGTAAATTTGAATTATTGGTAAATTTTTCAATAAATGTGTTTTTGGACTGCAAACAGCTCATGAAAAGTGATGTATATATAGTTTGTTTTAAGTATTAATAAACAGTTTCATTAATTCAAACGTAAATGAGCTACAAGTTTTAAACTACTTTGTTCTTCAGGATTAATCACAATTACAGCTAAAGAATAAGATACCATATCTGGAGAAGAATCCTTTAAAAAAAACTTGAAATTAAATAAAAACACCTACGTTTTTTATTTTCTATAAATATAATTATACTGACCAGTTATCATTTATGAACATTTCGTTTTAGAAAAAATTAGGCTGAAAATAATGATTATTTATCATCCTCGTAATTTAAAAAAAAAACAAAAAAAAAAAACGAAACAATTCAACTGTCAAAAATATCACAAAAGCGAGCCAAAAATATCCAACTTTTAACAATTTTTCACATTATTGTATGTATTTTTTAAATTTTCACTTAAGGATTTACATTTCTTATTTGGTACAGATCTGTTTAAATATTTCATGGTATCACATGAAATTTCAAAATTGATCTTGCAAAAACTTTGTTAAAGTGTGATTAGGAGTTTGGAATATGTTATCAAAATTAGGCTATGCCAAGCATGGTAAGTACTTGGGTGGATGACTGCCTCCGAGGAAAGCTATCCTGCCTGAGGTTCCTCCTCCCTGATTATTTGCACCTACAAGGCTATTGGAGACAACTCTACACCGATCGGCTGTAAGTGTGATGATTCTACTCCATGTACTTTAATCGGAAATTGTGATGTGGTTTTCATGGATGTTAGTAGCCTCCATGAGGTTCGGTCTATGGATCGTTTGCTCCTGGGAAAGAAATATAGTTCCTCATGAGCCTGCTGATTCTGAGCAACCATACTCCATGAATTTAAACTAATTTGTAGTTCTACAACAATTGGTAATATAATTATTATATAACCAATTGTCCTTAGACCTGATTTAATCGGTAACCAGGATACTGCCAGATTGTTTTTTTTTTTAATGTTCTTCCCTACCTCGACTTATAGCATATGCGGGATTTTTCCGGACCGGAGGGTGAAGGCAGGAAATTTAAAATCACCTCCGGCACCGGGAAGCAAACTCGTTCTTTTTTTAATCTCATAACTTCGGTTATCTGGTTGCAGAGCAACTTGTGGTGCTATGCACACGCATTAGCCCATTCGGCCACCCTGTCCCCAAGGATACTGCCAGATTGCTCCCAAAGGATTCAGCTATGAAACTGGTTACCTGCAGCTGCACCCTAGAAACCATGGTTACTATCAATATGATGGGTGATCCCCCATCTATGCTCCTGCAAGCATTATAATTTAGCAAGATTGCCAGTTCATGTGGTATAAGTGGATAGTTATCAATAGCCTGTCTGTTGCAATCAGGATACTGAAACATGAAAAAAAACAACAACAAAAAAATGAATCTTATCATTGTATACAATTTTTAATAATTCACATATGATTTTCTATCTTGTTTCAGAGGTTTACACAATACCTCGCTTCGAGTAACAGCACATTTCAACTTAGTAATTTCTTGGACAAGAGCGGAGTTCAAGGTGATTTAATTTTAATTCATTTTTTGACTATTGCCATTTATATTTTTTGTTTCTTTTGTTTTAATTAACAAGTTATTTGTAGAAGTGTAAATAACCTTTTTGGGTTGATTATTTATTTGTTTAATTAATTCAATATTTTATTATGATTTTTCATTAATAAAAATAATAATGGTGTTTTAATTGTAATTAATAATTGATTTTTTTTTGGTTTTCAATGTATTCCCTGGGACTCATAGGAGCTAGAGTTGGTAAGTTTAACTAAGAGAGAAGTATTATTATTGCTTTGGTGAGGTTTTATCATTGCCTTTCTTGTCATACTGAGCTTGATATGTCATAAATTTGTAGCCATTTTTCGATATTCATCTGGTGTAAAATACATTTCTTTTATATTTATCAGTTTTATTAATAGCATGCTTTTACATACAGATAGTTTGTTTGTGATTTCTATCTCTTTTTATTTGTTCAGAGTTGTAAATTTTTTTTTATTTGTTGACATCTTGAAGTGTTATCTGTCTAACTAAATTTTTCATGTTGTGTGATCACATTTTGTTAATAGTCCATTGTGGTTGTATGTCTGTCTTTTATAATGACATTTAATTTCATTGTATATTTTTGTTTTTTATGTATTGTAATTGGCTACTCCTTGCTAGGCTGTATTTTTTTTTTTTTTTAATTATTCTCATAGAAACTTTCTAGGAGAATCCTCTGAAGTTCAGATAAGAAGGAGCATTGTTGTTAACTCCCTGTTCAGGAATCAAAATTTAATAATTTTAATTAGTATTTTGGGTTTAAAAGAAGAAGATATTTTTGATGAAATAAACCATTCTGATTTGGAATAATCATATAATAATCATTATTATAAAATTCAATTTGTCAATGCTTTTGTATGATATTAAAATAATTAGCAGTATACCTCAGTAACAGCTCTCACATTAGATTGATATTCTTTTCTCTAATGCATTCAACAGATGGTAAGCGACATCAGGGAAACATGTTTATTTGTATAAACAATATAATGTTATCGAGATATTCTATTCAGCACACATAATCAGCGAAGCTTCATAGATTACCAAAATTGTTAAAGTAACAATTTATTTAATAAGTGATTTGCTTGTTTCCTGAAAAATATCCCTCCAGTTTTATAGTAACGCAATAAGACGGAGGTTTCCCTCAACGTATGCTAATCCATTATTGTACTTGCCCAAAATATATTTGTTTGCTGTAGAAGAGTCTTGGTTTGTAATTATCTCACATAGTATGATTATAAAATAGAGATCTATTATTGAGGATATAGAAGCCATTCCTGAATATTTTTTTATAATCTTTCTAGTAGGTCTGCCTTTATTTGTAACAGCAGTAAGCATGCGGCAGTGATTAATGGGTTTTTCTGTTCTTTAAATTCTAAATTCACGATTTTGTACATTAATATGTATTTATGCAATTTATAATAGTATTTATTTATATTAAATTATTGTAACTTATCCTTTTATGCTGTTTTTAACTCAATTTTATGATAGGAAAACAAGCATTTTTATTTTTTGTAATTCGATATCAAGGGTGCCCATCCCCTCCCCTCCCCAAGATCAGTGGCGCAGGAATACCTCCTCCTCCCTCCCAAGATATTTTATTGCTTTATTCTTCTTAACAACATTGCAAGCTAAATTAGAATTTTAAAAAATCTGAAATAATATTCAATTATATTTACAGAGGTCTGTTACATGTTTCTTTCTTGTTTCCTTCCTTTGAAACTTGTCATTCCAAAAATTCATAACTTTATCAAAATGTGCCCCCACTCCAAAATACAAAACCCCGTTAAAATGTGGTCCCCCTCAAAAATTTTGATGGCACAACTTGTACCATGAAACCCCCTTCTGAGCACCCCTGCAAATCTTTTGATATAACCAATCTTTTATTCGGATTAACTAACTTTTAGGTTCTATGCTGTTGTTAAGTACACAATTTAATTGAGACTGCTTTGATCATCTCAAAACTTACTGTAGGAAAAAGTAACTAACCCACCATTTTGAAATTTCCTCGGATGATTTGCATTTACCTTGTAGGTCTCAAATGAGAATAACAGGTGATATTGCAATATTCTCTAATAAGGTTCTTACAGAAAGATTTTTCATCAGTACCAAATAGTCAACTGTGCCACGGTCTCCTGTTACAAAAATTAGTATGTTCATTTTTTAGCTTTCAGATTTTCAAAACGATCTGATTGTCTTCTTTCGAATCATTCACTTGTTCCTTTATTTCAAAACATGTCATAACTATAATAATTCATTATTAATTTTTTTATTAATTATTCTCAAAGCTTAAAAGAATGATATAAAGGATCATTTTCAGTGACATATGAAACTTTAATCTTGTAGAGGAATAATTGAATCATTTGAAAGAATTATACCTACTATTAGGGTTGCCGAATTCTGAGGTAAGTCCAAAATCATGGTGTATTTCTAGTAGTTTCTTTGCTGTGTTGGAATTTTCAATGATCTGAATGTTGTGTTTTTACTGTTGTATTTAAAAAAAAAGAAAAGTTATTTATTTAGCTTTTGATAAACTGTTGCGAAAGATTGAGAAAACATTCTGCTTTGTGGCTTCTGATACTTCTACTAAACTAGAGGTTATTCAATTTTGGAAACACAAAGTTTATGAATAGTGATGTTCCACGGTATTTTGGTACAGAATCAATTTTGCTCACATTAATCCCCATTGCTTCCTTTCCTTTCTTATATGTAAAACCAAATTTAAGAATACCACCAATATACTAGGCTGTTGGAAAAAATAAAGGAAATTAATCAGTCATCATTTTTTTTTTTAACTATGAAAATATTCAGAAATTCATATATTTTTCGAAATTAGTATTTTATTTTATTAATCATATGCTGGCCTTACTAGCCCATTTTTATAAAATTATGTGTAATCGAATCATGTAAGAGTGATTGGTTGGTGTTTCGCTATATTTGAAAGATCATTGTTATGTTGTATCATATTATCAATGAAAATAGTAAGTGTAAATATACTTGATATTAATTACATATAAAATATGTACATAACTACTTGAGCACTAATGTATTATACACATTTAATATCCTATTTGTCTAAACCTAAAAAGCAGCTTGCTTTGCTTTTTTTGCTCTAAAAATCATATGTCTCTTGAATTTATTTTAGGTATGTCACTTGTCTTGCTTTTCTTTTACCTATTTTTATTTTTTATTAATATGTATGTGGTAATATTTGTTTGCTTTTGAATGCCCTACTAGTATTTCTAAATTATCATACACCATTTATTAAAATTGTCTATCTTATTTTCAGGATATGATATGTCTCCCTTTATTAGGAGGTATGCCAAATACCTGAATGAGAAAGCCATGTCCTACAGGACTGTTGCATTTGACTTCTGCAAAGTCAAGCGTGGGTATGTGAAACGTAATTAAGTATTTTCATTTGATTATCTTGCATTGTTTTGTTGGATATGTTCATTTTTTTATTCTATCTCCTCTTTCTATGAAACTGTTTGTTATTTAAAATAAATTTGCTTTTGAATAGTTTATTAAATTGAGGATAATATAACAAAAATTACCTTCATTATTTGACTTCTAAGTCTTAATCATTTATTTATATGTCATCTGTGCATTGGAAAAAGTCATGAAGTGACACTTAATAAGCTTAAATCACTTGGAATTTTAATGAACAAAAACCATGTCTGCCTGAAAACTACATTAGTAAAAATTAAACAATATATAAAAAATATCTTCTATGACAATGTATAAACAAAAGAAACAGAAATCAGGAAAAATAAAAAACAGAACGTTATAAACATAACGAGTTGATTCTTAAAACTAAAACTTAAACAACCATTCGCTTCATTTGAAATTTGATTCATAGAGTTTATTTCAATATTTCATTCAGAGCATCATTTTGGGATGTGAAAAGGAATTGGTAAAGAAGGTATTTGAATAGGTATGGTAGATTTCAGATGGCAAAGTATTCCAGAAGACATTGGATCAGACAATAAAGGAATGTTCAAATGTTTTGTTCTATATGAGGTTTATAAAGGTCAGAAACATGGGATCTTGTTTTCTGGGAGTGGACTACGGGTTCGAACTGTAGGAGACTGTAGATGTAGGAAGGATGCTAGGAGTTGATCGTTCGGAATAGGTAAGATTCAAGGAAATATTGTCGGCAGAAAGAAGAGAAGAGCCACTTGGACTTGTCGTAAATGTGGAACACATGAAACCGTCTCAGGAGTTCATGAGTTGTTTCAATCTGTCCTCGAGTACTATCATGATAGCACTGTACACAACACAGACATAGTCAAAGTAGGGGAAAACAAGGGAGGATACAAGGAGCTTGCGGATAGCTTGTAGAAGTAGATGATGGAAGCGATGGAACAACTTAAGGCGTACCATCCACCAAAGGCGAAGTAAAGCGAAGCGAAGAATTAAAGGTTTTTATTTTAGTTGTTTGGCAATAATAACTTCCAATTGGTAACAATTGAGTGTATTTTTATTATCAACATTACATGTTAACACTTAGTTGACGTTTCGGGATATCTATTCCCATCTTCGGAACTGCAATCCAATACTCTTGTGGATGCAAGGCTGAAATTTAATAATAATAATGTGCTCCATCGTCAAATTTCTAATTCATGTTCTAAAATTTATCATCTAGAGCAACATCCTCCTTTTTCTTAGATGATAAATCTTAGAATATGAATTAGAAATTTGACGATGGAGCACATTATTATTATTAAATTTAAGCCTTGCATCCACAAGAGTATTGGGATTGCAGTTCCGAAGATGGGAATAGATATCCCGAAACGTCAACTAAGTGTTAACATGTAACGTTGATAATAAAAATACACTCACTTGTTATCAATTGGAAGTTATTATTGCCAAACAACTAAAATAAATAGACAACTTCCCAGAAAAAAAGAAAAAAGAATGAAGGTTTTTAATGAAAGGGCGAGCATCAGATGCTGCTGAGTTCATTTAAGTAGTGTACAAGGATAAACTCCATTGCACTTTGAGTCAACCTAGGTTCGGTTTTTTGGAGCTATGCTCTGCTTCCCCCATCACTGCCACTGCCACACAGCCATGTGGCTTTATTCCTCGGTGTCATCTTTTCTTTCTGCCTGTTCTCACAGCACAACTTCTCAAATTACTTTATTTTGGTTCAGTGTAAAATGTGCAATTGATGTGAAAGAATTCTTTATCAAGTGTGTGAGGAAAAATATTTGATTTTATATACAAATATTCAATTTTTCTCTTCAACTTTGACATGACCAACTTTGCTATTTTTGCAAATATTTTATTGTACCGGGAAGGATACCGATGCAAGGCAAGTTGCTGACTGAGCTGGGATCCACTATGCAATCAGTTGCCGACCACCTCTGACTCCGCTCAGCTCAGCTCAACTCCACTTTCGGTGGCCAGTCAGCTTAAGGATTCCTATTGACCTTCAGGAGATGAGGGCGTTATAGAATTTCCAGGAGAGGTTTTTGTCAATAGTGATTCCTAATTTTTTTATGCTGGAGCTGAATGTGATCGTTGATGATTGAAAGAGGAAAGTAGGAGTTGGATTTAAGGAAAGAACTGGAATCTATGGTCTAAGTTATATAAAAGGGTTTGTTATTTGTATCATTTTAGTGCCCTTACTGTTTTATTTTTTATCAATAAATTAGGTTTAAATTCACAAAATCTTTTTTTTTCAAAAAAGTTCAGCTCCATCAAAAATGTACTCGGTAACTTTTTGCAATAACCTGACAATATGCTATATAGCTGATACAAATCAGAATTATGAGATGAAGAATGTTTGACTATCTATTTTGACAACCAAGCATTGCTAAATTAAAGGATTATGTATGGATTTATATTATATTATGTATGTATGAAGAGCTAACTAACGAATGAGGGCTTAATGAGAGAAGAATTGAAAAAGTGAAGAAGGAATTCATGATACATGGGTTAGCAATTGTTCTTCGAAATTAATATGTTAGGATTTAAGGTTATAACATCCAAATATTGAATGTTTTAATAAAGTTAAATAAGCTCATTTGAATGAATAATTTGAAAGTTGTTGTATAATTTTACAATCCTGTCTCTCACTTACCAACTGATTTGTTTAGCAGCAACGTCATCTAAATGGAACTCAGTGGTAGAATGACAAGTACCCGAAGGAAAATGTATGATTTATTTATTAAAAGGACTATTAGGAAGTAGCAAATGCTGTTGCCCATTCTAAATATGCATGAGGGTGGATAGTGACCAGGTGGTGTGGTATCCTCTTATCCCTTTCTGAATTAGAGGAGATGAGAGGTTGTCTAGGAAAATATTTCTAGGTTTTATTAACTGTTATAATCTGATTTAAATATGTATATATATATATATATATATATTATATATATATATATATATATATATATATATATATATATATTATATATATATATATATATATATTATTGATATGAATTTGAATACCTTGTTTTTCAAAATCAACTTTAATTTAAAATTGAATGAAATATGTAATGGATTCCAGGTCAATTTTAGTGATATTTATAAATAATAATATGACATGGTAGTAGCTTAATAAAGATGTAATCCAATATTTGGTCTTGTGGCTGTATTTTGTTTTTTGAATATAACATATTTTAAGTCCATAGTGTGTCGGTTATAGGTCAGGCCACAATTTCATTAAGCTGTTTTATTTTATTTTTGTTGATGTTTAGATCCTATTCAAGGAGTTGTTCTACATATAGATAGGATTGTAGTTGTGGTAATTATTCATCTCTTAATCATTGCTTCTTAGCACTGATGATGGTGCACCATAATTCACTACTTATGCAGTAAAAATAAATAAGTAAAACAAACTATAATTTCTATATTCTCTTTTCAATCTATTATGAACATTTCTTGTGTTCATTGTTATTAAACCTATATACAATGTATTAGTTAATTAGTCCTGAAGTTCTAATAATATTTAACTTAATTAAATTTAAATATTAATTGTTTTTGTGTTGTGTGTTGCTACAGTAAGGAGGATGGTGTCTTAAGGACAATGAATGCAGAAAAATTATTGAAGACACTGCCAGTTCTTCAATCCCAACTAGATGAATTGTTGGAATTTGATTGCTCTGCTGCAGACCTGAGCAATGGAGTTATTAACATGGCTTTTATGCTCTTATTCAGGGATCTTATTAGGCTATTTGCTGGCTACAATGATAGTATTATAAATCTTCTAGGTAAGGCTTTTCTTGAAATAAATTGGCTATGAACAAGTGGCTCAGTAAATTTTTTCCATTTTTTAGGAGAACAAATTCAAAGTTCGATCACTTCAAAGTGATAGTAAATTTGCATTACTAAATTCACTATGTTCTTTTCTAGCATTGGCATTTTATATGCTGTAATGTCAATTATTACAGATACGTTATGGACTGCAATATTAAATGTATTAATTTAGTAATTTAAAATTCCCTCCGGCACCAGGATGTGAACTCGTACTTATGTAATCTTCTCAAATCTCTTATCCGGTTGCCAGGCAACTCGCAGTGTAGTGCACACGCTTTAGCCCATTCGGCCACCCTGCCCCCTATATTACTTTAGTTAAAATTTTTAAATTTGAAGTATTCATCTACTATTTTATTCCCATCAGATGTCTATATATTTTGATGGCATTCTTTAGTGTTCCAACTAGGTTTAGAAGCATGTTAGTACCTATCTATTCAATTCTGAGAGAAAAGTCAACATTTATTCTGTCTGTTATAAACTAAAAATTACATAATAGTGAAATTTCGCAATTGCGGCTCTTCCCTATTGTGAGCTTTTCTTTAAAGCAGACAAATTTACAATCCCCATCATATATCAGTAATTTTACAGTATAAATTACTTCTTTATAACAAACTCGTACAGCCCTGATTTTGATTGAAAATTTTCTCCAAAACGGATTCCCGGAAATCACTCAGACTCATATTCTATGAAGATTTATCCAATTTATAGTAGCTTAATTCAATTTTGTATGTTGAGAATTTGATTTTAAAATGGGTTTCTCTTCTAATCTTTGTGTCTACAAATTATGTCTACAAATTAGTTGATCAGTCATTACCTTATGAAAATTTATGGTATTAATTTAAATGCATTTGGAAAAAAAAAAAAATTATATTCGTAATTTATCCAATTGATTCAAAATTGTAAAAACATAGCCGTATGACATTTTAAAGAAAAAGAAATGGAAAAAAAAAATCCTAAAACTTCAGGCTTTTGTTTTTTTTATAGATTGATTCTAATACAAATTAAGGAACATATGAATAGTTTTGCTGAGTTTGTATCTTAATACTTCAGTACTTGTGCTACTATTTCAAACAATGATACTTATGAATATTTAATAGTTGACCGTTGCATTATAAAGGAAGGAGATGGTCCGGGGTTGCGGTCATAAAAAGGCTAAATAGTGGTAAAACTATTTTATTGAAAGCCGCTTTCGGCTTTCGGCTTTCAATAAAATAGTTTTACCACTATTTAGCCTTTTTATGACCGCAACCCCGGACCATCTCCTTCCTTTAATAATACTTATGCTGTACCTGTGAGGTGACAATTCAGATTTTTGGTTTCCAAGACTTTCGAGCAATCTAAAAGTTTGCCTAGAAAGTATTAAAGGATTACATAACAGTTTACTAAATATTGATGATAGATTATTTTAATATAAAAAAATTAATATAATATATGTTATATATTGTACATCAATATAAATATACTTAATAATTCGAAATCGAAGACCCGCCAGGAAACAGACCTCAATTGCAAATTAATAAGCTGTAATTTACTAACATAAATGTTGTTTAAATGAAAAATGAATGAAAAACGATTTCGCTTATGTCTCGAAAATTCATTTTTTTTTTTTTTTTTTATATCACTTAATATTCATTTTTCATCAAGTTTTATTTACAATTTCTCTAAAACAGACATCTCTTAATGGGGAACAAATTTTGGTTCCTCTTATGTGTTTGCTACTGAGAAGGCCTACTGTATTCTTTTTAAAACAGTGTGCCTCAAGATTATTTCAATTTTAATTTAATTTTTAATATTTTCAATATTTCATAATTTATAATCCATGTTGTTTGATTTATGCTTGAGTGATGCTGATATTGTTTTATTTTGGTTTTTAGAAAAGTTTTTCGAAATGAATAAGAAGCAGTGTCGACAAGCATTAGACTTGTATAAGAAATTTCTCATTAGAATGGACAGGGTTGGTGAATTCTTAAAAGTTGCAGAGAATGTCGGCATTGACAAAGGAGAGATTCCAGATTTAACTAAGGTACCATTATTAACCTAAATTGATTTATTTAATTTTATAAACGGGTGGAAAAATATTTTATTACACTTGTTTCAATGTCTTTTCCTTTTCTGGATTAATATTGACTATATATGAAATATTTAATATTGCTCTTGTGAAAATTTTCTAATCCAAGTTTCCAATAGAAATACACATTTTAAGGTCTCGTGAGTCTTAATTACGAAGTTTCTCAAAATGGTTCGTGTCTGTGTATATGAACCGCATAGCTCAAAAACAAAGAGGCATATCATATTAGAATTATGTATTTAAGGTGGTATATGTTTGGGATATTATATCTTTTTCATTAAAATCAAATTGTTGAAAGTGCCAATAGATTTTAATAGATAATAGATTTTACACCTATTATACAATGTTCTTTTCAGAAATAACTACAATTTTGAATAAACTCGTTGCATCAGGATAAATTAAAATGGTCTTTAATAGGTCATTTCCTCATTGAAATATTTTTACTGGGCCTAAATGCCGAATTTTCAAAATTTCTTCCTCAAAACTGCTTTTAATTTTGGTTATATAAGGTCGCTAATAATGTCTACTTTTATTATCATTGTTCATTATTGAATGGGAAGTAAATATTTCTTGGGAACTAAATAGAATTTTCATGTTAAACACATAATCCCCATATATATTATTACAGTAAGGCTCAAACTCGGTTTCGTACCAAATATAAACTCCTGCCATGCTCAAATACCATGAATGAGATACTGTTAGATTCAGAATTTCATGGGGGATTAGCGAATCGTATTCTCCATTTTTGTTTTTCTTTCTAAAATAAATAAAGTCTATACACACATTTTGCTTGGCTTCAATACTGGAACCGGAGGTAAGTCTGTAGATCGATACGGAACAAATTGTTAATTCTTCACCAAATCCCAAGATTGAGCCACCAATTTCGAAGGCTCTCTTTCTCCTTCAGGCGGGCAAAATAGTCCAATCACCCTGAAAATTCAGGCAAACAAATTTATGAAAGAAAAGAAACTTTATTTGCGAATAACTAAAAAATTAAACACTTTTCCCTTGGTTATTTCCATGATTATAGAAAACATTACTAAATTGTCTACAAAAGGAAAAAAAAAAATCATTGAAATCGGACAATTTTTTGCAATGATACAGCTTATTGAAATTTGTATATATGTTGATAAAATAACAAATTGATTTCTTTACCTTATGATACGATGCGTTATTTTCTTTTCTTATTAATTTGGCATTTGATCACTTAACAATATGCTATGCGAATTTTTTGCACGGGCCTACTAGTGTTAAAAAAAATATTTTTAACATTACAAAACAAAATATAGTATACAGAATTGTCATTCTTTATAATACGTGTTGCAAGTTTGTTTTTTATAATCAAAGTAATATTCCTATGTTTTGTGACATTTTAAAACAAAATCTTTTCTACTGAAATTAGGATGCTAAGTGAAAATTCTATGATGCACTGTACCATATATTTGTTTTTAATTCCATATAGTATTGTAATATAATTTAGTTTTAAAATAATAATTTTCTAGGCTCCAAGCAGCCTTCTTGATGCTCTTGAACAACATCTTGCTGCCTTAGAGGGAAAGAAAGGCTCTGCTGCAAATACTCCGACTCAATCAGCTAGGTGAGTTTTTATGTCACTGGCCAATATTTATGAACTAGCTTTAATTAAATAAATAAATTAAGTATAGCATTTGTATATTATTATTTTTTTTTCTGATGAGTAAATAAAAAGTCAGTTTTACAAGTAAAACTAATAAAGAAAGTTGTTAAACATTAAAATATGTACCTTTTTTTTTTCTTTTAATGTATAATTTTTACTAAAAATGATTTGGGCATTTTTAGTTTCTGCTGTACTTAAAAGTAGACCCCAGGTAAGATAAGTTTGCGGGTGGGTAGAGGGAGAGAGAGAGAGATGCTCAGTGGAAAAACATTTTTTCCCACCAATCCTCCACTATTTAGTCTTCTCTACTCATTCGTAGGTACTTCTAAAAGTTATTTTACTAGTTGAAATTTTTTTTTTTCATTTCTTTTATCAATTTTCGTTTATTATGTCAAGTAAACTTGATAGAGGAAAAACTACCCACTCTCAGTAAAACATGTAATTTTGAACATATATAAATTCATGAAAACAGAGGCTGTTAGTATTTTTTTTCTTAATTTCTTAATATTTATTTAACCATCCTAGCCACTGTTATATTGTATTTATGAATTAAAATCCCTATCTGGAAGTGGAGCTGGAGAGAAGCCCTGGGTTGATCAAACTTGAGTAGGGAAAAGCTGCATGAGCTCTCTTACTCTACTAGCAAACTTATCTTTGATGCACTTTAAAAGATGACTCCTTCCTTAAGGAGTGGTGAAATTGATCAAAAGTACCATTTACATTTTAAATAAATATAAATAATATTATAAATAGTATTTACGAACTAAGGCTAAAATTAAAAGATTATATTTCCTAATTTTAAAATAAATTGTTAAATACATTTTGTTGAAATTACATATAATGCTACGATTTTTCTTAGCATTACCTCTTGCTATTTTCATATCACATGAATGCATTTGTGACTATGTTAATTGCTTTGTGCAGAAGCTTTGAGATAATTTTATTATTGTTGATTAGATTCAAGTTGTAATTATTTAAAGCTTTAGATTTAAAAAGATATTATTCTCTGTTTTATCAATTTTATTATTTATATTCATTTCCCTTCCTAAAGATTCGTTAAAACACTGATACATAGAATTCATGATGTTTTGAAGATTGTGCCAAGGTGGGAGTGTAGCTTAACTTATTCCATTGGTTTTTAACGTCACAAATCAAAGAATATTTCACCACATTGGACTTGGTAAAGCACAAAATTTCATTCAAGTTCAATAAAGATATTTATAATTTAATAATGTGTAGTTGAATAATGGTGGCAAGGGTGGTGTTTCATCATAGTAATTAAATTTGCAGCTAAACAATCATGCACAACTATCTATGTTTGTGCATGGGAATTGTCGTGAGGAGTGTCCACTGCTTTCCTCAGTAAAATAGATTAAACCTGAGCCACATAAGCTTTAAGAACGTCAATTTAGAAGTTTTCATTATAAGTTTCCCCTAGTGGGAATTTCATTATAAATTACCCCAAAGAATAATAATAAAAAAAAGTTATACAAACTTTCAGGACAGATCATGTATTTAAAATGTCAGTATAATCTGTTTTAGTCATTTTACCTTCAATTTCATGTTACTTGATTGCTATAGAAATCTTGGAAACTCATTCAGTTTTTACCTCAACCAACTTTATGACAAAATTTCTTCTACTTTTAAGAAGAATAACAAAATTAAAAATAAGGATAATATTAATGTTCAAATATGATAAATTTAAAAGAAGTATAATCACTAAATTTGGTTGCTACCAAGTTTTATCTCTCTTGCTCCTTTAATCTAAGGTTAGCTTATTTCAAGTAAATAAACAAAGTAAATTAACTTGTAAACGGAATACTTTAAAGGAAACTGAGTATTGGTGTAAATCGTATAAATCCCAGCTGATTGATCTGTGCTACTATTTTCTTTTTCTTTTATTGTTTACTGATATAACTAAACCTATTCTAGTCAGAGTGGGAAAGTTGAGATTAATTCTGTTGGTTCGCCACTCATAACTGTATAAGTATAATAAATTTAAACTGCCCAGACCAAATTTGAACCAGTGCTTCTAGATTAGAGGTTTAACATGCTTGGGCACTAGAGCTTCAAAACCTCTGATTATAACCATCCCAACCTCCTCAGTCAGAAGAGCAATACAGCCGTGGCTTTTTTTTTATGGGTATTGAACCATGACCCTTCGTCCCCTTGATATGAAAAGGACAGCATAGACGAAGTCAGCCATTGCTTTGAACTACTATTTTGCATTAGTAAGTTCTCTGTATGACCATGAAGCTGATAGTATTTCATTCCTGCTCTCAAAAAAATTGAGTGAGAAGTAGAGCATGGTTTCTGCCTTACTCCCGCCAAATGTATTTTTAGTGATTCCTCCTTACCCCAGTCTTAATGGCATCTATTTAACTCGATACAATATTATTTTATCTATGTAGTAAGATCTTAAAGAAAGTAATTAAATAAAGAAATTTAACCAATTCGAACTGTTTTTCTGGGTAAATAAAATTACTAGAAATTATTTTTAAAAATAAGTTAATTATATTACTAAGATTTGTGTACTTCCTAACTCTTATTTCGATAAACATTCAGTTGAATCATTTACAGGTTTGAATATTTTCAATTTTATAATCTTATGACGTGCATCTTTGTCTCTCTTATTCCTATTCATAGCAAATGCTTTAAATCTTTTATTGATGGATCAATCACCAACAACTTGAATTTAAGCAACAAATCAAATTATTTTTGTTTATTTATATATTTTTCAGTATTTATCATTTCTTGTCAATTTTTCTTTTTCTTGTTTCATCATTTTCCTTTTTAGTATCATCAATTCCAAAGTCTCTGAAAGGTATCAATCGAAATACTAATAAAAAGCATATATTTTGTTAAACTTATCAGTTAATTTATTTTCATTAACAGATTATTTTCTAATTTTTTTGGATTAGCCCAGAGCCAGATCAGCCTCCCGCTAATCCTTTCCTCCCCTCAAGTTCTTTTCCTTTTAACAATATTCTCACAGAAAGGTAATATCTTATTTCAGTTTTGTTTGTATCAAATCTTTATCTAGAAATTATTGATTATAACTATTTCGTTTTGTATTTTTTACAGCCAGAGGACAGATGTGAAGAGCGGTGTATCAGCGTTATGTTCTACTAGCAGTGCGTTTGGCACAGCCGCGGCAGCGCATGGGGTGGAAGGAGGAGATGATGCTCTCAGGCAGCAAGCTCTAGCTGAGGAAGAAGCTGCTATTAACCACTACAAAGTAATTTATTTTATTTTTAAAATCAACTTATCAGCATTAGTCATTTCCTCCTTGTGTCCCAAACTATTTGTAGCAGTGTTACACCTGTTTATTCTTAACCTTGCATAATTAGGGAAAATCTCTTGATAAAAATAAAACCTTAAATTGGGCTCAAATTAATCTTAGCAGTGTAAATTTTCACTACTTTGTAAGGACATAAAATCAATTAATCCACCCAAAATAATTTACCTTTTCCTAGCATTTTCAATATTACGACATTAACATTAACAGTTCAACATAACCACCCCTAACATTATCTAGCTGCAAATCAGTAAACACACTTTTTTAACCACTTGCCATATTTAAAGAGAGAGTAGGTTTCTTCTCATTCTTAGAATAATATTTTTGAAAAAATTAGAAATTGTTTAAATGATTAAAGAACATCCTACAAAGAATAACTGTTCAGTTTTAAGTGTATTATACCTTTTTTTTTGTACAGTCAAAGGTGCAATCCCCAACAAACTCCGGAGCTGCAACTGCTACTAATCCGTTCCTGGTTGGATCTCCTACACAGCCAATTGTTGATCTCTTTGGGGCTCCTGTTCCTGCTGCTGAGCCACAGGTCTAATATTGTATTATTATATGACATCAATTTTATTATCAATTTTTCTAATGCTCACATATTCTCTGTATTGATCATATCATTGGTTTATTACCATGGTACTAAGTTTATTTTCTATACAGCTATATTTTTGTGTTTACACATTATTTTTCAAATAAATAACCATCACTAGAATCCTTTCATATATCAAAATTACTTACACTTATGATCAATTGTATATTAGGTTCAGCAAACAGGTAAAGCCTCCGATGACTTATTGCAACTTGGCAACCCTTTTGCTGACATATTCGGCGCGCCAGCACAGCAAGTACCTCTTGGATCTGCACCGCCACCAGTCCAACCGGCTGTTCAAAACAATATGTGGATGTCCAATGGTAAGATTAACTTAAGCAGTGACAGTTGATGTGTTGAAAACAATTTTTATATTGTTATTATTTTAAATTATAATTCTTACCAGATGCAGGATTTGGAAAATAAGATTAAATTCTGACAAATGCCAATACACAACATTCACATTAGGACACGAAACTTGCCCTCCCGTATATTTCAACAACATATCATTACCGCAAATAGACAAGGTCAACTACCTAGCACTGAGGTCTGACAGAAGACTGACTTGGGGCCCACACATTAAAAAAATACATACAATTTTAAATCAAAGAAGTAAACTGTTATGCTTATTACTTAGACCACAATCAAAATTAAAACTAAGACAGAAACTTTCTGCCTACACTTACTTACTAAAACTGGTTTGCTGTTATGCTACTCAAATTTTCGGTTAAAAGACACTCATACAAACATTTCAATCCAAAGTGTTTAGACTTATTGCACAAGCACCTCGATACGTTTCAACCATGGTTTTACACACTGACCTGTAGTAAGAATGGCTACTACTAACATGCCTGACAACATCATGAGGAGGCTGAAAAGGTCGTGGATGAGAGTAAATTCAATTTTTAGTCTGAAATAATGCCATGGAAGAGATACCGCTGGATATTTTTTTCTTCCTCATGCCTGACATGTCATTATTATTTTGTTACTTATATTGCCAGACAATCCACTGATTGTAAGTTATGTATTAAACAGGTGTGGATGTAAAAATAAAGATTTTGGATGATCCTTAGAATGTGAGGTTACCAAATATGTCTTTCGATAGATTGTAACACCAATGTAGCTCAAACAATTAAACATATCTCCGGGAAAAAGCATGCAAAATATACAGTGTTTCCACTTACAGAATAATTCTTTAATTTAATTTTGAAGGATTAATTCAATTATCCTTCAAATTAGCAACTGCAAATGTTTGGATTTTAGTCGAAGCGTATGCAATACCCATTTTTATATATTATTTTTCGAAGTTTCTTTTTTTTTTTTTGTGTGTCTACATTCATCAAAGCCAATGATTACACTATCATAAGGTTTAATAATTTTCCACAGTAAACTTATTGTGCTTAGAACCAGTATTAGAAACTAGTTCGCTAAGCATTGGTAGCCAGAGTTCTACATCATACACTGCCAAACTTTCTGTTAATTCAAGTGTTATTGGAACCTATGGGATACTTAACTAAATTGTGTATTGGTTACCTCACTTGAGAAAGGGAGAGGGGAAAAATAAAAATAAATCAATGGTAGTTATACTAAATTTTATGTAAATTCTATCAAATATTGTTTACTCAGTAAAAGCTCCATCAGAGGTAATAATTTTGCAAGATTATTGAAGTTATTCAGTTTGAGAAAACAATTGAAGGGATTTCAACTGCCTTTTTTTTTTAAATTTTATTTAATTAGTTTTGGATGCTGTATTTAATTCCAAACAATTTAGATAAGGATTACCTACGTTTGTTTTTCAGGTTTTGGGGCAATGAACAACATAAATAACTCCGCAGCTCCACCATCTAGTGCTTTTGTAAGTGACAACGCTTTTAACTCTGTCTTTGGTTCTGCTGACCAACCAGCTGCAACAGCACCAGGTGAGCCTTCTATTATGAATTATTTGTGCACCATGTAATTTTCGTGGATGGTTTTTTCATTTTATTTTTTGGTATTAGGATAATACATTCATTTTTATTGTTTGTTGCCTGCTTTTTTGTTTTTAATATTGTATTAAAATAGTTATTATTTAAAATTCCCTCAAAGTAAGTTTTTAAGTTTAATTATTAATATTTTTTTTTTTTTTGAAATATCAAATTATAATTACTTAATTTTCATTTGTACGAGTCAATTTTGAAAATTTAGTGCACTTGAGAATTAGTTTGGTGATTCAGGCATGAACTTGTTTATCTCTCCACAAGCAGGTCTGTAACTTTTGCTTTTTGTTATAATTTTTTTTTTAGAATATTCTCTGTTGTAAATTTTTTTTTAGTAAATATAAATTCATTCCTAATATGTTTGCCTATTACCTTCTTTCTGCTGTATCACTGTTTAGTTTATTTAATTTTCACATCTTTCGTCTCCATCCTTATGATTAAATATATATATTAACACGTTTTTTGTTGTCAATTTTTAATAAACTTTTGTAGGAATATATTCTGTTAGAAATTTAGAAATTTTACTGATCACATTGTACAACATTTTTGATTTGGGTTTACTAAACCCTATACCTTTTATTATTAGGTTTCCTTAAACATTTTTAGTTTAATTATTGATGGTTTAATTTCAAATTAATTGTTATTTAAAAAAGCATTGTGTCATGGTTTAGCCAAAGATTTGATTGTTTATCTTAGGGTGACATTTTTCTCTAGTTATTGATCAATCATCAATCAAGGCTATCATTTTTATATCCACTTTTACTTTTCTATAATCTTGGTATTAATCATTTTCTTATTTTATTCAATAAATTCTGTGTTTGGTTCTGAGATCCATAACTTCAGATCCATTTGATTGATTTCATCACTTTACTTATACCTTTAAATCACTGAATCAAACTTATTAAGATGTACTAAATACTATTATTACTTTTCAATAATGATGATAATCTTCTTTTTTTTTCATGCGATAATTTGTCTAATTAATAATATAAAGAGAATTAAGTAATTATTATTCCACAAGGCTTAAATAATATAGACCTGTTGTTGAGCAATTGTTTTCAATGATCTATAATAGTAATTGTGTCACTAGCTTGGTTTGACAAGGTTCTAGACGGTTTAACCTAAACTTTGAGAAAAACGAGTTTGAAAATTTAAACTGCTATAACTTTTTTCTTTTATTGTAGAGCTTATCAGATTTTTCTTTATTACATTATTAACTTCAACATAAATTAACTTTGGAAGTTGGTTTAATGATAAAAAACCCACCCTACCTCTGAGTTTTATATTGAATTAGTCGACATGCAGTTAGAACCTTGTCATAGACAAAATGAGAGTAACAAAGATGTAAGTGACGATAGAACCTTGTCAAACCAAAAAATATATTTCATTTCAATATCAGATAAAATTGTTACTGAATCATTAAAAATTAAAAAAAAAAATTTCCATACATACTTAAATATGTAAATTTATGGATATCTGGCTTAAGATTTCCTAATTACTTACTATTAAAACATTTTGGCTTTCACCATAGAGTTTTAGTAGGTCAGTGAGTTTCAAATTTTGGAGAAAAAAATATATATTCTTTTTTAATCTAATTCAATCTATACTAAATTTAACAAGATTAAATTCTTTACATTTTAGTATATTATATTTCTTTTTCGTAAGGGGCATCCACCCATTAGGCCAATTGGGTCCGGTCAAATAAAAACATAAAGGGATATCGGTGAAAAATTTAGGGAAAATTTTTGAAAATCTGATGCTAAATATTTTTTTAGACTACCGGCTACGAATATTTACATTGCAATCTTGATTTTTTTTAGTAAGTATAAAAATGAATATGTATATATATATATATATATATATATATATATATATATATATATATATATATTAAATTTACTTAGTGCTTATTACTTGAAAATCGTGCATTAATTGTTAAATTCTTGGAATACAGCTTATAATATTCATTTTGTTTAAAAATCAAACAAAAGTAAATGATTTACGAGTCTGAGTCATGTTATGAAGCGAATGACATAATCTCATACTCGACGTTAAAATTCCTAATCACAACTCAAAAAATATAAATGATTAAATTATAAGAATTTCTCAATAAATTTTCACCAAAAATCGTTCCTTATTACCATTAGAAATGAGTACACAGGATACCCATTGCAGTCTGAACCTTGTCAAATTAGTAATTCGGCTATTTTTGAACTAATCACAGGTTGATTTAGTTGAAATAGGGAGTTCCTTGTGTGCAGGAGACAAAGGTGAGTAATAAACACCATTAATCTCATATTGCCCCAAAATGTCAGTTATAATCTTGTCAAACCAAGCTAGCGATATGGTATATTTTTAATATTTAAGAATTGATTAATTAATAGGTTACAGGTGTTTTTGAAAAACATTTGAAAAAGCTCTTATGTTATTTGTTATAAGCCCCCTTTTGTTGCTGTAAATTCATTTTTAGACTGAATTATTTACCTCTTTATTATTTGCTTATTGGTTATAGACTAAAATATTAGAAACTAGGTTAAATTTGGATTGAGGTACTGATAGATAATATTTATGTGCAAGCTGCTGCTGGCGAAGTGAACCCCTTTGCTGGGGAGGGTAAGGCCCCTCCTCGCCCCCCGCCCCCACGCCCTGCCTCCCCTCCCAAGTCTGCCCTTGATGATCTAAGTAATGGAATCCGTGCTGCAATGGGCCAATCCCAGTCGACCCCTCAGCAACCCCCTCCACAACAGCAACCATTCCAACAACAGCCTCCTTCACAACAGTCTTTCCAACAACCGACTCAATTTCAGCAACCTCCACCTGCCCCGCAGGCATTTCCTCAACCAAATTATCCTCAACCAGGTCCTGGTCAAGTATTCCAACAGCCCACCATCCCAGGCCAAACTTACCAACCACCTGTTGTTGGGGGTCAAGCATTTCAGCAGCCTGTAGTCCCTGGGCAGACTTTCCAACAAACCCAACCAGTTATGTTTGCATCTTCCTCTTCCCCAGCAAAGGTTCCGATGGCTGCCATGCAAGGTAAGATTATTAGACTGAATTTTAAAGAAGAGCTTCTGAAACAAAACAAATAATTTTTTGTGAAATATTTATTATTTTTCAAAATCACATTTTACATATTTATATTGTGTAAAAGTCAGATAATTTATCTAATATTCACCTTGATGTCAGGAGCTCTTAAATTGTATTAAAATTATCTATGAACAAATAGTGTAAAGCAAGGCACTGATATTGATGCATGGATTAAAACGCACTCCTTTACTTATTTTAGTCAATTTATATTTTATTCTGATTAATAGTTTGCATTTTAAATTGTTCCAACAAATTTCAAAAGGTACTTTTAACTGTTTGATGAATAAATACAATTCTTTTACTTTACAATCAGAAGTTGAATCCTAGAAAGTCTGCATAGTTCTAGAAAATCTGTATAGTCCTATTACTTAAAAGCCATGGAGTTTCGAAGCTTGTTATTACTGCATAATATAAATTTCATTCGAAATATTCATGTACAAAATAATTTTTGTCAAAGAAATACGGTATGGTGCTTGCATAAAACAACTTTCACCTACCACCCTACTTTGAGAAGAAATATCCTTTTATTTATAAAGAAGTGAAATTAATTATATATACAACTTATATTATTTAAAACAATTGATTATGTTTCTCTCTAGATGTCTAATCTCTTAAATTTCTGTTGTTTTTTTTTTCTTTCTGTTGTTCTTGCTACAAATTTATATTTTAATTATTTATTAATTATAATAAATAATTTAGTGGCTCACAATTTTTTTATTCTGTCATGAGCGACAAGGATAAGGAGAACCATTATATTTTATTACTGTCTACAATTTTAATTTTTATATTGCCGTAATCTACGCAATTAAGTGTTCGATAATATCAGTGCTTGCATTTATAAAACTTTTCGCCAAGCTCAAGCGTGCGCTTGGATTTTTTCGTCAGTTATGCGCTCCACATTACTAAGTTTATTTCTCCAAGCGGTCACTCAAGTCTCTTAAGCAGTTCTCACTCCCTCATCACCTTCCCTTATTCCTACATTAATTAATTATAAAATTTTTTCATATTTTATGTTTAACCATTTGTTATACCCGGTTACAATATGAAATGATTAATTATTTAAAATAAAAAAAAGTCTGCCAAGTAAGGCTAGTATTGCTTCCTCACCATTTTCATTAGCTAAAAAACATCTATATCACAGGTCAATCTAACAAAATCTAAAATTTTTGGTATGAGAATAAATTCTCTAGAGAGAATAAAATCACCTTAGTAATTCCTCAACATACACAGGTTTGATATCCACGAGTTTTGTTCCTCAGCGAGTACTAAAATGCGAAAGAGTTCTGCGTTTTCATATGACCTTTTAAGCTGTAGTGATATAGATTTAATATTTAATTTTTTTAATCGTAAACGGATGAAACAAAAAATCTACAGGAAAAATTCAACTTGTTGTTTGTTCAGAGTTAGCGAGATCAATACTATTCTTCAGTCAAAACAAAAATAATTAAGCTAGAATATAAAAACATACGTGAAATTTACATAACTTTAATATTTAAGGAGGAAATCGAGACAACAACGAGTTGGTTGAACTTCAATAGAAATAAACACAATCACAAATAAAACTTCTTTATTTTTACTAACTCACAGTAAAAAAATAATTTAAATTTACTGAAAATTACACAAAATCTAAGTAACGGCAGTAAGTGTCATGCCAGTAATGTTTGGAATCGACCAAACAATACGGTATCAATTAACTTTTGAATAAAACCTAAAATTTTATAACCCCATGTAAATATTATATTAACTTAACTCCCACTTCATATGATCAATGCCTTCTACATTTTATAGCCATTATATTTTTAACAATTATTTAAAAATAATTTTATTTATCAAATGTAATTCAATGAAATTGATACCAGGTAATTTCTGTACTATTCTCCAAATTTGGATCCAATCGAATGCACCCTTTTTAAACTATAGGCATATCAAATAATACATTTCCTGATCTGAAAGCGGAAGTATTTTTATTGGAGTATTAGATAGAATTTGATAAAATCGTTGCCTACAACAATACTTCCCTGCCTTCGATAGTGAGGAAGCAAAATTGAAGGTATTTAAGAGGAAGAAATTTTGAAAATTATGCTCTTAAGCCCTGTTAGAGAAACGATGAAAATAAGATCTATATTGCATTAAAAACTGCTTAATTTTACACTGATATAATGAATTAATTCAAAATCGATAATATAAAGTGTCACTTTAGGATAGTTGATTTTAACGAAACAGTGATGTAAGATCTCAGCCATGTACAAACCTAAAATACGCAATTTCAGTTTCATACGACTTATCATTTTTGAGCTAGGCTGTTAATACCTTCACAAACACATACAGACCATTTTGTGAGACTTGTTAATTTTGACTCAGTGGACCTCAAAACATGTATTTCTATTGAAAATCGGATTTGAAGTTTTTCATGATTGTAATACTTTCTCTTTCTTGAGTGAGGGCAGGGTGGCTGATCGGGTTAATGCGTGTGCACAGCACCGCATATTTCCCAGCAACCTGATAATCGAAGTTATGAATGAAATAATAGTTACAAGTTTGGGTCCCAGCGTCACTTTTAAACTCTGCCATTAATCCCCACCCTCACCCTCTGGTCTGGGTAAAGCCTAAAAGGCGAGGAAAGGGAGAACAAAAAAAAAAAAGGTAAGTGGAACTAAAAGAGGACTTAATATATTTTGACCTGGAGCTTCTCAAAGTTTCTTTATTCATTAAATTATTATTCCATATTATCAAATTATCCTAAGGGATGTTTTCATGATAAAATATTTTACAGAAGGAGGTGGTCCATGTGTTGGTAAAAATAATAGCAAAGCAAAAAATATTGGTAATGTCATTAAAAGGCTATGTTTAATAAATAGTTACCATTATTTGATGCTATTGTTGGACTGAATCTCAGACTGTCTCTTTCTTGATTTACCTATGATGTTAACCAATGACATGTAATAATTTTTAATTAAAGCCCCTTTACATATTGATGTATCTAATCTGTTAATATATATATTTTTTAACATTTGTTTAATTTATAAATGCTCAATTAAATAGTGACGGAAATCATACTTAAAAGCTGATCTTTTTTTTAAAATATAATTTCAGGCTATGTTCTTCCCACTTGTTCTATTAATGCTTAAGATTCTTATCAAGTTGGTTATTACCCACATGTAATCTATACATCAGAGGTATCACATACCCAATTTTGCTGATTTTGATTTTAATTTTGCAACAATTCAAACACAAAGATGAAACATTAACATACACATAAAATAAACAACAAGCCATCCACAATGTATTCCTAGCGAGCAATGTGATGTGATTTAAAACATCTGTTTGCTTTCCTATAAAAAGGAAATGTTACTTATGGTTGTTTATTTCTGACAATTAAAAAATAAATATATAATAATAATTCTAAATGGAAGTTGTCAAATACAATACTAAATATTATTTGATACGCCAACATTTCAATCTATGTTGTTGGTAATCAAGACTATAAAAGATACAAATTATAAATATAAATAAGTACCACATAAAAAAAAGAAGAAATAATTGAATTATCAATAGATATTAAACAAGTACAAGTTGTCCGATAAAGAAATTACAGAACTTATAAGATGACATCAGTGATGTAGTGAGTTTTAGTTTAGTTAGAATACAAAGTATTATATATCAATATTATGTAATTATTTAATAATATGCAGTATCTAATAAAAATATACTTTTTTACTATATAGTATTGTCAACTCCTCAAATTATCTACTGATATCTTATTCTTATTTTATCACAATTTGTTTGAATATATTAACTTACATGCTAAATTCTCCTTTTATTATTATTATTATTTTTTTTTTATCCATTTTATATATATAATAATTTGTATTGTATTCTAACTATACTAACACGTACCACATCACTGATGTCATTTTATAAGTTCTGTAATTTCTTTAACAGACAACTTCTACTTTTTTAATATATACTGATAATTCATTTATTTTATTTTTTTACATGGTACCTATATTTATATATCTTTTGTAGCCCTAATGAATTCCCATAATGCGGGTCGAAACATGGTGTTTCTAATAAAATACTATTTTAATATATAGTATTGTATTAGACTGCAACTCTCTCCCTTCCCCCTCCCCTCCCAACCAACTCCTCAATTTGTAATCACAGTTAACCATCTCCACATCAATTTTAATTTTTGTATTTACAAGGTTTTGTGACATAGTTGCCGATATTCTAGTAGAAAATTTGCTAAAAAATAGAGCAAAAATTACCTGCTAAAACATTTTGAGCATAGTTATTAGTTTAATACCTTTCACATCTGTAAAGCTTTTGTTTTAATAATTAACAAATAAAACTTATTTTTTTCTTTTTGTCTAATTCTTCCTAGTTTTAAACCTATGTTTTATGAGTCACTTTACTGAAGGAGCCTCCATAGATTTTCTAGAAATTGGTAATATAAAAAAATTCTTTTCTTTCAAGGTTTTGGGATTTTGAATTTGGTAGTTTTCGACATTTTTCAACTGTGGAATAAACAACTCAAGGCAGTTCACAAAACTCACCAATTATCTGATCCACTTGAATTTAATTTATCTAATTTATAGTAAACTTTGTTTCAAGGCAATTAAATTTGTGTTTAATAGTATTTTATTATTATTATTAGCTTACGATATTTTAAAAACAATATTTAAATATTTCAAAGGATTACTTTACTTTAAGACTGTTTAAGTGTTATTAAGTTTATATTTACAGCAGGTAACGAACCTCAGTCTGGTAAAGTGTTGACTGGCGATTTGGACACAAGCCTAGCACTCTTAGCCGAAAATCTCACTATAAACAAAGGAACTCAGCAGACCGCAAAGTAAGTTGTCTTTATAGAAAAATAATTTTCATAAATTGTTTACCAATATTTTTTTTCTATTTTTAATTGATCTTATTCTATCTTAACTCAGCTACTTCATAATGAAAGAAGTTTTCTCATTTCTAAGTAAAAATATTGTGATCCCTAACAGTCAGTGCCAGCATTAGACATTCGGTGTCCCCGAGCAATGACGTCATCTCGCCTACTAAAAAAAATTAAATTAATTTCTTAACCTGTTTTATATTATATAATATTTGAACTTTATTTCATTCAATATTTTTCTAATACAGTTGCTTTATTGATAGGCTAAAATAAATTATTTTAATACGTTTTGTATATTTTTTTTTTTAACAATTGACGATCAGCCAGTACCTGGTATAATTGCCCCACCCTAAGGCTGGCACTGTTCCTAATTTTTAAGTAATTCAACTTGTTTTTTAACCAAAATTTCAATATATTTTTTCACTTCAAAGCGAAATTGTTAGTAGCTTGCTAAAAAAGTCAGGATTTTTCAAGATTGAAGTCAATTGGAACAGCAGTTTTTCATCTTGATTGGAAAATGTTCTTTTATCTTGATTTGAAAATGTTCCTATACCTTAAATGGTATTTCTAGGTTTTAAAAATTAATATCTTCATCCTCATTTTGATGTGTATATATAAATGTTTTATAGAGGAATGCAGTGGAACTCGCCTAAGAATGCCGCAAAGCCTGGAACTGGATGGACACCACAGCCGATGGCTGCTACAACAGGTGCTAACTACAGGCCAATGGTGAGTGATTTGTATGCTTTCCTTTCCTGTATGCTGACCTTGGGTGGGACATCATATATACTCCTTTTGGCATGGTGTTCTCGCATTGCTTATTTGGTACTGTTTTACCAATAAGATATATTTTTTTGGAAAACAAAATGAATTCATAGTTTTAACAAAAAGAAATTTTTGTTTTATTTATTATTATTTTCTTGTAATCGACAAAATTTCAGTTTTGTAAAAATTGTAAATAGCACATTTGATGAGATCGATCAGGTTCTGTTTTCCTAAGCATGTTGGTTATGTTGGTTTGAGATATTTCAATTTTAGTTAAATAAGTTTATCGCACTTTAAGATTAGACTGGTGGTTTAATAATGTCACTTAGATGTGATTTTTACAGTTTTTCTATTTATTTTTAAAGATATTTCAATAATTTCTTTGGTTTAGTCTTTTTTTTTTTAGTTAAAAAACTATAAATTGATCAGGTTAATAACAACTAAGTTTCTGTTTGCTTTTAGTTATCCCTTTATAAATTAAAATTGCTATAACTAAATTATGTAGTTTCATAAATAATTCAAAATTATAACCTATTTATTAATCATAACATAATTTAAAAATAACTATTAGTAAAATGTTTTAAAACTTGAAATCAACTTTAAATAAAAAGCTTGGGTAAACAATTAAATATGTGCACCTCACCCACAATCCACCAACAATTGTTACTTGAAAATTTAAATATTTGATTATGATTATCTATTGCCTTTGGTCTTTTTAGAGATTTATCCTTCATTTTACTGTTTATAAATTTTAGACCCATTTTATACCACATATAACTATAATTGGAAGTCCGAATAATGTATAAAAACAAATGTAATTTTCACCTCATATATCACAGTAGATACAAATAGTCAAGATAATATTTTTTTTTTTTCCGATCTGTTTTTGACCTATCATGGTTTTACAGTATTATGTATTTAAAAATTTTAATTTAAATGCGTTCCTTTTTCTTTCTTTTTTTTCCAAAAGATAAGATAAATTTCAAAACCATAACACCTATATTATTCTTAAGTTACATTGAATCATTATTTTTAAATAACAATCTTTATATTTTATTTTATTTTTTATATCTGAAAAAAAACCTGATTAATTGTTCAGCCAGAATTTTGTTATGAATTATTTTGCATTACATTGCACTGCCAGTGAATGATAGTACAGCAGAGCCTTGCTAATTCAATCTTGATAGTATCAGGAAGTAGGTCAGAACATATGATAGGTTGGGTTACCTGTAGGCCAAAACAGAAATCTTTGATATAATCTTTTTTTCTCTACTATGTTTGGAACATTTATATTAAAATATGTTTCTTGCTAAATAAAAAAATAAACAAAAAAATAACTGTAATAACAAAATATATATATATATATATATATATATATATATATATATATATATATATATATATATATATACATACATACAACTATATATATATTATATATTCAGCTAGGAATGAATGAGGCTATGTATATTCAGCTATATAGCCTCTGTGTGGACTATGAATTTTTAAAATTTATTCCACACATTTATAGCAATTGTTCCTCTATGCTTTGTTGATGATCATTGCAAATGCTTGTTGTACCAAAATCTGCTAAGTTTTGAATTTTAATGGTTTATTACTATATTATTATTGTGTCAATATGACATACTGCTATATCAAATGGCAATATGGTGGCAATATCAAACCTGCAAAGCAAACATTTTCTTGTGTATTTATGAAATTGTCAAACAAAAATAAAGTCCAAAATTTAGCACCTGGTCATTTACTATAAAAAAAAAAAATAATAATAAAGTATTTTATAACCCAACAATTATTTTATTAACATCACATGAGTTCCAACATT
Organism: Nezara viridula; assembly: GCA_928085145.1. Classification (NCBI taxonomy): domain Eukaryota; kingdom Metazoa; phylum Arthropoda; class Insecta; order Hemiptera; family Pentatomidae; genus Nezara; species Nezara viridula. Next base: position 218,981,603 of record OV725077.1, on the reverse strand, counting down.
AACAAGATTTTTTCAAATCTGAGAGTTTATGAAATCTACTCAACTATGGTAACAAACTGATTCGAATTTGTTCACAAAAAGATTGCCTATGATAAAACCGATGCCTGTTAAATTGGGCAATATGTGAAAACTGTGTTTTTTACCTTCTAGAAATATTTTTTATTTGAACAGGTCAGGTATCCATTTTATTTTTTAGATGTAGTGATCACTAAGTCAGTCATTCAGTGGTAACTTTCTGTTATATGATAGATTATCCAGCATATGCATGTCTAGATTGTTCATGAAATACTTTGTATGTATATAATGGTAACATTCAAAGACACTGAAAGTTAAATTTTAAATATCTTGATATTGTTATATATTATTTTTATAAACTTTATTCTGATTTTTGGGCTTTTGATGAAGTATCTTTTCATCTCTTTAGCATCAAAATTTCACGAAATATAAATTCTTCATGTGCTTCAAGATATTATTAAACATATTCCTATGTACTTTGTTTGAACATTCTGTATTCTTTTTCATTCTGCAACGACTGGTTCATTTGTAAGAAATGTTTAGTTCTTGAAACGAATTAACAAGGTTCTTCTGTACAGTCCAATGATAGCACTTAAAAAATAACTGTAATAACAATAAATATTATTTTATATTGCTTTAAATATTTTACTGTAGTTAATGATTATTATTAATTTTTTTTTAAGAATGAAGAAAGTTAATGTTTTATTTTTCTTATTTAAATAATAAATATTTTATTAGTTATGATTTGTGATTGCATTGTCATGGTTATATTTTTAATCTTTTAAAGAATTTTTATTTCATGCAGAGAATGTCCTCACTCGACTTCTGTACTATCTTAGATGAAAGAAATGTGTTATTTAATAGGAAACACTTGATCTTAATTAATGATCCAGTAAGTTGTTCAAATACTAACTTTAAAAAAAATTGGTTCTGTTAATGCCATCTTGTTTTCAACGACTCCTTGTTTTCCTTATACATTAAATTGTTTTAATTTAGTGTTGTAAGAAACTTAAAAAATAATTTTAAATAACCTGATTCTGTTTGCTATAATCAGTAACCAATTTGAAATATAGTACTGTTTATGTTTAGGTAATTTTTTAAAAGTATATAACTATGATTATTGTAGTACTTTTCTGATCAAAATTCATATATATTTATCTAATTTAAACGATTATGTTAATAAATAAAATTAACAGAAATAAAATTTAAATGTTGGAAATAACCAAGTAGGTACATAAGAGTTAACATGGTCGATCATATACTTTTCTCTTTTAAATGAATTTTCTTATGAGGTTGGAAAACTTTTGTGTTATTATAGAAATGGGGTGGGTATCTTGTCTTATTGTAGAAATGGGGTGGGTAGCAAGGACCAAAAAGTTATTGTATGATGTCCTTAGTTGAGAAATACAAGGATTAATTAAAATTAATTGTTATAAAAAATTAAATAAATGTATTCTTTTACTGTTGCAAGCCCTAGGGGTATAATATACAATTGTGACTTAATACTTCACAATTTGTTTTTCCAACACAACCCATGACAGTGCAATATATTTGTTTTAATTATATATTTTTTGCTTGCTGTAGTTTATGGAAACATTTCCCTGTACTTTTCCTTACACTTATTCCTTTATTAAATATATTTGAAAATTTGCCCAGAGCATTATATTATTTCCATAAAGATCATTGATGAATTTATCGATTAGTGAGTTTAAAAAAAGCGATTTTGACTAGTTAGTTTGCTTGGCATAGAGTGCACGATTGCAGACATTGTTATATTTGCAGGGACCAGGCATGATGAGCACGCCAACGTTTGCCAGCATGCACCACATGGTAAGTAAGATACTCCAGCGCTATTGCTTCTGTTCTAGATTGCTAATATGCATTATCTTTAATCTAAGCGCATTTTAAAATTCTTATTCCTTTTTCCTTTTATATGTAAATATCTTTTTTCTTAGTTAATGACAATGTTGGTATGCATTTTCTTTTTTTTTTTATTATCTTTTTGGCTGGCCTTTTTGAAGAATATATATCTATATTTCTATTTTCATTTATCACTACTCTTATTTTACCATAAATTGAAAAAAAACATTTATTTAAGAAATTCTGTTGTGATTTATTATTAGTCACATATTAGTCAAATTTTTATTTGTTAATTTTCTTTTCACTATACTGAAGATTATTTCAAAAGTAACCTTGATAGTGTCTTGACTTACATTAAAAAATAAATGTGCTATTATTAAACTAAAAATAATATAAATAAATAAAAAATAAAAATTTCATATTCTTTACTAATATTGAACAAGAATTTCCTGTTTGTATGTGTTGAATGACAAATAACAGAATGTGATTTTCTGTAATTAACATGTAAAAATATTAATGTATATACTAATTAAAAAAATGTGTCATATTATTTATTTTGTAAATATATTTACAATAATCTATTAATAAATAGATTTATTTATAAATCTATAAATAATTTGTAAATGTGTGTCTAAATCTGTGATGTGGTATCACATAATATTCAAATGATTGGTCCTTGAAAATGATTGAAGAAAAATTTTGAAAATGCTGAAGTCCTAAAGGAAATAGGTTCAAGAACTATCAATCTCATATTTGTTCAAAATGACAAAAGAAAACTTTTTATACTAGTTGGGAGTATTAAAATACAAAACAAAAACACATAATATAAGAATTTGTTTTATTGTTATTTTAATTGAAATTTTTATTGAGAAATGAATCATAATTCTGCAATATTGTTAATTGGATACAATTAATCATAGGCTGAATAACTGAAATATTTCTGTCCCGATTCATTAGTTAAAATTAATTATTACTATTTTGATTAAATAAAAAGCTAATCTAATCACCCGGGTGTCTAAAATGCCTAACATCTCATGGCCTAATATATGTAGTTTTTTATTGCTCATAACATTTAACCGATCATTATTTTTACAATTAATTCAATCACTATTTTTACCACTTGCGTCTAGGTGATTGATAAGCTGTCTCTTTGGTTTGCAAATTTACGTACTTCAAATAATCTTGAATCTTCTATTTCATTTATTTTAAGATACTAAACTTTCATTATATTAAATAAGAATCGCTGAAGAGGAGTCAGTGCTTTGTCATACGATGTACAGTTGCACATCTAGCTTTCATTATAACATTTGCTTGTTAACTAAAGCACTCGCTAAAAAAAAAAAGTCCATTTTTTTTCTTTTTACGAAACAGGTGTTGAAAAAAAAAAATTAAGTGTAAATAGCATAAGCTTTGGTTTACAAATTAAAATTGGGTTGGTGTAGGGCATGATGGGATCTCCGCGGCAGGTACCCCCGCAGGCACAGCAACCTCAGGAGCTGGACCCCTTTGGGGCACTTTGAACAGGTATAATTGTCATTATTTCTTTCTTTTCCTTGAGTTATGTTTATTATATCATTTATTATTTCTCAAGTACAGGTAGTCCTTGGTCTCTATAAAATTAGTTTTTTGAAGGAGATTTCGAGAACTGTTTTGAAAGTTGTCGGTAATAATAATTGATTAAGTCAAATTTATTTTATTAAAGAAATCAAGATTTCTGCAAATATTTAACATATTTGTTTTCAAATAAATAATTAATATTAATATCAGGAGGATATATAAAATTTTAGCTACTTATTTTCTTCCAGAGGAATATTGAAACCCATTTTTCCAAACATAATTTATTTAATTTCCGCTAAAAAAATGTTGGGACCAATTAACACCTAAATAATATAATTTTAAATAATCGGAAATGGTGAAAAAAAAAAGTTAATATTAAAATATATATTACAGAAATGTTGTTATTTGTAATTAATGTATAATGTATCAACCTTGGTCCATTTTAATTGTTTTGTTTTGTGGAATGAGATACAAATTTTCGTTGTTACTTTAAACAAATAAGGTCTGCCTGTATTTATTTCTGTGGGATTTGGGGACTCTCAAGCAAATTTTCTTCAAGATTTCTCAAATGTTATGCTCAGAATCTTTTCAACTCCTTCACAGTCTGCATGCTCCATGTTACTAAACATGATCGACTTTGTATATAATTACTTGTTTGGTTACTGATCTATCTAATAACTAATATTTATTTAACTTATTTATCTATTGTTTTTTAAAACATTATCAAGTTCTTATCATTAAGAATGTTGTGCATCTAATGATTTATAAAACATATATTTGCATTAATAAATAAATTTATATTATTGTTTGTCATTGCAGTAATTTAGTGGCAATATTGATTTGAAGAAAGTTTAATGACTTTTTAATCAATTACGAACATGTTTTCTTTTTTTAATAAACAGTCGACTAAGGTGAGATTTTGTCATCATGTTCTGTGAAGCCATCAATGTTAAACAACATATTTCAATGCTTAACATAGTTTAAAATGTTAGTTAATAAATAAATTGTGGATGGACATTCAAGTTAGCATCCAATAATATTAATCACTATACCAACTATAATATGTTATATTATATTTGGTGAACTGCGATATACCTTTATGTGATAATACGAAACCAGGACTGGAACTAGGATTTTTTCAGAGAAGGAAAGCTTAATTTTGTTGTTCCTTCTTTGTCCTCCCTATAAATAATAATAAGGCTTCTCGAACCCGAAGGTTCGATGATAATACCACAATTGATGTTTACATTCTTCCATCAACTGGGCCCCGTCTAAACTCAACCCCGCCAGATCAGCCTTGAAGCAATCTTCCCACCTTTGCTTTGGCCTACCCCTAGGATGTTTGAAAGTTAGCACAGCTCATATTATAGGAATTCTTTCGTTACTAAGGCCCAACGATTTTACATGCCTATTTTATTCACTTAACTTAATCATCTCAATTATATTAATCAGGTACAGTTCGCACAATTTAGTATTGTGTAACTGCCTCAATTCTCTGGTTGATTCATCCTTCTTTGGTTCGAATATTCTGCACAATGCTTTATTTTCAAAAACCTTAAGACGTTGCTCATGCTTTAATATAAGCAGCCAAGTTTCATAATGAACCATAGGAAGAATAATGGTTTTGTAAATTCTAATTTTTAAGTTTCGGGACAAAAGGCATAAGCTAAATAGTTTTGTCTAAAAAAAATAATAAGCATTTCTCGCCTTCAACCTAATCTTAATCTCCTCTTCTGTTTCATTTAACTCTAGTTATTGTAGACCCTAGATACCTTCTCTACGTGTTCTCACGTTTTCTTCTCTATCGATATCACCGAAATTGTCATTGTTTTTGCAGCTAACCAAATATTTTGTCTTATCCATATTTATTTCGAGCCCCAGTTTCTCCTCCACCTCCAATATAAGTTTATAGTTTTTGTATTTTAGGTAACATATTTTAAAATTAATATCAATACATCATAAACATAAACTCATTTCAATATACTGAATAAAGATCAAAACACAGAAACAAAATTGTTTTATTTTACCTCAATAAATACGTAATTTCGTTTGAATTGCCCCTCCCTAGTTCTGGTCCTGTGTAAAACAATTATTTATGGCTGACCTCTTTAAAGAGATGTTCACCTCTTGTTTTTTTATGCTGGTAAGTATGGTTAGTGTTACTTTTACTTTCATTTAATATCATGAGTTAATAAATTACACGTAAGTAAATTGAGGTAATATTAACAGTTAATTTATGATATATTTAGTAATTCACTTTCACTGTAAGTAGGCTTAATAAATGAATAATTGCATTATTAAATTATGCTTCCTACCCCTCCCCGACATTTGATTTAGTTTAAACCAATATAACATTTTGTTTAACAGCACCAAACAAGGGTCAGTTGCTGTGTAGAAATCACTTGTAAGTTGCAAGTTTCAGAATAAAAGTGGCCTTGTGATCAGATTGAATGAAGAATAAAACTAATTATCTTAATTGCAGATTAAACACAATTGTACCAAAATAGAATTTTGTTTAAAATCTTAAAACCAAAAAAAAAATAATTGTAATTGTAGTTGACTTCTAGAAAGATTTTCCTCTAATCTTAACTTTATTTATACCTCAATTGAAGTGCAATTAATAACTTAATTGAGCTTATGTATTTCCTAAAATTTTAACTTTACAGTATAGTATTAACGAAACTTGAATAGATATAACTTTATATTACTATACAACTCAAGATCTGAAATTCTTTCTATTCCATGCTGCTAATTAATAATATTTTTAAATTCCTTCCTTATAATAAAATCTCGGAATGTATAATGTAATATTCTTCTTAAAGGCATTTTGTATCATATCAAAGTCAAACAATCCTTTTTAGAAAAAACCCTTGTCCTTGGTCTCTGAATATATTGGGTTTTGAATTACTGATTATAATTAATAATTATAACTTGAAATCTTAAAATGGTTAATCAGTTGTAATCAAGGGAATTGGTCTCTGTGCTCACTTAAAAAACTTAAAATTTTTTTGTGTAAATTTCATCTTATTTATTAATCATCAAAACAATAAATGCATCAAAATGAATGAAATCCTGTTATATATACACATTATGTATCTTGCTATAAACCTGCAATATGTTTGTGAATGTAAATATTCTAGAAAAACATCCTAAAGTTGAAAAAAATCCCAAAACATTGATGTATATATATGTGATAAAAATATACAACAAATTATCAAAATGAAAGGAAATTTTTTTTCCACAGAGGAAATAAAAATGAAAGATTATATTACATAATGTAAATTATTGTAATATTAGTATAAAAATATTCACTAATATTTTTTATTTCCAATTTAATTATAATTTTTTTTTACATAACATACACTTCTCACTTTATATCCTTATACTGGTTGAACAAATTTTTATTATGTTGTTTCAGGATTTCAAGTGGACTTAAATCATTTTGTAAATATAACAGTGAGCTGCTCAACTTACGACAGCTATATTGCCTGTTACCAACAAAAGGTTAATCATTAAATGTAAAAATCATAGAATCTAGCCTACCATTTGTTGATAAAATCCCTCTAAAAAAACAAAACAAAAATGACCCAGAGTTATGCGGCGTTGTTACTTCAGTAAAGCTTCAAACTTATCGTTTTGTTTGATTAATAGCGCCTGTTTTAAATAATGTCTTCTTTGTTGACTTCTATTTCTATATTTCATTTAATTTTTTTTTTTTTGTGTAAGAAGACAAATATTTTAGTCAAGATTAAGTGGAAGATATAATTGTTAAAATAAAGTGGGTAATAAAAAAAAAAAGAGATCTAGTGGGAAATTATTTAATAAGTAAAGTTATACATTTTCTATTAGAGAAAGTTACAAGTGTATTAGTTAACTAAATGCGGGAGACAATTGGTTTAATATTCATTGCCAACGAAAATACAGAAAAAAAGATTTAAATATATATATACATATATATATCGCATTAGTTTGGTACCTAATTAGAAAATGTATGTTATCTCCTTGTATATCTTTAAATTGTAATTTTAGTTGTGTCTTTTTATATAATTTGTGTCATTTGTAAATATTCGATTGTTTGGATTTTAATTTAATCCATTTATTATAAATATATATAAATATGTGTGTGCGTGAAATCTCGAAAAATTATTTTGAAAGAGGACATATTGAAAGCTATTAAATGTATTTATTTAAAAAAAAAACTGTTACGTTACTGATTGTTACTACGAGATTGTACTATATAATTATGAAACTTAGTCATTAAGTATTATTTAATTGATATAGGTTCTTATAAGAACATAACCTATATGTATAGCATATATATACAAAACATATTGGTATATAAGTATGTTTAAGAACATGGTTTGATTATGGAAAATCTCTTATCACGAGAGCAAGACAATATTATTTTTAAGTCTTCTAAGAATTTCATCTCATCAATATCATTATTGAAATTTCGAATCTTTTAATCAACATTTTAATAAAATTCAATGTTTATTAAGATATTATTTTATGAATATAGAATATATTAGAGAAAAAATGTATAAGTATTACTAAAAATGTAAACATACTATTTTGGAGGGGAGACTTTTTAAATGTTCACCTATTGCTGTTTGTCAAATTCTACAATGCTATTTTATATATTTTATTGCAAAAATTATTTTTGATTTGTGCACACGTATACTTCCAAGAAATATATCAAAAGCTCCTTAATATATAAAATACTTATTGACCAATAGATAGGAAGGATGAGTGCGTGATAGTATAAGCTACTTTATATCCCCTGTTGCCCCCAGATATTATCTAAGGCATGTGATATAATTACACAGGTATTTATTTCAGGCAGATCTGTAGTGCATTTCCTGCACCTGTGTACAGGGTGTGTATGTTCTGGTAGGGAAGGAAAGAGATTGATTAGCGTACATGTTAACATTTTCAGTTCATCACAAATCTTGTTTACTTAGAGTAGTCTTGGAGCAAAAAATACTCACAATTAAACAAAAAAAAAAAACTAGTTTTTAGTTAGAACTTTAGGAGACTGATGAAGGAGACTGCCCAATAGAAACTATTTCTGTTCCTAAGATCCGTCGGCTTGTGCATCTTTCTCTTTGGCCTTCCCACCTGCTGTCTTATTAGGTTATAGATCCAGTCTGTGGTTACGTATATATATATTGTGTATGTAGAACGCTTTCAATTCATTTTTTTTTTTTTATTTTAAATTTTGTATTAAAGCACATGTCGTTATTTTGGAGAGCGTGTTATGTTTTTTAAAGTTAATCTGTTTTATTTATTACAAATTGTTAATATTATTAATATCACATTCCACTAATTGTTTCCTTTAAAGATTTAATGTGTTTAGAAAATTATTTCTTTGAAATATGAATTTTAAAAATTGTTTATCACCAATAGCATTGTGAATGTATGCTTACTGTTCAGTTATATTGTTTAACAGTTATGTTTGGACACTAGATTATTATATTTGTATTTATTTCGTCAATGAAACAAAAGTATTATACAATATTCTTGTTATTCATTTTACCTTTTGTTTATTCCTTATGCCGTTGGAATTTGAATGGTGTTATATCTTTTACCTTGGAATGATAAGAGCTAATGACCAAAACTTTGAAATTTGAATGAACTGCAAGAATTGTTTTAGGACCTAATGCCATTCCATTATTGGTAAATAATAATTGGAAGGCATTCACACCTTTAACAATCAATGTATACGCTAATCTGATTTTTTTTGAGCTGTTCATTCAAATTTTTGACATTTAGACATCAGTTCTTTTTTTTCCCAAGTACAGATAAAAGGTGTTAAATTTCTTAACAACTACAGTGTAAGTCTTTTTTTATTAGAAGAATAAAAATACAATCTCTCACAATCATGGGTATTAGGGATTATGGCTCTATGTGTACATTTATAACCATATATTCACAAGCTAAAATACAAATTGGAAAAAAAATAATTATAATTAAATTTAAAAAAAAAAACAAATTTTTAATAATATTAAAAAGAAAATTATATATTAAAAGAATAATAAAAAGGAAAAACTATTTATATAAAGACTAAAAAATACATAAAACCTAATGTAAAATTTAAAAAAAATTATGAGGAGTTGATCGCACCCTCCCTCTCCCCTCCCCTCCCCCCCGATCAACTCTTTCTCATATTATATCTATGGTCAACCATCTCTACATCATTATGTAAAAAATTAATTGAGTGGTGCGCTACAAGAAACAATGGTGAATGGTGTGCTCAAGCAGAAAATAATGAGGGCTATACTTCTTTATTAGTTGTAGCCACAAAAATAAACGTTTAGCTCCCCACCTCATCTAACATAATGATGAATGTAAAGTTTTGGTTAAAAAAAAAATTAGTTTACTCATAATTTTTATTTGAAGAAAATAATTTAAAAAATTGTTTTAACCTTTGAGTACAAAAGCACGCATGGCACAGTTTGTTTGTTCAGACTTAAAATCCTATTATGACGATTTTGTTTAATAATTTGAAAGATTATTATAATTTCATATTATTTAATTATATTATGGCATTTGGTCTGCTGATCCTGATGTGTACATCACTTTGTGCGAATGTGAGTGAATTGTAATGTTGAACATCACTACAATTTGTACAGGACAGGCTTAAAATTATTTCATCTCTATTATATGGAATAAAAGAGAGAATCTGGGACAAAAAATATATGTCGCATTTTTAAAAAAAAACACTTATTGATATCAATGGGCTTATAATGAAAAGTTGTATTCAAAATTGTTTACACTATCACTTCTTTTACTAAGTATGTATTTCTTATTAAATCTCTTTGTTTTGTGAATGACATGAAAATCTGAACAATGCTTTTACTTCTTTTTCAACTTAAAATGTTTTTAATAAAAATAAGCTTATGATTTCAGGATTTTTTTTACCATTGACAGTCACTTTTTTGTTTTGAAACTTTATTTGTAGAAAATCTTTCGGTGCCCATGCACCATATTCATCTCTATAATTATATTGTTCCAATTAGGATAAATTAGCAGTTAATTTATAACATTAACAATATATGTATTACATAAGTTTTGAAATATCATGCAATTATTATCACATCATGTCACACCTTTTATTAGTTTTGTCTATTTTTTAAAAACATAAAAGATAAGAACAGTGTTCCGGTTCTTCGTCTCATGTCAGCTTTCTCCGAGAATAGCTCTCCTGTTTGTCGAACACCATCTTACTGAGTGCTGAGGATTTACTGTCAACATCCTCTATATTATCTCAATTATTTGGTAACTAAAGTTATCCTACCTTATTTAATTTACTATTATTTGAATTTTTATGTATGGCTATTATTTATGAATAGTATTGTGGGATGTGGGCCGCTTCCTATTTTGAATTTAGCACATTCTTTTCATTTATTGCTGTATAAACTTATGTAATAAATATATTGTTAATGTTAATTAAATGTTAATTTATCCTAATTGGAGTATTATAATTATTGAGATGGATATGGTGCATGAAAACTGAAAGCTTCTCTACAAATAAAGTTTTAAAACGAAAAAGAGACTGTCTGTGGTAAAAAAATCCTGAACTTATAAGTACATAAAAACAGTCTAAAATTATCTAATAAAAATAAAGGAATTAAACATCAAAGGAATCAAAATAAGGAATTAAAGGAACAATAATGATGTTAAGGGCAATTTTAAAATATATTTCTTGACATGTGTTTACATTTAGTACCTGTAAATGCGTTATAATTTAAAAAGAGTACATATTGTGTTTTTAAAAGTATTTAGCTCATATTCAGAGAAGCAAATATGGACCTGTAAAAAAAAATTATGTTTCCTTTTTTTTTTTTTGTAGTGGCCCTTCAGCCTGAAAATTGATAATAGATGACATCGAAAAGCTTAGATCATAGACAATCATTGATCCATGTTAGTGCCGATCTTCTTCCAGTCTTTATAAATTGGGAATGAAGGTCAAAAGATTATTTTTTTAAGGGAAGATAATTTAATAGTCTATTAGTAAGCGGCGTTGTACAGATTGATATGCTCGATCCTATGTTTCTACCTGTTTTTTTCTTATTCAGACATTGATTATTTTAAACAGATACGTTCTCTTGAAAAACTGATACCACAGCATGTTTCAGCATCAAAAACAAGGTCACATGTTGTATTTCAGAAAATGGAAAATATTGCTTTTTACGAAAATGCTCATTAGTTGCAACATTATAACTCAAGCCAGGAGTTTATTGTTCTTGATATTTTATTTTCACTGTGCATATGAAGTAAATATGAGGGTATTAATTAGGGAAAATAAAGTTGATGGTGATTGCGCACCACACATTACCGAAAAATTATTAAATTTGAATTTCACAAGGAAAATTATTGGTAGTTCATAAGGAACTGCGGATTTTTGCTGCATACTCATTCGCAGTCACCGCCTAGACTAAATGTAATTTTGGTACTTAAAAAGTAAAAGTTAATATTGGATTGTCCGGAAAATAATGCAGGATTTTGGTTCAAAAAGAAAGATTTACAACTGTTTTATTCAATCAAAATAATCAATACATTTCTATCAACGTGTTGAAAACTTTTCCATTTCCTCGGAATAGAATTTCCCATTTTCTACTTCCCTTTGTCCATTAAAATTTTTATCACATAAGTAGTGGTCCAGCTGTTAGAAAAAAAAATGTTAATCCATTCGCGAGAGGTTGGGAGAATAGGGCGGATGTGGCAGAGTTTCATATCCAAGCTCCAACAGTTTTGTGACATCATACGTGAGACCGTGGCCGGGCGTTGTGCAACAAAATGGGCCCTTTCCGATTAACCAAAGATTGCTTCATTATTGCCAATTTCTGATGCATTACATTGATTTGGTTACAATACGATTCGACATTGATGGTGTCAAACCAAATGAAGCCCACCAGTCACCATCACCTTTTTTGATGGGTTAGGGGCTCTGGAAAATGTTCTACTGCTTCTCCTTTGTCGAGCCACTCTCCAGGACGTCTACTGTTACTGTAAATTTTACATTTTTCATCACAAGTAACCATTCTGGACAGAAAAGGGTCGTTTTTGTTTCGGCAAAGAAGTGTAGCACAAACTTCATAACGCTTGGTTTTTTTTTTTATGTGTGTCGAACTCAACTTTCAATTTTTTTTACCTTTTCAATTCCCTTCAGATGGTCATCGACGGTCGATTTCGTTTCCCTGCAAGTTCTCGAACAGTTGTTCTGACAATCTTTGGATTTGACGAAGAAATGCCGCAGTGACAAAAAAAGACAATTGAGAAATAATACCTGTAGAAAGATAGCTTATCTTGTTACAACCTTTTTTTTTTTGTGAGGGGCGGAGGGGTTTTTCTGGGTGAGAAAAGGTGTCAGAGTTAAAAGATTTCTAATTCGTAATTTTCGGTTAATCTGCTTGTGTTAAACACGTGTTAACCCGCTCACCCACCCCACCCTCATTCTTGTTACAATTCAACTGTTATACATTTCATCTGTCCGTTACGCAATCATGATCAAACTTGTTTGATTTTCTTCAAATTTGGAATAAAATGTTTCTTGAAGTAAGGAAAAAACGTATTTATACGACATTGTATTTTATATCTGATCCTGGGCATTGGTCGTTATAATAGACCAATCATCAAAAACATGTTTGATTCAAAGTCGCGACCCAATATCTTATTTTGTTTTTTCTTTTAACACTTTGACTTAAAAAGAAAGGAAAGTTTACTGTGGTTTGAATAAAAAAAAAAAAAAAAAAATAGATAGTTACAATGGTGATAAAATTAATTATTAATTTTTTTATAATTATAAAAATACTCCCTGTTTTTTAAATCAAAATTGAAAGTTAGACAAAAACTAAATACATACACTTACTTGCTCAAACCCATTTGGACATACGCCTCACAGATTTACGGTTCAGCAAAAAAGACTCACTTACAAAAACTACAATCCTTTCAATCTAAAATTTTAAGACTAATAACTGCAGCTCCCTGGTATGTCAACAACAAGACAACGTACCGACCTAAGACAACCAACCATTGACCAGCACATACTTACTCTTTACTCCCGATTTCATCTTAAACTACACGGACATCACAATGGACTTATCAACGACATGGCCACGGCTGAAATGCTCATCAGGAGGCGACTGAAAAGGAGCTGGATGACAGATCTCCCTTCCTGATTTTAGGATGTAAACAGGCCAGGGAAGAGGTGCTGCTGGGCTCCATTTTTCGTCATGCCTATCATGCCATTTTCAACTTAACAACAAATCTGCTAATTGTCACTATCATGACAGGTGCGGATGAAAAATTGAAAAAAAAAAAAAAAAAAGTAAATAATCAATTGTATTGTGAAATTATACCTCACCATTTCTGGCACTGGCGGATCTACAGAGAGGGGAAGAAGTGAGCGCAACCAAATTTATTTCTGATTTAAACTCGAGGTTTATTCCATGAATCTGAGGCAAATCTTACCAATTGATGGCTTATAATTATACTTCGAAACAAACTCAAAAATTGAAAAAAAAATCTCCGTAACCCCTCAAGGCCGTAATCCAGCCAGCCGTCACCTCTCACGGTCGATATTTGTCATGGGGCTTACTCAACTCATTCATTAGCGAGCAATTAATTCATTTAAAAGGGCCCCCTGTCCTTGCGGGTCGCTATTCGCTAAGGTAAATATTATCTGGATAACGCATGAGAACTCCATTCATCGCTTGTCAGATGATATCGCCACGCCTTTTGCAATCCCTCTCGTATAATAGGGAAAGCTCGAGCATTATTAAATATTAAGCAGAAAAACAATAGGTTAAGGCCTGGGATTGTGGCTCAACGTTTATAAAAAGAAAAATATTTTCGCAACTGTACCCCCTCGAACAAGCCACTTGATCGGCGTTTGTCTCAGCTGTTGGCAATGAAGGTTGATAAAGTTGTCTCATTTAGGAAAGGGCCTATTCGTTGAAGTTTGTAACGTTTGCAAGCTGTCTCTCAAAGTATTTGAATATTGAACTTTTGACATAAATTGGCTTAATTAATTAATTTATACTTTTATTTATTTTTCAAAAACTGAGGACTAACCAAAAAGTGAGTTTGGATATTAGTCCTTACTAGCTCTTATGAGTTTAAATTTAAATGAGGTGTAGCTCACAAATTAAAATAATATTTAAGTCACTAATACTGTAATACTAAGTCGCTGAATTTACTGTATATCTTTCCTTCCAAGCCACTAGCGGATCCAGGATTTAATTTTTGGGGGGCTTCAGCCCGAAACCTTTTTTTTTCATAAAAATAACGATAATTACTTTGGAAAAATAGAAAGAAACTAACTACCTATATGAAATGGTGTTAAAGTTATTCCTTAAGTACTTTTAAATTTAATTACACGAACAATAATTTTTTTTTTTTTTTTTTTTTTTTTTTTTTTTTTTTTTTTTTTTTTTTTTTTGGTCCTTCCCTTCCTCGCCTTTAAGGCTATACGGGATTTTCCCGGGCCAGGGGGTGTGGGCGGGGATTTAAAAGACTCCCCCGGCACCGGGACGCGAACTCGTGACTATTTTTATATCTTTAATTCATATGTCAGGTTGCCAGGCGACGGCGGTGCAGTGCACACGCTTTAACCCATTCGGCTACCCCGCCCACAAACACGAACAATAATACTTTAAGAGGTATTTTTTAAATTTTTTTCCCCATAAAACATGGTTATATTTTTCCATTTTGAGGGGGGCTTCAGCCCGAAAGCCCCCCCTGTAGATCCGCCCGTGTTCCAAACCATAAATTACCAATACCTTCTCAAAGAAGACCGATTTACGGAAAGGAATAGTGTTTCAGTGAATCTTGAAGTCCTATTAAATGTATCATACTTTTAGAGATAATTTTTTTCATAAAACATGGTATATTTTACCTTTTTTTTTTTAGAGGGGGAGGAGGGCTTCAGGCGAAAGCCCTCTACCCTCCCTCCCCCGTAGATTCACCTATGCCTTCTGACTAGTATTTTTGGAAATTCATTTTCGACCTCAATACACATTTTCCTTTTTTTCTCCATTTTCCAATTATCAAAAGCATTTATTCGTAACTCTTAATAATGAGCGATGGTTAAGTATTTAAAATAAACCAAATTAAAGGTACTTTAAAGCACAGGCGGATCTACGGGAGAGACTTTCGGGTCAAAATAATAAAATAAAATTATGGATCCGCTAGTGCTTTAGAGGAAGACATGTTGAACATTTAAGCCCTGTAAAGTAAAATCAATGAGGATAAGACCTCAATGATATTAAAGATCACTTAATTATACAATGATATGCCGTGTTTAATCAAAATCGTTGGAATCGTTTTTGAGAAAATTGTAAAAATGTTTCACCGTTGCTATAAAGTGCCACTTCGGTTTAGCCGAATTTCAGGAAAAAGTTGCTATCACATCCAAGGCACATACCTATCTTAAATACGTAATATCGGTTTCGTTAGACTTTTCTTTTTTGAGCTAGATTTACCACATACACATACATAAACCATTTTGCGGTACTTGGTTATTTAGACTCAGGGGACCTCAAAACGTGTATTTACGTTGAAAATTCAGATTCGAAAATTTTCAAAATTGCAATACTTTCCCTTACTATATATTACATATATAGTGAAAGTAATAAAAAGTTAAAGTAATACAAAACGAGTTTTGTTTAATATCCATTTAAAATTAATTAGCAATAAATAGTCTAATTGAACATGGAGATTGTTTAAACCTCACTGGAACAAGCCGTTTGAATACAACCTCCAACGTCAGTGATTTACCAACCTAACTTACATTCTGTAGGACCTGTTGTTCCAAATCCAACCAGAATGCTAAATCGGTGGAATAAATAAATTTAAAATACGACATTGGACTCATAAAAGTTTCTCTATAAAATTTAAACGGTAAGCAGAAGTTATTGCCACATTGCCTGCAGCTTCGGTTTATTGCTGCTTTATGTCCCCAACCAACGGCTGTAATAAAATGAATCTGTATTGGGCATCCAAGGTGCAGACATGTATATTTTGTATTTCAAAGTATAATTATTATTAAATTACGAAATGGTAATAATTATAACAAATATGGTATTTCGGCGTCGGATAAAAAAAAATGATGCATGCAGGAAGCATGCACAACAACCTCTTTATTTTAATATATTGACGGTTGAGAGGTTTTGGCTTTTTCATATTCGGTTACGATTATGGCACGTTATGTTAGTTCTGGCAAGGTGCCGATTTCTTCGGCTATATCTAGTTTTAACCTCTCTACGAATTGCCAGTACGGCTTATCTTTATATAGTAACATTATATTTACATTTACATATAAAAGGCATAGCTTTAACGACTTGGTAGTTCTACTGCATGTGTGAACATGTAAGGAGCAGTCAAGAGGAGACCTTCACACACCTTAAAGACGGTGACTGAGCGGCCTTCTTTATCAATGGTACTCCAATCGGACTAAAAATATTTCGTGGCATTTAATTACTTATTATATTCAAATAAATAGTTAAAGTATACAGTCTTAAAATGAAATGATTAGTGACAAAAAACAAAAATATAATTAGATGACTATGAAAAACATATGATGATTAATTCTTAAATAACATTTCGTACCATCTATAAATTTGTCTTTCACTTCACTTTCGTGGTCTTAATTTGAAAAGGTTCTAATAATAATAAAAGGCTTAGCGAACCCGAAGGTTCGATGCCAACACCACCAATCGCTTATTACACACCTGTGTTGGGCAAAATTGATCTTTAATAAAAGATAATAGATAACGAATAATTTATTCGAATTTTCAACTACAAATAACGAATAATTCTGTTTATCTTTTGTCTAGATAATAAATAAATTCAAGTTATCTATTATCTTTTTATTTGTTATTGGTTTTTTTTGAAAAATAAATCAAATAATTTAACGCTAATTTTATTTTTCTTCAAATAAGAGCTAATTTATCTATTTTCAGATCCATAGTTTTTGAAAATGTCTCCATTTTAAAATTACATCTCTGCGTTGTGACTTTTTTGAGTTTTTCGGATTTCTTCCATATCAGAGACGGATTTGATATAGCGCCCCCGAGCACCGACTTTTTGTAACTTTTCAGATTAAATCGGTATGAGAATCGACTAATATATTTAAGGTTATAAATATATCTATGAAATATTTTTATGTTTCTCTTCCTCTCTCACACAAGTACAATGAAATATTATTGGATACTGTTGGTATATCAAATTATTCACTAATTTAACTTTCTAAAAAGTTAATTATTTAAATATAATATCAGATCTAGAATTATTAAACGACAATAAATGTATTTGAGGTTATAAACGCTTTATATATCCATGAAATTATTTTATATTTTACTTCTTCTTTCACACAACTACAATGAAATAGTTTTTTTAAGAATGTGATTAGGTGGATTTTAATTACTTTTTTCAACCTTAAAAATATTTTAAAAGTTTACATTTAGTTAGTAAATTTCATTTAATTTCCTCGAAAACATGTGATTTACGTTAAATATTATTAGTTTTCAAAAATTATTACTTATAATTTCTTTGCCACTCTCCGTTACCTCCTAAAACTTTCTATATCAGGGTCGGATTTGACATAGCGCCCCCGGGCATCGACTTTTTGTAACTTTTCAGATTAAATCGGTATGGGAATCTCGACTAATATATTTTTGAGGTGGGGGGGGGGGGGGTGCGCTTTTTATAAAAATACTGTCGGATTTGAGTTAGAGTCCCCGGGTATCGACTTTTTGTCACTTTTCGGATTAAATCGATATGAGGGTCGACTATTGTTGTCGAAAATTGTTAATCTAGGTAACAAAATATTCATGCTACAGTAAGTTGTAACTTTGAAGCTCTGTTTCTAAAAATTATTGTAAATGCGGTTAGAACCTTTTCAAAACAAGGCCACGCCTTGTCTAAAAATACTTATTCCTGCTAATAGAAAGGGTGGTAAGTGCAAGTTGTGTGATGCGCGCTCCGCGCCAGATTTTCTCTTAAAACGTCATGCATAAAATGCTTATTAATATATCAGCCCTATGCCACTCCAGATTAGGTAAGAATGAAAGGCTTGAAGCTGATTTACCTATGTAATATATCTAAATTTCCTAGGAGATTTTTTTATTGTCCTAAAACAGTATCCTCAGACAGAGTAAAGTATATAAAACCGATTGTCGTTTTCAAAACTGTCATCGAATTTGATTTTTGTACTATGAAAAATATCCCTCTTATATAAAGTTTTTGTGACATTTTGATGCACTTAGTGTCTTTTCTACATATGATATAATTTTATGTAATCTGACTTTTTGCAATAAACTGACGATATGCCGTGGAGTAAGAAACATTAAGAATTAAATGTAGTAGAAACAATTTAATGGGCCCATTTGAAAATTTAAATATTTCGTTTAGAAAATTTAGATCACTCTCAAATGCACTGCTTCTGGAAACTAAAAATGCTTCTTGGTTTAACACAAATTTTCAACGTTTAGCTGTACACTGGCTCCTGATTCTAAATAGTGTATATAAGTATGTACTTTTTTTATTTAATTATCTTAAATTGTTTTATTTATTATATACACTTTTTAATTATTATTAAGTTGCTATTTTGCTTTTGTTTATTTTTTTTTTTTTTTATACACATAGTATGAATGTGAATCTCACCTCCCAACCACCATTGTCCAAGTGACAGAATGTTATATTATTCAATAAATAAAAAAAAAGTTTAGCTATATGAAAAATGTACCAAATGACTAATTTCAATTAACCGATGGATATTAAAAGAAAAAAAAAAACTGAATATGATGAAAAGTAGTTTTTAAAGTTCTGTCAAAGCAAGTCAGTAAATTATCTGTAACTTATAATAATATATATAACACACAATCTCCCCGGTGTCAAAATAATTGTCTCCCACAAAATTAGACAAGTTTTATTAATTTACTTTCATCAACATCCATCACTTGGTGTTGCCCAGTGCGTCGCATCGGAGCTCAGATCTTCTAGATACCATCTTGGATATTGAAAAGAGACTGAACATCAATCTGTTTACTAAATTAACACCTGTGGCGCGATATGGGAGTTTGATGGCTCATAAATCATAGTCCTTTTCCCTTTTTCATTCCACGACTCGCTAGGCCTTTACTTCCGCAGAATTGTTGTCAACATTCCACGACACATATTACTCATTAAATAGCTATCAATATGTCGGAATACTTTAAAATGTATAGACAACATCACATGATAAGTGAGTTTTTTTAAAATGTATTTATAAGAAAAGCTCTGTGGCTTAAAAACTGTTACGAATTCAATAAATAGTTTTAATATAAATTTTCTAAAATTTTTAAGAAACAGAGTTGGTATTCGTTTTTAGCCCTCATAAAACTCTTATCACTTTAACAACCAAGTCATTCCGATGAAACATTCTCCCTGAACCAATTTTTTTTCTTCAAAAAGTTATAATATACTGTTAAAAAGTATGATGCATTTTTAATTTCACTTACGTATATATGTAATATATACGTAAGGGTACGTAATGCGATGGAGAAAATTTTTGAATCTGAGTTTTCAACGGAAATACACGTATTGAGGTACCCTGAGTCGAAATGACCAAGTCCCGAAAAATGGTCTGTGTGTTTGTATGTTAGCAGTCTAGCTCACGGGCGGATCTACGGGGGAGGGGAGCTTTCGGGCTGATGCCCCCCCCCAAAATGGAAAAATATAACCATGTTTTATGGGAAAAAAAATTTAAAAATACCTCTTAAAGTATTGTTGTTCGTGTGATTACATTTAAAAGTACTTAAGGAATAACTTAAACACCATTTCATATAGGTAGTTAGTTTCTTTCTATTTTTCCAAAGTAATTAACGTTATTTTTATGAAAAAAAAAGGTTTCGGGCTGAAGCCCCCCCAAAATTAATTCCTGGATCCGCTAGTGGTCTAGAGCTCAAAAACGAAAAGTCGTACGAAACTGATATTACGTATTTAAGATACGTATATGCCTTAGATGTGACAGCAACGTTTTCCTCAAAATCGGCTGAACGGAAGTGTCACTTTATATCAACGCTAAAACACATTTTTATTTAGTATTAAAAATAATTTAATCATATAAAAAAATGGAGCGGGCATACAAATTCGCCATTGTCCTCCATAAATATTACAAATGTTTTTTAAAATGTTAATTTTGCTATTTTTACTCTTGGTAGTTATTAATTACTTGTATATAATCATATTTAGATTATTTTTGGATATTTAAACTAGAACAAGCCTGTTTGTGGATCTCTATGAAGGCCGAATACGCCCGCCACGTTCCCTTTTTGTGTTGCCCAAATGCGAGCCCGAGAAGTCTTTGGTCTTGCAAACTCAGTCTTGGTTATGATCTTGGTCTTGCGCAAGAGTCGCGAAACAGTCTTTCAGTTACTTATTAGATTATTAATATAGAGATATTACTGTCATTTTTTACATAGAAACCTAACTAAGCCCGATTGAAAAATTAGTGGAGTTAAATGCATAAGTATATTGACTATACCAATTATTAACGTATAGTAACAAAGATTGTCAAGTACTATTAACTATTTTGCTTTAATTTTTATTTTAAAAAATCGATTTTTTTTACCAGTCCTGGCCTTGGTCTTGCAACAGTTAGGCAGCATTGGTCTTTGCAAGACCAAGACCGATTTCGGGGCAATACTGGTCCCTTGGGTAAATCAGTAGTTACGGAACGGACTTAATCCGTAACAAATAAGAATATTAATTTTAATAATTGAGTTTGTTAAATATGCCAATCGGTGAATCATGTATTGTACTGACAATTCTCATAACTCAAAGCTATCTCTGATAGCTTAGAAATAGTTATCTAGAAGGTACCGACTGGACACAACAAGATCCATTATCAGGACTTAGGGAACAATAACAGATTTCAGCAAAAGGTCTCTTTCTCACAGACCTCATCTTAAGAATATTAATTACCGATAACTTCCTTTGGAGTCCTCTTCCGACTTTCCTTCAATCCCCTGCTATTTCTGGGTTTATAACCTCCATGATCCTCTGGATTAATCACTCATGCAGTTACATTCTTGAAGTCACACTGTTGCCAGGAGACCTCGAGTGAACTCTTGTAGTCGACCCATATATATTACTAGTATATAACCCATAGTATATTACTTTGTATGTTAGATGCCATTTGTAACATACATTATGAATAAAAATATTACTTATAAAAGTCTTCACAGCCTCCGGTACGTTAACTAGTGAGCGGGCGTTTACATGTTACGTGGGCTGAGGTCGTTAAAGTGTTAAATACGAATTTTTATAGCCTTAAAAAAGTGAAAAGAATTTCGTCTTCGAATCAAGGTTCTCATGAGATTGTCTATATCGTATATAACATTACCGGAAATATTTACCATGTGTAAGGTATGTAAAATACATACGGTATTATTCTTTATGTCTCACATGCTTGGTGGGCGTCTAATCATACCTCTAAATTTAGTTTTAAATCATTACCCACCTTTAAAATGGATTATTTATTGCCATTTCACGATATTATCTTTATACAAGAAGAGATTACTCAGACTTCTCAAATATCTATTTAAAGAAAAATGTTGAATCAACTGTGAGACTTTTCCAAAATAGAATGGTTTTACAAACACATCATTTTTTAACGTTGGTTTAACCCAACACCCGGAAATGAAGACCTTCCTTTTCCAGGTTCAATATGAAAATGACACAATAGTACGTAATTTTTATTTATCTTTAGTTTGAATGAAACCATCATTATTCAAAATGTTTTAAATTCAGCCCAGTTCCATTGAACTCGGTAAAAATGTTTTCACACTACTATATTTTATTAAAACCAATTAATGAAAAAAAAAAACCTGATCTGAGAAATATGATCTTATATTTTATACTAAAGAAAATCATCAATATAAATAGAATAAACAGAGGTTTCGAAATCATGGAAATTATTTTGTTCACAAAAATAAATAAATCAAAAATTTCCTACTTCCAGATCAAACTTTTTTTTCGAGAGCATAGGTGAGTATCCAGCTTACAATATAAATATTCCTTTCGAACCTTCATATGATAATGAACTTATGAATTTAATAAATATTTTCGAATTTGAAAGTTATGGATCAATTTGTTTAATGGAGACAATACTAGGATTATAAGAAAGGTAAAAATCAACCACGGTTCAACATTGCTGTACCATCAGGTAGAATCGTGAGCTCTATAATTTGAACAATAGTGTATGTTACGTGGAGTTCACCTGCATTTACCAACCTTATTCAATCGACTGTTGCATTTCAGGTTAGCTATAAATTATTCTCTTGCTTTATTAAATGTATCGATATTTTTTTCCCCTACAAGTGAGAGTGACGCTAACTGATTTTAGCAGGCTAAAGTCTAATATTTTGAAAATTACATAAGTAACGTAACCGTAGGCATAGACCTTTCATTCTATGTAGGGTGAAGGGAAACGCTACAATGGACGCCCCCCCTCAAAAAAAAAACTCGCGAGTTATATTATTTATAAAAATTACTACAGTAAATTAACACAATCAGATTAATTATTGTAAAATGAAGGCATGGTTGCCGAGCGGGCTAAAGCTAGGCAACCTGATGATCGAAGTTTTAGATAGAAAAATAATTACGAGCTCAAATCCCGGTGCCCAGTGGGACTTTTAACTCGGCATAGTTTCCCCGTCCCTCTCTTCTGGCCCGGGAAAACCCCGTATAGCCTAAAAGACAAGGAAGGGGAAAACAAAAAAAAATATTGTAAACCAAAAAAATACAATATTATAAAGAAAAAAATGTATTCATATGTTTAAACAATATATTAGTTTTTGTTTTCGCGTATGGGTCATGGATATATTTGAAAATATGTTAACAAAGCAATTGGAATATATTAAATATTTTTATTTTTATTTAAAGAGTATAAGCAGTGAGATGAACTCTGAATTCTCCGATGCTTCAAACTTGTCCCTGGAAATGTGATAGATTCTTCACGTAAAAATTAAAGGAGGCACATGAGTGAGTCATAGTGTTTCAAATGCGAGACCGAGGTGAGTCTTGGTCTTGCAAATTCAGTCTTGGTCTAGGTCTTGGTCTTACGCAAGACTCTCGTAACAGTCTTGCAGTTACCTATTAGCTTATTACTAGAGAGATATTACTGTAATTTTTTAGATATGAGAAACCTAACTAAGTCTGAATGAAAAATTGGAAGAGTTAAATGCAAAATTCTTTAAATATAGTAACTAAAATTGTCAAGTATTAGTAACTATTTTGCCTCAATTTGTATCCAAAAAATTGATTTTTTTTTACCAGTCTTGGTCTTGGTCTTGCAACAGATAGGCGGTGTTGGTCTTGGTCTAGCAAAGTGCCGATTTTAGGCAATACTAGTGAGTCATAAAATCCTAGGATATGCTGCCATATATCTTTGAATACAAACTAAAATTTGAATTAGTAGGGAGTGGCAAAATACTTATCTATGCGTATCTACTTTTGTACCTTAAGCTTACGGTTAGCCATGTAATTGACTTTTCGTATTTTGTTAACTTATTTTAGTTTACATATTTTAGTCATTCGTGAAGATTAATAGTTATAAATTTTGATTTTATGTTTGTTATTCGAAATATTAGAGGAGGATGGGGTGAGGGACAAAACGATATTCTCGCTCCTCTCTATTTGGGAAAGGCGGTCGCCATCTTTCTTCTCAACTCCTTCCGAAGTCCGCGCCTATGAACTTAACCTGCTATAAAGCCTTGAGGAATAATGGTCTATGTCCCATTAAGTATTATTACAAGTAGAGGTAAACATTTATTGATCCTCTGTAAATCTAAAAGCAATCTAAATAATAATCTAAATACACCTTAATGCTATTCTAAAACTCTTCTGTTATTATTGATAACTTACTTTCGATGTCATCTTTCGGTTATTTCATTGTGCCGTGAAGGTGAACCGATAGGATGATGTACTGACTGGCAGGGCACTTTGGTCCAGTCGGGATATTAACTTTCTTCTCGACTCCAAAATAAACACCTCGTCAGGTACTTTCGTCCGAGGGTCGGCGGCGAAAGCGAATCTATCCCGCCTGGGAGGCTTTGCGGCTTGTATGGTCTGGCCACTCTGATGGGTAACGTGCTTAATGTATTGTACATTGTAGAGAACATTTCAAAATAATATACCATTTGACATTTACAAGAATAATAATGTAATATTTTATAAAAGGCAAAAAAAAATAAAAATTGGTGTTTCCACTCACACGACTTTCCTACCTATTCAGAAAAGTTTTTATATCGTAACATATGTCCATCAAGAAACAAACAAAAAAAAAAAAATTGTATCAATTTTATTTTCCTGAAAATTGATCAAAGGAAAGATTTGAGTACGATTTGTTTGATGTACTAAAACATTGTAAACCGATTTAAGGTAGATCAGTGTAAAAATTTCAATACCCTCTAATATCGCTGATCGAAAAATTTTTGCCATAGCCTAATTTTGTCAAACAATAATTTCTGTTTAAAGTAGATGAAACAGTGAAGCTTGTATGATGCAGGCAACTAATTTTCTTACATTAACTTAGTTATCTTTTTTCTCTCATTCACCTCTTTCTGACACCAGGATATACACCTGTAATCTTAAATTGGAAATTGAATAGCTGTAACTTCATTAATAGTTGTCCGAAATGAAAGATTTTTATGTAATATTGTAGAGAATTTAATTTAATTGAATTTAATTACCTTTCAAAAGTTTTATAATAAATTTTATCATAGAATATATACTTGGTGAGTTAGGCCCCAAAACATTTTTCTTTTCTTTATAACTTTTTTTTCCTGAATTTTCTCGGGAATATAGTACATGTACGAAAATTGAAAGGACAATTATTAGAAAATTATAGGAAAGTTTTATCAAAATCGTTACAGCCGTTTTCGCGCTACAGTAAATAGAAAAACATGTTTTTCATTTCTTGCGCAGAAGCTATTGCGCATGGAGCACCCAATTTGTGTCATAGGCATCAGTAGTCAAAATCCTACAAAATAAAAAGAGAAGCGAAAAAATCTGTTCACTAGTTCCCGAGAAAATCTTGGAACAGACAGACAGATCAATGGCTAAAAATGTGTTTTTCGAAGTCAGGGGACTCTGAAACGTATAGATCCGTCGAAAACCGGATATCGGAAATTTGACCCGATCGCAATACTCTCTTCACCTAGTATAGATAGGAAAGTAAAAAAAGAGATGCTAAATGTTTTTTGTTATTAAAGAATTTTCCGCTATTTTGGTTTTCATTGGCCTAAACGTTATTTAGAATATTTTAATATTATTTTGGTTTAAAAAAATATATATATTTAATTTTTTCCTTAATCCATATTTGAGAGACATGAATAGAATTTCAAATTCAACCGAAAATCTTTAATTGTTTCTCATTTTTTGTTATCGAACATTTTTTAGTTTGTTTCCTTATTTAATTATTCAAAATGGCGGAAATTAGGAGAATATAGCAGAAAATCCTAAAAAGGAACCCTCTACCACACTTCAAATTTTGATTATTCAAAATCAAATTATTATTAATCAGATTATTAGAATTTATTTAAAATTAAAACCCCACAAAAAATGGGAGGAGAACATTACAAACCTTACAGGTCCTTTTTACAATACCAACTCAATAAAAATAAAATAATTTTTAGGCTACATTCGAAAAATATAGTCCAATTCTGACCTACACTCACATTTTTCGATATTGGTCTGGGCTAATAATTATTTATTAAATTATAGTTTTTGCTAGAGCTTCATATGTAATACAATACAGCTTATCCTAACATATGTAGAGTCACTTAGGAGACCTGAAAATGTGTACTTCAGTAGAAAAGTCAGATTCGAAATTTTTGACGATGGCAATACTTTATCTTACTACATTTCACATGTAGGTAAGCAAATTAAAAAAAAAATAAGCATACTTTATAAGACAACATAAGTGGTAAAAATTAAAAGTAGGTAAGTAAGTTCTCTATGGTATTTGCGATTTGCAATTCTAGAGAAATCTGTCAATTATCCATTGAAATTAAGTCACAACCACCTCATATAACCTACATATCGATATAATTGAAGTTTAAGTGAGCCTAGTGGTTGAAACACTTACTCATTTATGAGAGATAAAATTTTTATTGCCAATTATTATTACAACTTAGAACATTTAAGGATAATATGAAAAAATAATATTTGAAACCACTCTTACAATATGGTTACAGGCAAAAATGAAGTAATTACATAAAAGCAGGATAAATAAAATTGAAATAAAAAAAAACATAAAACATCAATATAACACAGAACAACATAGCCATAACATTATGGAACACATATTGCGCTTTAGATGACTTTGAGTTTTATAATAAGTTCAATATTTCCTAGTTTCTTTGATTGTTTGTACAATCCAATGCAGTTTCCTTTATTGCTAAAAGCTCACTGAAGACCATCTAATAGATTGTACAAATTAAACTCCTTAAAGAGCTTAAAAATAAGACAGGAATTTTAGAACTTCTGTTGTAGATGGCTTACAAAGTCGCAGGCGAAGTCTTCTGTTCTCCATTATAATTTAGAAGACAAATTAATGCTCATTACAACAACCGGCAAACTTTAACGGCTTCAATTTTACAAGTTTAAGAATTCTTGAATAATGAAGCCAATTTTTTTCAATATCATTATATAAATGGGCAAAGTCAAAACGCTCCAATTTCTTTTTCTCCTCCGTTTCTCTATCTTATTTATTTATTTATTTTTTTTTTGTTGTAGTTCACGAGGTTTAGGTTATCAATAAATTCGAAATGGCGGCCGAAAAACGTGATTAGCCTTTGATTGTCTGGCCAAAATGGCTGTAACGATTTTAATGAAACTTTGTTAAAGTCTTGCCCTTGAAGCATTTATAATTTATGCATATAACATGCTTTCCCGAAAACAAGTTGTATAAATTGTTACGATGAATTCAGAATATTATTTTGGAATAACTCAAAAATTATACAATTTTTTTTTGTAATCTTCATATTTATTCGAAAGTTCCCTGAAATCATCGAAATTGTGAGAATTATCTCCAAAATGAAACAATTTGTACCGACCGAAGGAGCAAAGTGGTTTCAATTATTTTTTTTAAGTTAAAATAAAATTGAGATTGGTATTTCACGTCTGGAAAAGTCCTAAAATACGAATTATCTTAGCAATCGAAAAATAAAAAGTGTTTGCAATAAAAATTGTTTGAATGAGGAAAGTCGGTTTGAATATTTTTTAAAACAAACTTATTCTGGATTAACACATTTATTTCCTATAACCCAAAAGGTACTACGCTATTTTCATTTGTAAGTATATATAAAAGTGAATTTACGAAAATACAGGGTGTCTCGTAGGTGGAGGGAAATTTTTAGAGGAGTAATAGCAGATCTCAAGGCGTACAAAAAATTTCATATAAATAATGAGTCAGTTCTCAGCAGAAAAGTAGCAAATCCAAGTTTAGTGTTTTTTTTTTTTTTCAAGCCACGATTTTTAATGAATAGGAAGCGATAACTATTGAAATATTTAATTTAAGTAATTAACAATTGTTTCACTTCAAACTAGATAAAATTTTCTTCAAATGAAAATAGAGCTTTTTATTAAACTAATATACTAATAATAGAGCTTTTTATTAAACTATGATAAAAATAAAATATATACATTTTTTCTAATTATTTTTCTCTAATTTCTAATTGGGTGTAATGGATACTATTTACAAAAACAAAAACAAACAAACTCTGTTATGAAAGGAAAAAAGACTTCTTTCAAATATTAAAATATGTAACGTATATATATTTTCAAGTTATTATTTAGATTATTATTTTACCAAAAACTATTCTCACTTTCTCACTGTATTTACAGGCTGCTCATTGTTGAGACGTGAGGTGAATCCCCTCTCGGATAGCCCATAGAACGGACCGGGGGGTATTTCCATGTTCCGGGGAAACGACGGCCATGGGAACTAGTTGCCGTTCCCTCAGGATCCGCCGCTCTTACGAAAGAGGATGCAGAACACTTTGAGAATATTCCAAATGGTGCAAAAGATAGGAAGAAGGGGACGTCATCAGTGCAACGTCCTTCTTGGGAATTCATATAAAACTAAGTGGTGTCTGAATTGTGTCTGAATTGAAATAAGTATATTTTTTTATTGACTTAATTTTTAAACTCACACCTGTCAGAAGTTCCAACAATCAGCCAGTATGAGGTCAAGATGTATAAGGTTCATATGTCTTGGAATAGGCGTGAGAGAGAGGAGTGCCCAGTGGCGTCCTTCCTGTCTTGAATGTGTTATTTATAATTAGTGGAGGAGATCCCTCATCCAACTTCTTTTAAGCCTCCTTTGGGTGCTTTCGGGCATGTAGGGCCCGGGAAGTTGTGGAACTTCGGGAAGTTGTGGCCATGCCTCGAATCAATGAGTTGGTATATCCGTGTAAGTTATTATGAAATATCTTGTAGTGTGTACGTATGTGGTCGTTAACTGTTGCCATCTGTAAGTCTTTATGTAAACTTATGTTACTAACGTGCCATGGAGCTTTGGTGATAGTCCTGAAAGTTTTAGATTGAAGAGTCTGTAGTTTACGTATGTGAGTCTTTTCGGCTGTCCCGTATATCTGTGAAGCGTAGGTCCAAATAGGCTTGAGTAGGTAAGAATACGCATTCAATTTCTGTCTAAATTTTAATTTCGAATGTCTTGGAAGGAGTGAGTACAATAGTCGTAGTCTTAGGTTTAGAGTTTTTGTTTTGTTTTTGATATATGGACCACATGTCATTCTTCTGTCAAAGGTCAGTCCAAGATATTGAACTTTGTCTGTCTGAGGAATTTGGATATTGTCAAGGTAAATAGGGGGGCAAGTTTCACGACGAAGGGCAAAAGTGATATGTAGTGATTTGTCTTGGTTGAGTCGAATTTTCCAGAGTTTGCACCAGTCGTAGAATTTGTTTAGGCGATATTGTAGAGTCTGTGAGGCGTATATTGAATTTTGATGTCTTGTCAAGATTGTTGCATCGTCTGCGTAAGTCGCGGTCAGAGTATCGACAGGATCTGGAATATCATATGTGTAAATAAACATAAAACAAAAGTTTTATTTTAAAAACATGGTGCTTTCCCTTCTCCGTTCCTTTAAAAATCGGTGGATCCCATTTTACACTACAATTAAACTAAATAATCGGGTCAAAATGTTTATTTTAGAGGTGAATTGGCTGATATTGTGTAATTCCATGTTTGATCAATTATATTGTATAGTGAAGCAACAGAAATACTATTTAATCATTACATATTATTTTTAAATTTATAAATTGTCAACTGACGTGTCCAAAAATACGAGGAGGAGACTAAAATGGCGCTGGATGAGGGACCTCCTTTCTCAGAAACAAAAGCAATTTAATCAAGCCAGGAAATAGACACTGCTGGGTGCTTTAACATATCACTTCATTACTTCTATCGACCCGTCTGCTGAGTGTCAACAGTTCGTCCACAGGTGCAGATAAATATATGAAGATAAAAAAAAATAAATAAGTACGAGTCTAAAAATTATACAAGCTATCATAACCAGGACTGTTACTATATATCTGTACCCCGGCGGTAAATGACACCTTGTCAATTTTTGTATTGGTGGAGAGAAGCCAATTTTCCATAACTTTAATTATTTAAATTTGTTTCTTCGCCTATTCATCCCTTTTTTCCCAGTCCGCTGGTGTTCCTCAAGGTAGTATCCTAGGTCCTATCCTTTATACAGTTTATACAGCTGACATCCCTACCTGTCTCAACACTGTCATCACCACATATGCCGATGACACATGTATCCTATCAGTAAACAATGACCCAGCAATTGCATCCCAAATGCTTCAATCACACATCATAAATCTAGAAGAATGGTCTCAAAACTGGATAATTAAAATAAACTACAATAATTACCTTTACCCTTCGTCGTAAACCAACGACTTCCTGTCCTACAGTTTCCTTTAACAATACTCCACTTATCCCTGTTGAGCAAATCCAATACCTAGGACTCCACCTGGACAAACGACTAACTTGGAATCCTCATACTAGACCGAAACGACAAGAAACCACTCGACGTTTCCGATTACTTCAGCTAGACAAACTAGACAAACGCTCTAAACTTCCCATTAATTACAAAAGACTCATATACTTGACTATAATAAGACCTATTTGGACTTACGGAGTTGAGCTATGGGGCTCCACTAAACCATCGAATTCCTCTCGCATCCAATCCTTACAATCCAAAATCCTTCGTAAAAACCTCAATGCTCCTTACTTTGTCACTAATAAAATTATCCATAAAGATCTTAATGTTCCTTATGTTTCAGATCTGGCCCAATCCAGATACCTATCCTTCCATAATAAACTTCAGAATCATCCCAACCCTCTCGTTTCTAACCTTGCTTCCTCTTCAATTCCTGATAACCCTCCGAGGCGTCTGAAAAGAAGATGGCCCCGTGATCTCCTAATGTAGTCATATCATTAGAGTGCTACCATTGGGTAGTTACTCAGGAAGTGTATTCATGTCATTATATCAATTATGTCCAAATTTACTTGATGTATTTATGTAATACAGTTGTAAATGTCATAAAGAAATTAAAAAAAAAAAAGTTTGTTTCTTAGTTAATATTTTTTTTTTTATAGTTTTATAGTTTGATTATTTAAAGTTGTTTCATAGTTTATTTAATAAAAAAATGGACAAGGTATCCTATGCCTCCGGAGCACAGATATTATTCATACTAAATAATAATATGAAGCAGTTTTGTTTTCATTTATCTATTAAACATTAGATTGTTGGGTACCAAAAGGAATCCATGACTCTTTTAAGAGTTCACTTATTGAGCAATATCCAGCTTCAATATCTCCAGCCCAGAGTCCTATTTGATGTATAGAGCTAACATAGAAAATCTAAGATCAATAAGTCAGTTAAGAGTTTCAAATCCCGAATTAGTTAAGCTCTATACGAAAAACAAAGTTTCTACTTCAAAGCGCAGGAACCCTGCACTTTCTGTAACCAATTCATTTCTAACACCCTGTTCCATATCCTTCTGTTCTGCGAAAAGCTAACAGACGACAGACACAAACATTTACGATCATTTCTCTCTGGGCTAAGTGATGTAAACAAGATACAAGAAACTTCGAATCGATAACATAGAGGAAACTTAATAAAATTTACTGGTTCATAATGTCAGCGTGCAATTCACTGGATTCCTTAAGCTCTGATGTTCCACACACCAACCAAGTGCTATGACTACTGATAATTGTTGGTCAGTTCAATTAATTGTTTGTTTCTTTTTTTTCTTATGGTTTTATTTATAATGTAGATAGGAATCAATTGGAAAGTAATGAAGTGTTATTGTTTTTATTATAAGTCAATGTACAGTTAATATAAACTAGACTCATGTAGGTGAAATAAAGTTATTGATATATATATGATTTGTACAAGATTGTAAAATAATCTTTAACAAATAAATCCAATTCAACTTATTGAGCAATATGCATATTTTCTTCAAACTCAAAAGCTAATCTGTTCAAAGTAAATTATTACAGTTATATCAATTTTTTTTTAATATTAATCTTATATTTTAGGTAATACGGGCAAATAAAATTAATACATTGAATAATTATAAGGACTTTAATAATATAATAGAAATCCTTAGCATTTGACACTGATGTTTCGAGGTGTTTGAAACGTTTCTTTTTCCGCTACGATTGCATTGTTATCTTTTCTTAAAAATAAAATAAACGCCCATTTGATTGTATTTTTTAACCGCAATGCTGAAATGATTATAATTGTAAAATGTGTTAATTTTAGTAATTTCGAATGCCTCCACAATATCCAATTTACTTTTAAATAAATCACTCAGAATTAGCTAAGATACCAGACCCGCTTATCTGTAATTTTTTCTCACTTTAGAGACAACAAGTAATTTCTTTGACTTGGTAGTTAGCTGTGCCTTTATCTCGAAGCGTTAACCTTTCGCGCGGGCGTTAATTAGAAATACGAGTCAAACACTCCTGTGACCCCTAAGGATGGTGGAAAGAGCAATAGAGCACATTTTGAAGAAAAACCTTGGAATTATAGACTAATAATGACCCAGGATAACGGTCAGTAGCGGCCTCTCACCTCGCCATCCTGACCTCGACCTTTCCTAACCTGCTGACATCTTCGCCGCATTAATCCTCGGGATGATCTCGAAGGACATGGAGCTGTGGGATACCTCATGAGAAGACCTTGTATCGACAGATCGCAATAAATCCGAAATAATGGATTGGTTTGAATTTCAAATACTCTTTTATTTATGTAATTTTTTTCTTAAATTATTAAATGCATTATATTTCCCAAGCAACGAAAGTTACACGTAAATAATTGAGTATGAAATAAATATTAACGCAACACACTAGAAAGGTCCAAGTTACGCTAGTTAGATGGTGTCAATGATAGATGATACATTGGAAGATGGCAACAATAGAAAAAG
Organism: Nezara viridula; assembly: GCA_928085145.1. Classification (NCBI taxonomy): domain Eukaryota; kingdom Metazoa; phylum Arthropoda; class Insecta; order Hemiptera; family Pentatomidae; genus Nezara; species Nezara viridula. Next base: position 218,948,660 of record OV725077.1, on the reverse strand, counting down.
GAGGATGGCGACACTTTGTTTAAATAAATCGAATTTCATTGCTATTTAAAAAAAATTTCTAGTAGTTTATATGGGCCGTTTGACCTCGTTATTTTGATATTTTGGGGGTGTAGGTCACGCCAAACCTTCAGTATTTTTTAAGACCACTGTTTTTTCTCGATTTTATGCCCGTATTTTTTACGATTCAAATGTAAAGCAAATGGGTATTTAGGAGTTTTAGTACCTAGATGGATTGGTTTGAATTTCAAATACTATTTTATTTATGTAATTTTTTCTTAAATTATTAAATGCATTATATTTCCCAAGCAACGAAAGTTACACGTAAAAAATTGAGAATGAAAGAAATATTAACACAACACGCTAGAAAGGTCTAAGTACGCTAATTAGATGGTGTCAATGATAGATGATACATGTGAGAAAAATTGAAAGATGGCAACACAAGAAAAAAAATGATGGCTAAATAAATCGAATTTCATTAAACCATTTTTTCATGACTATTTAAATATTTTTTCTAATAGTTCATATGGGCCGTTTGGCCTATATAACCTCGTTATTTTGAGAATGTAGGTCACGTCAATCCTTCAGTATTTTTAAGGCCACCTTTTTTCTCAATTTTGTGTCCAAATTATTTTACGATTCAAGGGTATTTACGAGTTTTAATACCTAATTAAACAAACAAAGTTTGTTGATTTCCAGATTGAAACCGCTCCAATTTCGAAAATGTTCTTAAATAAAATAGTTGCAGGTTTGGAGCTATATACGAAGTTTCAGGCGGATGTTAATAATTTAATTGAAAGGAGTCTGTACTACGGACTATAACTGTCAGCAATAATACAAGAAGTTCATTGTTCAGTTGTGTTAAATAGCACATTTAAGTTTCAATGGGCTCTAGATCATATTGGTATGGAAATGAAGGAGCGGATATGGTAGCAGAACGAGATTCAGGAAAAAAGACAAATAATTATTACAAATAAATATTATTAAATTAATATAAATAATTGATAAGAAGGAATAAGTCAGAAGTATAACAACATAAAGAAATAATTAAGTAAAAAAATATTCTACAGAATAAAATATTTAGGTAAAATAGTAAATATACATTTAAATTAGGATTATGAAAAATACGTCTCTAGTTACCATAAATACTGCTACAAAAGTTGAACTTTGATTACGTCCTTGGGTGTTATTTAGATAAACCTTACCTCTATCAGGTCATTTTCTTTACATGTCAGGATATTAATCCAAATTAGTTTGTGTTTTTCTTTCGCTTAGTTAACATGGAGTGGAGTGATAAATAAAACCGAATATCAGTGATCGCCTTACACAAAGTTGGAAAATATAGGTCAGAGATTTTCAACACTTTGAAACCTTTGGGTATCAGCCGTATGTTAGTGTATCGCACTATAAATAGATATAATGAGACCCTATCTGTATGTGACAGGCATAGACCGGGCCGTCTCCGCACTGTGAGAACGGCATATGCACTGAGAGCAGTGGGTGCTCGAATTAGAAGAAATCTCATTCGAAAACAACAAATCATGAAATGGAAATCTCTGCCAGACCAATGTGTTGCCTAATAAAAAGTAACCTTAGGATGAATGCATTTCGAAGAATGACAGGACAAAGGCTAACCACTTCCCTAAAAAAAAGAGTAGATGGATGCAAAGTGCTCCTTGGCCGTTACACTAATAGTCTTCATCGAAAGATTTTGTTTAGCGATGAAAAACTTTTTACATTTGAAGAAAAATTTAATCGCAAAAATGATTTTGTGTATGCACACTGCTCTAAAGAAGCCCAGGAAGTCATTGGGGATAAGACCTGATTGATATTAAATTCCACTTAATTATACAATGATACACCGAGTTTAATCAAAATCGTTAGATCCCTTTTTTGAGAAAATTGTATAAATGTGTTTCAGGGTTGATATTAATTGGCATTTCCGGTTAGCCGATTTTAAAGAAGAACTTGCTATCACATCTAAAGAATATACGTAATACTATCTTAAATACGTAATATAACTTTTGTACGACTTTTCATTTTTGAGCTAGACTTACCACATATATAAACACACAGAGACCATTTTGCGGGAATAGATTATTTAGACTCAGAGAACTTTAAAACGTGTATTTCTGTTAAAAACTCAGATTCGAAAATTTTCACGATTGCAATACTTACCCTTACTATATATTACATATACAGGTAAGTGAAAGTAAAAATACATACAATATTAACAATATATACAGAAAATAAAACAAAGGCAAAAGAAAGCTAACCATAAAGACTATGTACGGTATAAAGACAAATAAAGAAGCCAACAAATAAAGAGAACAACAAAAGGACAGATTTATTCATCGACACTTATATTACTTATATACAAACAATTATTGGGCTTGCCATACCTAAACATGAACGACCAATAAAAAACAAGATAAAAAAAGGCACACCAAATCGGTTTTCTAGCAATAATGCCAATCTTGGTTACGATATGATAAAAAATATAATTGATTCATTTAAATATACAGAGATTATGATTTGAATTAGAGATTTGCGATTGAAATTTTCACATTCTACTCTTGAACATATTTAAATTCGAATAAGTTCGCTATCAAAAAACCTTCAAGAACAATATCTCTTGGTCTTTCTATAATGTCTTACTTGAGTTCGTCAGTTTGAGAACAATGGCTCACCAACATCCTCCTCCTCCAAACTTCGACAATCCTCCACTCCGTGGTACTCCATCTTCGAGCCTAAGACTGAGGTTCGGGAATGACGAATAGCCTACTCAGCTTAGACTCTTAGCGGCGCCATTAGTCATGACCACAAGATCTCAGAGGCCGCTGGAAGAGATGCGGATGACTACGCGGAACTAGAGTACGAGTGGGTGTTGTGTAACCGGAGGATATTTCGACCAACTCATGACAGTTCAGTGAATTCGGAGCATTGGAGCCTTCATGAAATGTCACCCCGATTTCGTGGAAATTCCGCCGCACTTTAAGGTCCATTTGATGAAATCCTTAATACATGGTGTTGCAGCATAATACCTATCGGGTCAAGGCAATTCGTCTTTGTATCGATTCGATTAAGGTTAAAAATATTAATTACTTTTCTTAAGCAAACGATTAATCTAGAACAGTGGCTTTCTAATCAATTGTCAGGTTACTTATTATTATTATTAGTATTATAGTATACAATAATTAGTTATTATTATAACGCTCAAAACTGTTGTTGAGATTTTAGTCTCTCCAAACAGAATTAATAGCATTATAATTATTAATATTAGGGAATAAAAATCTAAAAGTATCATTTTAAAGACGATTTTACACATTTCAAAAACACCAGTAATACAAACATTTGATGGCAAAATACACAAGAACTGGGAAGTTAACACATTTATGTATTTCCAAAAACAAACTTTGGGAATTATATTTGCCCTATCCTGTTTTATTTAAGGGTTTTCTTCATGAATTGAAGTTTTCCTCAGCCGAACTCCTCTCTCAGTCAGTTCCTCTAGTTATTCATCTCCAACGCCTCATCATGTCAGTCCTCGGCCCGTCATACCTCAGCCACAACATCTCTCCACCTTACACGAGGTCTTCCTCTCCTTAAATATCATATTTTCTAAACATAAACTTCTAAGGATATTCCTATATTAATAAAAAGAATTTAGTTATTTTCATTGAATTCAATTCAGTAATTCTAGATAAAGGATTGCAAAAGTACTGTTGTAATTATCTTTGTAATAAAACTACGAACCTGAAGAAAAACATGATGTTTGTTCTAAAAAAAAATAAAAAAATATAAGAACTAAGAGAAATAAAATAAAGAGATATAAAATAAAAAGAGATTTATCACATTTTTTGATAAGTTTGTCCTGTTAAGAGGTTTGAATAGTTGAAGCAGTAGGACATTGAATGAATTCTAATGAGCAAAAATCTAGAAACTAAATACTGTTCAAAAATCTTTTGATTTGAACAACATGCGATTTTTTTTTCTAAATTTCAAAGACTTTTAGAGAGATATCTGTGTTCTAAAAATCTATGTTAAATAATGGATCGTGACTTTCAGGAGATTTACTTTTCTTTTTAAATTTACAAATAGGCCGCAAAAATGGTTACTTTACATCATATTTGCAGTAATTTTAAACTGGCAACCATGACGAAACAAAGAGATTTATTAAATTTATTATAAAGGAAGGATATGGTCCGGGATGGTGGTCATAAATAGGCTAAATAGTGGCAAAACTATTTTATTTATCTATTTTTGCCACTATTTAGCCTATTTATGACCGCCACTCCGGACCATCTTCTTCCTTTATAATGCAATGTTCAACTATTAAATATTCAATAAATTTATATGTTGTTCAGTTAAAAGCTATGGATTTTTGAAAGGGTAGGACATCGGATGTGTATTTTTTTTTTTAAATGACCCAATAACATGTACCCTAGTTCACTATATTATGTCAAACACGAGAGTTAGCAGGTAATTGCCGAAGTTAATTTGTGTATATACAACTATCTATATACACACAACTGGTTATATCCATTGCTCATTTCCAGGTATTATTATCTAGTTCACAGGTGGAAGTGAATTCGACTCATTGTCTAACCTGGGTCAGTTCTCAGCTGAGTGTCTGTTACCAGCAGGGGCGATTCATTAAACTCGCACTAATTACGAAATAACTGTGATGTCGAAACCTAACACTGCCACATCATAATTCTCAAGTAGAGCAGGAGGAATTAACATGACGATAACAGGTTTATTAGAGGGATAAAGGTGAGCCCATAAATTAGTACCTCCTTCCGCATCTACTGCTTTATTCGACTAGTTAAAATAAAATTTACACCTGTATAAAGCTGTTTCTACAATATTTATCTACGTTTTTCTTTAGTACCCTGCATTAAAAAATTTATTGGCATGGAGAGCCTAGCAATAGATCTAGAAATTTATTTTTAAAATATAAATCACTATTATAATTTTTCAGTAATAAGCAGAACCCAGAATTTTACACAGTGAAACCATAGGCGCAGATATTCCATTCTAGTTGGGAGAGAGATGATGGACACTCATCATAATTTTTATATTATGTTTAAAAATTATGAATGATAATTAACATAATTATTGTAAAACAAACAACATAATACTACATATAAAAATATATGTAGTTGTATTTTTTCGTAGGCATATATTTCAATTATCAAATGTATTACATATATTTATTTTTATTTAAAGGTTTGAGGCAGTGAGCAGTGAACCCTCAATTCTCCGATACTTCAAATTTGCCGCAATTTTTATTCCAGATCACCTTATTACTAAACTTTATTAACATTTAATTTAATTATTATATTATTAGATTTTATTCTTATAGTCTTTCATTCTATCATTTACTACCATTTTACTAGTCACTCCAATTATAGATTATAGGATCAATTCAAAGGTATAATAATAATAATAAACAGGCTTAGCGAACCCGAAGGTTCGATCCCGACACCACCAATCGCTTATTACACACCTCCCTCCACCGTTCGCCGTCCAGACCTAGTCCCTTCAGATCGGCTTTAATGCAATCTTCCCACCTTCGCTTCGGTCTGCCCCTCGGACGTTTACCATTCGGTACAGGAAATATTAACCTTTTAGGAATTCTCTCGTTACCAAGTCCAACAACTTTACAAGCCCATTTGATTCGCTAATTTTATGAAATTACCTCAATTATATTACCCGGATACAGTTCACGCAATTCGGCGTTGTGTAACCATCTGAACTCTCCGGTTAACTCATCCTTCTTCGGTCCGAATATTCTACGCAATACTTTATTTTCAAAAACCTTAAGACGCTGCTCATCCCTTAAAGTAAGCGGCCAAGTTTCGCACCCATAAAGAACTGTAGGTAAGGTAATTGTTTTATAGTTTCTAATTTTTAAGTTCCGGGACAAGAGGCGCGAACTAAGTAGTTTTGTCACAGAAAAATAACAAGCATTTCCCGCCTTCAGTCTAACCTTAATCTCTTCTTCAATTTCGTTTTTTCTAGTCATCGTAGAACCTAGATACCTAAATTTCTCTACCTGTTCAAACATATTACCATCTATATCGATATCACCAGTAGTATCGCCATTTTTGCAGCTAACCATATATTTTGTTTTATCCACGTTTATTTCGAGTCCTAGTTCTTTACCGGCTTTCATTAACGTTGTCGTATTTAGTTTTATAGTTTCAACGTCTTCGCTTAACAGTACCAGATCATCAGCATAGCCCAGCACGGATGTTGTCCCGCCCAGATCCAACCCTTTCTCGGTTCGCATTACCTCCCTAATGGCATGTTCTAATGCCAAATTGAACAGGACAGGCGAAAGGGAATCCCCTGTTTTAAACCCGACCGAACCTCAAATTTTTCGAACAGATTATTACCAATTCTAACTATATTGAGTGTCTCCGTCAAGCACATCCTGACTGGGGGCGGGGTGGCCGAATAGGCTAAAGCGTGTGTAACAGCACCGCTAGTTGCCTAGCAACCGGATAACAGAGATTTGAGATGATATAAAAAGTACGAGTTCGCGTCCCGGTGCCGGAGGGGATTTTAAATTCCCCGCCCTCACCCCCGGCGAGGTAGGGAAGAACAAAAAAAAAAAAAAAAAAAAAAAAAAAAAAAAAAAAAAAAAAAAAAAAAAAAAAAAAAAAAAAAAAAAAAAAAAAAAAAAAAAAAAAAAAAAAAAAAACATCCTGACTAGAATCTCAATAAATCTCAAACTAAGGATGTACGATGCTAAGATAAAGCCAGTTATAATATATGGCTGTGATGGCTGTGAGACCTGAACAAGAAAAGTGTTGAAAGATTTAAGAGGAAAATCCTCCGCACTATAACCGGAGCGATGACTATAAACATGATGCAAAACTGTCATTTTTTTCTGGACTAAATGAACGTTAGGATCCATTATTGAATACAGATTTTCAAAACACCCATATCTCCGTGTTTGAACTTCAGCAAAACATCATATATTTTGTAAAACTCTCTATTTACAGTATACGAACAGGTTTTGTCCATTTGGCTTCTAGTTTATTCAAGGTAACAAACATATACTACATTATATGTTGTATGCAACTATTATATATAAAAAATATAACTAGATATGGCCACCAGTACATAGGTATTCATAACCTCATGAAATTCGTCTGCTGTTATACAATATTTCTTCAATTTGAAAAGGTGGAAAGAATGTCTATTTAATCCCAAGTTTCAAATGTTCATCTTCAGTTGGTGCTGGAATTCTAAACTGAATGGTTAAATGACGCGATTTTTAAAACATCAAAAACATAATAAGAATTTTATTTATTTCTTATGAGTGCCACGGTGTTTTTAAGTCATATATTATACTCTTGAGATTCCTTGTCTAGTTTTCAAATTTAAGTTAGTTACTGTAATATCTTTTTTTTTTACCTGAATTAAATTAATATTAATTGAATAGTCTATATTATATTTTATTGTAAAATACAAAATAGTATTATTTTTATATGCTTATGTTATACCAAAAAATTAAATATTGAATACTTAATAGTTGACCGTTGTATTATTAAGGAAGGAGATAGTCCGGGGTGGCGGTCATAAATACACTAAATAGTGGCAAAACTATTTTATTAAAAGCCAACGTTTCGACTCGACTTTGCACATCTTCTTTAGGGAGGTGTGTTCAACAAGAACTGAAGTTCTAAGTGAAACTCCTTGCTTAACATACTTCCCTGAAGAATACCTGCAAAGTCGGGTCGAAACGTTGGATTTTATTAAAATAATTTTGCCACTATTTAGTCTATGACCGCCACCCCGGAACATCTCCTTCCTTAATAAATTAAATACATTTTATTTGTAATATATTGTATATAAAAAACATGTTGCTCCAGGGTACACACCCTCAGTAATTATAAATTTTATAGTTGTGAAAATATGAAATAATAAATGATTTATCAGCAACAAATATTAATTGATAAATTCCATAACCTCTACAACTCATGAACGCCCCACGGTGTTTAAAGTTAAGCGTAAATTTATATCCTATATAACAAAACTCATGAATATTTCTTAAAATTGAAGTGTAGGATGGTGCTAAAAGACCTTCGAGTTGTTAGTTGCGACAAACTACTGCTAAATACCCGTTTAGCGTTTTCAAGTTCAAGTTTTTTTGGACCTGTCAGTCGCATGTAATGTTATTCTCCAGATAATTATATATCATCTACATTATTAATGTGTACAAATATGTGAACTCGCACATCAGAATTTATCTACTATTTCATATATCTACCAGTGTCTACTCTTTATTTTAATTTTAGATCTAGATAACCTTGTACCTTACTTACCACCCAAATCCTCTTGCACAATCCCTATCAAGCACCTCCCATCCCTATAATCCTCCAAGAAGGTTGAAACGGCAGTGGCCTCGCTACCTTTTGTAGATTGTATAAATTGGAGTTCTGGCAACGGCCAGATTCTTCACTCAAGACATGTGTGTATGCGGCTAAAGTGCTCTCGACCAATCTCCGCTGGCTTTAGTACCAGTGACGCGGTTGGGAGAGTAGCGGAGGGTTCTCCTGGAGTTCCCTCGCCTGATTGTATATAGGTATGCATGTGTTTTTTTTTTCTTAGTTTTAATTTTCTTAATTTTTAGGTTATTTTACTTTACTTTATTGTCTATTGTATATACTTTTGATTATTATTTTGTTCTATTTATTTTATTTTTTTGTACATATAGTGTGAATGTCATCCTACCTCACTATAACCAATGTCCAACAGACAGATTGTTATAATACTCAATAAAAAAAAATAAAATTAAATATTGTATGATGAAAATAAAAAAAAGATAACCTTGTAATTTAATTCATTCCTAATTATTTCTATTGCCAGGCAATTGTCATTATATTGTACATTGTAGTTATTCTAAGGGAACTTAGTCCCAGAATAACATTTATTTTTCTTCTTCTTCTTCTTAAAAATACCTTTTTGGTACCTTATTTTTTTTTAAATGACTCACATATAGTATATATTGTATTATTGAGGTACTTACTAACTCAAGACATAATAAACACAATTCGATTTGAATAGTATTATAAAAGTATAATATTAGATAATAAAAGATAGCATAAATGATGTTGTCTGGGGGTAATAACCCTTCGAGTGGCTCTTCCTTGTCGCCTAACAACACAACCAGTCTTTCTCTGACATTTGAAAGTTCCAGAAACCACACATTATATAGAACCTCCATTATTCCCAAGCTTTATGGGACTGAGAACTGCTGCGATAAAACGTAGGAATAATAACTTATTGGAATAGAACAGATCACTTTTTTTTCCTTGTTTTAATAAAATATCTGGAGATGAAAACTAAATAAACTAGAATACTTTCATTTTTCGGACTCGGATAAAAAAAAAAAGAACGATGAAATCAATAATCGCTTAACCCCTGTACATTATTAAAATTTATAATTTTTAAACATATTTTCATAAATAATAGAGAATTATACAAATATTTTGTTAATACAAATAATGGCCGCGAAGCATTCGAAAACCGCTAATATCACTTTTTCAATTTTTGATGATGAAGAGTTAGATTTGATATTATCACAATAATACTGAGTGAAATAAATACTTGAAATGAAAGTTAAATCCTTAAGTTTTTAATAAAAAAAATAAATAAAAAAAAGCCTGTAGTTTTTAAGTCTTTCACTATCCAGGAACTTGATGACTTTGGTAACGATTTCTTCTTGATTTCCCAGGGATGCTGATATATTCTGTGGTATTCCAAAATCTTTTAATCTTGCGGTGTAAAAAGGGCATTCTTCCAAAATTTGAAGGCTTTGCTCATCTATAAATATGTCCAAGTGGTTTTCGCGTATAATGTACGTCATTTCGAATTTTTTTAATGATATATTTTATACATAAGGAGAGTTATAATTGAAACTAACTCTCCTGTTATATCTGAGTCTTGTTATTATTATTTAATATATGGCGTTAGTATCTGTTTATTATGTCGTCACTCTGTGTCTCCTATCTATCCTTTGTTTATATTAAAATTAATTTTATTTTTTAATTTATAATCAATACAGTGGAATTTATTATGTACTTAATTACGGTAGAAATTTTTTAATTTAATGATAATACCTCCATAAAATGTTTTTTGAAATCCGTCTTAAATTTTCCTGTTTTTTAAAAATGTTTTCTTTTAAATTGAGCGCATATAAAAATCTCCTTTTTCTTACACGTTCTCATTCTTTCAAGCGGTTGCATTTTCTAAAGTAATTAATTTAAAAAAATTATCATCGATGATATATTTCTTTGCATTGATAAGGTGATACTCCCTCATTGCTGAAATGTAAGCGCCAGTAATTGGTTTTCAACTTGCTAACATACCTTTCCCTTGTTGTGGTCACTAATCTCCACTTTGGTGAGATTGGTGAACACTAACTTTGGGAATATTCCGGTTATTGAGTAATATCCCGCGGCCTTACAAATCCGCGGAATGTTAATTGGAAGGAAAAGTTCCAAAATTAATAAGTTAATTAAAAACAATCGTTATCGAATGGAAATTTTTCTTTGAGATAGCCATCTATTTCAGTGGTCTTCAAACTTTTAATACATAAGATCCACTATGTCTTGAGAGTAAATCTCGTCTTGTTTCATTGTTAGTGATTGTTTTTCTTAATTCATCGATATCTTATTACTATTTTTATAATATAAATATCTAAAGCCTAATACACACTAGTAGAAATTGTCTATAGACCGTCTAGGTACGATCTCGAGACACGGTCTATAGACTGTCCAGAGATGGTCTCGAGACACTGTCTATAGACTGTTTAGAGACGGTCTCAAGACTCGGGCAATAAACAGTCTAGAGGCGGTCTCGAGACACGGTCTATAGACCGTATAGAGGCACGATCAGAAAACTTTAGACCAGTTATTTTCGGTCTCGCAACAGGCATGTCGTAAACAAACTGAGACATATCTTAGATACATAAATCGCTCAAAATGTCTACTTGTGTTTACTAGGCTTAAGACAGTTTTTCCTAAAGTGATTTTATTTTTTGTATAAAGGTATAAACATAATTAAAGTAAAATATTTATACAAAAGATTATTCCTTATAATATAAGGCAATCATCTGCATACAAGAATTAAACTACACGTCATTCTTCAACAATGTAAGAGAAACAATAACTAACAAACACAACTTTATAAAATAAATGTTTACAATAATTTTGAGGTTATCCTCATTTGGGTTACACACTGGTTGAACTTCTGTTATAATGGTAGCCAACATTACAAATATGAAGTAAACTAGTTGTCTCGTGCGAATAATTCGCAGAAAATTTTGTTTAGTGAAGAAATAGCAAACAATATGGAAATAAGTAGTTCCTATGCATTATGTAAGAAAGGAATTAATATTTTTTTCTTGGTCGATTACAATATTCCATTTAACATATTAGACCAAAATATTTGTACTAATTGCTTTGCTAGGGACCTAATTTTAATCGCTGACTGGAAAGATAATAAAAGTAATGAAGGCAAAATAATGCCCCAATCATGGGATTTTCAATATTATTAAAAAAAATGTAAGAACAAACAAATGCCTTTTAGAAATAATAAAGTTAATATATCAGCCAGGAAAAAGTGTAGTAGATTATTCTACTCCTAAATGCATTATCTTTACAAAGGAAGACATTATTAAGTATACCATAACAAATGGACTGTATCTTTGTTAATAATTGTCCGATTTTTACTTTTTGTTTTGTTGGTAATTTAGTAATCTTTCTAATTATCATGGGTACAATGATTTAAAAAAAACATACTTTATGAGTTATTTGTAAATAAAGTTTCTTTTCGTTCATAACTTTTTTTTTCAGAAATTTAGGGGGCATAGGAGTATTTTTCGCATGTGAAGGAGAAGAATATCTTCAAAATGAGTGGTCAATCATTGGATTTGTTGAAAAATTGACCAAGTTATGGCTTACCGACAAAAAAACACCTTTTAGAAATAACATAAGGGTTTTAATATGTGATAATCTATGTCGAGCCGTATTGGTGATGTTCGCATTTCTTAGTTGGGCTCGTTCTATTGATTTATATATATATAAACTAAAATCTATGTTTTTAATTAAAACAATTTTTTTTTTCAGTCGAGGATTTAGTTTCGATCCAACTAGAAGAAAGTGTGTAAACACTTATGTACTTCTTTTCCGATAGTATTTTAACGAAATATTATTGATTTAAATTATTTCTAACGGTAATGTATTTGATTTTATTAAAAACCCATTTTCTGAAGTCCATTTAGAAATTTTTTCTCGAATTAATGAAGGTTTTTCAATAAATCTTTAGGAGATCAGTTCTCAAAAAGCGAAGCTTTTGAGGACTAAAATTGAGTTGTTTCTTTTTTATTGACTTTTACGATTTACTATTTCGTCGTATACATAATATACCAATATCACCGCCAAACAAAATTTACATTTTATTTTTCAGCGAATCTGAATTTGATCTTGAGTTATTGAAATTGAAAACAAGGATCTATGTATATTACCGCTACTGGAATAAATCCGCTAAAGGAAAGTGTTTTCTAAGAGAAGTATCACGATATATATTTATTAAAATATCATGAAGGGGATAGTTTCCTGAAAAGCTCTTGGGTAACTAATAAAAAAAGTTTTCATATTATTATTCCACGAAATTTCAAAGTTCAAATATCAGACTGTTAGGCAACTGCAGATGGATAACGTCAGTTGACATCTAAAACGTAACAAACTTTCTGCAAAAGCTGGAGGAAGACTTAGCACGCGGCCTGGAAAAGCAAATACCTGGATGGAAGAGTCCTCTTGGGCCGGAGTTGGGAAAAGTTTGCTTAGCGAATAATGGTAAACATTCACGTCCGCTTCCCACAACTTGCGCAAGAGGACCATCCTCCTCGTCTTCCGTGGATAGGCCACTCTATAATTCCAGCTGGCTACAACTTGCAATAATCGCCTCCATTGCCTCCATCATGTTTCAACGGTTCAACCAAAATGACTTTAACGCTGCATTGTATTATGAGAATTTCAATGTTTAATTTATTTTCGCATCGGGGATTTTTTGTTTTTTATGCAATAGAACCAATCACAAACTTTAATTTCTTTGTTTTTGGCGAATTATAATTTTTTATTTATTGAATAGCATATTTTTCAACTGCTTGAAGGATATAATAGCATGATAGACATGTGGAACAATATCACTCCGCAGCACCTGTTCTATGGCTTGATCCAGGTTAAACTGCAGAACCATCCGAACCCTCTCGTTTCAAATCTTGCTTCCTCCTAGATCCCTAATAACCTTCCCAAGCGTCTGAAAAGAAGCTGGTCTATCAGTGGGTAGTTTCTCAGCAAGAGATTTCATGTTATTATATTCCTGAGTGCACATTTACTAGTCGTATTTTTGGTTTATTATTTTCAATAATCAACCATTGTGATCGACCGAAAAATTCAAAAACTTAACCCCCTTCCAAAATTTGAGGTTTCAGTTTCAGAATTCGTAGAATAAAAAAATTGTCTCCGAAACTACTGGACCGATTTTTTTCAAATTTTGATATAAAATCAGAGGTCACCCGAGGATGATCCTCCTTCATCGACATTACTCTCCACCTGCGTTGCTATAGACTGTAACTGCTAAACGAATGTACAGATTTTAATGAAACTTCGCTAAAGTCCTTTCCTCGACGCCCTTTAAATTTATCTATATAACATGCTTCAACCAAAAGAAGCTGGAAAAAAAATTACGAGGGATGGTAAAATTAAATTCCGAAGAACTCGAAAAGTTTTTACTTTTTTGTTGATATTGTATAGTTTTTTAAAAGTTTTTCTGAAATTTCCTAAAAAACAAAAAAAAATCTTTAAAATCGTACAATTAGCAGCAAAGATATGGTCTCCGGTTTTTTTTATATTTTCTACTTCAAATTTTATATCCTTGGTTTGGTTTTTAAATTTTGAATGTATTACTAAACTAATGCTATTTTTTTTTTTATCATATTACTAATGATTAAAGAAAAACAGTTTAGTCCAATAATTGGAATCACCTTTTGTTTTTTTTTCTTTGTAATTCGGAAGGTAATGTTACTTTAGATGTATAATTGTTTGGAAATAATAAACCAATGTGAAATAATTCGCAGCGTTTTTTTTTTTTTTTATAATACAGTTGCAAATATCAATGAATAAAAAAAAAAGATTCATTTACCTTAATATCCATCAACTTTTTATCGTAGCTTACAACCAAGATAGGCTCAAGATCAAACGATACAATCTACTAAATCAGTTTGCAAAAGTCTGAGTTAATCGTATGTAAAAGCTTCTTAAGTTTACAGGCAATATAAGGAAATATCCTCTCTACCTAAAGGTAATCAAAAACTATACAAGATGTAACTGAATAAAAAAATCGTTATCAGAAATAAAAATGTCCATTCGAGTTTTACATTTTAGACACCAAGGTACAAATTTGGGCCAGTCTCTGATGAATCCTTGAGAGTGATATTGAAAAGTACTGCCATTAATTTGATTTTGATGAAATTTGCAGGGATATTAAGAGTTTTACCTAGGTGGTCCTTTGTATTTTTATCTAATCGATTCGGTATGCTACCAGATATGCATGCGTAAATGAGCATTTAAATACATCCATGCCGTAAACCTATAACTTCTTGTCCTACAGTATCCTTCAATAATACCCCACTTATTCCTGTTGAGCAAATCCGCTACTTAGGATTCCACTTGGATAAACGTCTTACTTGGAATACTCATACTAGACTGAAACGACAAGAAACTGCTCGACGTTTCCGAATGCTCCGACACTTACTAGACAAACGCTCCAAACTTTCAATTAATTACAAAAGACTTATTTACATAACTATAATAAGACTTATATGGACATACGGAGATGAGCTTTGGTGCTCCCCCAAACCATCGAATTCCTATCGTATCCAATCCTTACAATCCAAACTCCTTCGTAAAATCCTCAATGCTCCTTACTTCGTTACAAATAAAATCATCCACAATATCCTTAATGTTCCTTATGTAGATTTGGCCCAATCCAGATACCTAATCTTCCATAATAAACTGCAGAACCATCCGAATCCTCTCGTTTCAAACCTTGCTTCCTGATCCTCCTAGGCGTCTGAAAAAGAGATGGCCTCGTGATCTTCTTACTTAAAATTATGTAGAGAGTACTACCACTGGGTAGTATCTCTTCATGCCATAAATATGCCTGTACATGCCATTATTTATAATTTGCGCATATTTACTAGTTGTATTTGTATACAGTTGTAAATTTCATTAAATAAACAAAAAAATAAATAAAAAATACAACCATATTTCAATAACAGCTCAAATAGCAATTGATCGAGTATCAACTGTAATTAATTTAATCCATTATTTCCGCTTAAGCATGCGCCATTATATTTTCCTTGACAGTTTTATGCATGTATGAATTAATAACGGTTAGTCGTATAACAATTATATATCACATAGGCGGAAACTGAGGCCTAGGTGATATTGTTGCGGTCTCGGAGGCCACATGCGGTCTCCAAATATTTTTGGGCGATATTTATTAATCTGTTGCCAGAGTTGATTAATATTTAATTATTTAAGTAAATACAATTTGAAAAATAATATAATTAAGTTGAATGTATGTATGTGGGTGTGTGGAATTAATGCTAAATAAAAATGACAACCGTAAAATATAAAGAAGTATTGCTGCCTCCATTAGCACTGCCTAACCTTACTGCGGCCTATAATGATAAAAAAAGTCCTTCATCTGTGATGTATCCATCAGAAATCGTAAGAATACCTACTGTAGTCAACAGACGCACCATTTTCTGATATCATCAATGTGGCGATATTATCAGTCGTAACATTGTTGACTGAAACATTTTCAGATCCCATGAGTATTTCAGGTTATTTCATGTATATATGAGAAGTATGGCTATATCGGTTCAAGAATAAATATAAATCCACTATTAGTTAAGGTTTAAATATTTAACAATAATATAGTACGCTTACTTGGTAATATGGACCGTTTAATTTTATTGACCTGATCAAATAAAACGCTATACTTTGTTCAAATGAGGAACATGATTATTGCTAGTGATGGAAACAGACTTTTTCCATGATTTTTTTGAGAGGTTTTCTAAAAATTAAAATTACAGATGATTTTCGATTAATATATTAGTAACGGAGGTGTTTTCATGCAAAAAATAAAATACTTTAGTACGGTACAATAAACTCAATTTTAAATGAATTTTTTAAAATAATCCATAATGACCTTAATGTTCCTTATGTTTCCGATTTGGCCCAATACAGATACCAATCCTTTCGTAATAAACTTTAGAACCATCCGAATCCTCTCGTCTCTAACCTTGTTTCCTCTTCTATTCCTGATAACCCTCCGAGGCCTCTGAAAAGAAGGTGGCCTAGAGATCTGTTATTGTAAATACATTTTGTTTTTAGAGTGCTACCAGTGGGTAGTTTTTCAACAAGTGATTTCAGGTTATTATTTTCTGTTATCTAATTTGCTAAATGTATTTTTTTTTATTAATACAGTTGTAAATATCACGAATAAATAAAAAAAAATGGATTTTTTAAAACAAATATTTTTTGGGAACCCCGAAGACTGCTCAAGAATAATAACGCTTGTAAGAGTTTCAGTATCTTCCCTCTTCTAGTGACATATTCAATTTTCCGTCCAGGAAGCGACACAGATACTTGTCACATAATGTTATGGCCGTTATCCAATTTGACATATCGACTTATTGTTTTTGTTTTCATCTCTTAGGAGAGAAAAGTAATATCATATTTTTAAAATATGTAATGTTCCACTTTCCCGTTTCAAATACAACTCTCTTCATAACGTTCTCAGTTAAGATATTTCCTACAGATCTGTAATAAATTAAGTATGTAGCATAATTAAATAAATAACGAAAATGTTAGACAAATAATAATTTTAGTGGGGATGACTGATATAGCCGACAAAGACGAACTAGGAAGTAGGGATGGGGTTATGGCCACAATAGTTTTCCACGCTCGTGTCGGCTAATTTTGTTATGGATAATAATTACGACATGGGATTGAAAAAATATTTAGATGCAACATAACACTTGTACCAATTACGTTTATGGCTTATAATTCATAGGTATATTTTTTATTTTGGAAAAATACATCAAAACATGCAAACGACCACCTTCCTCTACTTCCGATGGTTTCGCAAATTTATAAAGTAAAAGCATAGCATTTACATTATTACTGATATATAAAAACTATTTTTGATGGATAAAAAAATTCTTATTGAAAAAAATCTGAAATAATTGTACTGGGTCAAGTTTTATTTTTTTAAATTTTATGCCAACTACTTTCTAGCCTTTTAAGCTGTACGGAGGTTTTCCGATCCAGGGGGTCCGACTGACAGATAGACCAATGGCTAAAAATGTGTTTTTCGGACTCAGGGGCCTCTGAAACGTATAGATCCGTCGAAAACCACATATCGGAAATTTGACCCGGTCGCAATACTTCCTTACCTAGTATAGGAAGGAAAGTGATAAATTAAAACATGTGTAGAAAATAGAATAAGATGTATCATCGTTAATACTGGTTCGGCTCCGATGCTTTTTATTTTGTTCTGTTGATGATTTAATTACCATTCAAAAATTGTATTATAAATTCTGCCGTATAATATACACTTAGCGAGTTAGGCCCCAAAACTTTTTTCTTTTCTTTATAACTTTTTTTCCTAAATTTTCTCTGTAATTTAGTTCATATACGAAAATTGAAAGGACAATTATTAGAACATTATAGGAAAGTTTCATCAAAATCGTTAGAGCCGTTTTCGCGCTACAGTCTATAGAAAACCATATTTTTCAATTATTGTCCGCAAGCTATTGCGCGTGAAGAACCGAATTTCTGTCACAGGCATCAGTAGTCAAAACCCTACAAAATAAAAAAAGAAGCAACAAAATAGGTTCAGTAGTTCCAGAGAAAATCTTGGCAAAGACAGACAGACAGATCAATGACTAAAAATGTGTTTTTCGGAATCGGGGGACTCTGAAACGTATAGATCCGTCGAAAACCGCATATCGGAAATTTGACCCGATCGCAATCCTTACCTGGTATAAGTAGTAAAGTAATAAAAATGGTAAATTTTTACGTACGACCTTTTTCACTAACTGTACTATATATTTTATACATCAAGTAACAAAAAGAAAATTACTTTACTAATAAAGTTTTAAAACTTCTTTCTTAATATGGTTAGTTAATTCTCTGTGAAATCTGTAAAATAGCTCTTTGTGGTGAGTGAATAATTATTATTGCCTATAACTATATGGGAGCAAGCCATAGATCTGTGTAAATATTTCTTGATACATCTCAAACATTAATATAAATGACGTGTTATATTTTTTTAAATAAGTGTTTTAGATACTGTTATGAGTATTGCTCGCGCGGATGGACAATCTATTCACATTACATCAGTACAAAGGACCGGATAGTTCTCACTGCTGGCATAATTGGATGGGTCATTGTGGTGTGAATCCATTAAAGGGGACGAAGAAACAGGAAACTCCGCTGGTTCTTCCTGTCGAGTTGTTTGAGGAAATCTAATGTTGAGAGAAAGGTTGATGGTGGCACTTTTGGCCGTTTGAGAAGAAAAACATAATATAATAAAATAAAATAAAATATGCGTCGTTTAAGGATTCTCTTGTGATAGCGGTGAAAGGTCTCTAGCAACTTCCTGCTGGTGCAGGCGGTTATTCTCTAGAAGAAGGCGGTTAGAGTCTACTAGCATCAGTTTTATAGGAGATATAAAAATTTTTCCTGGAAGAATAAAATCCCGACTTGGTTAAGTTTTGACCACTGTGCGTCCTTCACCATCGTCCCAAAATTCTTAACTTAGTACGCAATATGAGTCTGCCTTATGTTAATTTTTTTTTTACCATGATTATTATTTTTACTTTCAGTTATTTATATATGTAATATATAGAAAGGGTAAGTATTGCGATCGGGGCAATTTTTGAATCTGAGTTTTCAACGGAAATACACGTTTTGAAGTCCCGAAAAATGGTCTGTGTATGTTAGCAGTCTAGCTCAAAAACGACAACTCCTACGAAACTGATATTACGTATTTAAGATAGGTATATGCCTTAGATGTGACGGCAACTTTTTCCTTAAAATCGGCTAATCGGAAGTGCCACTTTATATCAACGCTGAAACACATTTTCACAATTTTCTCAAAAACGGCTATAACGATTTTGATTAAACACGGTGTATCATTGTATAATTAAGGTGTCTTTAATATCAATTAGGTCTCATCATCATTGATGTCACTTTACAGGGCTTAAATGCCCAATGTTCATGTGTGTCTTCCTCTAAAGTACCTTTAATATGGTTTATTTTAAAAAGTTAATCATTTCACATTATTAAAAGTTACAAAAAAAAAATGCTAAATATAACTTTTGAAAGAATTTGATAAGTTAATAAAGGAGAAAAAATAAATAAAAATGCAAAAAAACCTGCGTTGCTATAGACAGTAGAGCCTAAACGAATGTACCGATTTCAATGAACCTTCGCTAAAGTCATTTTCTCGACACCCTTTAAATTTATCTATATAACGTACTTCAACGAAAAGAAGCTGAAAAAAAATTTTTCCCAAGAACATTTTTCATAAGAAAGAAGAACCTAAATTTATACCTTTATTCTCAGTTTTATATTTCAACACTGCAATGACCACCTCCGGAATCAACTTACTCATATTCTGCATAGATGACTTTTTCAACTAAAAATATCACTAAAATGACATCACTTAAAAATATTGAAATTTGAGTTAGTCATTCTGAAGTTTATAAAAGCAAAGAAAGTTGTGTGGTTTATAAAAGCAGATGGAGAGACTAGATTTTTATTGCCTGTTGTCGATATATTAAATAGACATTTTGTAATTATAATGGTCTTAATGAATTGTTATCTGTAAACTTTAAGCTTTAGCTCCGTTCAAAATGCACTTCAAAAAAATTTATAATAGCCCAGCATTGCCAGAATATAATTTCTATTCATAGTAGATCGGTAAGTGAAAGTTGTGTGTTGCGCGCACCAGATTTTTATTATTATTATTATAGCTTGTTAAAAGATCATCCTGGATATAAAAATTGAAGGTGACTAGTCGTTATAATGATTCTATTATAATTACACAGAATAAAATATATTTAATGTTCAAAAATTTGGTGATGCCACTTTATATATCACTGCCAGGACCTAAATCAAGGAACTCGTCTTTTCATACAAGGCCAGCACTCGGCACAAGTAATCCCCGGGAAGATCGTTATTATTATATTTTTTTTAATTCCGACGTTTAAACAATATCATCTAAGGTTTCTCAATTAAAGAAAATTAACAAAGCAATAGTCCTACTGATTGTGTTATAATTGTTACGTTCGTAGCTGTAATTTAACAGATGGATTCCGCAATCGGAATATGATGGAAGATGGCTGTCGAAACCGGCAAATCATCCGAGTTCCTCCATCCACATTCTCGCCGTCATCGTTTATTTAGTTCTTTTTTATTTTAAAGACCATTAACATTTATAAAAATGATTTCCTAAGAGGGAGTACAATAGCTAATTGCAGCTACTACTATCGGTTGTCGAAACAAGAAGCCCCTTTCGACATGGCCCTTATGAATGTAGCAGTGGTGCTAGTTCATTAGTAGTGAATGAGGTTCGCAGGGCTCATCAAAGCTATTGTACTCCTGGTACAACCCAGTTCCGAAGGCTTGGATAACTGCTAGGTTCTGTCCATGTAGGAAGCAGGAGGCATTTCAACCTAGCAAGCGTCTCAAGAAAAGTTACAGGATCACCTCTGTATTGGTCTATAGCATATAGAATACATAGATCAGTGTAATATTAAAACTCATTTTATTGTTAAATGCTTCGTTTGATGGGAAGCTTAGGTCATCAAACATTAAATATGAGACCCTTTTGAACACCTTTGGATTATGTGAGAACTACAATGAGGGAGTTTGTAACGAAAAATAAAATACAAAAAAAAATATTTCGTAAAATAATTGTTAATTTTTTTTATTAACGCGAAAAAAATAAATAAAAAATAAAAAAACCTGCACCGCTACAACCCATAAAGGGTCTGGGGTTCAGTACTATTTAGGGAAAGCACTGTTTCTAGGTCCACTGTTGTGCAAGGAGGTGACTAGCGAGATCACGCTCAACTGCCAGGTTTTCCCCCTTAATTAATTATATAATTAAGGGTACCCACTTTATAGAGGCTGGGTGTGCCTCAGGAGGGACTTCTGACCCAGGGTCGCCCCACGGCCAATGAAACAGATAAATAAATTTTCTGCTATGAGCCGGGGTTCGAACTCGGGATCTTGGAAGCCTAGTGCCCTACCACTGAGCTACCCCGCTCCCTTTATTAACTCGAAGAGGATTAAATATAAAATTAAGTATTTAGCATTAGTTTTAGTAATAAGTAATTGTTTATAATAAGTCTTAGTTTTAAGTATTAGTTGTAAATAGTATTTTTAAGTCAGCTGATTGAGTTCGTAGCTCACTCCGCGTCCTAAACTTTTTTTAAAAATTAAATTTGTTTATTTTATTTTTTTTTCCTTTTTATGGTTTTCGCTATTTTCCAAATTCAACCAACTAAATAGCGTGGCGCTCGTTAGACTCTTAATTTAATTGACTCTTGGTTATTTTTTTTTTTGCGAAACCCTGCCGTCTCCACTGAGCATCCGGCAACTTTGTTGCGGATACGATTTTTCTAAATTAAAGACCTTAACAAGGTCTCAACGGTGATATCAATTCATCAGCAAGTTTCGTATTAAATATTTTTAATACATTCAACAAAAACCTATGTGAGGTTGAGTGTTCTTGAGAGCGAATATCCTCTGCAATTCTGGAATAATATCACACGCCCATTCGTAATAGGTTGATGCATATCACCATTTCTCTGACATGATAGGTTAGAGTTGTTGTGCTATACAGTAAATCAAATATAATGTTTTTAACCCAATGAAGGAATGATTTGAGGCCCATTTTTCAGAGGCCCATTTAAATAAACAAGAGATTAACAAAAAAAAAAGTGCAAGGCCCTGAAAAGGAGATATGAAGATGTATGGCTACCCAACCTGTGGCACCTTGACAAATAACAATTTTTACTTTCATTTACTTATATATTTAAGAGAAAGAATTGCAATCGTGAAAATTTTCGAATCTGAGTTTTCAACGGAAATACACGTTTTGAGGTACCCTGAGTCCAAATAACCAAGTCCCGAAAAATGTTCTGTGTGTATATGAACACTCTAGCTCAAAAACGAAAAGTCGTACGAAACTGATATTACATATTTAACCTAGGTATACGCCTTAGATGTCATGGAAACTTTAATCGGCTTTATAAAGTGCCATTTTATATCAACGGTGAAACACATTTTTATAATTTTCTTATAAACGGCTCTAACGATTTTGATTAAACTCTGTGTACATTGTATAATTAAGTAGTCTTTAATACCATTTACGTCTTATCTCCGTTGATGTCACTTTGCAGGGCTTAAATGCCCAATGTTCATACCTGTTAAGTCAGGTATACAGTTAAGTCAGATATTAAATACCTGACTCAAAATGACCAAGTCCCGAAAAATGGTCTGTGTATGTTAGCAGTCTAGCTCAAAAACGACAACTCCTACGAAACTGATATTACGTATTTAAGATAGGTATACGCCTTAGATGTCTTGGAAACTTTTTCCTTAAAATCGGCTTTATAAAGTGCCACTTTATATCAACGGTGAAACACATTTTTATAATCTTCTTAAAAACGGCTCTAACGATTTTGATTAAACTCTGTGTGCATTGTATAATTAAGTAGTCTTTAATACCATTTACGTCTTATCTCCGTTGATGTCACTTTGCAGGGCTTAAATGCCCAATGTTCATACCTGTTAAGTCAGGTATACAGTTAAGTAAGATATTAAATACCTGACTCAAAATGACCAAGTCCCGAAAAATGGTCTGTGTGTATATGTAGCAGTCTAGCTCAAAAACGAAAAGTCATACGAAACTGATATTACGTATTTAAGATAGGTATATGCCTTAGATGTGACGACAACTTTTTCCTTAAAATCGGCTAACCGGAAGTGCCACTTTATATCAACGCTGAAACACATTTTCACAATTTTCTCAAAAACGGCTCTAACGATTTTGATTAAACTCAGTGTATCATTGTATAATTAAGTGGTCTTTAATATCAATTAGGTCTTATCCATTGATGTCACTTTGCAGGGCTCAAATGCCCAATGTGCATATGCGTCTTCCTCTATTGTACCTTTAATTTTGTTTATTTTAAATAATTAACTATCTCGCATTATTAAGAGTTACGAAAAAATTCTAAATATAACTTTTGAAAGAATTTGATAATTGAATAAAGGAGAAAAAATAAAAATGCTTACCCAGGTTGAAAATGAATCTCCGGAAATACTAGCCAAATGGTAAACGTATAATATATCGTTGGAAAGCGGAGAATTTTAGAAAAAAACAATATCTAATATAGAAAAGTGTTGAAGGTAGTGGAGTTTAACGAAAAAAATATATAAACAATAATTTTTGAAAACTAATAATATTTAACATAAATCACATGTTTAATTAGTGAATAATTTGATGAATTTTCCCTTTTGCGTTATTCCAACAGAATCCAATTACAATTAATTAATTTTTTTTATAGATTATTACAACAATGTGTCACATGGACACTAGTTATAGTTAGGTAGGATAATATTCACACTATATGTACAAAAACTATAAAATAAATAGAAGCAAAATAACAATAAATAATAATCAAATAGTATATGCAATAAATAAAATAAAATAACCTAAAAATAAGGAAATTAAAACTAAGCGAAAAACAAATACATACCTATATACACTATTACTCCAGGAGAACCCTACGCTACTCTCTCAACCGCCTCACTGGCATTAAAGCCAGCGGAGATTGGATTACAATTAGTGTGACAACTTTTGACCTGTCTATGACAGACAATGCAAATCTCTCAATAACGCTTTACTTGCAGTGAGAAATAACAGTTTAATAACTAATAGTCGTAATCCATAATCAACGGATGGTACAATCCATAATCAACCGGTGATATAATAAATAGGACTTTTGTAATTTTATTAGTATTTATGATTTGTTATCTATAATCTTTTTGCTTTAGGTATGTTTAATACAATTAAAACTACTTTCATATAGCATGCGTGTACATGCTAGTAAAAAAAAAAAAAAAAAAAGGAAAAAAATATTTAAATAACATTTTCACATTGTCTACGAGAATATTTATTACGATTTCTGTGGAAAAAGCTAATATAAATTTATTTTATTGTATTATTAAAAATCGATTATTTCCTTGAATCTTTCTTCTTGAGGACATGTTTTTTATTATGCCCATTTGTTTCAAAAATAGCAAATTTGAAGAGAAAAAAAATCTAATGATATAAACTCCCACATGAATATTCAAATGATGGAAATTGTGTAGTACTAAATTAAAAAAAAAGTCTTTCCGCTATAATGTTTTCGTGATAAATATAATACAAATAAATGTCACGATCGAATCGGTCACTGCCTCAGATATTTACACACACCTATTATTTTTTGTTATATGGCAAAGCCTACTTATTTTCAGAAGTTATGCTCTTATGGCATTTGGGATTGCATTTTGATTTATGACATCTTATAATTGCCGGCCTTACGGCGCAGCTATAGGGCGCAGGCCAATCTTAAGGGCCGCTCGTTACCTGTAAAAAAAATAAATACAAACCTATTAAAATTTATATAACTTTAGCCTATCAATAAAGTAACTTTATTAAAGAAATAATGACTAAAATAAAATTTAAATATTACATAATATAACACAGCTTAAGAAATAAACTTCATTTTTTTAAGGGAAGGAGAGATGAGTTCATTACCAGAGGGCGCCGTATGTCTAAGGCCGGCACTGCATCTTACCCAACAATGTTTCTTGCTGCTTCATTTAACGAATGTTTTTTTTGATCTGAAAGTATTCAATGTTTCTTTTTTTAAACTATTTTTTTTTATCATATATATATATATATATATATATATATATATATATATATATATATATATATATATATATATGTGATAATTGTATTTAAATATTCTTTGACTTTTTTAATTTTTTTATTAGCATATAAACGCATGCAATATGAAAGCAGATTTGTTATTAAACTTGAATAATGTATTTTGGAAATTAAAACGTATTATGAGGTGAAACATCAGACCATCAAATTCGTCTTCCTCAAAAGAAGGTACTTGATATCTTAAAAATCTGGTGCGCGCAACACACACTTACCGCTAACCGCTCAACTTTGAACTTTGAATAGAAATTATTTTCTGGCCATGTTGGACTATTATAAATTTTTTTAATTGCATTTTTAACAGAGCTAAAGCTAAAAGATTACAGATAACAAATGATAAATACTATTAAAATTACAAAAGTCCTTTTTATTATATCACCGGTTGATTATGGATTGTATGATCCGTTGATTATGGATTGTACGATCCGTTGATTGTGGATTACGACTATTAGTTATTAAACTGTCATTTCCCACTGCATAGTTTACTAAAGCGGAATTAAGAGATTTGCATTGTCTGTAATACACAAGTGAAAAGTTGTCACAGTAATTGTAATTGGATTCTGTTGGAATATCGCAAACGTTAAAGTCTGTATTACTAAATATAATTTTAACAAGTTGGGATCGATTACTGATGGATCTTTTTTCCTGTATGCCTTCGACTATGCTTACCGTGTAATATACTTTATTCATGCCCGAAACTGCTGCTATCACATTTCGTACCCTAATAAATAAATCATGGAAGATCAACTGTCGGTATGTTTTTTTTATTATTTTGCCCAAATTAATTTTTTATTGTATATTCGGGATTTTCCAGCATTAAATCATCGTGATACTTTCCCTTTAAAGTCGACGTCCCGATTCGTTTAGGTTTTTTTTTATATAATGGCAATTCCATCTGTTTGAGCAATGAGTACACTATATCTCACACGACTTTGGTTAAGGCGTACTATTTTGAAGATACTTAAGATTATAGATTCTGTAAAATAATTGACTATTAAATGGCTTAACGCCTTAAAATTTATAACCTTCCTTAACAATGTTGGAAGAAACAATGAACTACGTTTGTAAATATAGTTGTTATAAAGACATAACAAGAGATAACCTGAGGAAAACTCTCCATCATATACTATTATGCCTTCATAAGGTGAAATTAGACATTTCACATTGCATTGCAAACATCCGTTTCCTTTTTTTAAGATGTCTGTTGAAGTTATTAATTTTTTTCCAGTATTCATCTTCCTTACTTACATAATCCATTCTCGTGGCCCATCAGACTCTACCAATTTATGAAAATTCTTCAAATATTAGTTGAAGCCTTATTCTGGTCTGTTTTCATATTTGGTTTTAGAAAAATATTATTATCATAATATTAGCATCATTTTAACAATTAAACGAATAACAAGTTAAATTTATGGAAATCGAACAGCAGTCTTAAATTAATATATCAAATTAAAGAACACTCAAATTCTGTAAAATCACATAACCTCTCGCCAAATTGGGAAATGTTTTATAGCAATTTTTTTTTTGTTGAGTCTATTTAAGAGTTCTTCACAGCTGTCTAGTACAAAAACGAGTCGACTTATATCGATAAAATTGCATTTTTTTTTAAGTTTCTACAAATAGTATAATTGTACCGAATTTAAAGAAAATCTGTGATGGTGAGAGCTAAGCAGTGTCAGACTTTCACCTGTATTGTTTTTAAAATTATTTTTAAGATTCTGAGATAAGCTTAACTGATCCAATTAAATCACTTTTCATCTGTTACCCTGAAAAAAATAAAGAAAGAATGCAAACAGTGTCGTTGATAAAAAAAAAGTATATATATCCATTAACTTTTTACAATTACCCGAAAATACTCAGCTATGAGGAAATGGAGAATTAACGATGGCAATTGCTATTAAATAGAATAAATAACTGTCCCATCTATTTAATTGAGTGATTTAAAAACTTCGACCTTCAATCTTCTTATTTTTTTAACAAAAGTGCAAGAGGGAATGAATGTACAACAGAAACGAAAGGTCAGCCAATATAACTTGAATGAAGTAAGATTTGAACATAGTTCGATCGATAATGCCTTGGTAATAACTTTAATTTTATTTGATTGATGGATATTGTTTCATAACCTTCCATATTTCTATTTATTTTTACGTCCAGTGGCCTTGAGGAGCCAGGTTAGACCTCTTCCCCGAAGAGGAACTACGGTTCTCTTTTCCTAGTGATTCTCCTCTCGTCTCCATTGGTGTAGCATCGAACGAAGCTTGTACATGTATGTTAGTCCTGGACCCTGGGCCCAAAAATCGACCTGATCGCAGGCGAAAATTTGATAGTGAATTACGAAAGTGTATTTTGTTCTGAGTAAAAAGAATCTCGTCTGCCATTCCAGAGACTTTGATTTAAAAAATTGCGGCTGATTTTAAGAATATTAGGCCAGTAACTTGAGGATTGAGACGAAAAATCCAGTACAAAATATGTGAGAAAAGTTTTAATTTTTTCAACTTGTATATAAGGGTTTAGACTTGTAAAAAACAAAATTTCTGATGCGGGCCACTCAGGAAAAACATTTTACAGCCGAAAAAGTAAGATTTTTTTTATATGTTTCTGTTTTTTCACCTATAACTCCTAAACGATGCATCGAAGCGAAAAATGTACTGTTTAAGAAATTACAGAACATTAAATCGTGCGTCGAACGAGTACATAATCTTAATAATGTGGTTACTTAGCAAGGTATAAAATCATGGTCAACCAACGCTGATTTTTACTAATTTTGTCAAAAACTGAGACAAAGGACTATAAATGGCTCTGTAACTTGAAAATGAGTTCCCTAAGTGGAAAAACCCATAGAATCAAAGTTGTAGAGCATAAACTTTTGTGTCCTCTGAGAACTGAAATTTTTATTGTAGGCCTACTACATATCTCGAATCGGGATTCGTTACTTCTTTATGAAATTCTCTACCATTCGACACATCACTTATCAAAATTCTTCGCTACTGAAAGGTGGAAAAGAGAATACTGCATGTAATAGACTCTAACCGAAAATAACCCAGTAAAATAGACACCTATACTGTTGAAATATTGAAAAACATGCATACCTTCATTAACAATTTCTAACCAACGGGCGATTACTGATTTGTTCCGAGTAAGTGACTTACATGAAAAAAGTTTGTAATCAGTGTAACAATTGATGCTCTACAACTTTGATTATGTGGGTTTTTCCTCTTAATGAACTCATTTCCAAGTTATAGGATCATTTATAATAATTTGTCTCAGTTTTTGACAAATTTGTAAAAATCAGCGTTGGTTGACCTTGGTTTTATACTTTACCACGTAACAAAATTATTATGTTTATGTACTAGTTCGACGCACAACTTAACGTTCAGTAATTTTATATTAGAGTCCATTTTTCGCTTTGAAGCATCGTGCAGGAGTTATAGTTGAAAAAACAAAAAAATATAAAAATTTTTTTCCATTTTTGGCTATAAAAAGTTTTCCCTTAGTGGCCAGAGTTAGCAATTTTGTTTTTTACATATTTAAACCCATATATGCAAGTTTAAAAAATAAAATCTTTTCATACATTTTTCTCAATAGATTTCCCATTCGATCCTCATGTTACTGGCCCAACATTCTTTTAATCAGCCGCCATTTTTGAATGCAGTGGTTCTGGAATGGCAGACAAGGTTCATTTTACTTGAAATAACATAAACTTTTGTAATTTGCATCCAAATTTTTGCCTGCGATCAGGTCGATTTTTGGGCCCTGGCTCTAGGGCTATTGTACCTTGTACAACCAGTTGTCAGCCATCAGGAAATTACAGTCTTCGAGAGGTTTGATTGACCTAAATCCTAGTAAGTAGTGGACGCAGAATCTGATGCTCTACAACATTTACTCTATGAGCTATCTTGTGACCCCATTTTCAAGCTGCTGAGCTATTTACAGTAATAAGCCTTAGTTTTTGGCAAATATGGTTAAAATCATTTTTCGTCGACCATGATTTCCATCCATACCATATAGCCAAATTATTAAGTTTAGGTACTTAATAATAATTAATCATCCATAGGAAAATGTGTGCAATGGAAGTCGTTCATTGAAGATGTTTAAATAATTGTTCCTATGGCTTTGAAACACACCTAATTGAGGGGTGGACATATTATAATGGGACATAAATAATAATGTTTCAACTGCCTCCTGCAGTGCTACATTGTACGCCCTGATGAAGACCTGTAAAGTGGGTCGAAACGTCGGCAAGAATTAAATAATACTATTTGTATAATTTAGTATTTATTTGTCCACCCTTCCCCCCGATTAACTCCTTCTCATAAATAATTTTTGTTTTAACTATTTTCTTTTGTCACAGAGGGGGTGAAAATACATTTCTGGTTGATATAAAATTCTTAATAATGACTGCCAAGAAGCGAAAATGTAATAACTTTGGAGCCTGGGTTTAAATATTAGATATATTTTTTATTTTTTCTTCTATAAATTCTGAACGTTTCATCCAAACCAAAAACAACTAATGTTTAATTTAAAAAGCGGAAATCAAGATCTTTATTTCCGTTTGCAACTTATGTAACCTAGAAAAACCTGGAGGATGTTCGACTGTCTACACTTCTGTTGCCAATAAACTATTTATTTTGCTTTTAGTAGCTCTGTTATGTGAATAAATAATACCCTACTTTACATCTGAAATTGTGACCAATGAATCTAGTGAATAACGAAATTTTCTCTCATATGTCATATATACATTATAATTATTAATTGGTTTAGAAAAACGTGAATGGAAATACTTTCGAATTAGAAATTTCAAAGACATACTTTGTATTATATCATTATCGTTTTTGAAGGATTTGAAATGCCCGAGTACTTCAATTATATTTTTAAAGAACTATGCTTATATAAATTGAAAATTTTTTCTGATATTATTCGTATTTTACTTAGAAATATCATTGTAATTTCAACATACAATCCTGTTTCTCATAACGTTCAAGACAGTCTCATGTTGTCTTTATCTCTCGCGACATCTCCTTTCGTCATATCGAGCGAAAACGTGGGCTATTAACCTCCGAGGATATAATAATCAACAATGGACAGTTATGCGAGAGAAGGAAAAAAGTGTTAATTACCGGTCTAAGGAAGGTCGTATGTGCTTTGTTGGGAAATTTGCCCAATACCTGTTAGTTTGAAGGCTTCAAGATTTTTAAAAAATTTATTTTAGTTTAATTGGCCTAAGACTTCTATTGACGTTCTATACTGTCCAAGGATTCAAGTTTTGGTGCTATTTCTATCAAAATAATAAATTACAAATGTTTTTTACTCCGTTATTATATAAAATGTATACATAACTTTGAATTGACACAAGCTAATTTATATACTTTTTGTTCCAAATATATTTTAGTTTATTGTGACATGGATTATATTTTATGAGGTTGTATTTGAAGTGTTGATTATTAAGGAATATATAATTATTGATTTTTGTCATGATTCAATATTTTCTGATCCCCTCTCTCTATCAATTATATTTACTGTGTATTTGCAGTTGTATGTATCTGTAATTGTATGCTATTTTTTATTGTAAGAAATTATAATTTGCTGCGGGAGATTTTTTTTAGATTGATATAAACGAGCTTAACGTAACAGAACCCTTTAACGATTTTCGGCAAAATAAAAATAAAAAAGTGAGGGTGTGTGGAAGAAACATAGCGAGATAAAATGGTTTTTCACTCCATATGTGTTTTTCTTTAATCTAGCTTTAAATCCTTTTTTAGTGTATCAGTTATCTGGCGCTGTTATGGTAATTAGGGATTAGAATTTTAGAATATGTGTAGATATACATAAAGGAAATTGAAATATTTTTTTTCAAGATCGGGTCAACGATAGTGTTTCCCAAATACGAGACCCAGACGAGTCTTGGTCTTACAAACTCAGTTTGGTCATGGTCTTGGTCTTGCACAAGATTCTCGCAACAGTCTTACAGGACTGGGAGAAACCTAACTAAGCCTGAATGAAAAATTAGAGGAATTAAATGCAAAACTATATTGGTTACACCAATTATTTACATATAGTAACTAAGATTGTCGACTATTAGTAACTATTTTGCCTTAATTTTTTATTAAAAACATCGATTTTTTTTACCAGTCCTGGTCTTGGTCTTGCAACAGTTAGGCGGCCTTGGTCTTGGTCTTGCAAAGTGCAAGACCAAGACCGATTTTGGGCAACACTAGTCAACTACCCCGAATGGATCGACCATAAGAAAAATCTCACTGTCCCTTCAGTCTCCAATACCAGCAAGATAGGTATTATCGGACTGACTTTACAAGTTCTCACAGCTATGTGGACTTTTGGGCCTAACTGTAAAGCAAGGACGTCGACGAAAATTCCCAAACATATAGTTATGACCTGTATCGTATTAGAGGCACCAAGCGATACGCTACGGAGGAAGAAGGCCTTCCACGTCCCTTCCTCATAAAATTGATTTGCCTCTCCTTACGAAAGGAGACGGGTGAAAGACTACAATGGAACCTGACCAATTCAACCTAGCTGCGTCGTAAAGAAAGGCAGGGTATAAATAAATAAATAAATAATAGTCTTCAAAATCGAAGACTTCCACTTCTGTTTTACGCTGTCTGTATTTTGACAAATCCACGTGATCGCCATAACATCTACTACGGATTTTGACGGAACTTTTAGAGATCGTGAAGATTTATATTTAGATAGTCAGATATCAATTTAATGATATTTCACACGCACGCGCAACTGTTTTTTTTCATTTAAACATAACGGTTTGTCAGATTTTGACCAATATAGGAAGATATTTGAAAAATATTGTACAGTTAATGTCGATCCAATTTCATTTAATTACGCACTCACACACACACACACACACACACAGGCACAGACACATAGACACACACACACACACACAGATACATATTTTTACTTTCACTTATCTGTATATGAAATATATAGTAAGAGACTGAGAAAAATTTTTGAATCCGAGTTTTCAACGGAAATAGACGTTTTGAGGTTCCCAGAATCAAATAAACAAAGTCTCGCAAAATGGTCTGTGTGTATGTGAACAGTATAACAAAAAATAGAAAGTCGTATGTAACTAAAATTGCGTATTTAAGATTTGTATATTCCTGGAATGGAACATTTTAGTCAAAATCGACTAAGCGAAAGTACCACTTTATATCATAGATTTTACACTCAGCCTCTACTAGTTCTTAATACCAATAATGCGGCTCATTTCGAGGCGCTGGGATCTCTTAGAGTCCTGTCTTTCCTTCCACGAGTGGGGTGAAAGGCTTGGCTCGGAGTTCTTCTGAGTGAATGGATTCTGTAAATATTATATAGTATGCTTGTGTTTTAGTTGTTATTTTGATTAGATTAGTTCTTTTGTTTATATACATTTATTTTTATTTTTATTAGTTTCTGTATTATTTGTTGTAAATAGAGTGTGAATATGCTCTCTGAACACTATTATAAATGTCCTTGATTGTGACAAAATGTAATATTTTTAAATAAAAAAAAAAAAAAAAAATTAAAAAGATTTTACACACTTTTACAATTTTCTCGAAAACCCCTTAAACTATTTTGATTAAATTTATTTTATATTGAAAAATTAAGCGTTTTATAAAATAAAGCAGGTTTTATTCTCGTGGGATGTTCTCTAACAGGGATTAAATGCCTTATTTTTTAAATTTCTTCCTCTAACTTAACTTTAATTTTTTTATTTGAAATAATTAACCATTAAACATTATAACCTGCTATAAAAAATTTGATTACTAACTATAGAATTTGATTTAGAAAAAGCAGTAAGAAATTCGAAGATCCAGACCAGTGGAACGATCTTTAATCGCACAGTACAGCTTTTGGGTTATGCTGACGACATCAAAATTGTTGGAAGATAAAAATTTGCAGTAGACGAAGCCTTCCTTGCTCTGGCAAACGCTGCTAAGAAGCTAGGACTTTCTGTTAAGAGCCATAAAACGAATATATGATTGCTAGTCAACACAGACGTCCTGATGAAGATTCTGCCCAGGTTGGCCCTTACTCATTTCATCGATTGGACGAATATGTAACTAGGATTACAAGTTAATGCAGGTAACAACGTTTCGGATGAGATAAAGTGGCGATTAGCATCAGCCAACAGATGTTGTTTAGAACTACTTGCAGCCTGATATCAAGAGCTACAAAAACATGACTATACAAGACACTGATCGGGCCAGTACTCACTTATTCATCAGAAACATGGGAGAAGAGGTCTTCTAACATTTGAGAAAAAAAAAAGTTTATAGTTTTGGGAAACGCCTGATATAAATAAAGTTGGTTACCTTAATAAATTTCCTATTAGAAAACAGAGCATTATTTTCGACATGTGATCAAATATTTTAAGATCTCATCTCTATCATCCCTAACTAGTAAATAATTTTCATTGGTAATAGATTCACTCTTCAAAATTTAGATATTTCTGATTTCGGATAGATTTTATGAATAGGTAAATTGTGCTTAGTCCGTACTGAACTTTATGTTCTCACAGAATTCGATGTCCCTCAGCTGGTTACGGAAGAAAACTACCCGTATTTCAAAGAATTTGTGTGCGGGTGGAAAGAAGCCATTGGACCCTCACACTCCGACCTCACAAGAAGAGGACCCGAACCAGGGAGGCCGCCGGAACAAGAAGGAGCTGAATAAGGCAATAAACAGGAAATCTAAATATGAACACTGGTCTCGTTGCAGAAGCAGGCAGTTATGCAGTGACGTGTAACAACCCAGATCTGCAAAACCCGTATTGCCTCAATGGCACCGCAGGGTTCAAATAAATAAATCTAATCACAGACATGTATTTAAAATTTTGAAACATATCGAATTATAATGTTTTGAAATTATTAACATATTGAAGCTTTAAGGCGGTAGTTTTTGTATTTGAGGTATCGGTATTATTGAGTAGCATCTAAATAAAATAAGCAATAGATCGCCATTATATTATTTTCCATAGCAGGCAAAAGGTTTGCGGCTGGTTTCCTATTACGTATCCTACTGAGGATCAGAACTGTTCACCTCATGCTCCAAGACACCTCCAGGAGGCAGGTCAAGTACTGGCATGAGAAGCAGACCTCTTGTGATATCGCGGTCTGGAGGGCTCCTGCCCGAGGGTGCTGCTCTCAGGGGTGAGGGGCAGCCGAAGCGCCTCAGCTCTTGCATCACGGAGGTTGGCCACGCAGCCTTCGATGGACATGCTAGGAGGTCGAGGACGCGCCCGCTACTTCTGCAATGATCCTTATCTCTTGATAAGTGGAGATAGGGAGACATGAAATAAAAGAAAAATCTGGTGCGTGCATCACAAAACTTTCACTTTCTACTTTGACTTGACATTCATTTCTGGCGAAATTGGGTTGTTACAAAAAGTTTTTTAGTGCACTTTAAACAGATATATATCAATAAAACCATCAAAACAACGAAAACCGTATTTATTATATCGACATTAGATAATGAAACCTCGTAACTTCATCAATCTTTTGGAACCACATAACTTCAATTTCCGAGCTCTTGATACTAGGAGAGAATTGAAAGTAAACATATATATATTGATTCTATAAATGAGTTAGGATTATACTGCACAGTAAAACTTGTACTAAATCTAATTAACTTTTTATATTTTTTTTAACTCTTATTTTTCTCCTTATGAAATTAAGCAGAATGAAGTTATCGTAGTCTTTCTTCGTTAGGTGAAAACTAAAATTTGAACTTTTTTTCTACAAATTACAGAGTTTGTGTGGTACCTGTTAAACTTAAAATTATTCTAGTGTATTTAACACTATGGTACTCAATAAAAAAAAATATCGTATACAATAACTTAATCATCTGCAGCATAGTGTTCACATTTTTTTTCTTCTATTGACCATTTTGTATCTTACGTTCTTCTCCGAATTTAGGTACTAAATCTAATTAACTTTTTATATATTTTTTAACTCTTATTTTTCTCCTTATGAAATTATGCAGAATGAAGTTATCGTAGTCTTTCTTCGTTAGGTGAACACCAAAATTTGAGTTTTTTTCCCACAAATTACAAAGTTGTTCTGTTAAACTTAAAATCATTCTAGTGTATTTAACACTATGGAACTCAATAAAAAAAAATGTCGTATACAATAACTATACAATAACTAGTGTTCACAATTTTTTTCTTCTATGGACCATTTTGTATCTTACGTTCTTCTCCGAATTTAGGTACTAATCCTAATTAACTTTTTATATTTTTTTTAACTCTTATTTTTCTCCTTATGAAATTATACAGAATGAAGTTATCGTAGTCTTTTTTCGTTAGGTTAAAACCAAAATTTGATTTTTTCTCTACAAATTACAAAGTTGGTCTGGTACCTCTTAAAATTTAAATCATTCTAGTGTATTTAACACTATGGTACTCAATAAAAAAAAATATCGTATACAATAACTTAATCATCTGCAGCATAGTGTTCACATTTTTTTTCTATTGACCATTTTATATCTTACGTTCTTCTCCGAATTCTTTATTTTATTTTGTAAAAAAACAAGTTTAACGGTAACTTTAGTCCAAATGCGGTGTTGAGTTAAAATTTACCCTGTAGGGAAGATAGAAGTTTACATTTACTATTAATTACTTTATCTGATAAACCAAGGAAGAATATCAAAGTAATAATTTTTAAAACAATTAATAATAAACTAGACATTACCCTTGCCTGGCGCAAATCAGGTATTCTAGCATGTTTACTTCTAAATGTTGGAATATAATTACAATATCCGTTTTAACGTTACCAACATATAGCACCACTTAAATTGTTATAAATCGAAGATCTAGAAAAGAAAACTATGTGAAAACTATGTCAAGTGTGGGGGGGCACTGACAAGGGGAGGCTACAGCCAGTGGGTCACCGATTTCAACTAAAATTTAAGTTATTTATTTTTGCTTTTTTTTTTTTCACAGATTTTTAGGTTACATAGGTCATGATAAGAAAAAAGATTTGAGCAACAGAGCTCCATTACTATGGTTTTCCATTTATTTTTAATTTAAAAAATAGTAATAGATTAAATTGTTTCATCGCTATTAAATAAAGAAATAAAAAATTTGCAAATTATTACCCAATGGTTTATTTTATTCAAATAGTTATAAGTTCAATATGTATAGCGTATCTCCCCTAACTGCTTTACCTATCACATTGGAAAAAATTTTTATATGCAAAGATTAGACGTTAAAAAAAATATTTATTTAATAATATATCTTTTTAATAAGCTGTGGAGATGCAAAATACTTTACAAATAGGACAAAACATGAAAAAAACGTTCTTTCACGTGGAACTTTTTCCAAAGTTTAATAGTATTGTTCCGCCTGTAAACCAATTCTATATACCGAATTTTAGGTTATTTGGTCAAACAGGGGTCCCTGGAGAAGACGAAATGTAGCAGTATATATATATATATATATATATATATATATATATATATATATATATATATATATATAAAATACAAATATAAAAGACAAAAATATTGACTGTTGTATTAAATGAGTTAAAAGTATCATAAATTGCAAAAAACAAAGGGCACTCCCGTAAATAATGCCATTTTTGTTACAAAAAAGTACATTTTTGTTATAAAAAAAGGAAGCTAGATTTATTTTAAGGGCCCTTCATAGATATGAGTTCCGTGAGGATTGGTGAAACTATTTATGGCTGTATACAAAATTTAAAAGGGTCTAGTGCAAACATGTCGTGTAGAAAATTTTAATTTTTTAATTGCTATAAAAATTCTTATTTATGTGTTTTTTTAAAATGGATTATTTGTTTCTTGATAAATATTACAATCTGTCTCAATAAAGGATATTTATAATAGAGTTCTGAGAGCACATTCACACCATATTTACAAATTACAAATACAAAAAAAATAAAAATAAATAAATAAGCTAATTTAAAATAATATAAAGCTATAAAAGAACAAAATTAAATATCATAGTGAAGGAAGAAAATATAAATAATAGTAATAATAGAATGAAAATAAATGAATAAAATTATTTTTAAAAAAAGTAATGAAAATAAACATCTTAGATGCAGGCATACCTATTTACACTATTTACAGTCGGCCATGGGAACTCCGAACAATACTTGTCCCCCCACATGTGGAGGAAAAGCGAGGCTTCAGGAGATCCCTGCGCTTCTTCCTCAACCATTTCACTGGTATTAAAAGCCAGCGGAGATTGAGTAAGGGTGCTACAACCACGGATGTGTTTTTTTTTTTGTTTAAAGCGCGAAAAAAGAATACCAAATTTTTTTTGCAATGAAGTATCACCAAAAAAAAAGTTGATAGAAATCGGTGACTGAATGTAGCCTCCCCTTATGAGTATACATTTAATTAAGGTAATTAATAGCAAATTCTTACTATCCATAAACTATTAACCTCTGGCGAAGGATAAAACTCAAGTTGAATAGTAATAATAAATAGTAATGGCATCATATCTTGATGTAGCGAGGCTAATGCTATCTATAATACTATGATTGATAGAGGCTATGAAGGTAGGACCGATGCTACACATATTCCACATCCGCAACCATTAATAAACCAGACCGCCATTATCAGCGGGAGGACGACAGTTGCGGTCAGCACATTAACGGCCCTATTGTATTAAATTATACTCGCTTAGCTAGGGTGGCTATTGCTACATCATAGTCCATTTGTTAGGATCTAAAGTAATAGGTAATATAAAAATAGATAAAACACTTTGGTTAATATTTCCATTTCCGACTAAAAAGAGGTGATCAAATGCAGGATTTTTTTTTTAAATTCAAAAATCTTATAACAGTTGTTCTTACTGCAACAGAATGTTGTACTACCCAATAAAATAGTTTTAATAATTTAAAAATTACTAATCCTTACTCCTTAACAAATGGATTGGCGAAAATTTCGGAATAATAATGCACAAACATAGCGTAATACAAGTTCTCTCATAGAAATGTTTAACCTGGTCACTGGTATTAGATTAATGTTGAACGAAATAAACGGGAAAATGACGTCATTGCCCTGGGGTATTGAATGTCTGAGGCACTGAGTATTTTCATGTCATCATATTCATTTGTTCACATTTACTAGATGTATTTTTATTACTTTCACTTACTTTATATATGTAATATATAATATATAGTAAAGAAATTATTTGGATCGTAAAAAGTTCCGAATCTGAGTTTTGAACGAAAAAACATGTTGTGAGGTCCCTGAATCCAAATAACCATTAAAAAAACAATTCTCTGAAAATCGGCTAACCGGAAGCGCAACTTTATACCGGAACATATGGTGCAACTTTGTATTATAGATTTTCAATGTTTTTACAATTTTCTCGAAAACCGCACTAACGGTTTTGATTAAACTCGTAGTATTAATGTATAATGAAATAGTCTTTAATATCAAATTGATCTTATCCTCATTGATTTCGCTTAACAGGGCTTAAATCCCGAATGTTCAATATTTCTGCCGCTAAAGTACTTTTCGCGTACATAAAGAATGATTTATTGCAACTGAATTCAATTCCATTGCATATTTAAAAAAAAAAAAAATTCTAATACAAGGCTAAACAAATGTAAATAAATTTGTCTAGTTTTGGTTTTGGCAAATAGATTGCGAATTGCAATTTGCGATGATTTGGAAAAAAAAAAAAAATTATCCCTGTAATCGAAAACTTGAACCTCAGTGCCAAAAAGACGTACCTTCAATCAGAACCATTACGAAGGTTCACTGACTGCCCTCCTATAACCGTAACCTCAGCAGTTTCCCGGGAATGGGAACAGTGCCGTAATTAAGAAAACTTTCTATCCCTTGTTATGTATTTTTTTTTCTCCCTTATATGAAATATAATAACAATTGTTGTTGGGAAATATATATTTCATTATAACATTATCTTGATCCAAAATCGTTGCTGAATATTGATTATTGTTTAACGCTTATGCACGAGAAATCTAATTTTTTATATTGACCATTGTTAATTAGCAAAGAATATAGTCTGTTGATTCACAGACATTTTTTTTTTTACTTTTACTTACCTATATATCAAATATATAGTAAAGGATCGTGAAAATTTTTGAATCTCAGTTTTCAACGAAAATACACGTTGTGAGGTCCCTTGAGTCCAAATAACCACGTCCCGCAAAATGATCTGTGTGTGTGTGTGTGTTAACAGTCTAGCTCAAAAACGAAAAGTCGAACGAAAGTGAAATTTCATATTTAAGGTTTTTATATGGTAGGGATGTTACAGTAACTTTTTCGTCAAAATCGACTGACCGGAAGTGGCACTTCATCATGATTAAATTTATTATATCAGTGTAAAATTAGGCAGTTTTAAATAAAATGAAGTTTTTATTCTGATTGATGTTCTCTAACAGGGCTTAAATGGCTAATTTTCAATATTAGCTTCACCTAAAGCACCTGTAATTTGTTTTATTTGAAACAATTGACTATTTCACATTAATCTCTAATATAAAAGATAGTTAAATATAAAATATGAAATAATTTGATAATTAAATAAAGGAGAAATAAAAAATCTTAAAGGAGAATAGTTGTAATTGATCGCACCCTAGCTCCCCCGAAAGATTATAACAGTGTTCCATACAACATGAGCTTAATATAATATGGACTCCGACAATATTATATAAATATACATATGCGGTTTTCATAAATGCTATTGTTGGTATTATTTAATACTTAATTGTATAGATTACACCGATATAAATATTAAAATTTCTATATATAAGGGTACTTATACAAATAAAAATACCCACAATGAAATATAAATAATTATAGCGTCTATAATTTTTACTTTCACTTCTCCTTTGCCTGAAAATACTTATTTCTGATAAGAGGGCGGTAAGTGAAAATTGTGTGATGCGCGCACCGCAGCAGATTTTGTTTTATTTCTTACGCCTCTGATCTTATTGATACAACCAGTATATACAATGAAATGTGATATATGGGCTTCAAATGGCTCGAGAGGCATAGAAGAGGAGTACGTACAATTTCGTTTTTTCCATTTTATTCAATAGGTTGTTTATTGGAGAATAGAGGAAGGGACATGGTACAACAATATGAAAATTTCATTTATTCTTATTACATTATTTATTTGATTTTTTAAATTAATTTTTTTCTTCTATATTTTCAACTAGATAATGATTGAATTGTGATGGTGTTTTAATGTTAATATAAATTATGTTATTGAACTATTATAAAAGTTTAAGCAAGATCTCACGACCTGCCTGATGGCAAATGAATCCTAAAGTTCATTACGTTTCAGGTAATAATAAATCCTTGGATCTGGCTACACAAATAACCTGAAGTCATTATTAATAATATCTAAGATGGAAGCAGTGCTTTTAACGAAAACATGTTACATTAGCTTATTCGAAATAGCTAAAACAAAATAGCATTCATTGTGAGTCATACCAATACTACACTAGTTTTAACTATTAAAATAACTCCAAGTAAACTCGGTCTGAGTACGGAGAAAAAATATATCAAGCTGTTAAGAATACACAACTGCGAATTCACGATTTATTACTGATCTATCGTCAGTTAAGTGGAAGTTCAGTATTTTTATTGCTGGATGGTATGGTAGCGTCACCACTTATTAATAAAGTTGTTTATTTATTACTTTTTAAAATTATTTAATGTTTCGTAACCATACATTAAAAAATATAAAAGAAATTAAACTAGTAGTTAATAGTTTATCTCATTGTGAAATACCTGGTTTTTCACTTTCTAATGTGAAAAGTTAGTTGAAGTTATTTTGGTGATGAACTTGAAATGAAGGTGTTAATATTATGGAATGTTGTTAAAGAGATAGCGTCGGAATCATGTGATACGTAATAGTGATATGTTACTGTCCGCTTTATATTTGTTTAATGATTTTCTATAGTCATTTTTATTTGGATTTTGAGCAAGATATTGATGTGCTTCTTGGTCTTAGAAAAGGGTGAACTATTTTCTCGGTTCCTTCGTCTGATCTTTTCCTTTTAGAGATTTTCGTATTTACTACATTTGATTTTATGAATTTTAAAATTTCAGTTGTGATACTATATTATGTAGCTGAGATATAGTGTTTTTTAATTCCAATGTTTTAGACGTTGATTTATTTATTTCCACAGCTATTCTTTTAGTGCCTTCTGTGTTATTGTTCACTTATGTAGATAGACAAATAAGTGGAGTAATAAAATATAAATATAAATATAAACTTTTTCACTCTCATTCATTGGATTCTAATCAAGGACACGCGATATGTATTCCAATGGCAACTTTACAATTAAGTTGAGCTTGTTGTCTTCAAAGCCTTTCTCCCGTATGTTATTTCGAAAAGGATAGCTAAAAAACGGTCCGTGTCAAAATCTTCAAAACCCAATTTGTCCTGTTTAGATCCTAGATCCACTAACTTATCTAGAACCACTGTATTCTGAAACCTATTTAGACCTGAATTTAGGTCCACTTTATTTATTTCTGAAAGTAACACCCCATGGTACCCAATTCAAGGCATTGAATTTAATATTTCTAATACTACATTTTTTTCTTATTTACTTATTGAAATTACTTTTTGAATTGAAAACTACTACAGGCCCGTTTTGCACTTTTTGGTGGAGAGTGAATCAGATTGATCCGTCAGATTTCGTTCAGCATTAACGCTCGGGTAAAGTCGGCTAGACTCGAGTAATTAAAATATTTTTACATATTGATTAAAATATCTCAGAAACTATAAATCGGGCCTGCTTACTGTAAGTGAGGAAATTGTTCAACATTTCATCCCCTCTGTAATAGGCCATAATTCATAATTGTATCTTAATGCGAAAAGGAAAAAAAAAAGTGAAAAATGGAAACCAAATGATAAGGTTAGTTGAACATATGGATTAAAATATTTCAGACACTAAAAATCGGATCTGTATTCTGTAATTGAAACGATCAGCATTTCATTTTTTTTAATGAGCTATTTTTTATAATTTATATTCCATATTATTAATCTCGCCTTGTTGATGTTTTTACTTAAATCGTGTGGTCTAAAGCACACACCCTAGTTTTTTTTTTAAAGATATATGTTCACATTTTTCAACTGCAGTTAGACAAAATAAATATTTGTATTTATTGTAAAATTACCATCTTGTTTTAATGAAATTAATTTTATGAGCACTATTTCTTTCAATATACGGTCTCTTACCGGATTCTTTGGATTCTTACCGGAGCTTTGGAGCTCCACAAAACCATCAAATTCTTCCCGTATCCAATCCTTACGACCCAAAATCCTTAAAAAATCATTTAAGAATAAAGTCATATATCTCAACTTCATCAAGCTAAAAGTGAAATTTCATATTTAAGGTTTTTATATGGTAGGGATGTTACAGTAACTTTTTCGTCAAAATCGACTGACCGGAAGTGGCACTTCATCATGATTAAATTTATTATATCAGTGTAAAATTAGGCAGTTTTAAATAAAATGAAGTTTTTATTCTGATTGATGTTCTCTAACAGGGCTTAAATGGCTAATTTTCAATATTAGCTTCACCTAAAGCACCTGTAATTTGTTTTATT
Source organism: Nezara viridula (assembly GCA_928085145.1). Taxonomy (NCBI): domain Eukaryota; kingdom Metazoa; phylum Arthropoda; class Insecta; order Hemiptera; family Pentatomidae; genus Nezara; species Nezara viridula. The sequence continues at coordinate 218,905,916 of OV725077.1, read as the reverse complement.
TGAAACAATTGACTATTTCACATTAATCTCTAATATAAAAGATAGTTAAATATAAAATATGAAATAATTTGATAATTAAATAAAGGAGAAATAAAAAATCTTAAAGGAGAATAGTTGTAATTGATCGCACCCTAGCTCCCCCGAAAGATTATAACAGTGTTCCATACAACATGAGCTTAATATAATATGGACTCCGACAATATTATATAAATATACATATGCGGTTTTCATAAATGCTATTGTTGGTATTATTTAATACTTAATTGTATAGATTACACCGATATAAATATTAAAATTTCTATATATAAGGGTACTTATACAAATAAAAATACCCACAATGAAATATAAATAATTATAGCGTCTATAATTTTTACTTTCACTTCTCCTTTGCCTGAAAATACTTATTTCTGATAAGAGGGCGGTAAGTGAAAATTGTGTGATGCGCGCACCGCAGCAGATTTTGTTTTATTTCTTACGCCTCTGATCTTATTGATACAACCAGTATATACAATGAAATGTGATATATGGGCTTCAAATGGCTCGAGAGGCATAGAAGAGGAGTACGTACAATTTCGTTTTTTCCATTTTATTCAATAGGTTGTTTATTGGAGAATAGAGGAAGGGACATGGTACAACAATATGAAAATTTCATTTATTCTTATTACATTATTTATTTGATTTTTTAAATTAATTTTTTTCTTCTATATTTTCAACTAGATAATGATTGAATTGTGATGGTGTTTTAATGTTAATATAAATTATGTTATTGAACTATTATAAAAGTTTAAGCAAGATCTCACGACCTGCCTGATGGCAAATGAATCCTAAAGTTCATTACGTTTCAGGTAATAATAAATCCTTGGATCTGGCTACACAAATAACCTGAAGTCATTATTAATAATATCTAAGATGGAAGCAGTGCTTTTAACGAAAACATGTTACATTAGCTTATTCGAAATAGCTAAAACAAAATAGCATTCATTGTGAGTCATACCAATACTACACTAGTTTTAACTATTAAAATAACTCCAAGTAAACTCGGTCTGAGTACGGAGAAAAAATATATCAAGCTGTTAAGAATACACAACTGCGAATTCACGATTTATTACTGATCTATCGTCAGTTAAGTGGAAGTTCAGTATTTTTATTGCTGGATGGTATGGTAGCGTCACCACTTATTAATAAAGTTGTTTATTTATTACTTTTTAAAATTATTTAATGTTTCGTAACCATACATTAAAAAATATAAAAGAAATTAAACTAGTAGTTAATAGTTTATCTCATTGTGAAATACCTGGTTTTTCACTTTCTAATGTGAAAAGTTAGTTGAAGTTATTTTGGTGATGAACTTGAAATGAAGGTGTTAATATTATGGAATGTTGTTAAAGAGATAGCGTCGGAATCATGTGATACGTAATAGTGATATGTTACTGTCCGCTTTATATTTGTTTAATGATTTTCTATAGTCATTTTTATTTGGATTTTGAGCAAGATATTGATGTGCTTCTTGGTCTTAGAAAAGGGTGAACTATTTTCTCGGTTCCTTCGTCTGATCTTTTCCTTTTAGAGATTTTCGTATTTACTACATTTGATTTTATGAATTTTAAAATTTCAGTTGTGATACTATATTATGTAGCTGAGATATAGTGTTTTTTAATTCCAATGTTTTAGACGTTGATTTATTTATTTCCACAGCTATTCTTTTAGTGCCTTCTGTGTTATTGTTCACTTATGTAGATAGACAAATAAGTGGAGTAATAAAATATAAATATAAATATAAACTTTTTCACTCTCATTCATTGGATTCTAATCAAGGACACGCGATATGTATTCCAATGGCAACTTTACAATTAAGTTGAGCTTGTTGTCTTCAAAGCCTTTCTCCCGTATGTTATTTCGAAAAGGATAGCTAAAAAACGGTCCGTGTCAAAATCTTCAAAACCCAATTTGTCCTGTTTAGATCCTAGATCCACTAACTTATCTAGAACCACTGTATTCTGAAACCTATTTAGACCTGAATTTAGGTCCACTTTATTTATTTCTGAAAGTAACACCCCATGGTACCCAATTCAAGGCATTGAATTTAATATTTCTAATACTACATTTTTTTCTTATTTACTTATTGAAATTACTTTTTGAATTGAAAACTACTACAGGCCCGTTTTGCACTTTTTGGTGGAGAGTGAATCAGATTGATCCGTCAGATTTCGTTCAGCATTAACGCTCGGGTAAAGTCGGCTAGACTCGAGTAATTAAAATATTTTTACATATTGATTAAAATATCTCAGAAACTATAAATCGGGCCTGCTTACTGTAAGTGAGGAAATTGTTCAACATTTCATCCCCTCTGTAATAGGCCATAATTCATAATTGTATCTTAATGCGAAAAGGAAAAAAAAAAGTGAAAAATGGAAACCAAATGATAAGGTTAGTTGAACATATGGATTAAAATATTTCAGACACTAAAAATCGGATCTGTATTCTGTAATTGAAACGATCAGCATTTCATTTTTTTTAATGAGCTATTTTTTATAATTTATATTCCATATTATTAATCTCGCCTTGTTGATGTTTTTACTTAAATCGTGTGGTCTAAAGCACACACCCTAGTTTTTTTTTTAAAGATATATGTTCACATTTTTCAACTGCAGTTAGACAAAATAAATATTTGTATTTATTGTAAAATTACCATCTTGTTTTAATGAAATTAATTTTATGAGCACTATTTCTTTCAATATACGGTCTCTTACCGGATTCTTTGGATTCTTACCGGAGCTTTGGAGCTCCACAAAACCATCAAATTCTTCCCGTATCCAATCCTTACGACCCAAAATCCTTAAAAAATCATTTAAGAATAAAGTCATATATCTCAACTTCATCAAGCTATTATTAAACAGGTGTGATAAAGTGATTTATAAAGCACTCAAAACAAAAATAACATTGCAAATTAAATACTGATTTATGAGGTGTATAAAACAGTAAAACGAATTATATCCCGGATTATTATAAAAAAAAAAAAAAGAAATATTTCGAGGCCACATTTTATATGATATATCATGTAAAATATTTATTGTAAATTAATTATTGATTTTTTATTGGCTTCATTTATTACTTTTCAGAAAGAAAAAATAAAGTTATTAGAATCAGGTGAGTTTATGTAATTTAAGTTTCTGCAACATTTATTCTACAATATTAAATTTGAATTCTTTAATAGAAAGATTATTGCGTCTATAACAGAAAACCTCTTAAAGCAAATCGAGTGAATTAATGATTTTCAAATTAAATTGAACGGATTTGCGGAATCAGTTTACACTGTTACATATCTTAGTGAAAGTTTCGTTTTAATGTGTCTGTAACAATTGTAACAATACTCAGGTTTATAACCGTTTACAAAATAAACAACGAATCCGGGGTGACCTATTAAAGAGAGAATGAAATGCTGAACAATTTTCTGACTTACAGTATGCAGGCCCGATTTTTAGTTTCTGTGATATTTTAATCCATATGTAAAAACTTTTCTATTAGTCAACTCTAGCTGACTTCACCCGAGCGTTAACACATAGGAAATCTGACGGATCAATCTAATTCACTCTCCACAAAAAAACTGCAAAACGCGCCTAAAACAGTTTTTACTTTAATAATTTTGATTTAATTGAACTTTTAATCATAAATTAATAATGATAGACACAGGTCGATTAATGACGAGCAGTGTACATCTATATTTATCTGTTGTATATCAATCTATCTTCACACGAGGCACAAATTACATTGGCTTTCATCCCAAAACTTTCAGATGGAGTTAACATGAATTAAAATGGAAAACAAGAGAATCTTCCAAGTCATGCAGGAAATTGCATCTCCCGGACATTCCTAATTGGAAAGTTGGCTTCTTTTGAACTCGCCTCACTGACCTTTTACTTCATGGTCTCGAGGTATCATATAAGTATAAATGTTGGTAATTATCTTTATTACGAGCTATTTATTTTGCTAGTAAACTAATTCTACAAAATTAGCAAGGACTCATTATTGCAGCTATGTAAATGTAATATATTGCCAATGACCTCAGGATTGCAAAACACTGAGGGCACACTGAGGGATTGAGTTATTTTTAACTAAAAAAATTAAAAAAAAAATTGTTTTACATAACATTTATTGTTTTTATGACAATTTTTCGCAAATATCGGTTAAGACTCTTTCGTTAGCTTTTGTTGTATTGAATAGTAAGAATGAGATATTACATTGAAATGTATTTAGAACCCGGATCTGAAGGTTAAGCTTAACATTCAAAGGAATAGATCGTGAAAATTAATTTTAAGATTTAAAAATATCTTAAATCGTTTATTAAATAAAAGATATTTATTTATGTTTATTAAATGAAATTATAAATATAATTTAAAAAAACAAAAACGTGAATGCGAAAATAAATCTATCTATCTTAAGGGGGCAGAAAATGATGTATATCTACATAAAAGTATAAATGGATTGTTGGTGTCTATGGATATTAGTGTTGCACAAATGCGAGACCAAGACGGGTCTTGGTCTTGCAATTTCACTCTTGGTCATGGTGTCTTGCGCAAGAGTCTCAAACAGTCTTACAGTTACTTATTAGTTTATTACTATTGAGATATTAGTGTATTTTTTTAGATAGGACAAACCTAACTAAGCCCAAATGAAAAATTAGAAGAGTTAAATGCAAAAGTATATTGGTTATACCAATTACTAACATATAGTAACTAAGATTGTCGAGTATTTGTAACTATTTTGCCTTAAATTTTATTTAAATAAATTTATTTATTTTACCAGTCCTGATCTTGGTCTTGCAACAGTTAGGCGGGCTTGGTCTTGGTCTTAAAAGTGCAAAACCAAGACCGATTTTGGGCAACACTAAAGAATATTGAAACACAGTAAAGTATTCAGTTGCCTTCTAGTCCTGTACGAAATTCTAAAACCTTTTAATAATATCATAATTCGACTTCAGAGTGTCTAATAATTTCCAGGAGCTTTCTGAATTTTGACAAGCATGGATGCATGGAACAGAATCAGCTGTTATGTATCATGTAAGACACATGACTGCTTCTACAAGTTTTAATAATCATATACTCTAATTAACAATGCACTTATATATTTATGTATACATAAATAATTTTCAGCATTCATTATATAACATAAAGTTATTTGCGCAGTCGGTTTATTTAATTAAAATATTTTTTATGTAATTAAATAATTTTAATATTTATGGTTTTTAAAGTAATAACTAGTGTTATTACTCTTTACGCCTAAATGCGAGACCGAGACGAGTCTCGGTCCTGCAAACTCAGTCTTGGTCATGGTCTTGGTCTTGCGCAAGGGTCTTGCAGTTACTTATTAGCTTATTACTATAGATATATTACTGTATTTTTTTAGATAGGAGAAACCTAACAAAGCCCGAATGAAAAATTAGAGGAGCTAAATGCAAAAGTATACCGGTTATACCAATTATTAACATATAGTAACTAAGATTGTCGAGAATTAGTAACTATTTTGCCTTAAATTTTATTTAAATAAATTTATTTATTTTACCAGCCCTGATTTTGGTCTTGCAACAGTTAGGCGGCCTTGGTCAGTACTAGTATTGACAAATTATTTTCAGAAAATGTGATTTTTTAAAATAAATTAATAACAGAGATACTTACACTACAATAAAAATTGTTTAAAAGTTTTTTTTCCTCAAATTGTTTCAAAGTATTCTTATCTCACTGAGCAATTAATGCCGTCAAAGTTAAAAAACGGGTAAAGCCATCCACTCAAAAAAATCGTCACATACCTTTTAACGGATCGATTAAACACGTTTTATACAGAAACTTGTAAAGATTTTGAGATCAAATTTTTTCAAAACACTCACGAAATCTCACTAAATAATTTAAGACTTCAAATCTAAAAATCGCTCCAGCCGTTCGTAAAAAAAAAATCGTTACATAACTTTTAGAAAATTGATTGAACACATTTTATTCAATCACGAATCAGAGTTTTTAGCTGAAATTGTTTTAAAACACTCACAGGACCTCACAGATTAATTTAACATATAGAACTTAAAAATCGATCCAGCTGTTCGCTCTAAAAATCTTTACACGCCTTTTAGCATATGATTAAAAAAAATTTATTCAATTGAGAATCAGAATTTTGAGTTCAAATTGTTTCAAAACAGATACGGGACCTCAATGTAAGTTTTGAGCCATAAAACTTAAAAATCAATCCAGCAGTTCAATGAAAAAATCGTTATATGCTTTTTAACAAATACCCCAAACACATAATCTTCGAGTCGCTTCGCTTTGAAAATACTCACACAAACTCATCGAATAATTAATAATGATCTTTATAAAGTATAACCATTTTGAAATATGAAATCCATTGTTAAGCATGAAAAACATATATAAAATGAGTAGGAATGTTTTTAATGTTTGTTTTTTTTATGCAGAAATAGAATTAAAGAATAACATTTCTTTATGACCGATTGTTTATATGTTTGTGGCAAACATCGTCAAAGAATTCACCCAAATTTTATTGAATCCAAATAATTTCTAAAATCTAATACAAGATCTCTTTTGTTAAAAATAATTAAAAATTGGAATTATAAATCCCGCCAAATTATATTTACCCTTCGTCGAAAACCTATGACTTCTATTCCTACAGTATCCTTTAATAATACCCCGCTTATCCCTGTTGAACAACTCCGATACCTTGGACTCCACTTGGACAAACGTCTAACTTGTAATCCTCATATCAGACTTAAACGACAAGAAAATGCTCGACGTTTCCGACTTACTAGACAAACGCTCTAAGCTTCCAGTTAATTAGAAAAGACTCATATACACGACTATAATAAGACCTATCTGGACATAAGGAGTTGAGATTTGGGGGTCCACAAAACCATCGAATTCCTTACGCATCCAATCCTTACAATCTAAAATCCTTCGTAAAATCCTCAGTGCTCCTTACTTTGGACCTTAATATTCTGTATGTTTCCGATCCAGATACCTATCCTTTCATAATAAACTTCAGAACCATCCGAACCCTCTCGTTTCTAACCTTGCTTCCTATTCGATTCCTGATAACCCTCCGAGGCGTCTGAAAAGAAGATGGTCTCGAGATCTCCAATTGTAAATACATTTTTTTTTAGAATCGTACCAGTAGGTAGTTTCTCAACAAGTGTTTTTATGTTATCACATTTACTTAATATATTCTTTCTTAATACAGTTGTAAATTTCATAAATAAAAAAAATAAATAAATAAATTGGTATTATTTTTATCTTTGGACTTACCACTGTATAGTCCCTTATTATTTATTTACAGAAAAAGATTGATACATATATTCATCAAAAGGTTCCTGCTGCTACTTAAGAATATAGTAAGTAAACTAAAAGTTGAAATGTAACAGAATTGTTACCGTTGGTTTTTTAAGAGTTATCTAATGCTACATGTGAACTGTTACGAGGTGTAAGAAGATTCAGTTAATTTGTTGTGATTACAGCGAAATTATCAGTGACCTGAGTGAAAGGAATCCGATATGAGATTCGAGCTATGACTCTTGCAGAAATAATTCATCACATTCGTGCTAAAATTTAATCTGGATTGCATAACGTCGATCAGATTCTGAAACAGGACATCATAAGATAATTGTAGCCATATCGTACAAGTGTATGTGTTATGTCAGCGGTTAACATCTGCAAGTAAGTTTTCTAAATAAGTACGGAAGCGTTTTAGAAGCAAGAATACATAATCTAAAATGACCTAAAGTGCATTTTACGGATTTGAAGTTTGTTAAACTATTTATTACTAGATGAAATTGTAATTAGTTTAAAAAAAAAAATTTAAAAATCTTTACATTGGAGAAAATCCGCAACGATCAGACGATAGAATCTTTACAGAGCAGGTGTAAAGATTCTATTCCATGAAATAGGTATTCGGTAATTGCGGTATGGCACCTATAGTTTCGCTCTGAAATCGCTGTGAAAGAAACTTCATATAGTATCTAGTCGGTAAGGTGACCTTGAACAACCATAAATCATGGATCTAGAGCAATAATCTGATATTAGCGCTGGGCGAAGGATGAACTCCATCAAAAGTAAACTTCAGCTACGGATACTCTATTAAGTTCCAATAATAAGTAAAAATTCTCCGTGCAAAGACATTTAAGTTCTGTTGTGCATAAAGTACAGAAAACTTAAATTATTTATAAATAAAAAATTCTTAACATTGTTTTTGTTTAAAGCAAATTAAATACAATGGAAAATGAGGAGGCAATAAAAAAAAAAAAAAAAAGCAATTGTTCATTTTAACTAAAAAAATAAGGCTATCAATAATAAGAATATATATTTCCCTCTTAACAATTGTGCTATCTTGAAATGGAAGTTCTCAGTATTTCAAAAGTTGTATTTTACAAATAAAAAATGCTTTCGTTGAAAGGATTTTAAAAATATTATTTATAAGTACATGCGGCTTATAGTTTACATCTGAACAATAATCTACTGCTAATTAACAACCGGCTTATCCATATTGTTGCCAAAATATTTACTAAACAAATTAACACTTGAAAAACAACATGTTGCTAAAAAATAGACTAAATTAGTTAGTAATTTATAATATTTTTGTATGGAATTAAACTTGAATTACTATATAAATGAAGTAAATGAAGTTTTGTTCTCAGCTACCCTCAATTCCTATCCCTTACACTTACTGTAACAATAACACAATAGTTTAGTGAGGCAGTCTAAACTACAGCTCAGTAGAGATAAAATTAGAGTTATCAAAATGGAAAGAAATTAAGGTAAAAAAACTTTTTTATTTTTTATTTTTGGGTTTTGTCTTGTTTTTTTCAGTAATTTAATAAATTTTGCTTAATAGATTTCTAAAATAAAATAGTGTTTTGGATTTATAAAAGTATTTTTTAATTATTACATTACAAAGGGTTATTAAATTGCAGGATGAAGTTTTTGGTGAAATGAGAAGAGAAATTTTGTGGAATTTCGGAAGAATAATAAAAAAAAACAAAATCATTTTATATTTAATAAAACAATTAATACCATTGAGTAGTATTCTGTATACATATATATTTTAAGAAATTTTTATAAATAATATTTTTATAAAACTAATGTTGTTGTTTTTTTTTGGAAGAACAAAAATTTATGAAAATGGTTCTTGGAGCCGAAACGTTAAAAAATAATAATTTTTAAATGTTTGTAAAAATGCTTTCTTCTTCTTCATCCATTGGCTAGACAGACCATTACTGATTCCTGGTCTTCTCCAATAACTTCCTCAGTCTTCACCCCAATGTTTTATGTTTAATTTATAATAATGTTATAAATGTATAATAAAAGACTGTGAGATTATAAAGGGTTTTGATAAATGAATAATCATATATAGATTAAATATAATAATTATATCTTCAGGATTTTTTACCACTGACAGTCTGTATTTTATTTTAAGACTTTATTTGTAGAAAAGCTTTCGGTGTCCGTGCACCATATTCATCTCTATATTTATAATACTCTTATTAGAATATATTAATAGTTAATTAATAACATTAACAATATATGTATTAAATAACTTTTAAAATATCATGCAATTACTATCAGATCATGCCATACCTTTTATTAGTTTTGTCTATTTAAAAAAAAACATAAATAAAGGATAAGAACAGCGTTCTTGTTCTTCGTCTCATGTTAGCTTTCTCGGAGAATAGGACTCCTCTTTGTCGATTACCATCTTAATGAGTGCTGACGATTTACTATCAACATCCTCTACATTATCCTAACTATTTGGTAACTAAAGTTACCCTACATTATTTAATTTACTATTATTTGAATTTTTATGGATGGTTATTTTAAATAGTGTTGTGGGATGTGGGCCGCTTCCTGTTTTGAATTTAGCACATTTTTTTCGTGTATTGCTATATAGATGGATTCAAAAATTTTTAGCTTTGATCGGTAGTTTGATTTATGAAGTATTTTAATATTTTACATAAAAACAGTCTAAAATTACCTAATAATATAATAATTATTTACTTTGTTCAAATTATTCTATTATTGTTATAATATATTAGTGAATATACACGTGCTGACTAATAAGTGGAACAGGTCTTCGGGCGTTTCAGAGTTGCGTATGGAGCGCTCATCTATTGGATTAATTATGAAAGCTTGGTTGTATAATGTGATTTTAATTATATATTTACTGCAAACTCTGATGTTTTGATGTTCGGAGTTGAACTGGTGTTTTATATATTTGAAATGAGCATCTGTTACTAAATGTGGTTGGATATGGGAATTAACTGTAAATATTTCATGGTAAGCTGGATAATTGTTAATATAATATTTTTTGTGTAGCTCTTGAGATCTGCTATAATTCCTGCAAATATTTCTCCATGACTTACGGAAAACCCAGTATACTATAGAAATAAAAATAGCCGGACAAAAATAAAGTATATTTTACCATCATCCCTATTTCTGACAGGTTTCATTTGTGTACCGAGCTATGTGAGGCACACTCATATCATATGTACAATACAACAATAAAATAATAATAACGATAAATAAATAAAAAATATTATAACAAAAACAAATGAAGAAAAGTATAACAAAAACACAAATAGAAATGAAACTTGAAATGAAATCAAATATAAAAATTCATAAAAAAACACATTCACAATTAATATTTACAGTTCCTCGAGGGAACTCTGAGTCTTCTTCCTGAGCTTTTTTCCCACTTGTGGAGGATAAAATGCAAGAGTAAGAGATCCCACCGCTTCTCTCACAGCCGCGTCAGTGGGATTGGTGTTCAATGGAGACTGAGGGAGGGCATTTGAGTGGAGGAGCTGACGAATGCCTGATCTCCAATATATTTACAAAAGGCCTCGAGGCCACTGACGTTTCAACCTTCAAGAAGAAGGATCGTATGGATGACTGGAATTGGATAAGGATTGTCATAAGAGATAAGCTCCTCTCCGTTTGACTATTTCTCCGTGATATATTTAAGCTGCCACTTTTTATGGCACATCTATAATTTTTAAGCTAATGAAAAATCTAAGTGCCGTGGAATCTGTCTACTTTATCGGTTCTGTCCACTTCTTGCTTTTTTTTTTCTTCTCCCCTTCCTTACCTTTTAGGCTACACGGGGTTTTTCCCGGTCCGGGAAAAAAGGGCGGGGGAATTATGCAGATTTAAAATCCCACCGGCTGCCGGGATTTGATATCGCAATATTTTTCTATTTAACTTCGGTTATCAGGTTGCCAGGGAACGTGCGGTGCAGTGCACAAGCGTTATACCTCTCGGCCACCTAGCCCCTAAGTTATATATATCGTACAATTGGTTATATCTAGTTGAAGGTACTTGAAAATATGAAGCCTGACTTGTAAAAACATTTCGCGGTGCTTCCGTTACAAGTTTTGCATATCCTTCAGCTGCCTGTATGTGAACTGGGAATAATTGATATAGATCACAGTTAGGAACTGTGTCTCGGTTAGTAAGTGATTTAATATTATTTTACTGATTTCTCTTATCGCATTGGTTAAAATTTAGTTTACAATTACTGATATATAATTTGGTATTTTAGTCTATACAATAAACCAATCAAATGGTTATGACGATATATTCCAAAACTTTTGTAATAAAAGAAAGAAAACAACACGAAAAAATATAAGTTAAAGTACTTAAGCATTTAAACAACTAGTTGATATGATAATATAAACGTACATCTTAGATTTTTTTAATGTTTAATAAGGTTCTAGCCATCTAGAGTTAGCTTTAATGCCTGAATGAATATAAACCGTAATATATATGATGATATGATGACATATGATCTTAAGTTCATTATGAAAGAGTTATTCAATCAAAACGTGCATACTATTTCTTAACGGCTTACACGTTCGTGAGGAGTTCTGGCCTGTTTAATCGGGATTTTTTGACGTTTCCTCTTCAGTTTCGTGATCGATTCCAGGTAACCAGGTCCTGGAACAAGTAATGAAATAATTAGGAATTTATTCTGAAAAAGTAACTCAGATCATCAATGATATAGTACATGGATACATAGTAGGGTATATCGTATATAATACTGTTGAAAAAAAAAAAAAAAAACGAATTGGGAAGATAAAAAATCAAATCCACTTATCTTCTGATCGTTCTAGTGCAGTATTTGCGGTAAATGTCTAAAATTCTGATTTTTTAGAATAATTAGTCTGACACCATCCGAATGTAATAAATCTGACTTTTATGTATCAGAACCACAAGAAATACAGTTAAAAATTATTTTAATTCGTGAACATCTTCAAGGCGCTAATTGGCTTCAAAATTTATTAAAAAATGTAAAAACAATTAGTCTAGAAAAAGTTATATCACAGGTAAAGGATAAAACAGTTAACAGCTTACATTTATTTTATACAAATAACTCTAAAATATTTCGAAACAAATTATTATAGAAATAGTAGTGTTAGTATTTTGAAAAATTGTTTTTATTTCTAATACGAAAAATTCTACAATTTTTTATGCCAGGAAAATACTGTGGAATAGAGATTCCACTCCATTCCATTCCATTTATCATTTTATTGATGATTTATATTTGAAGATAAGTTATGCTGCGTGCCACTATGGTTTAGTAACAAACTAATATAATAATATGTTACTGAACTACTGTGACAAATAACTTACAATGACAAATATTTCTTAAAATCCTGATGTTGGACTTTCTTTATTCAAGTGCAATCTGAGAGTTGCGTTTTTACTGTAAAAAAAAAAAGAGTAAATACTTTACATGGAACAAAATCGGTGTATCGAAGAATAAATTGTTCACAATATCTAAACTTTTTGCCGATTATGAGTATCGGTCGATTGCCTATATACCGGCCTGTATAATATTGTCAGAAAATAATTTCTATTCAAAGTAGAGTATTATTTATAGGTTCAAACAAACGAAATGTTATGAGTGTTAAGGGACATTGTAGCAACCACCAGTTTAGCGGGACGAAATGTATTTTGTGGAAATACAAATTCTTAAAAAAACTATTTCAATTTACTTGTATGAAAGAAGCAGTGAAATATAAAATTAAAAATAAATAAAATAAAAATATTTTATGGATGTATAAAGCATATGTTTATAATATTAAATACATTTACTGTAGTTTGATAATTCTAGATCTGATATTAGATTTAAATAATTAGGTATCAACGTCCATTTATTCCGAAAAAAAATTTTAGAAAATAAAATTTATGTATAATTTGATGATTTTTCCTTTTTTGCAATCCCAACAGAATTCTCTTACAATTAGAGTGACGAATTTTGATCTATCTCTAGCAGGCAATGAAAACCTCGAAATTTCAATTTAAATATACATTCAAATCTTTATAGCCATATATAAATATAAATAAACAAATAAATAAATAAATATATATATATATATATATATATATATATATATATATATATATTATATATATATGTATATATATATATGTATATATATAATAATAATAAGGCTTAGCGAACCCGAAGGTTCGATGCCGACACCACCAATCGCTTGTTACACACCTCCCTCCACCGTTCGCCGTCCAAACCCAGTCCCTTCAGATCGGCTTTAATGCAATCTTCCCACCTTCGCTTCGGTCTACCCCTCGGACGCTTACCATTCGGCACCGCACATATTAACCTTTTAGGTATATGTATATATATATATATATATATATATATATATATATATATATATATATATATATATATATATATTTACTTATTTATATACATTTTATGGCTGTATAAAGCATATGTTTATAATATTAAATACTGTAGTTTGATAATTCTAGATCTGATATTATATTTAATTAATTAGGTAACCACGTACATTTATTCCGAAAAGAAAATTAGAAAATAAAATTTATGTATAATTTGGAGAATTTTCCGAACATAATCCTCTTACAATTAGAGTGACGAATTTCGAACTAGCTCTGGCAGGCAATGGAAATCTCGAAGTTTTAATTTAGATATACTTTAAAATCTATATATATATATATATATATATATATATATATATATATATATATATATATATATATATATATATATAGCTCAGAGACTGGAGTTTACAAAAATAGATGGATTAACGAGGTTTTTATTGCCTACCGTTGATATAATTAATTGGGTTTTTGATATAGTTAATGATTTGTCAGCTATAAGCTTTTAATCCGTTAAAAATGCACTTAAAAAATTTCGTAATATTTCAACGTTGGCCAAAGATAATGTGTATTCAAAGTAGAGCGGTAAGTGAAAGTTGTGTGTTGCACGCACCATATTTTTTATGTATAAAATGGTTTGCTTCATTGTGAATAGTGACTTTTTACAAGGACCTTGCGATATACAAAATAGTATTTTTATTTTTCTTATTTTGTTTAATATAATGTATATATACTTAGTTGTCGTATACAAGTATTTATATTCTTTCTATTCTAAATATTTTTCTTGACATGGACCGAAAAAATATTCTTTTGAGAGTTCTGTAAGAGTTTTGTTTATTTTTCCAATACAAATTTTTCAAATTTGTTTATTATTACCTGAATTAATGTTAAATTTATCTTTATGGAGCTAGAGAATAAATAAATGCAGTATTAACCCTGGTAATTTTACCGTGACCTGTGTCTCAACGATGACAGACTCTTGTGAAACTCGGGAACTGAGTGTGGAACCTTACATTCATATGAACTCTGGTCCACCCTTGGACCTTAAGGATGTTGCATCCCCAATGGCTTTATTGAACTTCTGCTGTGATTGCATATCCTGTCCGAGTTACGATCCTTCTGGAAGCTCCTTATCACAATATGTATCGTTGATCCTGCCTCAGCATATGCTGCAACATAGCTCAACATTTCTCTGGATTCGACAGATGTGATATAATATTCGGCAATTGCGACTGCCTCTTGAGTTAGGTAACTGGTCGCTTCATGCACTCTCTTACTTTCTTCGGATCAGGAAATAGCTTTCTCTTGATTGTCTAAACAGTCTTTATGCAGTTAGATGGATTCCAGAAAACGAATGATAATTTACGACATCGAAGTTATACGCCTAAAAATTTCAACAAACAACAATAACAACGAATGATGATAACGCTTAATTAAACTAATGAAGAGTTGCTTATTTTTAGTAATACTCCTGAACGTTAAACAGTTTCAATTAAATGATGATTAAAAAACAAAACAATCGTGTTTCAATCGAAGGAAAGTAACGAAATGCTATACAAATATTTAGGATATTGGGTCAATGAGGTCATGATTCTTCGACCATAAGACCTCTTATAGTCCAATAAAGTTTATTCCAATATAATCTGAAGTTAATGTGATCTACTAATTTCTATTAAAACCAATCATTGATTAAAAATAAAATTTGGTGATGTAAACTCGTCCACGTCCTCCATATATCCTTAACGAACTTTAGTCTTGGTTAGATAAAGCTTAGCAAAGTCCAAAAGATACTAATCGGTTCATCTGACAATTACTATAGCAACAGCATGAACCGCAACACTAAACTTTATTTACACCTTTTTTTTAAAGTCCGAGTTTTTTCTTCTTTTTTTTTTTTTAAACTTATCTCTCATTCTGTGGAACAAAGACGAAGCTATAATTTGTTTAATTATTTTAAGAGTGTTTAATGGAACCGATGTCATAGTATACTATAAGAAAAATTAGTATGGAATGATGGATTTAACAATGGTACATTCATTTTTTTTTAAATTATGTCATTTGTGCAATAATAATTCTAATCCTAATTAATTTAACTCTCTTATAAAATTGCATGATTTGTAGATACGTCATTGCTCGACTAATTGAGAAATATAAAGTTGGGGGAGGGAGGAGACGTCAAATTATAAACACGCGGTACCTGGCGAACTGATAGGCTGAAAATTACTAGATCGAGCATCAGTGCCTATCTATCAACTATGGAATTAACCCCCCTGATCCGAGAAAACCACGTATAGCCGAATAGACGAGGTAAGGGGGAGGATGTGTATATCAGACATCTCCGTAGCTTCCATAATCGTGATCTAGAGATTTTATCATAAAGAAATGTGTGCTCGGAAAAAAATCGTAAATTTATGATTCGTCCGTTCTATTAGGACTGTTTAGATCATATCTGCGGTGCCGGATTTAGACATTTGACGCCCCCCGGGCAATGGCGTCAACTCTCTACCCGTAAAAAAAAATGTATGTATTTCTTTAGCAGTTTTATTCTATGTAATATTTGAATTTTATTCCATTCATATTTCTCTAATACAGTTGCTTTATTGATAGTCTAAATTAATTGTTGTTAATAAGATGTTTTAATTTCTTTTTAGATTTATAAAAATATATAACAAAATTTATCAGCCTTAAGGCCAGCACTGCATATTTAATATGATTCAATATTGTTATGAAGGATCTGATTAAGTTAAGAGGGAGCTTTGAAATCTTATTTTTTAAATAATTAACTGAGTAAGATATTAAAGGTAATAGTTATTTTGGTATTCGACTAGTTATGGAATGTTCAACTAATTTACCTTTTATAAAGCAAAAATATCAATAAAATCGAACCAAAATATCGAAATTTTTGTAAATTTAAAAAATGAAAACTTAAAAGGCTTGTTTAGCTAAGCCATTTTCTTAATATATTTTTATGTTCAGTAACTCTATACGCATGATGTAGAGTTGCGGTGTAATGGTTGATATTTAGGAAACGCGATTAAGTAATGTTAGCGAAATTGATTTCACATTAAAAAGATCTTTCAACAAGAAAGTAATTAAATCCCTCGATGACTGATAACGGTATACAAGGATATTATTAATTAACAATATCTCAATGTTTATTAATATAAATTAGTTTCCAAAATATGTACTTTCTGTTCTTGGTGTAATATTTTCGTTAATTCATGCAATTCCGAATCCATTCCTAAAGAGCTTCCTGTTCATTACCATTCCCGGCCACTATCTAGGAAGTGGAAGATTCTGGTAATAATCCTGACAATGGTGGATCCATGTAAGAGTTCCTCGAAGGATAACATGGTCTATAACAAGCGTTTAGCATTGCGGTGTTAAGTTACAGTCACGAAGAGATAAGAAGGTATGGAAGAATATATAATATTACACTTAAAGAATAAATATAAAATGTATGTTTGTACAAGTCAGACATCCGTGATAGTTCGCAGAAAATATAAGTTACTGAATAATGCTAATTTAAATTATCAATTAAACTATTGTTATTAATTTAAAATAACATTTACTTAACATATATATTTTTATCTGGTTGATCAGACCATTTGAATTTAAATTTATTTTTAAAATTTATATATATTTAAAACTTTTCTTTAAACGACCTTTGAGTATTAAATTTAAACATAACCATTTAATCGGGAATAAGGTCACTTATTAATTATTTAATAAACTACTAAATGTTCATTTCCTCTGTGTTTATTGACGTTTCGATCCCGGTATTTTTCTTTTTATAAGTTAACAATGGGATCCTCTTTAAAGTTTTAAAAATAGAGTTTCGATATCTCAGCACCGTCCACCAGCACATATATTAAGCTACTGAATAGCTTAATATATGTGTTACTGAGTAGTAAGCTACTTAACATTATATATTAATATAACATATATTAAGATATATGTGCTGGTGATGAGATTGTCGGTGTGTCCCTGGCCTGGTCGAAGCTCTAGTTTTAAAACTTTGAAGAGGATCCCATTGTTAACTTATATTAGATTAAATCTATCCATCTGGTCTTTGGCCTTCCACGTGGTCTCTTGCCTACTAATGGGACATCCATTGTTATTTTAAGGCTTCCTGATGAATTGCTTCAAGCTATATGTCCCGCCCGCCCATCTTAATCCCTTGCCTACATATCATGCGGTTTTGACTGACCAGGTTCTGTAAACAGTTATTTATTAGTCCTTCTTCCCCATGTATTAGTATCCTCATCCAAGATCGCACCAGTCATCGGTCGGAGGATTGTTCATTCTATATTTCTTTCTTGGGTGCTGGTTAGTGTACAGATCATTAATTTATTAAAATGCATTAATGTATTATAATATTATTGTGAACGGCTTAGGTTAATTTATATGTTCAGGTAATATAGACATAAATGCTAAAATACAGCAAAAACACGATTGTCGTAAATTTATATTTATATTTTCAGCATTTATTTTATTAACTTACTGTATTGAAAAAAATAGTTGGAATTAAAAACAAAAGGGGAATAAAAATTCTACTTTTCCTCTTGCCGCTAAGTCGAGCGAATCTGAGCTGAAATAACATGTTTCCAGACTTAAATTAAAGTCTTACTCCAAGACTTAAGTGAAACTGATAATAGATGTTTAATTAGTCCTGGAGTATTTATGATTAGGATAAATCTGAGATGACAATACCAATAATCTTCGATTCTGGAACTGAACCTAAAAGAAAGAACTAAATATTACTTATCGTGCCGATATATATTATTTAATAAGTAAGTAATTAACGTTATAGATATATTTATAACTGTTCAGAGATAGTTCGGAATAACGGCAGTATTATATTATATTTTTAATTTTTTGATTTTCCTTTCTCTCGTTCATGTCGGTAATATCGTATTGCCAATGAGTCGGTAATTATATAATGTTCTGTTAGCTGTAGTTTTCTCATATACGTATACGATGCGTGTTGATCCTGCCTAGAGATACTGCATTATTTCACAACAGAAACTTTCAGGCCCGGATAGTCGAACCGTGAATATTTTACGAACATCAATATGATTGTTATAATCTTGTAATATAAACTTTAATTCACACTTATAAATAGATACTTTTTTCTTATACTCTCCATTAAGAAGTTGTATTGATATTTCGATATGTGGGATAGAATCCCAGTTACAGCGTTGATGGTATGTATGCCTTCTAAATTATGAGAAGTTACAGTTGGAGTTGTGATAAAACAATATTCTTGTGATGGGAGATTACTTAATAATTGTATCGTGCCAATCCAGTAAGTAGTCCTTAGTTTAGTCAAGTGTTTTTGCTTCATATTGCCTTCGGATTTTTATTTCCTTACCTCTGTGGCCGTCTGATTAGTTTCCCTATAACTTTTACCTTAGTATCTCTTCCACTACTCGTGACTGAACCTTTGGGGATTTTTGGAAACCTGTCAATCACGTCCATCACTATATCAATTTTAACAATACACGATCAATTAGAATGTCATTCAGACTGACCTTGTAGGGTTCGCTTTTGATATCTTCCTGCAGTTAATTGTCCTGAATAAGATAAACACAGCTATTTTTTTTTTTAAATAAGAGATGTTGGGTACATCCATGTAGTTGATAATTGGTTAAACAAATTTTTTACATCTAAAATAATCGAAATATGCAAAAATGTTTGAGTTTATATAAGCACGAAAATGAAAAAAATTGTCAAAAGAATGAGTGGTTCATGAAGATATTGAATCGTTTTTTGAAAACTACTATGCAAAAAAATATGCGTTTACATAATTCCGAGTCTTTGTTATATATCTTATCTGATATTTATTATAAAAAATTTGGTGCGCGCAACACACAACTTTCACTTACTCTTTGAACTTTGCTCATCTTTGAATATAAATTATTTTCTGGCCATGTTGGGCTAATATAAAATTTTTGAATTGCATTTTTAACTGAGCTAAAGCTAAAAAATTGCAGCTAACAAATCATAAATACTATTAAAATAACAAAAGTCCTACACTGGTTGATAAAAAAAAAAAAAATATATACATTTATTTATTAGCCATTATCATTTTAAGTACGATCTGAACGTTTGAAAAAGAAGAAAAGTCATACAATCGTATCCTTGTTTATTTGTCCTTGTTGTTGTAATAACCCTTGTTTTACCGAAGCCGAAGACCCGAGTGAAAACAAGCACTACTAACGGCTCATTGGCGAGTCTATGGCCACATTACGAGCCCACTTCGCTTTCCGATGGCGGTTGTGTAAGGCTGATGTTTATTAAAGATACTAAAACCCAAGCTATGGCATTAGGCACTAAGCGCTACATTTGGTTGCCATTCACTCCTGCAGGATCCACCTTTACTGCTGAGGAATCGGATGTGGCAAGAGAACAAGGGAATTACCTGATGGTGATAAAACAGTTTAGAGCCGCCTGGGTCAATGCCGAGCTGAGGAGCGGTTCTTGTGACAGCGGCTGTATTATCTGCCGGCCCTATTCATCTCCTTCTATAAATACCTCCGCAAACTATCAGATGGTGAATACTCATTGGTAGGGCGTTCGGCGTTCGAACGAGAAGGTTGGAGTCCCATAGGCATATACTTCAAGAGGAGGGAGAGGGGCCATCACCCCAAATAAAAATGTTGAGGTGGCGAGAATATCATTCCCCCTCCCAATAATTTAAAGTAAAAAAAAAAATTAAAATTGATAACAAATAAGCTACATAAGTGGTTTTCAAGCTCAAATGTGCACTGAACATTCTCTAGTAAAACTACAGTCGGAGATAACAAAAAACTTAAATAGAAATAAGGCCACTGCTTTAATATCAATGGAGGATCGAGCTTTGGGGCTCTATCCAAAATCCTTGGATCCCTACAATCCAAAATCCTTCGTAAAATCCTTAATGCTCCCTACTTTGTAACAAATAAAATCATCCATGATGACCTTAATGTACCATATATTTCCGATTTAGCTCAATCCAGATACCTGTCCTTTCATAATAAACTTCTGAACCATCCGAACCCTCTCGTTTCCAACCTTGCTTCCTCTTCTATTCCTGATAACCTCCGAGGCGTCTGAAAAGAAGATGGCCTCGGGACCTTCTAATATAGAAATATAATTGGAGTGCTACCAATGGTAAGTTTCTTTTTTATGTTGTACATGTCATATTACTTGTTCATATTTACTTGTTGTATTTATTAATAATTACAGTTGTAAATTTCGTTTATAAAAGAAAATATATATATATATATATATATATATATATATATATATATATATATATATATATATATATGTATATGGGTAGCCGTATGGGCTAAGGCGCTTGCAATAGGTAATCAAAGTTAAGCAACGTCGTGCGTGGTTAGTACTTGGATGGGTGACCGCTCGATTTGGGTGACCGTCCGCCATGCTGCCCGAGTCCCACCCACGTTATGTAAGGCCCTTCAGCCTACTGGAGGCAACTCCCATCGACCGGGGGTAGGACTGATGATCCTACCCCGTGTACTTAAATCGGGAATCGGGATGTGGTTTTCCAGGATGTTAATAGCCCCCCTGAGGTTCGGTCCATGGACAGTCTGTTTCGGGGAAATAAATATTGGTCCTCGTGCGCCTGCTGACTCCGAGCAGCCATAATCTATGGATGTAGACCGATTTGTCACTGTCTTTGAACCCGAGAGAGTCGGTGGGAAGGACATTGCCAGATTGGCCCCAAAATGGATCGGCTATGGACCTACGGGTGGCCTACCGCTGCACCATGGAAACCATGGTTCGTAGCAACGTGAGGTTGGGCTATATGAGCACCCCCTCCAGGCTATATGAGCTCCCGCAAGTATCACATGTCTGTAAGGAGACCACATATCGCGGCCAAAGATCTTCATGGTCTGTAGTGCAAACCGAAAAAAAAAAAAAAATATATATATATATATATATATATATATATATATATATATATCAATGGACTACTCGAAGGCATTTGTCTTGAACAATTATACTAATTGATAAAATCATTTCTAAGCCGTCTTACCTTATCAGTAAAAGTTGGAAATGAGAAATCAAGTAATGTCGATCTCACTTGTGGGGTACCCCAAGGAGCTGTTTTATCTCCCGTTCTTTTCCTATCATATATTGCGGAAATAGTGGGAACCAAACACAAAAATGCTTCAGTGACAGCATTTGCTGATGACATTGCTGTCTCAAGTAGCAGTATGAATGAAAAAAAAGCTATGCAGCAGGTGAAAATAGCTTGTGAAAAAATAGCAGAACAGCTAAAAATCCTAAACATAGTTGTTGATCCCGAAAAGACAAAAGGAATTATATTTTCATACCAAAAAGGAAAAAAGAAAATGCCAAATGAATTCAAAATTAACAACAGTATTGAATTATCGACTGACTTAACATATCTCGGTATTCACTTCGACAGACATTTAAAATTTACTAGACATTTTGACAAAAAAATTAAAACAGTAAGATCCAAGACGTACAGAATCCAAAATTTAATTCGGACAACAAACCTATCTTTACGCTTAAAGCTTCTAGTCTATACAAGTATAATACGGCCGGCCGGCTCTGTTGTATGGTGATCCTCTGTTCCAACATATCAGCAAAACAACTGGGAAAAGATTAAAATATTTCCAAAATGGAATAATTAGAAAAATTGTAAGAGGAACCACGCTGCAGAGAAAGAAGACATTGGATATACAAGCAACACTAAATTTATAAACAATAAAAGATTTTCTCGCAAAACGAAAAGAAATCATTTTTCGAAAAATCTCAACAATTGGTAAACCCTCTTTTCAACAACTTATTACCAGCCAAAATTCCAAAACGTTGGCAACAAATCACATGAGATACATGTTTTATTAATTTAGCTGTAAGGTCTAGAGGATAAGGTCAACTCAAGCCAGAGGTGAATGGGGCTCACCTTTTATATATTACAAATGAAGTACAAAATACTCAGAAACGACAAAAAAATACACCTTACAATGCTTTTAAGCAGTAAAAGGACTATTATGAAGACAATGAATACCCAAGGATTCAAGACAAAAATAAATAAAAAGGGGCTATGAAAAAAATAAATAAATAAATAAGCTTCATGAATGAATAAAATATGTAAACTAAATTCGATTAAGAAAAGTCTCATGGTTGGCGACTAATAAATGAAAAAAACTATGGGCTATAAGTAGGTACATAACATAACGACCTAAATATTCTTATTATTTAAATTTGTATTCATATTCAGGAATAATAACATGGCAACGTATCCTTGGATTTTATGATTCATATACTTTCCATATTGACACCTACATTTTCACGTGATTTTTTAATACATTTTCTGCAATAAAGGTCCCAGTTTTCAGAGTATGGAGAACGCCTGCCTAAATTTACAAAAAAAAAAACAACCGTTAAATTTGGACTGCAGGTGAACGATTCTTTGCTCTGAAATCCTAAAAGAGAAGAATATCCAGGAGGTAGAGAAAAAATTGTCTTCAACTTCGAATGTGTCAAGGAATTTATCTACCTTGGGACACTGTTGAACTTAAATAGTAATATACAATCAGAGATTCAGAGACGGTCAATGAGAGCTAATAGATCATATTATGGGCCAGAGGCATCTAAAAAGTAAATCTCTCTCTAGGACCACCAAGATACATACCTATACGATCCTGGTCAGGCCCGTCCTCACCTATTCATCTGAGTGCTGGATAATGACGAAGTACTAGGATCAGCTCTTTTGAGATCCGAAAGGAAGATTTTAAGAAGCATTATGGGGCCTACGGTTATGGAGATCTATGAAAAACGCTGAGCTTATGAATTTCTACAATGACCTTGATATCGTCCATTTAATAAAGGTTGGACGTCTGAGATGGGCAGGGCATATTTCCCGCATGAATAGTAAGGAAGTATCCAAGTTGCTGCTAGAAGAAAAAATATTTGAACGTAGAAGAGTTGGAAGAGCTCGCATGTGCTGGGTTGATTGCATGGAGTTGATGTTCAGAAGCTGATGGATATAAGAAATCGGAAAGCAACAGCACAAAACAGAGAAGACTAGAAGCTCCGACTGAGCCTTGACTATCTACCCAATGAGAAAAAAAATCATATTAAATATAATTAAGCTAAAATTAAAAATGGAAATAAAATTAAAAAAAAATATAAATACTAAGCCTCAATGAAAACCATCATAATTTGTATTTACCATTTTTTTTCTCTTTTTGTCTCCCTGACACGGCTTCGCGTTGAAGTACAATTTTGAATTATAGCTCAATTAAAATAAGATGAAACGCTGAATATTTTCTTCGCTTACATTACGTAAGTACAATCTTTAGTTTCTGAGATATTTTAATCCATATGCAAAAACACTTCAATTAGTCGACTGGAGCCGAATTTACCCGAATGAGCGTTACACATCCGAGCTCGACGGCTCAGTCTCATCCACTCCCCGTCAAAAATTGCTAAAAAGAGCCCACAGAAATTTTCACTTCAAAAATGTATTAATGATTTTATTAAAAACTGAAAGTCGCCTTTAAATGGTTTTAACGAAGTCAAACTTTACTTCCATATAAAGTTAATTTTATCTAGTTCACTGCGAAGTAATTATTCATTCCTGAATTCGATACTTTTTAGTTTTTGTGACCTATTCAACAAAAAGCATAACTAACTTAAAGAAACACAAAACTTAAATAATATTTTTCTGCAGAAAATTTGTCCATTGTTTATATGACTTCTTTGTAGCTCGTGAGGTCATGAACTGAGCTATCACCCATTTAATTATTTTCTTTTACTTACAGGACAAACTAGTATTATGCAATACTAAATTGATATAAAAACATCATGAATCGCAAATTATAAAAGGATATAACTGTTGTGTTGTAAATATTTTTATCTAATTCTGTCACATTACTCAACCAATCCGTGATGAGCTTGGAAAGTAAGTGAGTGCTAATTGCCTTTCCTATTATCCTATATCTCACTAGCTCCAGGATCTGGTACACGGCGAGATGGCAGATGAGGCGGAATATTCCGCTACTCCATTACGACACGGTTGTACTTCTTGCTACGTGTGCACGCTGAGTGATGGCTGCGAAACTGGATGCGGAACTGTGGTACTATCTCGGCCATAATGTAAAGTTCATCTGAGGCCATCAGGGGACGGGTGCTAGCGGCTTCACCAGCCTGACAAATGGATCTGGGCGACTGTTCTAGAGGAGATACTATTGTCTGAGGGCACTATCTTCCGCTAATAGCGGACCTTCTCCTAGGAAGAGTATCGAAATCAACCTTCCGTTAAAAACACATTAAGTAGAAAACTATGATAAGAAAAAAAAAATGTTTTGTACTTTAAATGTTCCTGTAAAAAACAATAAGCTTTTGTTCCGAATAGACAACAATAAATCTGTTTATTTGGTTTGTGATAATGATAATTCTGTATTTTTTGGGGAAATTTCTTTGATATTCCTCATCTACTTTGCTATTACTCATAATAATAATTCACTTCTCGATAATTTATTGGAACTAACATTAGGAAATTCTCCGGATGTGTCGGATATAATAACCCCCGATTGACACATGCCTTACCAAGCAGCATAGATACCTTGATTGAAAGATGTAAAAAAGATATGATGCATCCATTTGAAGTACAAAAATTGTTTTGGAACATGGATAATACTTATATACATGGATAATTCAAAAGTAGATAAAGAAGCAGGATGTTCGGTTTTAAATTTTCAACTTGGAAAGTTCTTTAAACACAGGCGGGCTTGCCCAGTTCAACTGGTGAAATAGTAGAGATAAGAGAAGCTCTAATATTCATAAAGACAGCAGAAACTACTGATTGGGCTAGAGTGCATTATCAGCCATTCAAAACACCGGAGCAAAAAACATACTGGCAAAAAAATAAATAAAAAATAAAATAAGAAATAAGAAGGTTACGAGAGAATCATTATTTCTTTAAATGTTGATCTAGTTCTCTTTGCATTTCGAAAACATTGAAAATGAACATGCAGGCACTATAGTAAAAAGGCCAGGAACATTTCCGGTAGTATTAATTAATGAAATCCCTTAGAACACTTCTTAAAAAGAAAATAAGGGAGGATTTATTGTTTTGTACTCCCCTTCCTTGCACGGGATTTTTTTCTGGCCGGAGAAGAGGGCGAGAAAATTATGAGTTTAAAGTTTAAATTATTGGGAGGTTAAAGTCCCAACGGGCACCAGGATTTGAACTGGTAATTAATTTGAACTGGTGCACACACGTTAGCTCGCTAGGCCATCATGTATTTTTAGACCTCCACCTAATCCTTAGATAAATTCAGAAATTAGAGAATTAATGAGAAAAAGACAGGCTGACAGAAGACAATATTGGCGTACACGACTGCTCCAACACTATACAATCTTCAACAAACAAGCAAGAAATAGCACACAAGTAGCCTTACGCCACGAATAAGCGCAATACTTTAACAATGTATGTGTTTTGGTGGTTTGGTTTGGCAGAAAAAAAATAGAGTAGCCAAAATGGTATTAGTGTCCACTATTATTAGCCCAGTAACCTTATACATCGACTCACAAGTTGCATTGAACTGGGGTAGAAGTTTTCTTTTTATTTTCTTGTATGGAATATGACTGAAATGGAAAATCAAATTTTTCAACTTCGTTATGCTTCCCCCCCCCGAATCGCTTTTGAATATTCCCAAAACTGCTATATTTTCGCACTTTCTTCGTTTTTTCTCCCAATTTATTCACGAAGGAGCACGATTTCGACGAAAAACATTCAATACATTTTTAAAGTAGATTAACTTATTTTATGTTCAACATGGGGAAAAACAAAAAAAAAAAAAAAAAAAAAATGAGGGAGTTTAAAAAAGTGTTCAGGGGGATGCCGAGGTCGAAAACTTGGAAATCACCTCAGTCACATCCCATAAAAGAGAAACGAAGAAACCTTCTTCTCCCATTCGATGCAATTTCGACCCCCTTTTCATGACAAAGTTACTGAGCTATATACCTTCAGAGGCGCTTTTTATGAAAAAACAGTCGGATTAGAGATTGCGCACCGCTATTTAAAGGTCTATTGTATACAGGTTGTCCAGTAAGCAGAGGGGAATTTTTATAGAAGTGATAGCAGACTACAAAAAAGTTCATATAAATAATGGGCCAATTTTCAGCAGAATCCAAAAATTGGCCAAAATCCAAGTTTTGAGTTTATTTAAGTGAGTCATATTTTTTATTGAATCGAAAGCAATAACTAAAGAAATATTTATGTTCCTGGTTCCAATATTTGCGTTTTATTTAAAATAATCGAATCAATCAGCAGTTTTTTTAAATTTTATTTTAAACATAAATTTTAGGATTAGGAATATTTATTTTGTCACTTATAAAGAATCAATTCCTAAAATAGAGATCTGGGTGAAAAACATAGTTTATAACAGATTTACGGGAAAAAATACTTCAAAAGTAATTTTTTTTCTAATTAATTTTTTTAATAAATAAAATGTGTGTTTCGGCAATTGTGTTTATTAAAATCCATCTCAGATCATGGAAAAGTAAGAAATAAAAGCTTTGAAACAATTAATTGTAGGCATTTTTGCTGAAAACAGAGGTACTTCTACTTGACAGGATAAAAAATATCATTTTTTGATATAATTTAAGCTTAATCTCACATTTTTCCATGATAAACCTCAACTTAATTAATATAAACTTAAAGATTATTAAACGAAGACGTTTCCTTAAAAGTGGGGTAATATTAGTATAGTTGAATGATGATTAAAAAAAGGCGAATAATTTATGATTTTTCTATAAACAGACCTTAGCTTGGTTTAGCAGCTCAAAAGTCCTCTGTAAATGGTTTTAACAACGATAAACTCTATGGTCATTTAAAGTAAACTTCATATTTTTTTCAATGAAGCAATCATTAATTACTAAAATTAAATATTTCTTTAGTTATTGCTTTCGATTCAATAAAAAACATGAAAATTAAAAAATAATACAAAAGTTGGATTTGCTACTTTCCTGCTGAAAATCGGACCATTGTTTATATGTACTGTTTTGTAGCTCTTGATTACTGTTGTCACTCCTAAAAAAATTTCCATATACTTACAGGGCACCCTTTATATCTACTATATAGGTATATAAAAGACTGCGTAACCACTCATCATGTTTTCGTTATTTTTTGGATTTAATGGATAAAAACAAAATCCTGTACCACTACAACCCATGAAGGGTCTTGGGTTCAGTACTATTTAGGAAAAGTGCTTTTTCAAGGCACAATTAAAGCGGTTATGCAGGGGGAGAGGGGTCGGGCCAGGATCATGCTCAACCGCCAGGTTTTCCATCGTAATCAATTATTTAATTAAGGGTTCCCACTTTATAGAGGCAGGGTATGCTCCACGAGGATATCCCCTATCCATGGGTCGCCTCACGGCCAATAAAAGAGAATAAATTACTTTTCTGTCATGAGCCGGGATTCGAACCTGTGACCTAGAGTATTGGAAGCCTAGTGCCCTACCACCGAGGTATCCCACTCCTAGGATCGAAAAACATGTCATTTTATTTAAGTTTGTGCAATAGTGCTTCACGTTTTTGCAAGTTTTCGGATTTAATCCATCTTAGGGTAACACTATTACGTTGGCGGTGGCACTTTTAATTAAAATACAGTCCGATTTTAGATCTTTTTACATTGCATTTTTGATCTGCATCTGAATAAACCTATGCAGTTTTAACAAAAACAGATTATCTATAGACTTATCTTAACAACACAGTCTCACCTGAAACAATACCATCAGCAATTGATATGAATATAAAACTGAAAGAGGTTTCTCTAACCTACGTAGTCGCACATGGCACCTAAATGCAACTAAATAAATAAATGAATGTATAGCAGTATTGTTATTTATTTTATATAAAATGCACGTGATTTTCTAATCAATCCTTCCTAGAACATATCATAGGAACCTATCAATGCTTAGACAGTAAAACAAACAGAGGACATTAGAGATAAGAGACTTCGTGGTTCGTGTCCGGCAGAGTCTGCTAATAGAGCACGAAGATCCTCCCCGCTATCTTCCGCTTCGTTAATGAATTACACCGATCGCCCTACAATTCATTCCTCACTACTTCCTCTCCAGGCTTCCTCATAGCGATCGCGAAATCGATTGTTTATTGACTATTAGAGAATGGTCTCAGGATGGATTGTTTCTAGGTAACTCGACGTGGTTAATTTAACACATTGATGAACCAAAGAATCAATAAGTAATATTCCTCAGTTTTCGGGAGGTATCTTAGGCATTTGGCATTTTATATGGGCGAAACAAAAAAAGGAATTTCCTGGCAATAAGAATACACACATAAAAAAAAAGAAAGAAAGAAAGAAAGTGAAGTTTAATGGTAACTCTACGACGCACAGTGGTACAAAATACCTTGTTTGCTGAAAAAAAACTTCGCCCATCTTAGACATACGGCTATAAAGCTCAAATAGGAGGTATTTTATATGTATTGTCTTCTTATTATGAACCGAATGAAACAAAAATTAAATCGATAGCTTTATGCGTTTTCGTTATTATGACTGTATTATGTTTTTAATTTTTAAAATATCTGAATAAAAATATATTTGATAATTCAAGTTAACATTATTGGGCAAAAATATTGAATATCAGAAAGATTTAAACAAATTTTGATTTCATTAAAGTTTAAATTCATATATTTACAAAATATGAAACTAAAGGTTTAATCATAAATAATATTTTGTTTTTAAAAATCGATTCTCTGTTGAAGAAACGTCCTTATTTTAAAATTGCTAATATTGTTCTGTTTTGTGATATTTTTACCAGATTATTCCCTGAAAATTATTATTTAAACATTTTTTTTATTATTTTTTTATTTGTAATCGCCCCTATCCTAGAGGGTCATTGGCGGCTAGTTTTCCATATTCTATTGTAATATTTGGTTTCTATTAAGTATTGGAATAGGGTGGTGACTCCATCTTCGTTGTCTCTCAATATCTCTTCCATTGTTATTGGTAGTTTCAATTTTGCCGAATGTTTTTGAACTCGTGGCAATCTACTAACAGATGTTTTACTGAATGCGGTTTATTGTTTCATTTGAAATTAAATAGGTTTGAATTATGTTATTATTCTTTTAATTATATTATTTATTTATTCTTCTAAATCTGTTACAATTCCAAGCAACTGGGGAAACTGAAGTACGAAACTAGTCACTGGCCTACGTTCTAGGGTTGGTAACGAAAGATAATATAGCACAAAAAGTGTGATTGGAATAGTTTCATTATTAATGTTTTGAAATGGTGAAAAAGTGAACATAACACTATGTTTTACTTCTCTGGACTAAAACTACCAATATCCATTCAAAGCTATCCAGATCTAAGCTGTCCAGAGACAGTTTTTCAGATCGCTAAAAGAAGTTGTAAGCTCGTGAATCTAATTGAAGAAATGAAAAACGTGTAAAAAAGGGAATGGAGTTGACTAACCGATAATTTCAGTTTTTACTGAATTATTATAAAATATTTTTTTATTTCTACTTAACTACTTTTAAATTTTGTGGAGGACAGAAATACGCGTTGATTGAGAAAAATAACATTTATTTGGTTTATCGAGAACCATTTCAAATTTTAGATTATTTCGAATGTTCCAGTGTAATTCTGTGCATTTGCTCCACTGCAATTGTTTGAAATGTTTGCAATCGTTTGAAAATAGTTCAAAAACCTTCATTGAGGTGTATACATCAATAATAAACAAACGATAGCTGCCACCATTGATTTGAGGTTGTTTTTTTTTTTGGATTAATAGTTGTTGACGTTTCTCAGTGCCCGTGGCCCGGAGGTAAATATAATAATAATTATTCTGACTAGAATAAAAATAAACGTTTACATAGTTCTGTGTCATGGATTATAGATTAAAGAAGATAAAAAAGGGAAAATAAAAAATGGATAGGATATGCAGTCAAAATATTATCAATTATAAAAATGAAGAACAATTCATGGATGTGAAATAACCGGTAAGTATAAAAAAAAGCGTTACAAAAATAAACTAAGATATAATAATTGCATACTGAATTTTATATTGAACTTCTGAATCCTGTTTCTTTCACAAGTATTAATAAGATATGAAAAGATTATTTTGCCCACCGAAAATCTAACTTTGGTGTTTTCTGAAATTTACAATGCTATCAAAATAAAAAATCTATAAGTTTTCGAGGAACTAGTTTTTCAGTAGAATGAATCAAGATTTAAAAATTGATAAATTATAATATCTTATTTGACGTATATACGTTGCTTTTTTTTTTATTTTCAAATCTTGACCAAAATACCCAAAACCATCAAACAGATTTATTTGTAAATTCAAAGCCATGTATCTATTTCCTTAATAATTTAATGTATATATTACATTTATTTTACTTTTAAAGGTCACTGAAAATTTGACTTCATTCTGGAAAAGAGAAGCTACAGCTATTTTGAAAATAACCAAGCCCTGCAGTATATGCTACCAATACCTACCGGAGCTAGGATGATCCATAACGAATACTGGTTATTGAAACACATGCTTTGACCAAGAGTGAGATGGACGATATTACACACGCAAGATAAACCACCGCAATGCGAGGGCAGCGGGGCGATATTGCAATGGATCGATTCCACACTTGAGAGTATGGGAAAATGTGCAACACATCCCTCAGGTTCACCGGTTCACTGATACTTTAGCGAGCAACTGAAAACACTACTCCGCAATCAGCACAATTCAAATCACATCTAGGAACGGCAGACCATACAACGGGGTCAACGGTGAACATCAATGGTGAATAGTATTACCCCTCAGGTCCTCTTATTAATGGATTTTAGATAAAATTTATATTTAGCAAACAATAATTCTTTATTTTATAATTGATAAAATATGACTTATTTTAGTAACAGGTATACTATCAGAATATTCAGTTGATTTTAGCAAATATTTTTTTTTAAATGGTGCACATACAATAAACACAGAATCGTCTATTTATGATGAATGAATTTGCATCTATAAATATGACCGAAATTCACAATTACGTTGCGTAAGATTAAAAATTCACTTCAAAGCCTGTTCTAATTTTGTCAGAAAATAATTTATACCCATAGTAGACTGGTAAGTGAAAGTTGTGTGATGCGCACTCCAGATTTTTATTTCTATCGGTTATTTTAGAGAACAATGAGACCATTACAAAGTTGACAAACTTGTTAGATGTAGTTTGCCAAGGTATTATAAACGGCTTTGTTATAATACCTCAGTGGGTTTTTCGCTCTAAACTTCTCTCTTTAGCAAGGATAGCGACGGGGACAAAAGCTTTGCAGTTTAGAGCACAAAGGTCGGTTCTTGGAGTTTGTTTCTAGTTCACAATCCACAAAGCTCTTTGCTAAGTCTTAAAGAACCTTCTTCAGCAAGGATACCAACTTTTCTTGGAAACATAGCAGTTTCCAAATATTAATATTTATTTTTAACTTGATGCGAGGAAATTTGAGTTTATATTGTTAAAAAAAAAAAATAACAAGGCTGTACAATAACTTCGTTGTAATAATACATTGTATAAACAGGGTGTTTCAGAGTTAAGTGGCCAAACTGAATTAAGCACCTCAAAACAAGAAAAAAAATTTCCTCTGAAGGTATGTCCGCAAACGCTTTGTTTAGGAAATATTCACACCTAAAGATTTTCGTTCTTATGAATTATTGACGTTATATGAAATAAAAATAAAAAACCTATTTATTTGTTCTAATTACTTTATTAAGTAAATGTGAACATTAACATTCACATTAAATGTTGTTCAAAGTGCAGATATGTCCGCAAACGCATTGTTTAGGAAATGGATTAGATAGAATACTAATATGACCTTTCATTCCTAACTGTATAAACTATTGGCAACTTAAGGATTAAAGCTATTTGGAATTAGCATTGGGAACTCTCAATAACATTTATCAGTTTGTTTAAGTAAGTAAGTAAGTAAGAGTCTTTCCCAGAGTACTCATCATTATGCCTTCCATTTATACTAATGGTGACTCTGCCGATATGGTGTTTGTATACAGTTTTTGCAATGGTAATGCTAACGCTCTCCGTCGTAAATATACCCAGACGATTTCCGAATAGAAGATTAAGATTAAGAAGAAGGATAATTGAACCTTGTGAAACAATAACACAAATCCAGTGCCGTTCTGCCACTGCTGCTGTTGAAGAAAGTTGCCGAGCCTGTCTTAATGCTCAAGGAAATCACTTTGAACAACATTTAAAATGAATTTAATGTTTACTTTTAATTAGTAAAGTAGTTAGAACAAATAAATAAGTTTTATTTATTTAATATATCGTAAATAATTTATAACAATGAAAATCTTGAGGCGTGAATATCTCCCAAACAAAGCGTTTGCGGTCATGTCTTCATAGGAATATTTTTTTCTTGTTTTGAGGTCCTAAATTGATATTTTCAGTTTGGCAACTTAACCCTGAAACACCCTGTAGATTTAACCTTATAAACTCAGATTTGACACAATTAATTATTTCTTCTGCATTACTGGTCAACGTAAGCATAAAATGTGAATTGTTTAAAGTTCTGATATCTTTTAAGTTAATTCTTGAAATCATTTGTTGGGGGATGATAAACTGGTCCAAAAGTACTGAAGGTAGTTTCTGTTTATTGGCGGATATTTCTGTTTAAGATAATATTCCGTCGAACACATTTTTATGTGGTAAATAGTCTTTCATTAGTGCTTCATATTTTCCAATATTGGCACAACACGAATTTTTTTTTAAATTACGCATTGTAGATAATTTAATTATTCTCAATATGAATTTTCTTCGGGGGTGTATAGTTTTCGAAAAGTTAAAAGAAATAAAACTGTATTCATATGAATCGGCACGAAATACTACTTAAAACACCGATACGAAAGTCGGTTGCCAGTATCTTTGGTATTATAGGTCAGAAAATGTCATGACATTTTTCTGTATTTTTTTTTTTGTCAGGAGAATGAAGAAAAGATTTATTTTTATCCTAATAGTTGGAGCGGTTCTTTCAAGTTCACTTCAACACATACAAACATACAGATTACGCCCCGGATACCCGTTTTATCTGTATGATTAGTTATGTAGACATCGAGAATCGAAATCTTCCAAAAAAACAAACAAACAACATAATTGGTCCTTCTGTACAATAGATCATAAATCGTTTTAGATACACAAACAGGCGCATATATATTGGAAGACACAAAAACAAATTGTTAAAAATAGTTTTTTGGCTCCAAGAGATTATGAAACTTAAAGGAAAAATGTTAGAATAACGCTAAAAAAATAATTATTAAAATTAGTGGAGAATTCATTTCGATTCGGTTACACTAATTTCCTTATACACAGCGTTAGGAAGGCAAAATATATCCAGAATTTAGATCACAAACAAAAATTTGTCACATAAACACTGATGTAGATATAAGCCTTGAAATTGAATGCTTCTATAATAAAATACATACGTAGTATACTTATGAATTACATTCCAAACCTAAAATACTATAAATTTTATGTAGATACATTAAAACTTCCCAAATTCAATAAAGTTACTAGAATAATGTAAAGTAATTAAAGAAAAAGTAGAACAACGGTTCTTGAATATAATGGAAATTTTTAGATTCAAAACATCATGATGCCAATTTATGGTCCGAAGAAGGAAATAATGTTTCAAAACGCTGATAGAATATTAGTATAAAAAATAGGAATTTAGTTGCTGCAGCATAATGTAAAAAAAAAATATTTAATTTTTCTTTTAAATTTTAAAAATGTTTGCGAAATTGGTCCAGCTACTATTAAAAAACTGACGTTACCAGTAAAGAATGAGGATATAAAAAATAATTGTACCACAAATAATTCTTTTATGAAGTAAGGTAATAAAAAAAAAAAAATATGAATTGGTCTTACTAGTTAAATGTAAGAGAGTTGGCGGATGGCATTTGTATTTAATTCTATGAAGGTTAGAAGAAATCAACCAATAGCCTTCAACTTTAACACCAATATCAACGGTGTAGAGCACCTTTTAAATCCCGGTGCCCGTTGGGACTTTTAACTCGGATTAATTCGTGAAAAAAACACGTGAAGTCTAAAAGGCAAGAAAAGAGAAAAAAAAAAAAAAAAAAAAAAAGAAATGTTCCGATGTGAATTTGGAAAATGAAAGAAATATACTGACTGAGCCAGACGTATTCCTATCTCTACTAGCCATCTTTCTACTAGCCAAGGTTGGAACGTATCTTCAGGAATATCCTGTTGCTTACTCAACCTGGAAAATTGGGTGTCTTCCGATAGATTTTACGGAAAATTATACCAATACAGTTGATTCTGGCCGGTTCATGCTTCCATAAATCTTGGTTAAGAAAAAGGCAAAAGAAGAAAAATATTGAAACTGTTATAAACGATTTGTTTTCTATATTAAAGCTATAAAATGGGATCATATGAAATAACTTCAAATCAAAAATATACTTCTTCAATTTCTAAAATATTTCAGTGTTTAGGATGAACATAATTACGATTACATAACGACCAGAAACAAAAATGCAGTGATGTATGAATAATAAAACATGGTAGAAATACCAAACCATTGCTTCATTACGTAAATATAAAGATGTTCCTCTATGTTACGCTCGCACTCTATACATTATCTAGACAATTGTTTACAAATGTATAAAGAAATGGTATGAATTATTTATAAATGTAAAATAATTTTTTGTCAGATTAAAAAAAAATGTTAAAATTATTACTATTTCCTATGAAATTACAGAATTATTAGTTTTATTTAGAAACATTACCTAAACAAATTATCAATAGTGGATACAAAAATAAATTAAACTTAAATAAATTCTTAAAAACTTATGACAGAAAGATCAATAAAGATGAAATAGGAAACAAAAATCGTTTATATATTATTTCGGTTGTTCTAGTTCAAAGAGTTTTTGACAAAATTACATATTATTATATTCTATTGTAAAATATACTTTTCTTCAAAAGTTTATTAACTTTCAGACTATCCTTTAATAACACTCCACTTATCCCTGTTGAACAAATACGATATCTTGGACTCCACCTGGACAAACGTCTCATTTGGAATCCTCATACAAGACTGAAACGACAAGAAACTGCTCGATGTTTCCGCTTACTCCGACTACTGCAGCACTTACTAGACAAACACTCTAAGCTTTCTATTAATTACAAAAGACTAATATACATGACTATCATAAGACCTATTTGGACTTACGGAGTTGAGCTATAGGGCTCCACTAAACCATCAAATTGCTCTCGTATCCAATCCTTACAATCCAAAATCCTTCGTAAAATCCTTAATGCTCCTTACTTTGTCACAAATAAAATAATCCATAATGACCTTAATGTTCCATATGTCACCGATTTGGCCCAATCCAGATACCTATCCTTCCATAATAAACTTCATAACCATCCGAACCTTCTCTTTTCTAACCTTGTTTCCTCTTCGATTCCTGATAACCCCCCGAGGCGTCTGGAAAGAAGATGGCCTCGTGATCTGCTTATGCAGACATGCATTAGAGTGCTACCTGTGGACAGTTTCTCAACAAGCGGTTTCAAGTGATTATATTCTTGTGTACACATTTACTTAATGTATTTATATTGTAATACAGTTGTAAATATCTTGAATAAATAGTTAAAAAAAAAAAAAAAAACTTTCAGACAGCGTCTTCTCTCTATTATTTCTTGAAGTTCGAGTTTCGTGTTTTTGTAAATGAATAAATCAGAGTTCCTAAAATAAATCCGAATCGTGAGTTTAATTGAAGTATTGAAAAACGTATATAAAAGAGACTAGATTTGGCTAATTAATAATTTCATTTTTCACTATATAGTAATTAAATATTTCGTCGTTTCTTTTTCCATTTTTTTAAATATCAATATACACTTGCATTGAGCACAAAATCATTGCTCATGATTAAACCATTTCACATTTTAGGTAATTGTTGAAGTATGCAATTGTGAACATTTGCTCCACTACAAATCGTTGAAAAATATTTTTTGAGATGTCTACTTCAATAATAAACAAACGATAGCTACCACCTTTTCTTGGTATTTGGTATTGGTATTAATATTTGTATTAATACACTTCTGAATTCTCAGTGAAGGAACTAGTTGCATTGTGTCTGTGTTAGTGAGCAATCAAATTAAATAATGACCTTCATCAAAGAGAACTACCCTTTCTTACAAGAGAAGGTTACGGACTTGGTGTCACCGATTTCAATGAAACTTCTTTTGGTGATGCCAGGTCGAAAAATATTTGGCCCTTGCTTATAGCTTATAGTAGATATTAATAGATTATTATTTTTTTCATTGCAATGAAAATATCCTCAATATATAATGGTTGTAATATCTACTATAACAGATTCAAACATAGATGGATTTCATAAGAGCTATTAACAGAAGGACGAATATTCAGCAAAAATTTTACTTTTTTTACTTGCAACGAAAATTCTTATTTAAGCGTTATTAGAGGTACGGAAAACGAATATCATCATTATTTATCCCCAAAAAATATATTTCATAGTATTATCTGAGTATAATATGTAATATATAGTTTATTCTTATTTTCGGATCATATAATTTTTGTGCATTAATCTTACTTTTGATACTCGTCTGGTTAAAAAAAATATATATATACTTTGCATTACAGTGTAATGTGGCTTCAAATATTTTTTTAATGAGAAACAAAACAAACAATGTATTTCGCACTTCGAAAAACCCTTAAATGCGAATTTCCATACCAATCGAAAAAAAAATGTTTTTTCAAAATTTCGGCCATCGATTTTATTTTTTCGAGAATTAGAAAACTTGTTATAGCTTCAACACAGATCTGCTTATCCACACGAAAATTAGCATGAATTTAGGACGATATAATCTACTTGATATGGTATATTCCAATATATTATACTTAGGATAGAAAAGGAGATAAAAAATAAAAACTTTTGGTGAGTTTTCACTTGCACACTTTTACTACTTATACTACTAATACGACTTGATAGAGAGAATTGGCACAGCGAGAGGAAATACCATGCCGAATGTGAGAAGGCTTGCACAGGACAGGGACCGTTGGACAAGATGGTCAGAGGCAGCTACTCCACGCTTAGCAGCACACAGGAGATAGTGAGAGAAGAACAATACTACTAATACTTTTTACTTACACAATTACCATGATGTGAATAATTTAAATAGTTGTTATTCTTTTTTTTTTGAGATTTTTTCCTGTTTTTATTTATTTCCTCTCATTGAACCTGATCCACAAAGGTTTTTCCCTGATTTGCTGGACTCGATATGTTTATATCTCATTAATATCCCGTAGAATAATTGAACATTTCTTCATTTTTTCCATGGATTATTATTTTTTTATTAATTCAGTTTTCTAATAAATTTCTTTTTCACTCCTATTCTTTCATATTGTTAGTACGTATGTTTTAATGCCGTATAAAAAGCTCAATATTGTTTATACTACAAAATTTTTGTAATTCAACAAACAAACTTTGTTTTTTGAATCTACTGTTTTTTCTATCGGAAGACCACACATGTGATTTCATATCACATGATGCTTGGAAGGTACAAAATGTCTTGGTCAGTAAAAAATGTTTGATTAAAATAAACGAACTTGAAGATAATAGTTACTCCATAACGATTATGAGTTCTGACCCTGACGAAGTTACTGGCAAAATTGATATCTTCTGATTGGCCGAAGTGCAGAAGCGATACCTCACAATAACACCAATCATGCAGAGATAAAATTACACGATATGAGATGTACTAGCCTAGGCCATTCTGAGTTTCACCTTCCGGCAGGGTTCCTGATGGGCACTGATAACTGATATTATCCAATCACCAGGTGGATGGTGGTCGCTTCTCATTGGACAGTTCTTTCGTGATATTCTGTGATTGGTTGAACAGGATGAAACCGGAGATACAGTTATTGCTCCAGAATCAGTTCATTTCTGTATTATTAACAATTATGTGAATAAGAATATTCGTATTGGACAATTAGGGAATGTATATATATCGATAATTTGATATGTAATATCCACACATGGATTATTACAGTAAGGCTCGAAATCGGTTTTGTACCAAATATAAGTTCCTCTCAGGCTCAAATACCATGAATGGGGTACCGTTGGATTCAGAATTTCACGGGGGTTAGCGAATCCTATTCTCCACTTTTG
The DNA here is from genome assembly GCA_928085145.1 of Nezara viridula. Classification (NCBI taxonomy): domain Eukaryota; kingdom Metazoa; phylum Arthropoda; class Insecta; order Hemiptera; family Pentatomidae; genus Nezara; species Nezara viridula. Next base: position 218,866,993 of record OV725077.1, on the reverse strand, counting down.
TTTTTCTTTCTAAAATAAATAAAGTCGATACTAACATTTTGCTAGGCTTCAATACGGGAACGGTGGTAGGTCTGTAGATCGATACGAGACAAATTGGATCTTAAAGATTTTGATGCGTACAGCAAGACCCGGATAGTTCCTCCGCAACTATCGGATCCTGCGTTTTTAAACCCAAAAACGTACTATTTTCGAGATAACGCTAGGTATAGGGTTCGCATCCACACAGCCTTACATGAATTGTAGTACTGTCGTTGAATACAAGTCTCATTTCGTTGACTTGAGGCCTCTATGATCGAGAGAGGAGGAGTTTATATTATTTATCGGTGATGTTTTTGATCGGCAAGCCATATTATCGTCAATTCTTCACCAAATCTCAAGATTGAGCCACCAATTTCGAAGGCTTCCTTCTCCTTGAGGCGGGCAAAATAGTCCTATCAACCCGAAAATTCAGGCAAACAAGCTATGAAAGAAAACACTCTTTATTAGCGAATAACTAAAAAATTACACACTTGTCTCTTGGTTATGCCAATTATTATATAAAAGATTACTAAATTCCCTACAAAAGGAAAAAAAATATCATCGAAATCGGACAATTATTAGCAAAGATACAGATTATTGAAATTTGTAAACATGTTGGTTCCAAACATTAATGAAGGTTTAAAATAATTTTTGTTTCCTTTGTCGTTTATATTTATCGATAAAGTAACAATTGATTATCTTATCTTTTGATACGTGGCATTATTTTTTTTCTTAATAATTAGGCATTTGAAAACAATATACTGTGCGAATTTTTCGCACGGGCCTACTATACTAGTCTCTTATATAATTGCATATAAAACAGTTATCGAAACTTAGCTGATAAAAGTATAGCCAGAGCTCAGGCCATAAGAGATAGATCCCTCTCACTGTTGAGTTAGGTAATAAATTATATTGGTCAAGATTTCTCATATGAATGACCACTAACAGATAACAGGACTTATTTTTTCGAAGGGAGGGGAGGAGAGACTTCAGCTCGAAAGCTTTTGTTTTATATATTATGCTAATTACTTTGAAAGAAATAGAAAGAAACTAATTACCTACTTGAAATGGCGTTTACTTGATTCTTGAGGCCCTATTAAATGTAATCAGATTATCAATAATACTTTTTTAAATATTTTTTTATATACATCATAGTTATATTTTACCGTTTTGGGAAGAGGTGTTTCAGCCTGAAAGCCCTCCCCACGTAGATCCGCCTGTGTGGCTGACAGGTATATTTAGGTAGTTAAGGGGATCAATGAGGATGATTCGGACCAACCTCGTACTTACTTGCAGCGTCTAACAAGCCTCATTCTTCTATTTACGTGACTGATATTTTTCACGGATTTTTAAAAATAAATTCCATTAATTTTTAAAATAAATAATAATAAGGTTTACGAACCCGAAGGTTCGGTGCCGATACCAATCGATGTCTACATTCTTCCATTAGCCGCGTGTCTTCTAAACTCAAACAATATAAAGATGTTACTCTATATTACGCTCGCACTCTATACATTATCTAGACAATTGTTTACAAATGTATAAAGAAATGTTATGAATTATTTATAAATGTGAAATAATTATTTGTCAGATTAAAATAAAAAAATTAAAATTATTACTATTTCCTATGAAATTACAGAATTATTAGTTTTATTTAGAAACATTACCTAAAAAAATTATCAATAGTGCATACAAAAATAAATTAAACTTAAATAAATTCTTAAATCTTATGACAGAAAGATCAATAAAGATGAAATAGGAAACAAAAATCGTTTATATATTATTTCGGTTGTTCTAGTTCAAAGAGTTTTTGACAAAATTATATAGTATTATATTCTATTGTAAAATATATTTTTCTTCAAAAAGTTTATTAACTTTCAGACTATCCTTTAATAACACCCCACTTATCCCTGTTGAACAAATACGATATCATGGACTCCACCTGGACAAACGTCTCACTTGGAATCCTCATACAAGACTGAAACGACAAGAAACTGCTCGACGTTTCCGCTTACTCCAACACTTACTAGACAAACGCTCTAAACTTTCTATTAATTACAAATGACTAATATACATGACTATCATAAGACCTATTTGGACTTACGGAGTTGAGCTATAGGGCTCCACTAAACCATCAAATTGCTCTCATATCCAATGCTTACAATCCAAAATCCTTCGTAAAATCCTTAATGCTCCTTACTTTGTCACAAATAAAATAATCCATAATGACCTTAATGTTCAATATGTCACCGATTTGGCCCAATCCAGATAACTATCCTTCCATAATTTACTGATATTTTTCACGGATTTTTAAAAATAAATTCCATTAATTTTTAAAATAAATAATAATAAGTTTTACGAACCCGAAGGTTCGGTGCCGATACCACCAATCGATATCTACATTCTTCCATTAGCCGGGTGCCTTCTAAACCCAAACCCCCCATATCAGCCTTAACGCAATGTTCTTAAATCCGCTTCAGTCTACCTCTTGAAAGCTTGTCATATTAACTTTTTACAAATTATTTTGTTATTAAGCCAAGTGATTTATATGTCCATTTTATTTGCATCAACTTAATCATCTCAATTATATTACGTATGTAACCGCCTGAATTCTTGGGTTGAATTATATTTCTTCGGTCCGAATATTCTAAGCAATACGTTTTTTTCCCCAAAAATCTTAAGACGTTTCTCATCCCTTAATCTACGTGGCCCTTTTCCCCATCCAACAAAAAGAGGATGCGCATCCCAAAGAACCGTAGGAAGGATAATGGTTTTGTACAATAATGATAATGGTTTACTTAGCCGCGAGCTAAGTAATTTCGCAGCTGAAAAATAGCAAACACTTTCCGCTTTTATAAAATAATGATCAGTTACATCGTATCACCAACGTTTCAGGCCTTTAATCCATCTTCACGACGATTTTTCCTTTTCCTTGAAACAATTACGATTAACATTTAAAATAACTATTTTAATGTTTTTTTGAATTGGATATTTTTTAACTAATAAACCATAGCACTAATAATAATGGCAAATATACATAGATTTATATTTTTTTAAAAAATAGAGAGATATAGAAGCCATATCAATGGATGAAACAAATAGTAGTACATGACAGTCAAATAAATGTTTTAAATATGAATTACACTAATACTTGGCTTAGCAAGGAAATTAAAAAGGCTTGCTGACATAAAACTAGGTTTACATAAATAAGAAAATGGATATTTTTAAATTTATTTATGAACAAATAGATAAATTGTAAGAATTAAATTATATATGATTGATTGTAAAAAGTACAGTATAGTGCAGTGAATCATTATAAATGGTACAAAAATTTTGTATATAGTAACAAAAAAGAAAAGAAAATGAGAGAGAAGAAGAGAATAAAGCTATTTTTTAATAAAGAAATTAATAATTAATTTGTTTGAAAAACAGAAAAAATTTCTTTAGAAAAATATTTACCAGTATTTTAATTTGATTATTTTTTATTAAATAATAATACAGCACTATTTTTTTTATTACTTGTTTATTTAAATGTTTACATATTGTATTAGAAATATTTAGTTAATATTCCGATTAATTTATTTAAGTTCTCTATAACTTATCCCTAAAATTTATTATACTGGAAGAATATACATTTTTTTTGGAACTAAATTGTTTCTTATTTTATTCTTTAATAAGGTGATTTATTAAGTTTTTTTTTAAACGTTTTGGTGCTTAACTCTGCCTTAACTTCATTTTTACTCACTACATCATATTCCAGCGTGATCTATATTATATATTACTTCTTTTCCAATCTATGATATTAATCTATGAACGATTGGTCAATTTCGTAAAAAATACTATAATACAGGGAGGCATCCCCTCAAAGTTCGATGGCGCAAAAACATATTCCATCCCCAATCCCAAGATATTTTATTGCTTACCTTTTCTTAAAAATAGAGTAAGCCAAGGTAGAATTGTCGAAACCAAAATTGTCTGCAAAATTTTGATGGCGTATGTTGCAACGTCAAGCCCCATGCTATTGTATAATATGCTTTCTGAAACATCTAATTTTATATTTATATTTTTAAAAGACATAAAATATAAGAATGTTTTCCACAAACATATCTAATGAACATAAATAATAAAAACACAAAAACTTCGTAGATTGTTTCCTGAATGAAGTAAGATTTTCGCTAGAAATTGAAAAACAACTTAAATATTAATAGAATCCTAAGAAAATATAGGAAGATACTAATTGGTTGTTAAGGGGAATTTTCAAAAGAACAACAAATATAATATTTCATTTAAACAATAATTCTGTTGTTTTTAAACAAAAAATTATGTTTTAGAATCTCTTTGTTAATTTAACTACGGTTATTACGGTTCTTTCAAAATTATTAATATTATTTTCAATAATTATACATTATCGGTTTATTGTAAAAAGTCACTCAGTGCATTTTTGATAAAGGTTAACTTTCTATAATGTTTTTATGAATTTCGACTTTATTTATCGATCAGTCAAATCCTATTATACATCACTTATAGTTACAACACACGAATAATTTTCTGATTTCGTAATGCAACAATTCTTAATTAGTTAAGATTATAAAATTTCACTTAATTCTAATATCAATAATTGTTATTTATTTTTATTTGTTCATTTCATTTCATTTATTATATTCTATAATTATTAGTTTATATAATTCTTTAAAGAACGACTCGCTAGGGTAGAGGCAGAATTTAAAAATAAATAAAAAATCATGTAGAATTCTCTTTATTTTGTAAAGAATTTCGCATTCTAAAAAATGATCCAAAATAATCATGCAAATGCGATAAAAAAAAAAATGTTTTCAAAATAAATTTTTTATTTATTTCGCTGACTATTTAGAAGTTTCTTTTTATTATAACGAAATGGCGGTTGTAAAGGAGTTTCAGTCCAAGAAACTTGAACATTGTATTATAGAATAAAATAAAAAGATATTTAGGACAGGATAATTTAATGATAACCAGAAAAGTCAAATATTGCAACGTGTTGATGTGTCTCTCTTGCCCAAGGACTCTTGAAAAGATAGCGATGTGCAGGAGGCTTTTAGATGTTATTTCTGCCAAGTGTTGGAGAAGAAGCAGGCTTTTCTTATTAAGATAGAGGGGAAGTGCTTGCTATTCTTTTTATTTAAGCTAGTCTTCTTTATTTTTCTGTTGACGTCTTCAACCAAGTCACTCACTGCATTGAGGAAGTTAATGGTTTATTCTACAATAGCTTTGTATTTTTGTTATGTGTTATTTTATGTAATATATCCTCGGTTGTTTCTTGTACATTTTACGTATATTTAACTTATATGAATAAAATATATATACCTTATTAAAATGTGTATAGCTTACAATTACTTACTAATAAATTACATAGAATAATCCAGTGAGAAAATAGCTTCTCCATAATGCATTCGACCAGTATAAAACATGTTCTTTGATATATACAATAAAATATTATATGAGAAGGAGTTAATCGGGAGGGGGGGTGCGGTCAAATAAATACTAAATTAAAATATAGTAATTATTTAGTTTTTGCCGACGTTTCGACCCACTTTGCAGGTCGTCTGACCTGACGACCAGACAAGACGACCTGGTCTGACAAGACGTCTGACCTGACAAGACGACCTGTAAAGTGGGTCGAAACGTCGGCAAAAATTAAATAATTACTATATTTTAATTTAGTATTTATTTGACCGCACCCCCCAATTAACTCCTTCTCATATTATATCAACGGCCAACCATCTCTACATCATAATAAAATATTATGATGATAGTCCATTTGGGAGGTCCTGACTGACCACTGTTGATGGGTACCCAAATTTTTTTTGGGATACTACATCGAAAAATATTGGTCACATTTCGTTCCAGTGGGCCATAGAAGCCGAGAAAAAAAATTCTATGTATAATTGGCAACAAAATTTGTTATTCTTTTTTACTTCCACTTACGTATAAATGAAATATATTGTAAAGGATAGTATTGCGATCATGAAAATTTTGAATCTGAATTTTCAACGGAAATACATGTTTTGAGGTCTCTTGAGTTCCGCAAATAACTTTGTTCGTCTTGTTTTTCGATGTAGTAACAAAAAAAAAAAAAAATTGAAATCGGCGACCTACTGACTTTAACCTACACTTGAGAATTATAGTATCGGAAGGGAGGAGGAAGGATGATGGTCTATTCAACTCACAATTCATGAAGCTCCATTCTTTATCACGATTGTCAATGTAACAATTTACTTAATAAGTAATTAGCCTGTTCCTCTGGAAAATCTCTCTCCAGTTTAGTAGTTAAGCAATAAGAAACCATACCTGAAACAATTATTATATTCGTTGAATATCTTTGTTTGGCTCAGAAGAACCTTGGTTGGTAGGTCTTTTAATTCCTAATAGTAAAGAAGTCTATTACAGAGAGTATAGAAGCCATACCTGGATATTTTTAAATTTATAAAATAATTAATTTTCTTCCAACATTATCAGAAGTGCTCAAGGGAGTTATAACTTGAGCATTTGAGTTTGAAAACCTAAACAGATAAACACAAATAATTTTATTTAAAAATGTTATTTGAATTTTCAATTTATACCAACGATTTTATATTAATTAAGATGTGCTGCTGCTTACTTTTCTTCCCCATATCTGACATGCCATTTTTATCTTGTATTGAACAGTTGCGTGAGATTTGTAATTGGTGCCCCGAGATACTACCATGTCTCTCACCACTACACTGAGTTAGAGTGGCTCTTCCCTCCATTCGAAGACAATATCTCCTAGGTGCATTCCTCTATCATATCATCACCAATCGTCGCCCTTTTTACGCCTATAACCTTCTCCAATTCAAATCCTCAGTCCACTCCCTCTCCACAAGATCTCGACCTTCCGACCTTTACATTCCTTCTCACAGATCTGCCTCGCTCCAAAACTCCTTCATAGCTCGCTCTGTTAAATTTTGGAATTACCTTCCTATCAAAATTTGGCATTCTTTATCCCTGTCTATATCCAAAACTCTCCTATTCCAATTTCTGTCCCAAAAACAGTCAGATACCCGCTAACCTTTTATGTAAAATTACATATTATTCATAATAATGTATTTACATATAGCTCATAACTGAAATACTTATTAGCAGATTCGACTTTTTTTATTTTTTCTAAAAGTATATATTTATATTTTACAATTGTACGTAGTTTTAAGTGTCTTGGCAAGGTTTCAAGAGTTTTGTATATAGATTTTTTTTTTTTTTATTTTGTATATAGTATGTAAAACTAATATTTTCTTTACTGATTTAGCTTTACCTTTACTTTTTATGTTTGTTTTTATTTGGCCAGATACAACATTTTAATTTTGTAATTTTTTGTTATTCTGAAGGACTTCGTCCCAGAATAAAATTATTTTCTATTCTATTCTATTTCCAGCAGATTTGCTGATTGTTAACAAAATGTTGACAGACGCAAATAAATTTTTCATACTAAAAAAAAAACCCTAAAACAAAACGTTATAAGTATCCCATGACAACCATTACACATATGAGGCGTATTACAAAATTAAAATTTATCTCACCAATAGGAAATTTTGATGTGTAGGAATTTATGGATCGAAGTTGGGATTTGTCATTTCTTCATAAATTAACTTCAATAAACATGGAACATTCATTTTTTACATTTTATTAACAGTAGTTCAAATGTTATTAAATAAAATAGTTGGTCAATGGTAATAGAAGATCCATTCCTCTAACGGTACCTAAAGACTCCCGGATTTAGGAGGCTTACGGAGGTAATAATAGGGGAGCCGTGAGCTATCCTTGCAGCATCCCGCAAGGACGCGGCCATCCCCCGGCTGGAGGGGATGAGAAGGGGGGAACAGCGCCTCAGCCTCCAGCTCTCCAGTCACCAACGTGCCGGCATCAGTGGCGCTCCGCTCCAGCGAATTCTCCAGCTCATCTTCGCCGTAAGCGCACCAGGTAGGAAAGTGCTCTTGTGGTGTGTTAGAGTTCTCGCTCTAGTGTCATATTTGCTTAGATATTACAAATATTTTTAAAAATATATATTTGTATATTTAATTATAATCCAGGCATTACAATTAAGAACTTTTCTAATTGAAAAATCAAATAATTTAATCAACTAACTCAAAAAAACCTTTTGAATAAAAAATATAAAAGGCTAAAATATCGGTGGTCATTTATTTTAATTTTGCTCTCCTTATTAATTAAGAAACGTTATATAATAATTCAATTCGGCTGATAACATGTTTAGTTTTGAGAGAGAAAAAATAATCGCACCTATCTTTCTGGTTAGATAACAATTTATATTATTTTGAATAATGGTGTTAAAAATATAAACTGTAAAATCTACCCAAAAGACACATACGTTTCTCTTTTGGTATTGACCAAAATTTTAAAGTGGTTTTTAATATTATAGGTGCTAAAAAATAAATTATACATTTTTTTCGTCTTGATTTTCTGAAAAATCTAAAAAAAAAAAAGTGTAGGTACAACAAGAACATCCATATAATATATTTATTATATAAATATATAGATACTACACGTTTCGAGTTAAGGACAATTATATGCAGAGTGATGTTAATATTAACTTTTAAATTTGGAATTAACAGAAAGATTTTCAATAAAAATTGTTAATATAGCTCCGAATTAACTGGTAACTATATCTTACTTTACTACTTAAAAAGAAAAAATATATTTTTTTAAATAAACAGATTTCTATATACATTACTAATATTGACATAATTATAATTTATGAAACAAAAATATTACAACGTTTTAGAATTTGTTTTTCCGCCTCTATCCTGAACGGTTAAGGAATAGTAATTTTTAATAAATTTTAAAATTTTGGATTTTTTTAAATTATTAAAAAAAATTAATAGCAAAAAATTATTCTTATTTGTTAAAAAAAATTGTTTCAATAGTATTATCCTTATTTTATTTCACAAAATATTACAAATGATTTCTTAGAACGTTTGGTGATTTCATAGAATTCAATAGTTCGGAAAAAAATGAAAATACATCATTATATTTGGTAAATCAATTAAAATCATATCAATAAAACTTATAAAATCTTCTTCTAAATGTATTTGAGAAATTGGTGAATTAATCTTGTTCCAATATAAATAAAGCATAAATTAAATATGAGGGATCAGATATATCAAATTGGATATATTAAGTAAATTAAATTCCAAATAATCAATTAGATGAAAAACGTCGTTTAATAATTTCTACATTCAATGCTAAATCATTTAGATAAAATTTCTCGTCTTAATGTTTTTAATTGTAGTATTATTACTTAAATAAAAGTAAAACCATAAAAAATAGTTGAATTAATTCTGTATGATTAAATGTGTTTAATTGCGACAAAAGATATCTATGAATTTAAAAAAAATATTGGTATTGTTATAGTGGTTTTAATGAAAAAAATGATAAGAATTGAAAAATTAAAAATAATGAAATAAATTATAATGCACTGTGCTATACCTGCAGAAGTGATTTTTATAATTTTTTTTTTAGTTTCTAAATAGTTTTCCTACAATTTTATTGATTAATGTAATAGCAAATTCAGATTTTCTTTATATATATAAGATATCACATAACTAACTGAAAAAAACAAATATTTCATTTATGATAAATTCAAAAGCCTAATTTACCATCATTTATTGAATTAAATATTTTTTTTTCATTTTTATCTTTCTTATTCGAATAGACTGTGGAAGTAATTTTATATTGTGAATAATTTAGTTCACATAAATGAAAAGTATTCATCAATATTATTTATAGCTATATATGATATATCATTCATATTTTATATATATACAAATAAGTTAAATAGTATATTGAACGACACTAACTACACGACAGCGCCTTCAGAGGGCAGGTTTACCTAGCCAGCACGACACAACCGCCGACTTGCACTTTCGTTTGGTGGTTTCACTTTTCGACCCATCCTCTCTCTGATGATCTCATGGCTTAAAATAACTTATTAACAAAAATAATTCAAATAAATTCAGTTTATGTAAATATTGATTGAGTATATCTCTGTTTCCTAATAAAATTAGGAACTAGTAAAAAAAAATTGTTATGAAAACGTTATTGTTACCTATTCATTAAATTATTATTTATTCTTTTATATTTTTTATGCATGAAAAACTGAAAAATTGGATGTTAAGTTTATAAGCTCGCATTTCTGAAAAAAAATAGTAACCTTTATCTAAATGATTAGTATGGAAACTGATTTTATGATAAAGTGAAAAACTAAATAAAGGCTTTGAAAAAATTTAATCTTCCAACTGTAACCTGATTTTAAAATTATTTTATTCTTTTGTGAAGTTATTGGTATAAATTTTATATGCAACGGTATGATCTGTTATTTTAAGTTAAATTTCTGAAAACCATAAATTCATGGTTGATGGTCAGGATTCCAAGAGGCATTCAGTTTTAGATTTTTATTGCCAACGTTTCAACCAAAGCTTGTGGGTTGTCATCAAGGCGTGTTACCAGAACCGAAGGTGTTAAAGTACCATATTCTTGAACACCTTCTTTTAGGTACTTGAACACATCCGTTCCTGTTAACGTGCCCTGACGATGACTCCCAAACTGTGATTGGAACTTTGGCAATAAAAATCTTAAAAACTGACTATTTATGATCTATGAGTTTGTAGTTTTCAAAAAATCAACTTAAAATAATAGATTTTACCGTTACATATTAAAAAAATGTGTCAGTAACTTCATAGATTAATTTTTAAAATTAGGTTACAGTTGGATGATTAAAAATTTTCAATGCCTTCAGTTTTTTCATTCACTAGTTGTGAGAAAATTGGTTTTGCAATCAACAAACCATTTTCATACTATCATTTAGATATATCTTATTTATCGTGAATAGTTTAAAAAATACCAATTATCCTAAAATTAATAATCCTATTATTATATTATTATATTATCCTAATAATAAATAATATATAATTTATTTCGCTAATCATGTACAACAATTTTTCAACTTGGGGGCTTATGAAACCATTTTCACAATATGAATCCGAGATGCAAATTTTGTTAAATTCATTCGTAAGCTATAGCAAACATTCAATTTTTAAATATAAGGTGCAGATATAAATGTCTATTTTATATAGTCATACTATAGTCCGTGGTGCAGACCCATTTTTATAATATCTTCATCTCATCGTAACCTACAACTATTTTATTTACAAAAACTCTCGGAATTGTGACGTTTTCAACCTGGAGATCGGCAAATCTTGTCTATTTAATTAGGTACCTATTTGCTTTCCACTTGGATCGTAAGATCATTCTATCGCAAAATCAAGAAGAAAGGTGGCATACAAAAATATTGGGCCGTTTGGTCGATGTAACCAATTTTGACATTTCGGGATTCACGCCAAACGGCTTAATATTTTTGAAGACCACCTTTTTTCTCGACTTTGAGCTCAAATTATCTTACGATCCAAGTATGAATTACATTCTATTTAAATTGTGGTTTACATCACTCTTCCAATGTTCCGATGTAGCCGGCATCAAACCCTGAACTTCACGACTTGCAGTTCAATAAACAACTTTTACTACACGGAGACAAGAATAGATTTATTTACAACCATTGTGACCTTTAGAGTCACGCTTGGACAAATACAATTCTGTCAAATATCCTATGACGTATTCCATCCGAGATACATTAATTCGGACATGATCTTAAGTAAAAGTATAGAAAGTGGTCTATTCCTTGGACTAAGCGATGGCAATAGGACGTCTACGGTCGTGACCAAGAACTGGAGGGCTCGAGGCACTCTAGAAAGTGCTTCATCGCAGGTCGTCCTCGCAAGAGATGACTGATGATGGGTGTGCCCAGTCTATTGTGCTCGGGAACTTATGCAATCCGTTTGCCGTTTAAGGAAACTCAAGTCGTGTGCTGTCGTATAGCCAAGAGCACAATATGCTATCCTCAATCCTGGCTTGCGGTTTGCTCTCGGAATGGAATATTGGATATTATGCACTTTGGTTATGCATCATAATCTTATCCTTCTTCCAGGTTGTTATCTATGTAGTCTTGACATTAGGTATCTTCACACAGACGTGAACTACGTACAGAATTAAACAAAAAAATCTGGTGCGTACAACATACAACTTTCACTTACCTCTCTACTTTGAATAGAAATTATTTTCTGACAATGTTGAGCAATTATAAAACTTTTTAAGTGCACTTTTAACGGAGATATCGTTTAAAGCTTACAGCTAACAAATGATTAAGACAACTAAAATAATAAAATCCCTATTAATTATATCAATGGTAGATAACAAAAACCTCGGTACTCCATTTGTACTAATTGTATCCGTTTACTAAATTACGAAATTTTCATTGCCTGTATATAGGTAGGTCAAAAGTTGTCACATTAATTTTAAGTGGTTAATGTTTGGATTTCACTAAGAGAAAATTCATCAAATTATTCACTAATTTAATTTTATAAAAGGTTACATGACGGTTTTTCGGAATAAACGGACGTTGATACCTTATTATTTAAAAATAATATCAGATCTAGAAACATTAAACTACCGTAAATGTATTTAAGGTTATAAACATAAGTTTTATACATCTATGAAATATTTTGATAATTCACTTCTTCATTCACATAATTACTATGAAATTGTTTTTTAAATAATGCCATTGTCTTGATTAGGTGGATTTAAAATACTTTTTTCAAACTTAAAAAAAGTTTACATTTATAGTTTTTCGTCACTCTCCATTACTGTCAACGACTTTCTATATTAGATATTGTTTTTTTTTTTAAATTATCAGCTTTCCAACCATATATATATATCATATATATATATCATTCTGAATATGTAACTGTTTTTCGAAAATTCATTTTTGACAAAAATAAACATTTTCCTTTTTTATCTATTTTTCAATTATCAAATTGTTTCAAAAGTTATATTTAATATTTTTTCGTAATTCTTAATAATGAGACATAGCTAATTATGTAAAATAAACAAAATTAAAGGTTCTTTAGAGAAAGAAATGTTGAACATATAAGCATTCAAGCCGTGTAAAGTGACATAAATGACAATAAGGCCTCAATGATATTAAAGACCACTTAATTGTTCATTGATACATCGAGTTTAATCGAAATCGTTAGAGCAGTTTTTGAGAAAATTGTAAAAATGTGTATAACTGTTGCTATAAAGTGCCACTTCCGGTTAGTCGATTTTAACGAAAATGTTGCTGCTTACCACATACAGAAACACACACACAGACGATTTTGCGGGACTTATTTATTTAGACTCAGGGAACATCAAAACGTTTATTTTCGTTGAAAACTAAGATTTCAAAATTTTTGCTATCGCAATACTTTTTCTTACTATATATTACATATATAGATAAGTGAAAGTAAAAATAATATGTTCTGATTTTTCATAACATGATTTTACATAGAGTTTTAAACTATCAACAGGATAGAAGTTTCTAATGCGTCTGTGAACCTAAATCAAGAAATTTTACATAGCTTATATCACACAATGATTTAATATTTCCTATCATTATTTATTTCTTAAAATTAATATGAAATATTTAAAAAACAAAACAGTTTCTTTTGCTGAATATGAAGGATTATCGCGAAAATAAAAACTAAAATATGATACAGGCTAGATTTTAAACAGTTCAGTTAGCACTAAGAAGTAAGAAGTAATTATTCCAAAAATACTCGTAGTATCATATATTTTCCATGATAAAATTTTGGATGCACTAGCAGTCGAAGAATGATGTAAAAAAAAAACAAAATAAGATTTTTTGTAAAAATTTAATTTATATTTAAATTAATGATTTTTATTTATCCTTTCACACACATACATATATATATATATGTGTGTGAAAGGAAATTTATTTAGTTTTTTTGTTTCTTATAGTGTTTGCCATAAAATGGCATTCAAAATCCTTAACTGGATAGCTGACATCTGTGAACCTAAATCACTACATTTTTACATAACTTTATCACAAATTCAATTAAAAATAGTTTCCATTAAATTAGACCATTCTAACTACATTATCTAGATCTTTCTCCAGTAAATTAAGAATTTAATATTCAGACTTTTGAAATTATTTGTTGTTAAAGTACAAAGTATAAATAACAATTTTTTATTAAATACAATTGATTTTTCTATTAAATTTATAATAATAAATGTGCCGGTTGTAGTGTTACTTTTTTCAAGATAAATTTGTTTCTAACCTTCCATCAGATGAGAAATAGTGAGTAATACATGTTACATGTTTTTTTCCGTTAATAAAGTTATTATAAATTATTTAAAGATATGACAGCTGTACGCTTGCTTCTAAAGATTAATGAAAATCAGTTACTTAGGAAAATGAACTGAATAATTAGTACTCCCAACGAACCTCTGTCTATGTGACCATATACTTTGTTTGAATGCTTTTAACAATGACTTAATTAAAATATTTTTAAAGTGAGACCTTATTTAGTATTTTGCACTTGTTGTGAAAAGTGAATTAGATTGAGCCGTCAGATTTCCGATGTGTAACGCTCGGGGTTGATTCGGCTAATTGAAGTGTGGATTAAACTATCTCAGAAACTAAAAATCGGACTGGCATACTGTAAGCGAGGGAAATTCTCAGCATTTCATCCTTTTTATAATGAGCTATTATTTATAATTATATTTCATATTATTAGTCTAGCCTTATTGATGTTTTCACTTGTATCGCGAGGTCTAAAGCAAACACCTTAGTTTTTTTTTTTTCTGGTTTTATTATTTTTATCATTCTGATAGTTTGGGTTTCTGTTCTTGTGACATTAAACAAATTTTATATGTTTCGGTATATACGGATTGTATGAAGAGATACCCTTTATTACTTCATTGAAAATTATGTTACCCCATCGTTTGTGTGTCGAAGTACCAAAGATGGGTTACTCCTCTGTCCCCGAACATGAAAGCAGATTATATTTCCTTCATGAGGATGACCCGACCTCTCCATAACATATCGATGTTACCATCGTCGATTATAATATCGTTTACTATCGAAAGGTTATCGCAGATTACCCGGGGTCGTTAAATAACGCTTTACAGGGAGTGATTTTGGAAGGTGCTATCTTTCCAATCTCCCCATGTCAAGATCACCGTTTGAATTTTAATCGATTCATCATCTTCATAGTATTGCTTGCAATTTATGTCGCGTGTTAATCTTCTTTTCAGAGCAAAGAGTATTGAGTTGATAACTCTAATTTTCAATGAACACTAATGGTTTTAGAACCGGAATACAAATAAAATCAAATATTAAGATTTCGATATTATAACGATAAAATGGCTGTAGTCAATAGTAATTTGTTTTAATATTATGTATGTTTTGTAATGGTGAATTATATTGGTAGCCAAAACTTTGCAATAACTTATATAAAGTGATCCAGGTATCTATTAAGATAAATAAATGTAGTAAATTCATGCTTCCTTCTAGTTGATGTTATTTTTCACATATATAGTTAATTATTTTATTAGTTTTTATATAAAGATTTTTTTTTAATAATAAGAGAAAATAGCTAAAAAAAAACGTTTTTGTAAAAAAAAAAACCTGTACCACTACAACTCATGAAGGGTTTTGGGTTCTTTGTTAGGAAGTACTGTTTCAAGTCTAACAAATGTGGAGCGAGGTGATCGGACCAGACTCACGCTCAACCGCCAGATTTTTCCCCTTAATTAATTATTTAATTAAGAGTATCCATTTTATAGAGGCTGGGTGAGCCCAAGAAGGGTCCTCCAACTTCAGGTAATGTATAATTATTTTTCATCAGTCGAATTCGAATCCAGGACTTTGATCTTAGCGACCCAGTGCCTAGCTAACTTACTGAGCTCTTCCGATCACTTAATAAAAACAAAACAATTGAAATTTATTCGATGAGAAATTAATTATTTGAAAACTGATATATATATATATATATATATATATATATATATATATATATATATATATATATATAATATATATATATATATATATATATATATATATATATATATAGATATATATATATATTTGCTTAATTGGAGCTGTTTAGGAGTTTCGCAAACTTTAAGACTTACGAAATCGGTTAGCTTTTAAATAATGAAGAAAAAACGATGGAAAATCCTATTATAATCAGATGTTTATTTTTTATTTTTTTCATGTCACTGATTTAGCCAAAGCAAGATATGTATCCTTTCATGACAAACTCCAGTCCCATCTGAATCCATTTGTTTCCAGCCTCTTGCTTCTTCCAAAATTCCTTATAATCCTCTTTGGCGTCTGAACAGATGATGGTCTCGTGATCTTATGACTTAGAACTATTCAAGGATCGCAATCATTGGGTAGTGTCTCCACAAGTCTGTTCATATTATAACTCTTGATTTGCTATTATCTACTAGTTGCATTTATTTAGTTCAGTTGTAAATTTCAATAAATAAAAATAATAATATTCATATTATTATGAGTTGTGAGATTCTGGAAATATAATTTCGTGTCTCTTAGGTCCATTGTAATGTAAGCCGTTTAGTATTTATGAGCATATTTAACAAAATATCAATATATTTGATTTGTCGCATTATATAATAGCGTCAATTTAAAGTTTGGAGATATCCCTTGGATTAATTAGTTACAATAGAATAAGGAACCAGACCTGGACAAAATTTATTTTAAATATTTTAAAATACTGTATTTAAAACAAATTGTATTTTGTGCTTTTAAAATGCAATGTATTTTAATTATAAAGTATTTAAATTGTTTGCAGAAAATTTATTTCAAATACAAAAAATTAAATGTATATTGTCTTTATACAAAAAAAAAAAAAAAAAAAAAATGGTGGAGGATTAGCGTATAATCGAACCTACTGTATTTTGTATATTTAAAATGAAAACTTTTAGAGTGGTACCATAGCGTAGATTCTCTACAATTCTTTTCATGTTATTGTATTTCTCTGTACACATTTACTAGATGTATATTTAATTTATACAGTTTTAAAAAAAATTGTATTTTAAAAAGAAAATTACAAACAATCTAGTTTATATCGTACTTATTAAAATGCAAAATACAAAACATATATTTATTTTGTATTTTTTTATACTTTATTTGCAATATCACCCAAGTCTGGAATAATCTATTTAAAATAATAACACATTGATTGCTAAATCGACATATGGTCCAAAAAAGTGTTCATTAGGCACTCCTACTGCATTGTAACTTCACAAGATCGCTTGCCTAACTTCTTGATCGCCCGACCCACACGGAGCACCCACAATTATGGGTGTAACCATTATTTATAAATTCCATACATTGTCTTGTATCGATTAATTTATTAATCATCTACTGTGAATCAGATGGATGGGACGATTAGAAAACGAAGCTTATAATTAATTTGCACTCGGAGTTACTTCGGATCGAGATTCTATTGATTAATTTCACCTCATTTAATTCCGTTTGATGCTCGAGGAAGCCCGTTAAAGAATCCATCCATTCCCTTCCAACTAAATTGCTTCTCACTTCGACGGACCAATTTCTCAATGATTCGATATCGTCTATCAATTCGTTTCCGACTTCCGGTGTTCAACTTCCTCCTCTGGAACGAAGTGACCACTTGGAAGTATACGACCTCATCCTTAATAATGCTACAATTATTATGTTGTTATTACACGAGAAATGCTGTTTTAAATACAAAAGTGAAATGTTAAGGTAACAAAAAAGTTTAATACAAAATCTTATAATGTTAGTAAATATTTCAATCGTGGTCTGAATCTAGAGATAACGAGTTAGTTGAGTGCTGAGGTTGTAATTTTACTCATATTGAAGTGTTATCATGGCCTTTTTAAATGCTCTGCTGACCTCCTCTTGCCATCTAAAAATATGCCTTATAGATATAATACATAATATTATATGTTAAGAATAGAGATAAATATCTTCATCTAATGGGTCTAGCTAAGAGCGGCCAATGCCCAACATGCCAATGCTTGGAGGATCCAAGACACATTGCCTTCAAGTGCGAAAGGTTCGAAAAGCGAAGAAGAATCAGTTTAGGGTCGCAAACTATGGATGATGGAGCTAACTTTCTTCGGTCGATGAACAAAGATAACGCCCGTGACTTGTTAAAGTTCATGAATGACATCAAAGCAATCATATAATAAAAGTCGGCACTTATTCTCAGTTAATTGTAATTATAATTCATCTCAGTTTTTAACCATTAGTCTTGCTAGTTTCCATAGTATTTAATATCTAATATCCAAGTCCCATAAAAGTCACTTTCAGTTATCATCTAACTGTAAATAATTAATATAAAACCAGCGTAATTTCCGTCTAAAAACCGTAATTTCATCTCACTACGACAAATAAAATATTTTGCTGGCAAAATAGGACTTGCTTTTACAAGTCTTAAAGCCAAAAAAAAAAAAAAAAAAAAAAAAGAATAGAGATAATGGCGTGTGAAAGATTCTATATCGGATACTTGACAGTAATAAGCAGACTAACGATTGACTTCTCATAACAAATAGAGCTCTCGTAAAAACAAATAATGTAGGTAATGTTCCATGGAAAGGGAATAAGGAACGTTGAACGACATTGTGTAGTACATAATGGGGGATTTATTTTATAACTATTGGATTTGCCATATTTATTTGTATTTACAAAAATTCCAAGTATATTCACATAAAATTTGAAATTATGAAGAATATACATTAAGAAGTTTATAATAAATTCAAATGCATAAAACGGAAAACAATACGAAGTAAAGAAACAACTTTTTTTTTCTAAAAATGAAAAGAAATAAAAACATTTTTTTTTTTCAATGTTCATGCCAGATCCACTTGAACTTTCCTTCAAGAAAAAGTGTTTTTATAAAGCTCAATGGAAAAGGACTCTCTAATCCAACATAATTGCAGAGACGCTTATATAAAATAATAATGTAATTGTAAATTTAAACAGTACCGTCACCTCCTTCAGTTACTGAATACTCAATTGATACTTTAACGCTTTTTCCCTTCATTGGTTGAGAGAAGAATAAGAAGCATATCTGCGATCGAATTGGCTGAAAGAAAACCTATTTCATTGAGTTTCTTAAAAGTATTCCTTTTTGACGAAATATGCGAGTGGAGTTAGAGGAACGACTATACCATAAGTGGGGAATCTTTTTATTGGAGGCCGCAGTAAGGCGAGTCAGTATTAATGGAGGACGCAATAATTATATTTTACCGCTGCTATTTATATTTATCACTAAATACACTCATCCACATACATACGTTTAACTTATTTCTATCCATTTCCAAATTTTCGTTACTTAAATAATTAAATATTAATTAATTCCCGCACTAGATTAATGAATATCGGGAAAAAACTTTTGGAGCACGCGGTCCCCCCTCCTCCCCTGTGGAGACATTCCATCATCGAATAACTGATAAGCCAAGGGGATGATACATCACAGAACATGTTAACATAAAGTATTAACAACAGTGTGTTGTTACAAACAGTGACTCAAAGACAAAAAACTAGACAGTCACCCAACTCTATAGCGAACTTTCTTCGCCGACGAAATAGCGCAGTTTCCCGACCTACATACAGTCTTCACTTCTACACTCTTGGTTCATATAGCTTTTCCAAACAATATATAGACGTTAAATAAAAATTCAAACATTAGTGTTAAAATAATTAAATATTTGATTTTAACTCGGTCAAAAATAAATAAAAACTGACGCAATTACCTTTAGATAAGAATCTAAAAATGGCCGCATATGAAATTTCTCATGTTTTAAACCAGCATGAAATAAAATTATATAGAGGAATAAGAAATGGAAAAACATGAAGATTACAATATCTAGGGTTCTTTGCTCGATGCAACTTCCTGTTAGGAGCCTTCGTAATCTATTTTTAAGGACAATCTTTCATTTTCTAATAAATAGGTTTTGGTTAAAAATTAAACTTTATTTTATTTATTTATTTTTTTGGATTTAAATATTTATATGCACTTGTCAACTTTTTTCGACAATCAGCAAAAGTGCTGAATTACGAAAAATAATAACATATTAGGCATGGAGAAGGAATTTTATTATTTTTACATTACATGAACAATAGATGATAAAATATAATAACAATAAATGATCAAGAAAAAATCGTTAAATTCGAAACAGTATTTAATTATTTTAAACAGTGATTCGGCTGATTGAGAAGCACTGGGATCTCCTGGAGTCCTAACATGGCTTCCACATCGGAGAATAAAGCATGACTCAGAGTCCCCTGGGTGAATGTTAATATTGTATATAGGTGTGAATGTGTTTTATTTACTTTAATTTTATATAGCTTTTATCTATTATTTCATTTTTATCTATTATTTACTTATTTTATTTTTCTATATTTCTTTTTATTTATTATCGAAATCATAATGCCCTTTAATGTGGCAGAATGTATTAATATTCAATAATAAAAATTTTTTTTTATATAAAATGTTTCTGGTTTTTCATCGCTTCTATTAGTTAAGATCAAATGTAAAACAATATTAAACAGAACCTACTTTACTAAATTTTGTGGACACGAATTTTTTTTTCATTTCATCAAATGCAAGTTTTCACTTTATTCATTCTCTATAGAAATATAGAACTGATTGCAAATATGGTTGATATATCTTGGAAAATGGGTGAAATTCAGGTTATGTTTAGCGAGTACTTCATATTATCAATTTAAATATAAACTTTCGTAGACTCTTGTTAATCGATATCCTAACCAGCTCATAATATAGTTTTGTATAGATATAATTATATATATATATTTTTTTTTTAAACAAAAATCATCTTTTAGCATCCTCTAGCGACGGCGCCCCGATGAATACTTAATTTTGTTAAGCAAATTACCAGCTCTTTCACAATTTATACGAAATGTTCTTTATTCTTAATTACAGCGACCATTAACTAGATAATTATTAGATACAAATATTAACAATATTGATCTATAAATACTTTATATTATTATTTATTGAACACGTCCTTATGTATTTTTTATGAATTAGGTTAGAAGGAGAGAGGAGAGAGTAGGAGGAGTGGGAGAGAAGGAAGAGAACGGGTACAATGATAATGATAATAAATGAATGAAAGAAATAGTAAAAATAATTAAAAAAAGAAAAAGAAAAAAAAATATTAAAACAAAAAAATAATAATATATATAAAAAATATTGTATACTATGCTCATACAAATTGTTAATCCTGCATAATTGTATATTAATTTTAAAAATTGCCATTGGTGATTAATAAGTATGCTGTGTTGTTAGCAACCCAATTTAATTGAGCAGCACCGTTTTATGATAATAAAGTGATTCTCTCTCTAAGCTGATGTGTGTATATATATATATATATATATATATATACAATACCGATCTATAAAATCGTATCATTTATCAGCTGACGTGTCAATTTAGACTGCGAACATGAGCTTTGCATTAGGTCGCGCTGGTTGCTCAATAGGCTCGAAGATTCAGGACAAGGGAGACGATTTGGCCAGGTTATGTAAAGATCTATCTTCAGTGCAGGGGTGAAAGTGCCTGTTTCTTCTGCTTCTGGGGTCGAAGTTCCATCGATATCTATCTATGGAGCTAGGGGGAGGGGGGGGGGGAGGTAGCTTCTGTTTGAATATATTGAAATGAGAAAGATAGGTCATAAATCCATAGGTTACTTGCGTAATTGTTAATTTTTATCATCGTAACTACCATTGGGGGACATAAATGTCTAAAAGATTCTGATTTGTTCTTTGTTTATGACCACATTAAACCACTATAAAAAGGAACTTTAATATTCATATTTTGTTTCTTTTTACCTTACAATAAAACAGTTTTTTATAAGCAGTACCCTTTATACATTTTTCTGATTTCGTGGCACAACACGCAAGAAATTAAAAATACTGTACCAGACTGCATATTGCACCACGTAGTATCAAATTGTTTTCAAGTCCATATTATATTGGTGAATTTTATTCAAAAAGCATATTTTTTTTTAAGTATGACAAATAGATATACAAAAAAATTATTCATCCTCATTTAACCGTTCGCTTGCTGCAACCGTCTCTTTTATAAATACGTGATATTGTTTAATAAATTATAATAGACACTAGAAATATTTATGATGAAAATTTGTATACCGTTGAATGAAATAGATTTTTTTTTGAGGAATAGGTCAGTGAGTAAGACACTTTGCTTCTTTGCTCGAGTATGACAATGACACGTAATTATTAGTTTTATTACAACAGCTCTAGATCGGCTCTGAGGTCGGGAGGGAGAGAGGAGATATCCAACTGTGGTATTAGTCCGTAGTACAAATACCTTTTTATCGAATTATTAACATCCGCCTGAAACTTAGATAGTTTCATCTCATTGTAACCTACAACTATTTTATTTATGAAAACCCTTGGAATTGGAGCCTTTCCAATCTGGAGGGAGGCAAACTTTGTCTATTTAATTAGATATTTAAAAACTCGTAAATACTCATTTGTTTTCTCCTTCGATCGTAAGATAATTTGATTACAAAATCGAGAAAAAAAGTGACCTACAAAAATATTGACCCGTTTGTCCTATATAACTAGTTATTTTGAAAATTTGGGGGTGTAGGTCACGCCAAACTGCTCAATATTTTTTAAGGCCACCTTTTTTTTTCTGGATTTTGTAAACCAATTATCTTACGATCGAAGTAGAAAGCAAATGAAGTAGTTTTCCTCAAACGCCCCGATTCCAAGAGTTTTCGTAAATAAAATAGTTGTAGGTTAGGATGAGATGAAACTATTTACGATGTTTCAGGCGGATGTTAATAATTCGATAAAAAGGGGTCTGCACTACAGACTATATACTCAGTATATATAAAGTGAGTACTCTTAATTAAATTATTAATTAAGAGTAAATATCTGTCTAATCACCCCCTTGCACACCGTTGATAAGAAACAGTACTTTCTAACAAAGTCCTGAAGACAAAATCCACCAATGAGTGCAATGTTACAGGTTTTTTTTCTTTTTATCTGGCTTAATAACTACGAGAACTGTGTCAGAGCACTGAAGTCGGTCATAGTAACAGCTTTGCTCTCGAGTCACCGCAAAGTCTGAGACTGACAATAACAATATAAATAAGCTTTTCTCTTGGTAATATAGCGAGGGGGTAATATATTTTCTGCTGTCTCGGCAAGGAGGAACAAATACCTGCCTCAATGAACCCGAGAAAGAACTCCACTTTCTTCAACGGCCGTAGATCGTCCTGAGGAATTCCCCCTGCCACTAACACAGCACGTCCTTCGCATTCCCTAATCACTAGGCTACCGTATCAGAATGAACATTAAGCCTACAATAGTTCAAAATAACTTAATTTTAAATTATAATTGGTACAGTAGTTTAGATCAGTTGATATCAAGTACTTTACCTATAAATCAAGTTGGTGCAACTGTCGGATCTACGGAGAGAGGGAGGAATATCATGCTGAAGCGCCCAAAATGGAAAATAATTTTTTTTTTTTCATTGGTCCATACTTTTTTTTATGTTTGATCTAAACTAAATACTTGAACAATCAAAAAACATTCCCTTTTTAAATTATAATATATATATATACAGTTATTTAATGTAAGCACGTAAATGTATATATTTAGATAAACAAAAAGTCTTTGCAAGTCCAGTCAATGACCTTGATTCCTTACGAAGAAGAATAATTGAACCTTGTGAAACAATAATACATATCCAGTGCCGTTCTGCCACTGCTGCTGTTGAAGAAAGTGGCCGATTCTGTCTTAATGCTCAAGGAAGTCACTTTGAACATTAATGAATATTAATGTTTAGATTTAATTAATAAAGTAGTTAGAACAAATAAATAGGTTTTATTTATTTCATATAACGCAAATAATGCATAACAACGAAAATCATCAAGTGTGGATATCTCCTAAGCAAAGCGTATGCGGACATATCTTCAGAGGAAGTTTTTTTCTTGTTTTGAGGTCCTTAGTTCATTCTTGCCGTTTGGTCACTTAACCCTGAAATACCCCGTATAAGCAATTTATCTCTAAACGCATTAATGTTCATGTAATAACAGTTTGTTTTTTTAGTTTTTGTATCTTTTTCTTTCAGATTAATGACCGTTCTTATTAAATAGAGAAAGAGAGAGAGAGAGAGAGAGAGAAATATCCAAAAGTAAATCTTGGATCCGCAGTGTTAAATGAAGATACCAGTTACTGTTGATTGCAGCGTGATGAATAGGTTACAGATATATATTCTGTTTTTACAAATAGACAGAGACAGAAATAAGAAATAATTTACTATCAGAAAAATAATCAATTGTATTAAACTAAAAAAATACACCAAACATTAATATATTTTCATAAAATTCCTTAATAACGTTCGAGAAATAACAGATTACTTAATTAAGCAAGGTAACAAACCCGAACCAAATTGAAGCAATATACGTCCGAACATTCCGATGTATTCGGATTTTAAATAACCGTTATTTTTTTTTTAAATATCCTGATTATTTATGTTATTAATGCGAATTTAGAAACAATCAGTGAAGAGGAATGAGATAGGAATAATAATCTAAAATCTAAAGAAGCATATCTGCGTTAAACTAAATTTTACAGGGATATTCAAATTTCATCCCATGGTTTAGAGGTTTGATACATTAAAAGTCAAATGATGTGAAAAAATTCATTGTTTTGAATTTACTTACGCCTACCCTGTATAGATTATGATGGCTAATTACAAAAAAATAGAAAGAATTAAAAAACTTTGCTTGAAAATCATCAATTGTTTCTCCAGATACACAAAAATAACAAACTTTCTAAGACATAGAACTTCAACTATTAGGACTATCTGTCATAAAAAGATTTTTTTTTATTTTTATTTTTTTTGTTTCCAATACTGAAAAATTACTTACAATTTACAACCAGAAGTTTTAACTCATGAGGTCAGAAAGTACTTAGTAAAATATTGATTTATTGTATGTTTAACTATAAATTAATTTATTTACTTATGTAATATTCTGTCACTTGCACAATAATTGTAGGGAGGTGATACCGCATTCATATCATATATACAGAAAAGATAAATAAACAGAAGAAAAATAACAACTAAATAATCATTAAAAAGTATATACAATAAATAATAATGAAATAACTTAAAGATAGGTGAATTAAATAGAACACAGTCAAACTTATTAACCTTTTTACACTAAACTATAACTATGGGTGATAAATATTCAGGTCAGTGGTTTGAACACTGAGGGTTTCAACTATATGAGTACTTGAACAACCTCAGACCACGCCCTGAAGATAACCCATATGTTTGGGTTGAAACGTTAGCATAAATAAAAAAATTATTTTTTTAAAAAAATACTGCGTCCTGAATATTTATCATGCTGTATAATATTGATTCACTCATATTATATTCACTCTCACATGATATTCACTCATGCTGTATAGAACAGTCGACTACCTTTTCTTTCAATAAACTATAACTGAAGTCACTCATTTTTTACTCATTGTTGAAGAAGATGGAACATTTGGATTATGTATATATACTTTTTAAAAAAATAACAATAAACAATAATTTATGTATTGATAAAGTTAATAAGATTCGGGAAATGTTATTCTGTAGAGATATATTATTATTCTTGACTTAGCATATTGTCCCTGAAGTGTTTTATTCTTTAGCGGTAAGAAATCTAATTTTCTATAGAAAATTGCATAATTTGTATTGCGAACTGATTACTTACTATACTCATTATTCGTCGTACAAGCGTATATTCACTTTTACGGATGTTAAGTTTAATATTATCTCAAATTCTCATCATGGTGTCGATTGCTCTTAAATGCTTTATAATGCGCTTTATGCGCCATGATTTAACAGGTTGAGGGCAGTTTTGGAAGGATGGTTATTATGTACGAGTCTATTACGGCACATCTTGAGTAACTTAAAAACCGATTTGCACTTCCAAGACTGACCTATAATAAATAAAATTTGCAAAATAAACAATCATTACCTAAGCAGTTATTGCTTATCGGCACATTAGCTTACTTCATAGGCACCGGCGACAATTCGCAGTACGAGGGGCGTTATAATCGGAAATCGTCTCAAGCAGAAGATCGATTCGAGACGCTATCCTATCTACGGTGAAAATGTATCTTGCTCATCACGAGAAAATATTCTTTTGTTTTTATGAAAATTTTCTTCTTCTTAATCCCAATTATGTGTTCTTAAATTAGAATTAGAAGTGACTTAAGGGGTTGCAGATTTGTACTTATCTTAAATTATTTTCACCGAGATCGTTTCGGTATCCTAATATTTCGAAGAACAAAAATAAAAACTAAAATAATCAATTATCTAGGTAAATGAATAAAAAATATAAATTAAAACCAATTAAGAAAGCTGGTTAGGTCGAATAGATGGCGAGGCTAAGACCTAGAAGTAGGCACGCAAGTATTTTACCACGCCTTTTTATTTATTTATTTAAATCTCTGCCCTGCCAGTTTGGCAATACGAGTGTTTGCAGTATTGGATAGCCACACGTGTGTGCATAACTAGCCAATACTACAATCGATACAATAAGATTTTCTGTTTAGCTTGGCTCTTCCATCCTCTGTGGTGGAGCTTCTTCTCTTCTACCCAAATAGAAGTGGGCTGGGCCAATGATGTCTTTCCACCCGTACACAAAGGCCTTGTAGTGCGGGTAGTTCTCTCTGGTCACTAGCTGAGGTAGATCGCGCTCTGATAAGACATAGAGCCCAGTCTCCCTCAGCAACTTAGCCCTCAATGCCTCATAGGCGGTACAGGCTAATAAGACGTGCTCGGCGGTCTCCGGTACCCTACAACTTGGGCATAGGGGATCAATGTTCTTACCATGTTGAACAAGCTTTGCTCGGAATCCCCCATGCCCCGTGAGGAATTGCGAGACCCAATAGTCCGGGAGGAGCCATGTAGTTTCCATTCTTGAACCGACGGTGGGGAAGTATTTCCTTAGGGTTGATCCTTTTGGCGTTGTCATCCAACGCCGGTTCCATTCTTCTAATGTGCATTCCCGGAGAATCCTCTTCCATCTGCTTGGGTCTTCACTGATCCTCACTCGGAGATTAGCCGGTAGATCCACCAAGCCATCTCTCTTCATTTCGTGCCGAAAGTAGTCTTCACGAAGTTAAAGATCGATTGGAATACTTCCCTAGTGACACGCAGCAGAGCCATACGCTGGATCGTCGCCAATCTTTTCTTCTGTAGGTGCGAGAGAGTCTGACTCCACGCAGGGGACGCATATCTCAGGATACCCAAGATAACTCCGTTATAAATAGCCAAAGTGGCTGGGTATCTGAGACCCCAAAAGGCGCCCCCGATGCGACTCAGTCCATTAAGAGCCAGGGCCACTCTACTTCTCAGATAGTCCAAGTGAGGGGTGAAGTTAAACTTTCTTCCAGTCCTTATCCCAAGATAGGTGACCGCCTCACTTGGACGTATCGTTTCTCTCTGTATATTCAGAGTGATAGGGTGGGCCCTGTCAGTCTTACCCCTCAAAAGAACGGACTGAGTCTTTGAAGCCGCCATCTTCATCTTCTTTCTCTCGCACCATTCTCCTACAAGGTTGGCGCACCGTTCAGCCTCTTCCTTTAATCTGGCTCTGCTGTTCGATGCCACCACGACTGCGAGATCGTCTACGTAAGCAGTGGCGGGGAACCGCTGCTCTTCCAGTACTCCCAGCAGCTCGTCAAATACCAGTTTCCACAAGGCTGGACCTAGTACAGACCCTTGTGGGCATCCTCTTTCTACAGAATCCTCTACAGCAAAAAAGTTACCTTTTATCATTAATTTACGGTCTTCTAGATAGCTTCTTAAGAGGTCGTACAGGTTGCTGGGAGCTTCATACTTTTGCAACTGCTGGAGTACACTCGGCCACCAAACGCTATCGAAGGCGGAGGATATATCAAACAGGAGAAGCATTACATACTTCTCCGCCTTCTCTTCAACGTCACGGCGCACTCTGAGCAGAGCATCTGCGGTTCCCCTACCTTTAGTGCATCCGTACTGTCGTGGATGGCTAGCTCTTAAGAAGACTGGTCGTAGACTCCTCATCAGCAAGGTCTCCAACAATTTACTCATTATAGGAAGGAGACATATAGGCCTATATGACTTCGCTAACTGCTTGTCCTTATCTCCTCCCTTATAAAGGAGTCTAACATCAGCAATCTTCCATATTTTAGGGAAGTAACCCCTGTCTAGGCAATCATTGAACAATGCTAACAGCCTTTGTTCAATGTAGGGGATACTATTCCTTAGTATTGCTGTGTCTATCGAATCCAAGCCAGGAGCTCGACCAGTCCTTTGCCTATCCACGGCAGCACGGAGATCCCATATGTCCCATGGTGGGCATAGGTCCGTACCTGGTGGGCATACCGTAGTGCGTCTAATGTATCTCTCCTCTTCATTATCTTGGGACGGATCATCCCTGGGGTAGGTTTCCGCAATGAACGTTTTTGCCGTCTCCTCCAGAGTGGTTGCCTGAGTAGCTCCGCGTTTCAATGCGGCTATTACCTGTTGTGGATTTAACTTACCCAAGGCAACTCTGTAAGGGATACCCCAGGGGTTTTTGGACGATTCTTCAATAATGAACTCGTCCCAAGACTTCCTTTTTCGAGAGCGCACTTCGTTTCGGTATGTTCTGGACTTGGACCTATACTCGTCGCGAAGTGTGGCGCGCCTCTCCTCACTACCACACTTTTGATAGGACCGCCGGGCCTTGTAGAGCTCTCTCTTCATAGCAGTTAAGGCCGGCGTCCACCATGGGATAGGTCGAGCTCTCTCCTTCCGTTGCTGGAGGGATTCCTCAGCGGCGTCACGGATGACATCTGTGATCCTAGAGACCCTATAATCTAGACTATCTGTCTGGTCCGTCTCCGCTTCATCCCATTCTTCATCTACTAATTTTTCCTCCAGCGTTGACCGGAAGGCTTTCCAATTTGCCCTTCGGGTTAAATAACCCATAGCGATGCCGTGGGAACGTTCCATATTTTCCACCAGCTTAAAAGCTATCGCTTGGTGGTCGGATCTCGTCTCAGATCGGAGGATCCAATCGTTGATGCGACTCGCTAGCACCGGTGATGCCAGTGTTACATCAATCCAGCTCTGCCCTCGAGCGCTAGAAAACGTTGGCAAGGCAGAGGGATCATTCATTACCACTAGCTGCCTTCGGCCAATGAATTCTCCGAGTTTAACGCCTCTTCTATTCGTTTGATTGGATCCCCAGACCGTGTTCCAGGAGTTGGTATCTGAGCAGATGATGATGTTTCTATAGCAAGCCGTGATCATCTCCATGGCGGATATGTCGTTGTCTATATCACCTCCGTCAGGAAAATATGATGAAACCAACGTAAAGGTAATATTACCCCATTTGATATAACATGCGACACAATCCGCCGTGGTAAACTGCCTCAGATCCATCACATCGAGGTTTGGGTTATTTACCACTATAGCTGCCCTGGGCCTCCTCTCTCCACTGCTCAGGGCTATAACCCTCGATGTGAGGCCAAACCCCGTGACCATGTTCCCACGGCAGCTCGGTTCTTGAATCGCCATAACATCATATCGTCCAACAAGAGCCCTCAACTCATCCGCTACAATGCGACGACGGCCCATGTTGAGCTGGAGAATGGTGATATTATTCATAGTAGGTCCTCTTAGCCACCTCATTTGACCATCTTAAGTGTACAGGGCACTCTCGGCTGCCCGCTTTATGCTTCGTTTGGCTTTGCGGTGCACTCGCCCGCACACAGTTAATACAAGTCGGGCCAGTTTGTTCCTTCTTCCTTGGACAGTCCTTGAGTATGTGTCCATTGGCTGCACACCATATGCATACAACGGTATCCACCGTACAGGTAGCCTTCGTGTGTCCATAGCCTTGGCACTTTGTGCAACGAGGGGCGTCGAGGTAATCCTTAAACGTCATGGACCACCATCCTCCATCTAAAGCTGCCATTTCCAACAGCTGGAACCTCACCATTGGGTGAACTTCGAGTACCCAGTTCCTACTTAGTCCATTCCTAGATACTGAGGATAATAATGGCCGTATATCATCATTAATGAGTGTAGTAGGGACTGACTTCTCGTTTATTCTTCCCCACAAAAATCTCGTTAATTCAGCTGAGCCCCATGAGTGAGGGACACCCCTCACCTCAATCTTAGGTTTCTTTCTTTGTGCTAGTTTTGCCTGAAAACCTTTCTCCCGTAATCCCTGCCAACCAATTATTTTAGTGGCATGGGTACTGTCTTCTAATCGGACTAAAACGGAACCACCTTTGGTTGCTCGAACAATTTCAGCCTTAACACCTATTTCTGTGGGGGAAGGCAGGGCATTGATAATGTCCACCGGACTCTTACCGGTACCGCTAATAGTAATAAACGCCGGCTTGAGGGACTGAGTAGGTTTTAAAGGCAATTTTCGTACTATTTCGGCCAATGACTTCGGCTGATTTGGACCGGACCCAGTCAAAGATTCCGCCTCTGTCTTATGCGTTTCATTTTCAGTTTGTAGGCTTTCGGGACCGGTAGACTTTTTAGTCTTTTTCCTGTTTCTTTTGCTCTTAACGACTGTAAAAGGAACTGCGGCTGGTAAAGGCTCAGGCGGGGTCACGTTAGTCGCGGATGACTTTTCGTTGCTTTTTCCAGGGATGGCGAGGGCACCATTAGATTTTATAGTGGTTCCTGAGAGAGATTCTATAACCTTCGGCACTGTTTTCTCTATTACGATGCTGGTTATCATCGAATGTACTGAAGGCGAGGTAAGTGTTTCCTGAACCGCTTTATGGACAAGTAAAGATAAGCCCTCACTCTTATCTTTGTACTGCTTTGTCCTTTCCTCCAACGATTCAATAGCGTCAATGAACCACTGTATTTTGCCATTAATGTGGTTTTGGTCTTTATTTTTAATACTTTTGTCAGCTTTAGTAAGGTATATTCGGAGGTTTTCTTGAATTATCTTTGCTTTTTGAAGGAAGTCATTTGAGATTCCTACCTCAGAAGCTTCTGTGTTATCACCAAGAGAAACCTTTCTCGCCCTTTTTGCGGTTGAACGTGAAACCCTTGGAGGGTCCCCTTCTTCCCTTTCATCTCCCTCCATGTTGTCTATAATATTACTCCTGGACAAGTCTTTAAAGAGTAGACACTTAATAACTTAAATAATATTTCTTATCACTTAACAGGTTATACTTACAAATTTATTTTTTTACACAGATTTAGTAAAGTTAATTTCTGTGTGCTCCCTGGGAAGGTCTTTTAGAGATCTTCTACTCAATATAACACTCGGAACTCAAAATTTTTCAAACAAGAACTCCTTCACGAAATTTATACTACTTAACCTCTCCTGTCCAAACTTCAATCTATTTACACTTACAACTAATAACAACAATAAAAAACATGATAAAACACTAGAAAACAATAAGATGGCTATGAACAATTAGAACAAAACGAAAACACAAAACACTGCCTCAAAAGATAGCTCTTAGTAGATCGCAATTAATCACAGTAACCTCGCTATCACTATCTGAAATTTTGTTTCTACTATTCTATTTTACCACGCCTATGTTCCTTTTCTTGAAATTTTAGTTTATATTCAAACATATTTATATGTAGCAACATATCCTAGGATTTTATAATTCATTCATCCACAGAGAAGCAAACATAGAAGAATCGATCTCACTTTCTCAAATCTTTAAATAAAAATAGAAATAGGTATTTTTAAAAAGCTTTAGTCCAAAGGTCACCAAATATACATGTTTTTACATTATGAATACTGAATACTGGGTGGTGGTCATAAATAGATTAAATAGTGGCCAAACTATTTTATAAAAAGCCAACGTTTCGACCCGACTTTGCAGGTCTTCTTCAGGGAGGTGTGTTCAGCAAGGATTTTCACTTAGAACTGAAACTCACTTTCAGGACGATTTATGTATGTACTTCAGTTCTAATTGAAACTCCTCGCTGAATACACCTCCCTGAAGAAGACCTGTCGGGTCGACAGTTAATAAAATAGTTTTGTCACTATTTAAGACCGACACCTCGGACCATCTCCTTTCGTTTTCACATTATGTATTTATTATTCAACATCTTGGCTTCACGAGCCATTTTTGAAATTTAGCGAACAAATTTTAATTTAGTTATTTGATTACATTCATAGTTCTAATTCTATTTTAGAAATGTTTTTATATATCATAAATTTATTTATTTATTTCGGTTTAAAATTAATGCAAAAATTATTTACAAACCATGCATTGCTTCATAATTTTTTTTTTCAAAATATATTATTAAAGTACAATTCGTCGTTTGATCATTCTCTTATTTCATGGAATGTCGTTTAAATTTTTAAATTAAATTAAAATACACTTTTAAAATTTTAAGAAAATAAAACAAAAAGAATATATTTGATCTCAAATTATGTACCTCCTCAGTAGAAGGATGAGGGATTATATCGGAGGTTTTACACTTTTTGAGATAAAAGATTTTATTATAATTGCTTAAGATTTAAAAAAAAAATTAATAATATATGTACATGATAGGTTTACATTACCGTTAGTTGTTTCAATAACGTCAAGTTTAAATTTCTTCCATTTTCTTAATTCATTTGATTCCATCCTGGATCATGTGGTGGCCTCCCAAATGAATTGAATTTTCAAGTCACATTTTTTAGGTTTTTAAAAAAACATAAAAAATTGCACCGAACCAATATGTGTCTTTAGTGCCCTCTCTTAGTCTCCACTGGATTCCCATCGTAGTGATGCGGCTGAGAGAGAAGCGCTGGGATCTCTTAGAGTCTTGCCTTGTCCTCCACATGTGAGGGAAAAGGCCCGACTCGGAGCTCCCTTGGCTTACTGTAAATATTGTAAATAAGTATGAATTTGTTTTTAATTTATTATATTTAATGTTGTCTCATGTTCGATATATTCTGTCATTCCAAGGTTTCTTTTGTTTTCTTTTGTTATAATCTTGTTTTTCTTTTATTGTGGCATGATTGTGTTTCATACATCCTAAATACTCAATGCCCTTAAATGAGACATAATGTATCTTTTTTTTCTCAATAAAAAAAAAAAGATTTGTGTTTGAAGTAAATTTTGTCTATTTTACAGTGCAACAATTGTTAATTACTTAAATTAATATTTCTGTAGTTATTTCTTCATATTTAACAAAAAACAAGACACCTAAAAATACAAAAAAGTTGGATTCACTACTTTCTTATTGAAAATTGGCCCATTTTTGATATCAACTATCACTCAAATTTACTTCTACTTGTGGGACATAAATTTCATGAAGTACACGTACGTCTGTTGAGAAATAATGGTATTTGTAGACGTTACAGTAATTGTCATATTGTGCTAGTAGATTGGTTTACTGTTCTTCACGATAACAACTTACAGTGCAACCCATAAATGTTACGCATTGCAGAGAAGGGAACAAACACAGGTTGTATAATTTAGTTCAATTAAGCTGCCTGTTGATTGAGGATTCGAATAAATAATCCGTGGACTGTTTATTTTCAATATTCATGGATTCCTTATCGATGCATTGAGTATGTCACTACATACAATCTAGTTTAGTAAATAGTGTCACTTATTAAAGTGTGAAATTTTAAATTTAAATTATATTGAATACAATTTTTATAATTATGGACACCAAAAATTTAAAAAAAATATTGACAATAATTCGTTAAAAAATCGATTTTTCGTCTTTAATCAGAAGTCGGATTTTTATGCAATTGGACATTATTTTTGCATGAAGTGTTAAAGCAGCTGATACAATGTCTTAACGAATTAGATTTCTTAGATATAGTATATGTGCCTCTACAGTTTTAAGTCAATTGAAAAAGTTATAAAAATCTTAAATAATAGGTACCACTTAAACTCTAAGGAAATAAGAATAACGTTTTTCTTGAAAGAAAATCAAATACAATGAGGAATGTATCTGATCCTGCATTTTAAAGTAATAAAATTTACCATTTTCGAGATAAATTGTAATTAGTGCCAAAAATCTTCTAGGTGCGTTGGTTAAGTCATAGCCTAATTTATTATAAAACCATCCAAATTTTCGCCAATTCAGGAATATAGTATAATTTTAAAATATGTCGGTAATGTTGTAATGTTCAATAATTAGTATTATTAAGGTCAGTACACTCTGGTAAAATAAGATTTATGGAATTAAATGAAAAATAATTTTATTCTGGGACAACTATCCCCTAAGATTAATAACAGAGTTACAAATTTATGGATCTTAGTCTGACTTAGAATAATTAAAATACAAACTAATTAACTGTTAATTGTCATTGCAATTGTGCAGTAGATTGAAATTAAACAGTGTACAGATGCAAGTCATTTTACATCTTCGCTGAAGTTTGAATGTCGAGTAGGTGGTGGAAGTGTAGTTGTTTGAAGGAGAGTTCCATAAGGAAACAGCACGAATGACGAAGGATTTGATGAATGAAGAAGTTTTATGGGAGGGGATACATAAGTATATAGGTTGAGATTGGGGGCGGGGTGGCCGAATAGGCTAAAGCGTGTGTAACAGCACCGCTAGTTGCCTGGCAACCGGATAACAGAGATTTGAGATGATATAAAAAGTACGAGTTCGCGTCCCGGTGCCGGAGGGGATTTTAAATTCCCCGCTCTCACCCTCCGGCCCGGGAAAATCCCGTATAGCCTAAAAGGCGAGGTAGGGAAGAACAAAAAAAAAAAAAAAAAAAAATATAGGTTGAGACCTGGTATTAAGAGAGTGGATAGAGGAACCTAGAGTTAGGAATTCCAGGATGTAGGGAGGGTTTTTGGTTCTGAAGACTTGGAAAAGAAAAACACCAAGAAGGAATTGTCGTCGGGAAGTATGATAAAGCCACTTAAACTCGGTGTACCAGAGTGAACGCCGGGGGATCGCGAAGATTTATCTTACGAAACGGTTCATGAGTCTTTCAGTCTCATTTCTAGCCTGGAAGATAGCCCTCCATACACCAAACAGCCGTATTCGAAGTGGGGGAATATAATGGAGGTTTAAAGGAGCTGTCTGGTTTTTAGAGTAATACAATCACGGAATCCTAAGAGTTGTTTAAGGTTAAATTTACGGTTTCTTAGTTTAAATTTAATTATGTTTTTGACCTGAAAACCAATAGTAAAAAAGTTTTTTTTAAATTTAGATGTTCAAATAGCTTAGAAAAATAATAACTTAAAATAATTTTATAGCCTTATTTAAAAAAAAAATATTTATTTAATATATAATATTTAATATTTAACGATTGATCCTCTCCTTCGCTAGGTTTATATTTTATCTATATATATTTTTTTTCTTCTTGTAATTGATTTTTACTTATTTTATTGGATTTAACAACAGACTAGTGCTCGCCAGTAATTTCTCTTAGGTTGTTTAATTTTTTACATCAAAATTATCAAAATATTTAAAAATTATACAATGCCCCTGAAGATGCCTGAATTGCCGAAATTTCGGATGATTTTATAGTCAATTAAGACCTGACTGAGACTACTGAGGTCTAAATTACGACGTTTACTTCTAATACAGTTTCTTTCCCGTCATCCTTATTAATAATAAAAAATATTGCTATTTATTATATTCTATGATCGACAAAAAATCTATGTTTTCACATAACTCATAAAGAATATAATTTATGTCTGATTTTATCCAACATAATTTGAACAGTTTCTAAATTCTAAATAAAGAAGTGATCGAAATTGTACCATTTTTAGCAATGATAAATAATAAATTAAAATGTGTGTCCAAATTATATCATTGCTAAAAATTATCCGATTTCAATCATTTGTTTATTTACATTTATATATATTATTTTATTTTTATTTTTATTTTTAGTAATATTTTTATTCACAGTAATTGAACATATTTTATTCATAGTAATTGGAAAAGAAAATCAATTTCTCCCTCCCATTATACGTGACATTTACCTACTTATTTTCCAATCGAATTGCCCTTTGTTCACTAACTAATATCCGATGCATATTATTCGCATGGGCAAACTAGTAAATTATGTTTATTTTAATTTAATTCAATTTAAATCGTTATGTAATTTATTAATTATTGTTTAATATATACAATCCTTGATAAGCTCAACCAAATGACACAGCTTTACAATCGGTTGATTTACGACTGACAATTCGTGGAAACCGAAACAGCATTTAATGAAAGCAGAATTTCCCTGCTGAGAATTTTCTCGATGGCTATCTAGGACTTGGGCGAGAAAGAGGTCGGATAGTCTCAGGGAAGCGACCACTTCCTTTCCCCAGGGTAACATCGGGAGGGACGGATATCTCCCACCAGGATCCTTGCGGTGTCCAGTCCGGATTACCTCCTACAAGAAGAACTGTGCACTAATTAGTTGCTATCGAGCTTTCTCCAAGGCGTTCCATTGTTTGATTAAATGCGCTTCCGAAAATAAAAAAAAAATTGACAATACTGATGAAATAAGGAGGAGCTGATAGGCGTAAATATTGGAATCAGTGACAGTTGCCTGGACTTGTTGCATCCGGATGGCTGCTCTCAGATATCGCTATAACAGTTGGTAGCTAAACTGTAACTAACAGTCGATGATATACAGTATTGATTATTCAGAATATTTTGAGGTTCCGGCATAAGCACTCATATTAAGAGACTGTCTGTACGGTTTTATCAGCAGTTATATGTAAATATATAGATACACCGAGATTATAGGTAAATTTATAGTGCCTCTGACTGAGTGATTCACATCTAAAATTTACCTTGCACAACAAAAGACCCGACCCTTAAGAAAACTACCTATTCGACAGAAAATATTTTAATGTTTGATGGTCCTGAACTGACTTTTAAAAAAACTGTTTAGGTCTTTCTCACTGTGGTATGAGTATGTCTAATTATTTTTACAACTGTAGGTATAGAAGAAATAGGAAAGAAAAACATAAATTTGAACGTGCAAAGAGCAATAAAAAAAAAATCGTGTATTAAGTCAACTCCAATAAAATTCAAAGTTTGTCAAAACACGAAAATTTTGAATTATTATGTTATTTTACACGATTTTTTAGATTGCTTGTTGTTTACTCTCACTTTTCCTTTTTTAAAACTTTTCTGAAAAAAAAACGTCTGTTTAAGCCAAAATATATTTGGGCGGGAAATAAATTATTAGTCTCTGGCCAAATTATTTAAATTGTTTCTTATTTTCATATCGAACTTGAGATTTTCATAGTAAACTAACAAAACTTTTTTTTTATTGATGATGTTTACAACTGTATTACAAGTAGAAATACATTCAGTAAATGTGAACAAAGGAATAAAATAGCATGAAATCACTTGTTGAGAAACTACCCATAGGTAGCACTCTTTTTTTTTTTTTTTTTTTTTTTTTTTTTTTTTTATCTATTTATTGAATAATAATACAATCAGCCACTGGAGGGCTATAAGTATTAGGGCTAAGAGTTCTCATTCAAACAATATATACAAATAATAGAGAAATAAATATAAATATAAAAAGTAAATAAATAATACTGATGAAGAAAGAAAATAAAAGAAAAAAAAAATAAACAATAACATAAAAAGAAACTTATAAACACAATCATACCTATATACAATATATACATTCGCCCAAGAATCTCCGAGCCAGGCTTTTTCCCCCACATGTGGAAGGCAAAGCAAGACTCCAGGAGATCCCAGTGCCACTTTTCCAGCCGCATCACTAGTATTAGAAGCCAATGGAGACTGAAAGAGGGCACTAGAGCCACAGACGCTCGGGACATGAGTGGAGAAGCTGGCCATTGCCAGGACTCCAGAAGCATATTTACAAGAGATCTCTGGGCCACTGCCGTTTTAACCTTCGTGGAGGATTGTAGAGATGAAGGGAGCTGGATAGGGATTGAGCTAGAGGATTTGGATGATGGATAAGGTTTTGGTGAAAGTTTGAGAATCTGGTTGGGATGACGTCGAGGACAAATGGGATGTTAAGGTCATGGTGTAGGGTCTTGTTTGTGACATAATATGGGGCATTGACTATTGTTCTAAGTACTTTGGACTGGAAGGATTGGATGCGTTTGATATTCGAATGTTTAGCAGTTCCCCACAGTTCAAGTCCGTAGGTCCAGATAGGTTTCAGTATGGTCTTGTAGATTAAAAGTTTATTTTCAATCGAAAGATGGGATGTCCTACTTAGTAATCTATACAGCTGGCCATATCGTCGGTTAAGTTCTTGTCTTTTATGTCTGGTGGTAGCACTCTAAAAATGTATTTACAAAAGGAGATCTCGAGGCCATCTTCTTTTCAGACGTCTCTGAGGGTTGTCAGGGATCGAAGAGGAAGCAAGGTTAGAAACGAGAGGGTTTGGATGTTTCTGAAGTTTGTTATAGAAGGATAGGTACCTGGATTGGGCCAGGTCAGAAACATAAGGAACATTAAGGTCGTTATGGATGATTTTGTTTGTGACAAAGTAAGGAGCAGTGAGGATTTTACGAAGGATTTTGGATTGTAAGGATTGGATACGAGAGGAATTCGATGGCTTAGTGGATCCCCAGAGCTCAACTCCGTAAGTCCAAATAGGCCTTATTGTAGTCATGTATATGAGTCTTTTGTAATTGACTGGGAGCTTAGAGCGTCTGTCTAGTAAGTGTTGAAGTAGTCGGAAACGTCGAGCTGTTAAGTGGGGTATTATTAAAGGATACTGTAGGACAATAGGACATAAGTTTACTACGAAGGGTAAAGGTGATTTGATGGTATTTTTTGGAATTTATTTTTATTCTCCAGTTTTGACACCATTCTTCAAGACTTACAAAACTAAATATAGAAATGTTTCGAAATAATTTCCTTACATCTTCTTTAGTTTTCATTGACTAAGCAATCAATTTTCAATAATCAAGCTAAATTTTAAATTTAAATGTAAATAAGAACTTTCAATTTAACTAATGGTTGCAATACTAGCCAAACATAGTTTACTCTTTTACAATGTGTGGTCTGGTTTTATACTGGCCTTGTAATGTTGCCATTTAAATAGGAATGAATAAATTTATCGTTAGGATTTACAACATAGCAACTTTACGAAATCTAACATAATATATTCTCTATATTGAGTATTATAATAGCTTTCTATATCCCGAAAGATTATACCACACTTTTGAACTTATCTTTGAACTATTTGACCGCATTTGCCAGGATGGGTTCATCAAGTTTTGTAGCTTACGGGAGAACCTCATAAGTTCCCACTTAGATGTTTCTTCATTCCTTCGATGTGGCAAGACGATGCGGTCTGACCGGAACAGCGATCTAGTACGATATGGCCTCTTTTAACGGCGTAATCAAACAGATACTGAAAACTGTTCTCGTCTCGATGTTGCAATGCTAATACTGTAGGCTTTGCATCGACCTATATTCATATCGGAAGAAACATGTCTGTAAAATGTGGAGAAACCTCCAGTAAGGCCAATACTATTAAAACATAGGCAACAAAAAAAGAAGGAAGAAGTGGAGCTCAGTACTTGATAAGAAAGTACCGTTTCTTGACCAAA
The DNA here is from genome assembly GCA_928085145.1 of Nezara viridula. Classification (NCBI taxonomy): domain Eukaryota; kingdom Metazoa; phylum Arthropoda; class Insecta; order Hemiptera; family Pentatomidae; genus Nezara; species Nezara viridula. The sequence continues at coordinate 218,827,443 of OV725077.1, read as the reverse complement.
GGAGACTCACGAGTGATTGCTAAGATTATTTTCAAAATCCATTTCTCTCAACACTCAACGTCAATTAAACAAAAGATAAAGGTTTATTCTCCGTACTGAACTATCAATAGACCATCCCTTAAGCATCTGGGTCAGATTTAGTTCTTAATTTTTCTGAAAGTTTAAGTATCATGAAATCGTCAGATTGTCTCAATGTTCAGATCCGGATAACTTAGTAGCTGATAACATAAATAAGTAGCAGCTCTATAAAGATGACCAATTATATAGGATGTACTAATTTATAAATATATCAGCATGAAGAAGGGGTGATCTCCTCCCCATGGTCGATGTCCAATGATCCTCCCCCCACCATCTCGTGAAATCATATCGCTACAATTAAAACAATGCAAGCGAAAATAGAATTAGAAAACTCTTAGATCATATACTTGTATCAGTTTCATATTACCTGCCTGTTTCTTGGTTCGGAAGTTGTTCCTGATTGAAACTTCAGATCAATAAAAATTTGATTCCCTTCGAAAACCTATCAAAATTAGCCCACTTCAAAACTCCTTATAAATGAGTCCTCTCGAAAATTTCGAAGGCGCAACTTGCGTCATTCGACACCCTTCAGTTCCCCGTGGTATGAAGAAATTTGTTTGTTTAACAGGATAAATTACATCTCCTTATATGTGTTACACACATTCTGACAGTTATACTAAAAACTTTGAACATAAATATTTAAAAAAATAGTGTACTGTTAATGTTTTTACAAGTATAATTTCACAAATCTGTTTTGGGCCTCTTATCGAAAACTCGTGGTTGATTCCCTGATAGGATTCCATCTACCTATAAAGCTAAAACTGGCTATGCTAGTATCAGCAGATGTGTGCGGTAGGATACCCGAGTAATTAAGGGGAAGTTCGATGGAACCAAAAACATGGCAATTATTTCGGAGCTGAGGTAGCGTACTCTTAGATCGAAGGCTGTTTTGAAATCAGATACAAGCGTTCAGAGTTTACATTAACTAATGTATTTGCTTACATCATTTGGAAACTGAAAGGTTCGTCGGTAATTATCCAAATAAGGAGAAAGTGTAGGGTTGCTTATTGGATAGAACGTATTAGGGGAATTGTTGGCATCAGCTATTTCCCATAACCATTTTAAGAAATAGAGAATTTAAGGTTTTATTTTTTATTCATTTATTTATCTGCTGAAGATCCTTTACGGTTTTATTACTACACTGTTTGGGAGTAAGGGATATCTTTACAAATTTTTATTTCATTTTTCAAAATTTTCCTTTTCCTTTGCACTAACACCTACGACAAATAAATAGAAGTGTAGGTCAAAACGGGATTATTAGAAAACATTAATTCTATCATAACGTAAATCGCTTGTGGAATGGATCGATATTTTTCTCAGAGCAACATAATTGTGTATTAGGGACCAATGAAATGAATAATGAAAATAATTAGGATTGAAACGGATAGGCAAAAACGCGAAGAAATTAATAATATCTATGAAAACATGTAAAATTATGTTTACAAAATTTTACATGTTAAAATTTTACTCGATCGACGCACAATGTAACATTTTTTAATCTCTTAAAGAGTACGTTTTGCGCTTCAATGCATCGTTTCGGAGTTAGAAGTGAAAAAATAAAAAAATATCGATCAAATCTGACTTTTTTGGCTTTAAAAAGTTTACCTTTGATGACCTGCTTCAGCAGTTTTGTTTTTTTACATGTCTAAACCCATATACATAAGTTATAAAAATAAAAACTCTCACAGTTTTTGCAATGGATTTCCCGGTTCGATCCTCAAATTACCGGCCTGATATTCTTTAAACCAGACGCCATTTTTGAAAGCAGTGGCTCGGGAACGGCAGACAAGGTTCTTTTTACTCAGAATAATATACAATTTCTTAATTTACAATTAAACCTTCGACTGCGATCAGATACATTTTGTGTTCTGGCTACTGTTCACTGGGTGGAGACTAATGTGAAGACTAATACTTATTTTTATGAAAAATGGCATTAATTACATCAATCATCATTTAATAATTAAATTATGGTATTGTTAAGAATATAATGAATGTGAAATGAGTTAGGAATAAAATATGACGATCGTTGGTTATGTAACTTTTAAAATTTGATGTGATTTATTAAAAGATTATTTGAAGAGAAGAATAGTTGGGGTGTTCAGTTAAAAAGGAAGGCAAAAATAAATTATAATATTTATTTTTACATATGCCGACGTTTCGACCTGAAGTTCAGGCCTTCATCAGGGCTAAGAAAATAACCAGATAACAAGGTATGAGAAACATAAGTAATGATGGTAAAAAAGATAATAAAAAATAAAAAAAAAATATTAGAAAAATAAAATAGATAAATATAAAGTAAAATGAAATTGTTACAATAATGACTAAGAACTAAGAGATAAATAATAAAAACTGTTACATAGTGTGGAATGTTAGAACCCCTTTTTGATTATGCCTACTTCATCATTCCACACTATGTAACAGTTTTTATTATTTATCTCTTAGTTCTTAGTCATTATTCTAACAATTTCATTTTACTTTATATTTATCTATTTTATTTTTCTAATAATTTTTTATTTATTTTTTATTATCTTTTTTACCATAATTACTTATGTTTCTCATACCTTGTTATATGGTTATTTTCTTAGCCCTGATGAAGGCTTGAACTTCAGGTCGAAACATCGGCATATGTAAAAATAAATATTATAATTTATTTTTGCCTTCCTTTTTGACTGAACACCCCAACTATTCTTCTCTTCATTATCCACGACAGTCAACCAATGACCAATTATAAAAGATTATTTATTGGATTCTTCACTTCAGTTTTAAATAATAGTTAAATTAAAATAATAAATGTACCCAATACAAATGGTGTGGATGCTATACTGATTTACTTAGCGGAGTTATTATTTTTTTTTTTAGCAGATTTAAACTTAGGTGAAGAAAAAAAAAAAAGTAAACGTCACAAAAACCCACCCAAATCTGAGGAATAATTTCTTGAAGTGATTTTTCATTTAGAAGTAAAAAAACAACACCTTAATTAGTTTCATATTAGACAACGTACTGTATTCTAGAAGATGTATTAGTTTTGACATACGATCAAAAACTTTTTGAAAAAAAAAGAAGTTATTTTTAAACAATTTCTTATTTCTTTCTACACTTGATTTTTAGAAAAATAAAAAAACATAATTTTCTTATTCGAATAGTGCATTATCTCCATTTACAATATATAGTTTAATTTTCTACGTTATATTTCAAGTATCTATTACTATAAGTATCACCTAGAGGTAAACTCGACTAGAGTGTACAGTGAACATCATCAGAGGCTACTTGTAGCCCAGCACAATGGACAATTAACCCTCACCTAGAGGCCTCTATCAAACAGTTATTAGCGCTAACACTACCGTTACTGGACCGTTACGCGGCAGTTACTAGTTACTAACCTGTTACCGCACAATGCAGAGGATAGCATCACCGCAGCTGACCTGGAAAAAGGTACCTTATTGGGAACTAGTTATGGTAAGTGGGTTTCCAAATGGGCGGAAAAGTGTGTCTTCCTCTGGAAGGAACAACATGAAAAATGTATGTTTCATGATCATCTCGGTAACAACTCCTGGTCTACGTCGCAGTTACATTTCCTTAAATTATTTACAGTTCCCATCATAACTTTCGATTTATATTTATGTAAAATAAATAATCGGAAAAGTAAATAAGGAATAGCGGTAGACATTTTTCAATTTATTGTAATCTGTTTGCTTTCGATAATTAATTTGACCTGAGTGAATGATACCAAATTTATTAGTTATACAATAAAGTTTTGGATCAGCAACACGATGCACAAAATAAGATTCATAAAATTAATAATAAGTACTTACTTATAAAAATCAGTTCCAAAAAATGTTTTATAATTTTTGTATTTTTATTTTTTCTTAATGATATTTACATGTATTAAATAAATCAATTCAGTAAATTTAAATATATGGATATAATGACGTGAAAACACTTGCTGAGTAACTACCCGATGGTAGCACTCTAATGATATGTTTACATTAGGAGATCACTGGGCCATCTTCTTTTCAGACGCCTCGGAGGGTTATCAGGAATCGAAGAGGAAGCAAGGTTAGAAACTAGAGGGTTGGGATGATTCTGAAGTTTATTATGGAAGGACAGGTATCTGGATTGGGCCAGATCTGAAACAGAAGAAACATTAAGGTCTTTATGGGTGGTTTTATTTGTAACAAAGTACGGATCATTGAGGATTTTACAAAGGATTTTGGATTGTAAGGATTGGATACGAAAGGAATTCGATGGTTTAGTAAAGCACCATAGCTCAACTCCGTAAGTCTAAATAGGCCCTATTATGGTTATGTATATGAGTCTTTTGTAATGAATTGGAAGTTTAGAGCGTTTGTCTAGTAAGTGCTGAAGTAATCGGAAACATCGAGCGGTTTCTTGTCGTTTCAGTCTGGTATGAGGATTCCAAGTAAGTCGTTTGTCCAGGTGGAGTCCTAGGTAGCGGATTTTCTCAACAGGGTTTTATAAATTAAAAAAAAATATTATTCACGGAAAAAAGATAGGCCTGACTATTAATAATTTTAATTTTTTAACTAGAAAATTTAATGAATTTCAAATATTGCCACTCAAATCTAGATTTCAATGTTATTTTTATATTTTCAAAAACCATTTCTAAGGAATGATTTTTTTTTTAATGAAATTTAATGCTTCATTTGGGTTTTTTTTTTTTATTAATTTGCAGCCTACTTACTCTTATGGTGTGACGAGTCTGTGTATTTGCTTGTGGCTTCTGTTCGTTTATTCAAACTAAACAGATTTTAAAGATTTGTGTGGGATAGAAAATGTATTACTGAGCGATTTTTTTTATTGGTTTAATAATTTTCATGATTTAAACTGCTTTGTATATGTACATTTTTTTTTTAAATTGAAGCGGTAGTTAGTTTTGTATCATACAAACGAACAGTTTGAATGAGAGAATGTTAAACTAATTCCACTTAGAAAGATACAATTGTTCAGTTTAAAATTTCTGTCTTGTCGTTTTGTGCGTTGTTCAAAGAAAAATATTGGCAAATTGATCCCAAGATAATCCTCAGAACTTAAGATTACACTCCACCAATTTGTTTCGAATCGCGGCCGATTAAAGGTTTCATAGAATAGAATAGAATAGAAAATAATTTTATTCTGGGACGAAGTTCCTTCAGTATAACAAAAAATTACAAAATTAAAATGTTGTATCTGGCCAAATAAAAACAAACATAAAAAGTAAAGGTAAAGCTAAATCAGTAAAGAAAATATTAGGTTTACACAATATATACAAAATAAAATTAAAAAAAAATCTATATACAAAACTCTTGAAACTTTGCCAAGACACTTAAAACTACGTACAGTTGTAAAATATAAATATATACTTTTAGAAAAAAAAAAATTCGAATCTGCTAATAAGTATTTCAGTTATGAGATATGTAAAAACATTATTATGAATAATATGTAATTTTACATAAAAGGTTAGCGGATATCTGACTGTTTTGGGGAAAGGAATTGGAATAGGAGGGTTTTGAATGTAGACAGGGATAAAGAATGGCGAATTTTGATAGGAAGGGAATTCCAAAATTTAACAGAGCGAGCTATGAAGGAGTTTTGGAACGAGGCAGATCTGTGAGAAGGAATGTAAAGGTCGGAAGGTCGAGATCTTGTGGAAAGGGAGTGGACTAAGGATTTGAACTGGAGAAGGTTGTAGGCGTAAGAAGGACGATGATTGTTGATAGAGGAATGTACCTAGGAAATAATGTCTTCGAATGGAGGGAAAGACCCACTCTAACTCAGTGTAGTGGTGAGAGACATGGTAGTATCTCGGTCACCAATTACAAATCTCACGCAATTATTCATTAATCTTTTCAGTCTGTCACGGAGCTCCACCGAGAGTCCATCATACACCATACAGCTGTATGTAAAGTAGGGGAAGATGAGAGAGGAAACCAGGAGTCTACGTGTATGTTGAGGTAGGAGATGGCGGAAGCGATGGAATAGTTTGAGGGTAGAAATTGAATATACCCATGTATCGGTTATTTACGATTGAAGAAAAATATAAAGTATTTATACCTCTAGATAATCAATTTTTTTAACGTATAGAAGTGAAGCGAACACCTTTAGTGAAATTCCAGTTGACTTGCTTGTATCACATACTTTTGGAACGAATTCAGTGTTTACCACTTATAAAGTTGTTTCAGAAATATTTCTTTTCATGTGATACAATTAACGTTCTGCTTTATTACTTTTGATTCAAGCAGCAAAATGTGGTGATTGGATCCTCGAACTATCACTACTGACCAGCCAAGGACAGGACTACTGCACTATTACACGATTACACTACTCGACTACTACACTTAGCGAAGCAGATAATTGTACTCGTTGCCGGACATCCACTTTCACATTCCATCCCATCCTCCACTAAAGACCTTCAGGGGATGGTTTTCTACTTGTCAGTGAAATCTGGTCCAGGAGTCTATAAGTGATATATGCAGAGTTCATAAGACAGCAACGAAAAAACAAAAGTTTAATGTATTTAAATCCGCCGTTTTGTATTCTTTATTGATTACTTGCCAAGTTTATTATAATCTAATTCACACTAGATGAATATTAAATTATTAATCGATTTAAAAAAAAGTCAAATTGTATAAATTATATTTTTATATCGCCTTCTTTAAATAATTGATTAATATTAATTAATTTTAATGGTAATAAACTCTATATTCTTTTCTTCTATTTCTTATATTTCAGTTTCTTTTTTTTTTTTATTTAAGCCAACATAACATGTTTTCATTTCAAAATCTTACTACGTCGTTTCGGCTCGTCGATCTTTTTTCAAGTCTATCATGTACTTGTCCATTATATTTCCTATGTAAAATACATGTGTCTTCTCATTATAGTCAGTATCATTCTCGACATGTCTATTATAAACATATTATGTGTCAGCACACATGTTGTCAGTTTCATTGTTATTAAGCGACTCGTTTGTTATAGTCGCTTAATAACATTGAAACAGATATGTGTATGATTGACTTGAAAATGGCACGACGTGCCAAAACATCGTAGTAAGATTTTGAAATGAAAACATTGCTGTAGTGTTGGATTAAATAAAAAAATTAGAAAGAGTAATAAATCATTTTAATAGTTAATAGAGACTGTAAAAAAAAGAATTTGTTGATATATAATCTATATTAACTCAATAAATATTTACACTAAATTTTAAATTTAGTAATTAATTGATTTTTATTTTTTATCATTTGGCAATGAGGACTTCCAATTAAACAATTGAATTTATTTGTTGTATTATCGACAAATAAATTCAGTTGTTGTTTAATTCGAAGTCATCATTGCCAAATAACAAAGAATAACATACAACTTCCCAAAAAAAAAAGAAAAAGAAGAATCAATTTTTAATTTGTTTTCAATACAAAATAGTGTCCACATTCTTCTTACGTAAAGAAGCGCTCTTGGGTTCAGCGATCTCTTTGTCTGTATTGCTGTAGAAGATCTTGCTCTTTGTGACCGCGATAGTGGAATAGAATATAACTCAGCTATGGACAGAAATGTCGTATCACTGAGACTTATCGTGCGTTTCGTGTTAACCGTCCTTTATCGTGGTCCTTAGTTGGTCGATTAATGAACAAAACAAACTAAATATTTATCTAAATAAATAAAATGATACCATTAGTTCATAAATCTTTTTAAATATTTTGATTGTTTTGCTTTCCAATACAGCTACAAGAACGTTTTGCGTCGTTGCGATCATTTCCGAGGGTCTTCGTTTCTGTGCGACCAAAGGGTCACGAACCCAATTTTCCGCTTGATCGGTTTCAAAAGTGTGGGTAAATCTTGGACGGCCTATCTTCCTCCTCTCTGGAAGATATCCTTCCCCAGATTTGGGCCCTAAGGGCTCTTCCAAAGGACCCCTTTAGGACAGCCGGGTCGACCCCATTTCATCCAGTCCTCCCTCCGTGTTCCTGACAAAGGAACTACAGCGGAAGTAAATCCCGCTGTGACAACCGCTGTCAAAACAGCACAGATGTGACATAATATCTAGGGCACGGATAGAATATGCATAATGTCGCTTCAACAACGTTTCGCTCCAGGAATATATTTAACCGAATACTTAAATATTTATTGCGCAAGTTCCTAAAGTCTGTATTCATTCAAATGACTTGTTTTTATTTTTCTTATACTTAACTTTCTTTTATTAGCATCAGAACTGTAAATATGGGGTAACGGTGAAACAATCATGACTATTGAATTTAGAGAGCAGTAAATTCAAAATTTTAATATAAGGTTAAGTAATAAACTTCAGAACCATTCCAACCCTCTCTTTTCTAATCTTGCTTCCTCTTCAATTCTTGATAACCCTCCGAGGTGTCTGAAAAGAAGATGGCTACGTGAGTGCTATCAGTGGGTGGTTTTTCATCAAGTGTTTTCATCTCATTATATCCATTTGTACAAATTTATTAGATGTATTTTTTCATGCAGTTGTAATTATCAGGAACAAATAATAATAAAAAAATACGTAAATAATATTTCTGATTTTGATATTTTCATCTCAATTCAGTAAAAACATAAGTTATGTATTTGCGCAAATAATATATATAATATAAAACTTTGAAAAACTATCGACTTCTACTGTTAGGATTATCAAACAGAGGATGAGAAAATTGATGAATATGGTTGAAAATATTTTAACTTTTAAAAGTTCTATAAAAGACCTACTTTACTGCAAGATAGGAGGCGACTTGCATGAGATTGACTTATTTAACTATTTTTCGGATGATCGCACATTGCTGGAACGATGGCAAATTACGTTATCAATATATTTGTTGTTTTAATAATAATATAATTTATTGATATTTGTAATTTAGTATTATTTTTTAAATCATTTCATTTTCTTACTGAGAATTTGACATTTTTACCATAGGACATTTTTTTTTTTTATCTCAATAACATTTTTGTCAATACATTTCATATCAAAATTTGTTCAGTTTTTACATACTGAGGATTTACAGAAAAATAACTATTGAGGTTTACTTTATTGCTGCCTAATTGTTTCTGAATGACAGTCATTTGTTAAGCAAATACTTATAGGTATCGCTCCAATTACTGTCACTTCAGGGTCGCACGCCATCTTATTTTCTGTGGATATTTAGTTATCGATTGGGGTACAAAATTAGGGACTAATTGGTTTGAATGAATTTACTTTCAATAATAGATACCTTTGATACACATATAATTAGACAGAGCAATGACTAAAGAATACGAATAGAGGAAATAAAACGATTCTTATCTGTAACTAAGGACACGATGACTGTCCGAACGGGAGAGAAACTGGTCCCACGTAGAAGGAGGACTCCAGGCCTGGACACATCACGTATGGAGTCAGGATCTTGTCGAAGGAGAAAGCAGAAGAGAGGAGGACACCGGGGGATCACCGAAGTTGAGGAAGCGGTGTCATTGTAGGCGGTATATTGCTTTTCGGCGCCGGCTCTTCTCTCCTTCCATTGGCTAATGGTTTGAAAAAAAAATGTTTTTTTCCACACTTTCTCGTGTTTTTTTTTTTACCCACTCTTGATTTTTGTTTCAATATAAATTAATAAAATTAACTTCAATATCTAATACATTCTGATATCACAGATAAAGATGATCATCAATGCATTAAAAATTAGAACCTACCGATATATTGAAAGGAGATTATTCAATATAACTGTAGTTATTAAATTGTTTAATAATTTTTCTTTCTAATACCCGAACCATCTATATTTTATTAAAATAAATTTTAAATAAAATTATTGAAAAATTGTACCAATCTCTAGTGTTTGCTATATCTATCAAAAAAGAAAGCGTTTAGCTCTCACCCTCTTTGATTTTATTTTCATTATAATATAACAAGAGATAAGAGATACACTGTTTGCTAAGGTCAGCATTTGTTTCAGGTTTTTTTTTTAAGCTCAGATAATGCCGCTTTTTGAGCCATTGTTATCTGAATAAAAACGATTTCTTCATCCATGTTTAATTTATACTAAAAAAAAAATCGTTTGAATCTAAAAATCTATTTATTTAAAATATTGGCGATCCACAAAAATCACCGTCTCAGGAAATTGAAACCGGTTTCAGTATGTCTTCATATTCGCAAATCTGCCACTGTATTTTCTGCTATATAAATAAATTCGTTAAATTGGATAAATATTTATTACATTGTGTAATAGAATTAACTATATACAATTTTATTTGGAGTCTGGACAACCTATAGTAATAATAAAGGAAGATGGTGGTCATAAACAGGCTAAATCGTGGCAAAACTATTTTATTAAAAGCCAACGTTTCGATCCGACTTTGCACGTCTTCTTCAGGGAAGTGTGTTCAACTAGAAATTTTACTTAGAACTGAAACTAGGAGTTCGCCGAGTTCTAAGTGAAACTCCCGAATGAAACACTTGCCTGAAGAAGACCTGCAAAGTCGGGTCGAAACGTTGGATTTTAATAAAATAGTTTTGCCAATATTTAGCCTATTTATGACCGCCTCCCTGGGTCATCTCCTTCCTTTATTATGCAACGGTCAACTATTAAATATTTAATATAGTAATAATAATTTCAACTTTTTCTGGTACGCTTTGGGCAGAAGTGTCTAATTATCTATAAAAGAAAAAAATATGGGGTTTTGAGAAAACTATACTTTTAATATCAAGTGAATCAGGTTAAGATGCAGAAACAAGGGAACCGTGGGGACAGAACATGTTTAGGGGTCATCTTAGCAGTTTCGAGTGGGTGTGCGTTTAAATATAATGCGGAATGATGTGCTGTCACTAATTGATACATCTTAATCGGGCTGTTGATGTGAGATGTGTTTTACTTGGTCTTAAAATAGATTTAAAAAAATGATAAAAAAGTTAGATAAAAAATAGAGATAAAAGAAAAAAGATACATCAAATATATCTATATCTTTCTATGAAAATATGAAATTTAGAAAAAAAAATCTGTATTTAGTGCCAGGATTACTATAATTACGAATATCCCTATGGTATTACACATAATTAAAACATACTACAAATCAAAGTAGTCGATAGATAACAGTATACAATTAAAATTAAAACATAGTAAACAAATTATATATATTTAAAGTATAGAGAATAATGAAAATTATACTAAAGTTACAAGATGAGGTCTTAGTCCGAAAACCAACTAGTAATTGTTATTGCTAACTTACGTCAATAAAACAACATTTAATATAAAATAATAATAGGTTAAAGCTAACCACTTCATACAGTGTAAACAACCGTGTTTGAGAGCGTCACTTATGAACCAAAATCTATAAAATATTTCATCATCGTTAGTTAATGAAGTAGTTTTGTATTTTATTGTATTTCTGTATTTTACAGAATTGAGGATTTTATGATTGGAATATTTCAATTGTGTCCTATTAATAAATTTATTTCTCTTTTTTACTTGCCTACCTATACTAGGTAAGAAAAGAATTGTGATCGGGTCAAATGTTCAATATGCGGTTTTTGACGGATCCAAACGTTTCAGAGCCTCCTGAGTCCGAAAAATATTTTAGCCAATTTAGTCTGTTTGAAAGATAATAAAATTACCTGCAAAACTATATAAAAATCGTTCATTTAGGACAACTATTAAAGAAGTTACAGCTATTCAATTTCTAATGTAAGATTACGGTGCCAGAAAGGGATAAATGAGAGAAAAAAAGATAACTTAGTCAAAGTAAGAAAATCTGTTGTCTGCATCACACAAGCTCCACTATTACCTCTACTTTTAACAGAAATTATTGTTTGACAAAATTAGGCTATGGCAAAAAGATTTTGATCAGCAATATTAGAGGCTATTGAATTGTTTACACTGATCTACCTTAAGCCGGTTGACATTGCTTTAGTTTATCAAATTAATCGAACTCAAATCTTTTCTTTGAGAAATTTTCAGAAAAATAAATCAAATTCATTTTTTTTTTTTTTCTTGATGGACACATGTAAAGACATAAAAACTTTTCTGAAATAGGTAGGAAAGTCGTGTGAGTGGACACACCAGAGGTTTTATATAATAATATTCTTCAAGAATATACAAAAAGAAAAAAAAAAGAGTTTAAATTTCTCTTTTAAAAAACAATTCTCCATCTCTAATGGTATTATAGTACCTTTTGCATTTGCTTCGATAAATTTTCTCTATTATTGACGAAATAGTGATTATGAATGTGGAGTCGAAATAAGCGCGCCCAATTTTCTGGAGCGGTCGAACCGTTGGTGTAGAACCGTGGACCAATGATTCCATCTGCTATGGGCAATGACCTCCCGCTAGAAATAATAAATTTGAATAAATAAATATGTCCATAAATAGGTTCAGTAGCTTTTGCATAATTTCTTTCTTCTGATATAAAAATTTTAATTTTTAGTACACACCAAAGTAAGCATTAAATTATTTTTTGAAAATAATAATAACTGCCTCCAGCAGTGCTACATCCTACGCCCTGATGAAGACCTGCACAGTGGGTTGAAATGTTGGCAAAAAAATTACATAATACTATTTATATAACTTAGTATTTATTTGACCGCACCCCCCGATCAACTCCTCATATTTTTTGAAAATTTAAAAGTTAAATTAAATATCTTCGAGTAATTCTTGAATAAGGCTGGTAGTCCATAAAATCAATGAAATGTGGAAAATTAGTATATTAAGTATACTAATACTTAAGTATACTAAGCACTGTTAGTGCTAAATATAGTATGTGACCATTTTACATGTCTATTCTATTAAGGTAAAACTGATATTTTTTTAGTTTGATACTGCAATAAGTAGTCTGATACTATGGAAAATAGCAGAGGGAAATAAAATATGAAATTATACTTATAAATCATGAAGAAATAATCAGTTTTATTCTCTTCTTTAAAAAAATTAAATTTTTACCAACTACCTATTTGCACTAATAGCAACGATTTATATTTTATAGAAGCATAGCTCCGATGTATTGTGATGAATATTCCCGAGCTCTCTTTATTAATTTTTTTGAAAAAACAATTGTTTCTTTAAAAGCAGAGAAAGTTCTCGTGAACGTAACTATTATAAAAACAAAACTCACATTAAGCTTGTTGTATCATAAGGAAACCCGAAGGTTTTCCCGGAACCTAAGAAGTTATAAAATTAACGAACTGCCGTATACGAGTTTATTTATTAAAATAAAAATTTTCGTAAGAGTTTTAATTCAGTAAATGATAAATCTGTTCATTACCTAATAACATCTCATTCGTTCAAACATCTTTGAAATTATTATTGTTGTCGTATCATTATTTTAATATAGAAGAAATGCTATGATTTCTCAGATAATTTTAGACATATGAGCTATTCATTCAAAAATGAAAATTAATCATTCAATAAACTATAAAAACAAAAAACAAATTGTACTTATAATATTAATGATAATAAAATAATAGTTGATATGTCTGAGAATGAATATTTTAAACATAGAGAAGAAAGCCGTTATTCTTTTCTTGTAAAATATGTTATTATTTTTAAAACTACACCTTATATAATTATTAAGAAATTACGAATAATTTTTTAACATTATTATTTTAATTTTATATTTTTATTACTCTGTATATAAGGTATGACTGATTGATTGCCCTTGAAGCTGGCAGATTTGATAATTCCTAATTGTTTCTAAAAAAAACAACAACAATAATAATAATTGTTTATTAAATCTGATATGTATGTTTAATTTTTTTTTTTTTTTGTTACAGGTAAGGATCAAAAATTGTTTTTTTGTGACACAAAACACCGGATCTTTACATAAGAGGTAGGACGTAGATTGTTACCTAACATGACTGCCAATATTGAAGAACAGAATAAGTTTGTATAAATATCCATGTCAAGTATCTACTTGTTGAAGAATATGGCAGGACACAATGAAGGGGTTGCCTCTACGGATAGGGGCTCATCCAATATTCCTAACTAGTCTCTCTTGTCAATGTTGCTTCCTCTCTCAATTTCACCAACACCAATGTTGACAATTGAGTTTTGACAATATGGATTTAACTGTGTTCATTTTCGTTGGATAATGAATCCTTATATTTTCGGTTTATATGAATATATATATTTTCGGAGTATCATAATAAGTTACAAATATCTCTTGTCCACAAATAAATATCTCTTGATTTGGTTATAAAAAAAAAGTAAATATCTGTAAAAATAACTGATGTGGATTAAAGGTTCCTTCACACAGAACGCGATATTTCCCGGCGATACGATACCTTTTGTCTTTATCGCTGAGGGTTATCGAGCTCTGTATGACTGATATAGGCCAATAGATAGTAAAATATAGATAAATAGATAGATAGAAAAATAAACTTTATTCTGGGACAAAGTCTCTTTACAATAACAATGATGAAAAAATCCAAAAAAAAAAATGCATATCTGGCCAAAAACTAACTTAATAAAGATTCTAAGAATATATACAATAATTTAATTAAATTATTTAATAATGTAAAAAAATAATTTTTTTATCTTTCAATATTAATCTGCACGACATTAATCTGTCAACGACTGTTAACAATCAGCAGATGGTCTGATTAAAATAACGAAACTGACATGTCACCCATGCTGAAGGATAGTACCCAACAGAACCTCTCCCTTGGCTTGAATCAATTACAATGGTTGGTTAAGGAAGGTCTCTCATCCAGCGCCTTTTTAGTCTGCTTCACGTGTTGATGTCAGCTGAAGCCAAACCTCTGATTAGTATTGTATGTTTGTATGACCGTGTAAATTATTGTGAAGTCGTTTGTAAAGAGTTCTTATATGTTGGTCAACTGTAGGCAGGAGGAAGTCGGTATGTAAAGTTTTGTTTCTGTTTTTGACTGGATAGTTTGAAGTTTGTGTAGATGGTTCTTTTTAACTCCACCGTATATCTGTGAGGAGTAAGGTTTAATAGGTTTAAGTATGTATAGTTATGTATTTAGTTTCTGTCTCAGTTCTAGATCTAAATCTTTTGAAGATTTAGAACAGTGAGTAAAGTAGTTTTAGTTGTCTGTTGAGGGTCTACCGCTTTATTTTGACATGTAGGTCCGATGTCATCCTTCTGTCCAAGTTAGTTTATGATGTTTGTTTGTTCGAATTTTCCATGATTTGTACCAATCTTGTATTTTGTCTAAATGATGTTGTAATGTCAGTGAGGCTGGTGTAGGGTGTAGTAAACAACTAAAAAATAAAAATAAAATCTTCTCAAGAATACTTTTAGTTGTAAAGGTAAAAAAAAAATTTATATATATAAGAAGAAAAAAGCAAATCCTTCAGAAAAGAAAAAATACCAAAAGTAAATAAAGAAAAAGCATTGATTTTGTATGTTAAAACATTTGATAATTATAAACTTTCGATAATTTGATAATTATAGACTATAGCGTTATAATTTGCAGCGTTTTAAATTTAAAGCTATTACCTTCCCTTTATGACTATAGCTCAATGCATGTGAGATGTTTCTGAAAATAGAAAAAATATAAACTCAAATGCATGGATGAATTAAAATTGAAAAAAAAAACATATCTACAGGAAATATTAAAGTCTCAAATTACTATTCCTATCAAATACAATTATCTAATAATTATAATTTTTTTAAAAAATTGTAAGGTGATTGCTACTGTATTGTGCTTAGGATTCTAAACATATATATATATATATATATATATATATATATATATATATATATATATATATATATATATATATATATATATATATATATATATATATATAAGGGGTTTATATTATATACGTACCATAATTATAAATAATTGGATTCATGACTATAATACACGCCCGCACACACAGACATGCACACATAAAACAATGGGTAAAAATGCTTAGACAATTTCATTTAAGTCTTAAAAGGGCTGACTAGAATTGCTTCAGAGCGTTTTCTTCTAAAGCGCCAGCAATCTCATTGCCTTTGATCTCTTCATGTCCTGAGTTAGTGTAATTTTATTGTCCTTTGCCAGTCGTTTGATGAGTTCTATACCAGCCAAAACCTTATCCTTTAACTTATAAATATTTAAAACTTTTATTATAAAAATTTATTTACATTTATTGTAATATTAATAAGTCTTTACTTTAGCTATGTTTACCTACAAGTATTAAATACTTTTAGGCAAATTCATAACTAAGCTTGGACTTTTATAATATCTATTATATTACTTCCTCATGATCACTATAATTTATTATAATTCTCTTGATTTCATGGCGATTAATGTTGTAATAAATGGTTATAGTATTTACAATTACTTTAAGTTTTTCAACGATATACTTGGACTCTGTGACATAGCCAAGTTGAGAATGGTGAAGACCGGAATAACACCGAAGTCCTAAATAACCACTAACTTACAGAGAAGCAGTTATCCAAACAGTTACACTTAACGTAACTGCTTCAAAGTTTTAAGTACCGGGGACTTGGTTAAGCGGTCTCAGTCCAAGTAGCCAAACGTCGTTCCTGCCCAATGAGGCGAGTAATTTTCACTTAAAGTTTTTGTTTTTTTTCTTATTCTTCTGTTATCTAAAATAGTATTTCTCAAGTATAATAATATTCCGTTTGAACATAATCTTTGAAAAATAAGCAAAAAAGATCGGTGTCAATAGTCTTAGTTAACTCACCATAAGACTATATTTTGGTTTAAGAAAAAAATATATTCCAAAAAGATTTATAATTAAAAGCAAATTTATAACAAAAATATTGTCAAAAAGCATCTAACTTAGTTATAACAGTATAGGACTTCAGTGGGAGTTTGGGCCGACTAAAGGGGGAAAAAAATATACTTATTTATCAATTACAGAAAAAAAAATTCTTAGAGTTTTCAGCAGCATGCCCTACAAAACTAACATACTACCAGGGGTTTTGTATATCTTTATTTGCCAAATAAATTATATGATTTAATTTTCTTTTAGATTACCAAAAAAAAAAATATAGCATCGTATAAAATTTGTAATTTTTATTATTATTTTTTTTTCTTTAAAGAAAATCAATTTTGTCTCAATAAAGTACAGTGGTAACAGTGATAAAATATCATATTTACTCCATCCTTGCAAAAAACATATATCAATTAAATTGTAACAATATTATAAATACTAATAAGAACTAAATAAGATACATTAAAAAAAATATATATAGTAAAATAAATATTTTAAAGCCATACTTATAGAGATGGAATATTTTTTTTTTTTAATTTTATTTTATTGAGTATTAATACAGTCTGCCACACTGAAGGGCATTGGTACTCGGGCTATAGTATTCATTCGCACAATATGTACATAAGAAAGGAAAATAAATAAAAATAACCAAGTAAGAAGAGAAAGAAAAAAAAAAAAGAAATATATATAAATAAAAGATAAAAGTATTATACAAGATAAATAAAATAACAGATTAAAGCCAAATGCAAGCAATAATTAATATCGTAATACGATATTGTGGAAATCCGATTTATCACTCATTTATGACATAAAAAAAATGCAGTTACTATCTAATATATTAGTTTCTGTATTATTTATTATTAGTTTCCGTATTATTTATTTTTATCATTGTAAATAGAGTGTGAGTGTGCTCTCTGAACTATAAATTTCCTTGATTGTGACAGAATGTAGTATTTTTAAATAAACAAATTTAAAAAAATAAAATAAAAAACTATCTAATTGAATTCTCAATACTTTTATAAAAGAAAACATAGATTTAATTTTTATACGACTCAAAGGTAATTTTTTCAATTTCAAAACGTTACAATATCAAACTAATTTTACGTAGTCTCATTGAAAATAATCCTACTTGAGAAAAATCATTTTTGGGGCAAAATAAAAGCACAGCTTTCCCACACTAAAATGGTGTTAATTTACTACAATTTTAAGGCATCGGTTACTTATATCAGTTATTCTCTCAGGACTTATTGTTAATGATTAGTACTTCTGTTAAGTTTGTAAATATTATAAGATAAATAATTGCAGTGCGGTTGTTTGAGTAATTCAATCGTAATATGTGCCATTCAGTTGATAGAATGAAAAATCCAATTTCAACATTTTTTATTATTAATTTTAGTGATATTTCTAGTGGAAAACTTTATACCTTTATTCTCAGTTCTATATTTAAACACTGCAATCACATACTCTGGAATCAACTTACTCATTATCTGTACAGATATTATAAATTTTTCAACTATAAATATCATTAATAGGACTTTATTAAGAAATGTGGAAATTGGAGGCATTATATAAACTGAAAGGCTTATGTATTGTTTTAACTACATTATGATAAGAATATTTCATAATTCTCAGAAGTTGATATTCGAAAAACTCCAAAAACATGTGGATGCAATATAAGATTGGAAGAAAACATAGCCTCTGTAGAAACCCCCCAAGAAACTGGCATAATTTATGATCGATTCAATTGAATATATTCAGCAACTGTAGATTGGGGTAAGAATCTTTGAGAGAGACGCGCCTGGTCCGTTCCCAGAGGTTTCGAAGGCTAACAAATGGAGGTCATTTCGGTTACGATAGGGTCAGCTATTGCCCGATCTGCAAATGGCTAAATGTCTCTTTGGTTATTTATATCAGTAAAAAATAAATAAAAAAATGCAGTTTTCAACTAACAATTAAAATAAGTCAAAATTCTACCACTGCGTATTATCACAATAACAAAACCTAGTATATTTTTCTCATTTAACTTTGTAGATGTATTCCGGCAGATTCATGACGGCGAACATCTACATACAGCCTCTTCTTCGAACTCTTCGGGGTGGCTTAGTGAGTTTGGCACTTAGTTTTTTTTCCCTAGGACCCAGAATCGAGTCCGGTTGAAGCTGATAAATATTTTTATCATTTCATCAGCCGGTGATCTACCTTGGAATCAGCAAACACTTTCTGGGGTATACGCAGCCTCTATGGAATGGGCACTCTTAATTAATTTAATGATTAAGGTGAAATTCTGGCAGTTGACCTGGTCCATACAAAGTATTGAACCCAAGGTAATTTGAATTTTTTCGTTTTCAATTTGATGAAAATTTTTAAATAATAAGAATTGCCTCACTGAAGAAATAACACTTTTTAGGATAGTGCTATGCATGTTTAATGTTTGTAATTAATTAAAAAATATTATTCATAAGTCCACTGCAACTTTTAATAAATTAAGTTTCAACATTGTATAAAGGCTTAATTAAATTGTATGGAATTTTTCAATTGTTCGTTCTGACAAATAAAACAGAATACTGTACTATTAAATATTGGGACTCAATACTCAAACTACTTTTACACTGCATAAAACTTGTATTATTAAAAACTGTTTAAGTAATATTAGAAATGCACGTAAGGAAATTACAAATCGCTAGGCCTGGTCGGCTGATGTTGACTAAGAAAAATGTTTAATTTTCGGATTTTTATAGATTATTGGTTTATAACACTAAAACGGTGGTTTCTAGAGAAAAAAAAACCTATTTCAAGAATTTAATAACATTAAATGAGTCGATTGAGGACCCAATTTTTTCAACAAAGTCATTTCAAAGTTTTTAAAAAGTTTTCAAATTTGAACTAAACAAAACAGAATTCTGCGATATCTATTCGAAGGATTTTAAATTTATACCAGCCGTTATAATTTGTTATGAAGGATTTACCAGACCCAACGGTTGGCATTTAACATTTTCGTTGGTTATGTACACCTAGTTGATATAAAATGATTGAGTGTTGACCAAATTAAAAGTTGTCGATATTTAGAATAGAATAGAAAATAATTTTACTCTGGGACAAAGTCCCTTTAGAATAATAAAAAGTAATAAATTAAAATATTATATCCGGCCGAAATAAAAACAAACAAACAAACAAACAAAGTAAAAATAAATAGAAATAAGTGAAGAAAATATTTGTTAAACATAGTATATCAAAATAAAAAAAATCTATATACAAAACACTTGAAACCATGGCCACGACACTAGCAATGGTAAAACATAAATATACACTTTTAGAAAAAAAAATACATTATATTTTTCTGAGAAATAAACTCTGTGTTTCTGTAAAAATAGTAAGAATTGTCTTAAGTGAGTATTTAAGTGATGAATTATATGTAAATACATCATTATGAATAATTTGTAATTTTATAAAAAAGGTTAGCGAGGGGGGATTCTGACTGTTTTTGGGACATAAATTGGAATAGGAGGGTTTTAAATGTAGATAGAGAGGGAGAATACAGAATTTTGATAGGAAGTGAATTCCAGAAATTAATAGAACGAGGAATAAAGGAGTTTTGGAATAAGGCAGATCTGTCAGAAGGAATATAAAGGTCGGAAGGTCGAGATCTTGTGGAAAGGGAATGTACTGAGGACTTGAATTGGAGAATGTTGTAGGCGTATGAAGGACGATAATTGTTGATGATTTGATACCAAATCTACATATTGGTAAATATTTTTT
Source organism: Nezara viridula (assembly GCA_928085145.1). Taxonomy (NCBI): domain Eukaryota; kingdom Metazoa; phylum Arthropoda; class Insecta; order Hemiptera; family Pentatomidae; genus Nezara; species Nezara viridula. The sequence goes on along the minus strand of OV725077.1, from coordinate 218,806,948 downwards.
TTCTTTTGACGATTGATATCGTATATCATTCTAGGCACAGACAAATAATATTAATTGCCGTGAGATGGGATAACTTTGGGACTGGTTGAGTAACTTCGGGACAGCGGGTAAAATTTAGCTTGTGGTGATTCCATGGTGGATACATTGTGTTGGTTCAGTCTGCAAAAAGGTACTTTGTGTATGGGTATGTACTTGCGGCCTATTACTCTTGAGGCACAAGCGAAAGTTTCATGAAAATAATAAAAAAAACAACAAACAATGGAAATAAATAAAATCTAACTGCACAACGAGTGTAGTGAACTAGGGTTCTCAAACTGCCGCAAGGTAGCGCAGCACATGCCTACACAAAGCACGTTTTTGCAGACTTATCAACACAGTGTATCCACCACAGAATCAGCACAAACTAAATTTTATCCACTGTCCAAAAGTTCCTCACCCAATTCCAAAGTTATCCCATCATTCCACACAGAATGTGATCTTTATTATTCGTTAAATAAAGATTTTCTCATGGCAGCACTGTTTCAAAGTTATAAATCAATAACTGAAATAATCTAACGTATATTTTAAGGATGAGGTTATAATTGTTTGAAATTTCTGTAAAACAGAGAAATATAGTTTTCGTTATGCTCAAAACAAAATGTAAAATTGTTTACATCAATTTCAACTTTATTTAAGAAGTTTAAATTATTAGATAAAGGAAAATAATAATTTACCGAGTATGCTTTTACATTAAGAAATGATGACTTACTGAGTGCTACTAGAAAATCTTGAAAGGCCTTTGATGGCTATTGAATTTTCATGGCAATAGAAATAATTTAAAGGAAATAAACTCTTATGAAACGTTACGGTACATTTGAAGAAGACGCTGAGCTCATTGGCTTGCACAAGTATTATAAAGGTATTACGCCCCTGTTGAGGAAGCATAATAAAGGACCCAGGAAAAAATATTTCGTCTATTGGCGATTTCTGGCGAGCTCTATGCATCCTGGCTGCTCTATTGGCCATGGGAGACCCGCCACAATTCTCAACATAGGAATAATCTTTTGCTATAGCAATCCCTTCCTCCTGTCTTGGATGGCTTCAAAGAAGGGACTTGCGTGGAACTATACCTTACTCCTCACAAGACCATTTGAAAATGATTTCATGCCACGCCAGGGATAGCAGAGATCTTAAAGCCTTTTAAATCGTGATCTCAGACCATACTACCTCTCAAATTCAGAAACAGTAATCGTGATATATTTTATATTATTCTGTTTATGAATATATATATATATATATATATATATATATATATATATTAATTTAGTAAGGTAGAGAATGAATAGGATCTAGTTAGTTACAGGAAATGATAATATAACATTTTCTCTCTTATTGTTCTGTTACAAATAACAAAAAAAAAAAACCTGTACCACTGCAAACAATAACGTGTCTTGGGTTCAGTACTATGTAAGGAAGTACTGCTTCTATGCCAACGGTTGTGCAAGGAAGTGATTTAACCGAGATCACACTTAACCACCAGTTTTTCCCACTTAATTAATTAAAAGTACCCACTTTATAGAGGCTGGATGTGCCCCAGGAAGGTCACCCGACCTTATGGTCGATCCACAGCTGACGAAACGGAATGAATAATTACCTGCCATTAGCCGGATTAGATCCCGGGACCGTGAGCTTCGGAAGTCAGTGTATTACAAATCAAAACTTAATTCAATATCAAAATATATTTGCTTTTTTTTAATAAATAGGAATCATTGATAAAAAGATTAATTTGTTTGTACTTTTGCTTTCCCATTACTGGAGGCAGGAGAGCTCACTATTTATTAAAGAACTCAGTACATGAAATATGAAAACATTATTTGCGTTTTATATAACTGGTATCCAGGAACGAATTCGATTTCGTGATTGTCACACAATAGTTGAATCCATGTGAAGGGCATTCCACTCACTTCCGTTAATCCAATTTTGATGAAATTCTGCTCGTTTGAGAGATTGTGCAGGTTGTGTAGATGCCTAAATTTTATCTCCATATCAATTTTATCTAACTCTATCCACTTCGTTTGATAATCCATGGATAAACGTATGTCATTGGCACGCCGATATTTCGAAAATTACTTTTATCCATGATTTTACCCATACTTGGAGGAAAGTTGAGCGTTATCGAAAAAATGACTATCATTATTCATCAGATATATACCTATTTACTTAAATATTTCTATCTGGGTGATTTTATGAAACATATCGAAATAACCAACTATGTTTTATGCGTATGTTTTAAATTATATGTCGAAGTGAAATTGTGAAAAGACTATACTAATATACTTGGCAGATTTGTTTTTTCCTGTAGGTTTCCTGCATTTTCAAATTACGACAATGAAATATTGTGGTCGAATCTATCTATTTTTAATTCATAATTACTGATAGCTTTTCATTTCTCAAACTATAGATCGCTGCTGAATATTTAATACAAGACAATATTTAATACAGATTTGCCGGCCAATTAAGTTGTGGTGAGATACAGGTTCTGTAGAGCCACCGAAGATTAGATAAGAGAGAAATTGTCCATTCTGACCGGTTACCTGAATGTCATTGAGTCAAGTTCAAGATGTAATCTTATACATGGATCCATTGAGAACTTCTTTATATTTTATTTTTAATATTATACTTCAAATAAACACAAAGTAGTAGGAAAATGAGAGCTTCTTTATATTTTATTTCTAAGATTATATTTCAAATAAATACTAAAATAAGTAGGAAAATGAGAGCTTCTTTATATTTTATTTCTAATATTATATTTCAAATAAATACTAAAATTAGTAGGAAAATGCATACTAAGTTCAGTAAGTTATATTGCAATCAGAATTTGAAATCGATAATTAAAAAAATCAAATCTGATCAAAATTATTATCTGGAATTTTTAAAAATTGTTTGATAATTTTTACTAAGATAAATTTTTATTTTTGATCATACGTGATAAACATCATATCCTGATCATTATTTTTTAACATAATTTTTACAATTGAAAATAATAATAATTCTTGAGTAATATTTTTTTAAATTAGTAATATATTTTTTTAGTCTGGAGTAGTGGTGGAGAATATTATTGTCAACTATCAGCAACAGAACATCCTTATTTCCAAAATTCAGTACCTATTCAGTGCAGGCACACAATTAAAGCAATTCTTGAAATATAATATTAAAAAACGTGTACATTAATAACGCCTACATACATATTAATATTTAATTTAATTTATGTGTAAAAGATGATTTTTTATTTTTTGATCATTATTTTTCTAATTAAAATCTTTTATGTAAAACCGTATCACTCAGTGAGCTATCATCATTTTTATTTAATCGATAAAAACCATAGGTAGATTTAATTTGTATTTATAAATAAGGCATACGTTTTATATTAAAAATCAAATATAATAATTATTACACGATTTTGTAGAAAAAAATAATTATAGATTTCAAACTCTGATTATTGAAAGAAAAACCAAAAAAAAAAATTAATAGTATGATTATTATTGGAAGATTCCAAAGTGAGTCTTTAGTTTCTAAAAAATAGAAGGTTCGGGATCACTGTAAATTTATTTTAAAATTATTTTTTATTTTAATAAAATACATTTTTAGTCCATCGGACGAAACCTGTATTGAAATCTAATTCTGATTTAAGGCTGTGAGACCTGGACATTAACCAGTACCCTAGACAGAAAGAAAGAGAAAAAACTTCCCCAAGATAACCAGAGCGATCTGGGATCAGAGTTACAATGTATGGACGAGAAGGACCAACAAAGAATTGCTTAAAACAACTATTCAATTAATACCTTATGGTAAGAAGGCAAGGAGGTTCAGATGGGTGGACATACAGCTCGGGGCAATCCATCAAGAAGCTTTTACACAAAAATAAATGCCTCATTAATTGCTAAAAACCTACAACGAAGGTCGAAAATCGAACGAACAAAGTACTGCATCAAGAAAATTGGGAAGCAATGCCCCAAGATAGGCAGAGATAAATGAAACTTGTGTGATAGGCACACCGAGCCAGAATTTTATTTCAAATATAAAAATATATATATATATATATATACGTAGGTAGATATTGATTTTTAGAATATATAACTTCGAAAAAGTGTGATCAAAAATAGAAATTATTTGTATAGAATGTGAATATTAGTAAATAGTCAGCTTTAAAGTATTTGTTTTTAGCACTAAAGACTTAGCAAGCGGCTAAATACGATCAAAGTGTTCTGACACTCGGGTGAAAAAATAATCCTTGTTCTTTACCCTAAAAATATTAGACTTTGAGTTATTCTATTTTTAATTTTCGTTGATTTATTTACACAATACTTCTCTTGAACGGTGCAGTGACATTTCGGAGTGATTTTCAGCTCCCATGTTCTTGGTCTGATGATAAATGAAGGAACAAGTCTGTAAATGAAGCAATAAAGGAATAATGCAGAAATTAATAAATACATACAAATAAATCAACACCATTTTCCAACGGGTAAGTAATTTTAATACTTGCGAGTGATTGTGGCAGGTCGAATCAAAATGCAGAATTAAAAAAAAAAGCCAGAATCACAGCAGGCAATAAGCGGTTTTTTGCCTTGGCAAAAATACAAAAATAAAAGGAAGTGATATAAGATGCCAAAGTATCAGTTCATAAAACCATTATTGGACCATTCGTTACATACGGGAGTGAAACGTGAATTTTGACCAAGAAATGCTAGAGGTTGTTGAAAATTTGGGAAAGGAAATACCTCATAAGGAAAATATATGGTCCCAAGAGAATAGATCATCAACGTACCTTAAGGGAAGACCGGCTACGGTAGATCGACGTAGAAGAAGACCTCAGGCGTATGGGTATAAGAAGATAGAGGAGAACAACTGCCAAATGCGATGCAGAGCGAAAGTTTGTTTCTGAGGCCTAGGTCCGTGAAGGAGTATAGCAAATTAATAATAATAATAATGTTCTTGATAAATAAATATATATTGTTCCATTGTTTGCCAGTATATATTACAAGAACTCTTTGCGTTGATTCAATTCGTTGTTTTAATTTGCGAAACTAGTGATTCGCCAACACTTGACAATTATACCTTTCATATGAAAAATATATATTTATTGAAAATAATCAGCTTCAATTAATTCACTCTTAAGCATATTAAAGGAATATCGTTAAAACTTCAAAACAAGGGGTAGTACAACCATATTTGAAGTTTCTTGATTGATTATTAATAACGGTGTGTTCCTTGTACCATTAATCTTCGTCTCGATTAGAATCTGCCTAGTTGTGTAAGAAACTTGAGAGATGGCTACTTTTTCCTTAATATTATGGGAGCCTAGTGGAAACGGAAGACAAGCAGAACATATTGCCGGAAGTCATCGGGTTCCCGTCAACACAACAATGGTTGAACAAGAAGAAGTTCCTGAAGAACAATGAGAATGGGAATAAAATAGCAGATTCTAGCAAAGCTCTCCAGTGCGAGCTTGTAAATCATTTATCTCACTCAGAACAGTGATAGATCAAGATGGTCTCATTCTGACGCAATAATAGATTAAGGTGACAGATGACAAGTCAGCACCTCAACAGCTAAGATATATATGAATAATATGAAATATAAATTAGAAATAATAGATCATTACAATGATGATGAAATCCTGAAAATTTCCTTCGCTTGCAGCACTAGCGGATCCAGGATTTAATTTTTTTTAGGGGGGAGGGGTGGCTTCAGCCCGAAAGATTTTTTTTCATATACATATAACGATAATTAATTTGAAGAGAAATTAATTAACTACATGAAATGGTGTTTAAGTGGTTCCTGAAGTCCTATTAAATGTAATTACAGGAACAAGAATACTTTAAGAGATAGTTTTTTATATTTTGTTCTGTAAAATATTGCTATATTTTGCCATTTTTGGGGGGGGGAGGCTTCAGTCCGAAAAATGTTTAGTTTCTGAGATGTTTTAATCCATATATTCAATAAAACTTGTTATCATTTGGTTTTCGAAACTATTTTTTTTCCTTTTCGTCTCCCTAACACGGCGTCGCGTTAATATACCATTTTGAATGATAACTTATTACAAAGAGAATGGAATTCTGGATATTGCATGCAGATCAGATTTTTATTTTCTGAGTTATTTTAATTCATATGCAAAAACACTTCAATTAATTGACTCCAGCCACTTTAGCGTTATACTTCGGAAATCTGACGGATTAATCTATTAACTCTCCACAAAAAAAAGGGCAAAACGCGCCTAAAGAAGTTTTCACTTCAAAAATGAAAAAAAGTTTAATTGTATCTATAAAACAATAAAGTAAATAAACCATTGGATACTAAGTTGAACTTTTTTTGCGGTAAAACTTCACTCGGGACAAAGATCCAATTATACTCAAATACTCTTTATTGGTTAGAATTATAATAGGTAACTTGGAAGGAATTACAGTTTTACGATTGACGGTTACGAAATGAAATAAAATGGCTTCGATAACGCTAAAGTAATAACTTTTTATCCAACCTACTAATAGATTATTCACAACCTAAAAAATGCTACTTTTTAGCCGGTTCAAATCCTGAACGCCGCCTTAGCAAGGTTAATGAGGCATTGATAAACTTTAAGTTTTATTGTTTCTTTACTTATTTTAAATTAAAATCTGTAATATTTAAGGGATTGAATAACTAATAATTATAAATGTTAGATTCAAAATATTACATTTTTTATATGTTTAACAGAATTTTAAAATATTTTGATTGTATAATGTTATTATACAACATTAAAATATATTTAAAAAATATATATACGGTTTACATTTATTTTAGTTCCTGTGAATAATTTTGTTAAGAATGATTTTTAATATTTTATTCCTAGGACTCCACCTGGACAAACGTCTAACTAGGAATTCTCATACCAGACTGAAACGACAATAAACCGGTCGACGTTTCCGATTACTTCAGCACTTACTAGACAAACGCTCTAAACTTGCAATTTATTACAAAAGACTCATATACATGGTTATAATAAGGCCTATTTGAACTTACGGAATTAAGCTATGGGGTTCCATTAAACCATCGAATCCAATCCTTACAATCCGAAATCCATCGTAAAATCCTTAATGCTCCCTACTTTGATACAAATAAAACCATCCATAATGACCTTAATGTTTCTTATGTCTCAGATCTGGCCCAATACACATACCTATGCTTCTATAATAGACTTAAGTATCATCCCAACCCTCTCGTTTCTAATCTTGCTTCCTCTTCAATACCTGATAACCCTCCGATGCGTCTGAAAAGAAGATGGTCCCGTGATCTCCTAATGTAGACTCATCATTAGAGTGCTACCATTGGGTAATTTCTGAGCAAGTGTTTTCACGTCATTAAATCCATATGTTCAAATTTACTAAATGTATTCCTTTAATACAGTTGTAAATATAATTTTTTTCCGGCTTAACTTATTTATTGAAAAATATTACAATCTGTCTCAAGGACATTGATAATAGTGTTCTGAGATCACATTCACACTCTATGTACAGTAAATGCAATAAATTATACAGAAAAATAATAACCATCAATTAAATAACACTTTCGTTTTAGATGATATTCGGTCTAAAACACCCTTTTCCACCTCTACCTATCTTCGGGCATTTCTTTCCAATTATCTGCATACAGCTCTGCAGTATTTTTGTTGATTCGATCCATCGCTCTGTATTTTTGTTGTTTTTTTTCAGTTCAAAAAGTCTCAGCAAGAATGATTGTAATACAACTTACATGAATGATATTCATGGTTCACTGTGCTTAGAATACAACTATGCACTCGAATTTTCACCCTGGTAATCGCAGTCAAAAATGGAAACGTTGCACAACTTCGGAAGTGATGATTATGTTGGAACGAGCGATGATTATTGACAGACAGACAACAATCGTCCCGTCCTCAGATATTGTTTATTGCCTTTTCAACGAGTTATTAATGGCTGAAGTAAAACAGGCTGGCCAACATTCCCTCGGCGAAAGTAAAACGGCTCATTAATCTTTCACTGAAGAATCCTGAGTTGTTCTTGCAGAATGGCATCTTCATCTTCATGTATAGGAAATAGTTCCGTCCGTTTATATAAGATCCATCCTGCGCTTCCTTTGATGACTCGAATATCTATCTGCAAGATTGTCTTATAAGGTGGGAGTACTTCACCATTCTAAATCAGTAAATCATTTTGATTATTATTGAAGTGTGAATCGGATAGTTGGCATTCACTATTGAGTTGATAGATCCATTTCATTTTATTATTATAATTTAAATATAAAAATATGACGATATAAATAAATTTTTATCGTAAATTTAACAATGGAAGTTGTATTTTTATTTTATTTTTTATTCTGATCATACATTATATATAATGTAATATATCAAGTATGAAGTGATAAAGTGATATAGCACGTTATGAGGGTTCTTAAAGTCACGATAAAACATCTTTTGTTTCCTATAAAAAGAAAAGATTAGCCAATAAGTATATGTTGAATATTCTTTTGAGTTGGAGTTGATTTCTCAACAAAACGAAATATTTTGAAAGCATTATGTATGGAAAATATATTAAAAAAAATAATCTAAGAGATTGATTGTGAAATCCAATCCATGTACAATGCGAAATACAACCGCTCCATGCCTAAAACTTTAAGAAAAAGTCTAAACAAATTATTAGAAAGAATTAAAAGCGTATTATTTACCCCATCCCTTGCGGGGAAGAGGTTTACTTTAATTAGATGTCATTTTTTAAAGTTTTTAATGGAATTTCTATTACTATTAAGTTTTAAATAAAGAATGAGAATTTATTAACATGCGTAAACCTCGGATGAATATACCTGTATTTTTTATTTACTTAATTTTTTTCAAGATTTGCCTTATGTATATTCACATGGTTAATTATCTAATAGATCATCAGAAACAATAAACGCAATGATAGCAATAAATAGCAACAATTTTATTATCTGAAATATAGGACTTTTTATTTTTATTTTTTGTTATGGATCTTCATTCATAACTAAATTTTCACCCGGTGCGTTCAACATTGCACAGAATAATGAAATAACAGCTTATAAATATTTTAAGATCGGAGACCAAAAGAATTTCATAGAACTGGTATATTTAAAATAATAATAATAATTATTATAATCATTATTTAATGTTTTTAAATAAACAATTTATATTTCTTTATTTTTAACATACCTTGAGGAACCGCTGGACACTATTCTTCCTCATGCCATTATCATCTATAATTCCACCAAATCTGCTAATTGTCACTTTCAACACAGGTACAGATGAAGGTATGAAGTAAGAAAAAAAAACAAAAAAAACAAAACATAACAACAATAAGATAATTCCAATGCGATACTCATTGATATCGTTTAAAATATAATATGCTAAAAATTTCGATATTTCGATGTGTAAAATATTTATTTGTAATAAATTAAGGATTTTCGTTTCTAGTCGGTTTTAAATTATTTTTGCCGTAAGAGCAAATTAAACATAACTCGATTTGTATTCCAGAAAAGCCAACAATTTTCTATGAATTGAAGTAGTTTATTTTCTTGAAATTCTGTAATAATCGATAATTATTTTATTAGAAATAATCCTATTTTGAGTGTATATGTTGTCTGATATAAGCTTATAAGCAATTTATTTGCTATACTAAAAAAAATAAATAAATAAACTAATGAGTAGATTACAAAAAATAAACAAAACTTAACTATTAAAGTACAGAAATTTAGCATCATTTTCAGAAAATAAATTGCCATTTCATACATATTTTTTCTTTTGAAAGACATGAAAGTAGTCCGACAAACCTATAACCTGGCGCATCTCAATTAATAAGCAATCTCTGGTGCAACCGCAGATGTACCATCAACATCACGTTATGAAGTCCTTATGACATATGTTATCCTCCCAAATTATTTAATAGATAATTACACGATGGAGTTACGCATGCGTGGGATAGCCGCAAGGGTCCATCATTGTACACAGTCGTGGTGAAGGTAATTACATAACACCATCACTAGGGTCGTTGTATTCACTTATATATACTACAGATGGAATATTCCATATAATTATATATGTATATATATATATATATATATATATATATATATATATATATATATATATATGTATATATATATATAATCTTATTATTATGTAGTTCAATACGATAGGTATAAAGCTCATCTGATAAACGAAGGTCAAGTTAAAAGAATTGTCCGCAAACATATTTGTAAAACTAATGTATAAAAAAAGTTACTAAATCTTTGTCCTTCAATAAATTTTATTACAGCATAAGGTAATAGTTTAGAACATTTAAAAAATAATAATCGTAAATTAAAAGGTTCTTTTTGTTTACTATTACTATCTAATCAATAACTTGATCCCGAGATAAATTTCTATACTTTAACCATTTAATTCTAAATTCAGAGAGTATCGGACAAGCAGCCAGGAAGTGATAGTGATCTTCTGTTTCGTCTGTAGTACACATGCTACAATTATTATTTGTTTGCTTGGAGTGTTTATAATTCAAGTTCAAAACATCAGCTCTAATTTTAATTACCCATCTAATTACCTTCAATGAGCTTTTGTCATCAATATAATTTACTGAAGTTAAATGAGGATAAAAAGTGAAAGTTTTAGAATTTTGAACTTTAATTACATATTGGTTATATATGTCTTTCTGAATTTGAGTTCTTAGTAAATATAAATTAGCTCTCCATAGTTTAACATCATCAGAGTTAGATCGATTTAAGTTGATCAGATTAAGTAAGTCTCTAAACCATGCGATTTCTTTTTTAATTATCTTTAGTGCTAATATTTTTGGATATCTATGTGGTGGGAGATTCAAAATTATTATAATTTAATCAAAATGGAGTTTAATTGTGAAGATAAATAACGGATCTATTTTAGTCTCAAAGTAAATAAAATGTGTTGGATTACACTATGGTAATTTAAATAATTTTTTTAAGGAAGAAACTTAGTTGTCTTTACACGGCTTCATAACTTAACTTACTCCAGGTTTATGTTCCATAGCCCTACTAACTACCCTACTAACGGAATTAAATACTTGCAACTTTTTGGATAGAGGTATGTCTTTGTTTTCCATAAACTGGCGCCAAATCAAATCCAAACCTACCTTTGAGTGTTCAGTATATATTAATGTATTTAAAATTTAGTAAAAATTATGGTTTTTGCCAGATACGTTATCGTGTTGGGAGCATTATAAATTGTTAAATTTGTATAAATATATTAAATTAAATTTTATTTTTTAAGTTGTGTTCCAATTTTCTAAAATTTAGATAAATTAACAAATTATGATTAACAGTACAAAAATATTGCTGATGCAAAAGCATAATAAAATCGTCATAATTTCTAATACTACTGCCAATTTAATAAGACACCAATTACCTATAACAGGGACGACACAAGGAGGATCTGGAGCGATTGCCCAACTTGTAGACAAAAGGTCGTCCTCTCACTTCTAGCTAGTCTGTTTCTTCTTGTAGCAGCCTATCAGGACTTTTGATAAACGGTGTTTATATATATATATATATATATATATATATATATATATATATATATATATATATATATATATATATATATGTATAACCTTTTGTACTTATATATGTGGCGAATCCCAGTTTCGATCCTTAAATCGCTTCAATTTAAGGAATTTAAATAAGATATATTTAAAAAAACTGGGAGATTTTCAAACGTTGATTAAGATGGTTTCAAAGAAGATGGGAAATTGAAAGAGATGGTTTCAAAAATCGATGGGTTGAGGCGGGATTAATTGTGTTTTGTAGATTTAGACGCAAACAACTAGATCTTGAATAGTTCCTTCGAAATCCTATCCCTCCGTCTGACTAATTAGGTACAAGAGTGCTTAAATAAAATAATAATACTTAACTATGACAAAGGATTAGTATAAGTTTAGCGATATCTGTCTTATTAATCAACTATTAAACTGAAGGGATATTTTCAAGACAAGCTAATCTCTTATTAATATAAGTTTATTTAATTATTAATTTAATTGTTATTTTTACTGATGAGATGAAGTATGAAACTCCGCGAATCGCGTGTGTTAAATAGACTATCTTGATAGCAGTATATGAGTAGAAACATGTTTCATTGATGTAGGTTATATCTTGAATGCATTACGGAGAAGGATAATTATCTAATAATATTTTTCTCGCTGGAATATACTATTATAAAATTTAATTAAAATAAAAATTAATAGGCTCAAAAATCCATAGTAAGATGTGTAAAGTATGCACTATATTTAAGTATTTTTAAGAGGAAGTTTTATATGTTTTACAAAACTTGTAACTAAGTTAACAATGTTTTTGTACAATTTGTATCTCTGTTAAAGTAAATTTGTAACTAACTTATCACAACTTTGTAAAACTTGCAGTTAGTATATTCAAGAGCATGATAAAGAGAAAACTTAATATTTTTTTCCAAAGGAGGATAAGGAGCACATATGAGCTAGGATAGAGTCCAAGCAATTATAAATCTACAATGATTTTCCTAATTGAATATAAATATACCTACATTTATCTTTATAAAATGAATAATAAAATCATTTATTCTGGCGATATATAACTTTAATTATAAAAAATAAAACTGAAAGTTAATAACTATTTACTAAAATATTTATGTTGACTAAGAGTGGAGAGATTATTTCATAACTGCTATAAATTTGTAAATATATAACGTATATTTATATTTGTATCAGTAATTATATATTATATAATCAGCTAGGGTCACATGACCTGTTCATTATGAAGGTAAGGAGAAGATTCTAAAGACTGTAAATATCCAACAACCTCCTTTCTCTCCGCTACGTGCTCTTACATACCGTTGCTAATTCATTTAACATTTAAATTATCTCTATTTCCTCATTAAAAGTTTTTTACTTGAGAGAAAATTTAAATGCTAATTGAAACAATAAATCGTCTGCGGGAATCGAAACAATAAATATTGCTGATTAGTATGTCAATATTAGATACTTCATACATGTATGAGAAAAATAATTATTTAAAAATATAATTTAAAGAAATATTTATAATATAGATCTGCAACCAAAATTAGTCTTTTAGAGTGTGAGAAATACATGTATCAAAAGAATGGAGCAATATAAACATCTTAGCTTCCTCACCGTTTCTGTTGGTTCATAATTCCTTATATTTCAAATTCTTCAGTTTGTCGCTTAAAAATAATATCTAGGATAGGTCTTTTTTCAAAGTATAGTCATGTCTTAGGAAAAAAAGTGGACCATGATTAATAAAATCTACATTGCACTCTTATTGCACATTGCACTACATCTCGAGGTATCTATTCTTGCAATTTCTACAAATTTTATCAAATTATTATGGAACTATGGAAATATGTGTTATGCTTGTCATTGGACTACAGGAAGAAATACCATTTTAAAAATTATATAATCACTTGTTACCACATGTTTGCAGCCAAAAATCATAGCTATTGTATGCCTGACTATATATAATATTAATTTTATTTCTTAAATGGAATTTTATGAAGTCGGTACTACCTAATTTTCATACTATTCTCTAAATTTCCTCCAACTGAACAAACCGAACGTGCCGTTTTTGAAATATTAAATTCATTTGTGCATACGTTAGGGAATGGATGGTTTCTCCTTCCTTCGGGAAGTCATATTAATAATCAGGTTCACTACCTTCATAGACAATCGATCAGTATAATTTATATGTACGTTTTTGGTTCTCTGTCCATTTGATTATTATTTCATTTCATGTTCCTTTAATCCTAGCTCCTTCTCTCTCTTACATACAAGATCTAGATGCTTATTTTTCTGCTTGTAGTCAAACTACGTACTAAGTTTGGACTCTCATCACTCCCCCCCCCCCACTGAGTCTAGAGACTCATCTCTCCGTTTGTAGTGTCCATCATGAGTGGTTTTAATTCTCATTACTTAGCTAGCAGAACGAGAGTGATTTGTTTTAGTTGTTTGGCAATAATAACTTCCAGTTGTTAACAATTGAGTATATTTTACTATCAACGTTACATGTTAACAGGTTAGTTGACGTTTCGGGACATTTATTCCCATCTTCAGAATGCAATTCCAATACTCTTGTGAATGCAAGGCTAAATATTTTTTAAGTTACAATATTGTGCTTGTTACATTACATATTTGAATTATGTTTGTTACAATAAATTTGTAATTACCTTAAATTTAATAATAATAATAATGTGCTCCATCGTCAATTTTCTAATTTATGTTCTAAAATGTATCATCTAGAGCAACATCCTCCTTTTGACCAATAATTGGGTTTCTGCCATAGTGAAAAATTGAACTTTAAATCTGAATGTTTTATCTGACTATTTTTATTGTTGTTATTAATGTTAATTTATGTGTCTGTGGTTTCACTTCTATTAAATTTTAATTTTGTTCAATATGTCCGTATAATGGGTTCCTAAATGTTTAGTGTCTGTTTTGTAGTTGACTGTTCTGTCGTTTTTTGTAATGTGTATTGCTTCAAGTAATTTCCTATTGGTGTTTTTTGGTTCTGTGCCTATTATCTGTGGTTTGTTAAAGTTAAATTTATGCTGTAGTTTTTTACTGTGAGAAAAGAAAAAAAAAAAGAAAAAAGAGAGTGATTTAGATGTCCACCCGCCTGACAGTTTAGGTCATCTGTTCTTAGCCTTTTCCTATCGAATTATTGATAGTATATAATGTGGCTGTTTTATTGTTTGTTTGTTTGTTTCGATGTCCTGGCACAGAACATCCAGGTCATCAGCGCCCGATCAACTAATTAACACTACTTTTATACTATTCAGGTGGTTGGTACAAAAAATAAAAATAAAAAAGGATAAAAATAGAAAAAAAGATAAAATATAATTAAAGAATTAATAGAATAAAATAAATAAATAATGATAATAATAGATACTTATAGGTAATAAGATAGAATAGATAAATAAATAAACTAAAAAAAAAGCAATAAAATCAATAAACGAACTTTTAAAATAAAAATAATAAATAAATTTGCAAAGGATCATTAGTTATAAACTTATCATATATGTTTTATAATGTTTGTTTTCATTTTCTAGGAACTTCATAATTTTAGTAAGGATTTCATTATGATTTCCCAGGGATGTTGATATATTCTAGGGTATTTTTAGGGTATTTATATCATTTAACCCTTGCTTTTATTGACTTTAGACAGTATGATATATATATATATATATATATATATATATATATATATATATATATATATATATATATATATATATATTTTATTGATGATATTTACAACTGTATTACAAGTAAAATACATTCAGTAAATGTGAACAAAGGAATAAAATAGCATGAAATCACTTGTTGAGAAACTACCCATTGGTAGAACTCTAAAAATGAATTTACAAAAGGAGATCTCGAGGCCATCTTCTTTTCAGACGCCTCTGAGGGTTGTCAAGGATCGAAGAGGACGCAAGGTTAGAAACGAGAGGGTTTGGATGGTTCTAAAGTTTGTTATGGAAGGATAGGTATCTGGATTGGGCCAGGTCAGAAACATAAGGAACATTAAGGTCGTTATGGATAATTTTGTTTTTGACAAAGTAAGGAGCAGTGAGGATTTTACGAAGGATTTTGGATTATAAGGGTTGGATACGAGAGGAATTCGATGGCTTAGTGGAGCCCCAGAGCTCAACTCTGTAAGTTCAAATAGGTCTTATTGTAGTCATGTATATGAGTCTTTTGTAATTAATTGGGAGGTTAGAGCGTTTGTCTAGTTGGAGTAATCGTAAACGTCGAGCTGTTTTTTGTCGTTTCAGTCTGGTATGAGGATTCCAAGTTAGACGTTTGTCTAAGTGGAGTCCAAGGTATCGAATTTGTTCAACAGGGATAAGTGGGGTATTATTAAAGGATACTGTAGGACAAGAGGACATAGGTTTACGAAAAAGGGTAAAGGTGATTTGATGGGATTTATTGGAATTTATTTTTATTATCCAGTTTTGACACCATTCTTCAAGGTTTGTGTGAAAGATATGAAACCAAAAAAGTTCGTTGTTGTCTAAAACTGAAAACCCCAATGGAAATTTCTAATTCTGAATAGATCTCAATTTTTCTTAACCTCACACACGAATATAAAGCTTCCCTACCTCAAGCTTCGGTTGTGAGAAAAAAAATTCTAATAAATGAATAATAATAAAATGAATTGTAATGTTTATAATACAGTTGTTTGACATTGGGGTAATATAATGTGTTAATTTTTGTAATTTTTATTACGAAATAAAGTGTCCATAACTTCTCTAACAAGATTCCAGCCTAGATTCTAAAAATGAGAGTAATTTCGGGTATGTGTCTTCTCCTCAATGAAATTGGGAAATCTGGGATTAATCTTTCTATATATGAATGAACAAACAGGAGAGTATTACCTCCTGTATAAAAATATCCTGATTTATTTAATAAATAAGCTACAGATTTCTTTATTAATTTGTGATATATGTAGATTGATGATTAGTAAATGTCTTGTTAGAGAGTAAAGTTGTTTTAATTTTTAAATAAATCTTAAAATAAATACTGTTCATACTTATTATGTTATTAAAATTATGTCTGTCTCTCTTAAAAAAAAATGAAAAAAAAATGAAAACTCTAGTCTATGATATCTATACAATACTTCATACAATGTTTCAATCGGCATAAACATTTGAAGAAATGTTTAATCCAAAAATCTTATTTAGAGAAAAATAACTCACTGGATTGTAATTTAGCTTTTTTTTTAGTTACAATTATGTTTTTTTTTTATTTTTTTATAAAACGATATTTTTATCATTAAATAAAGAAGTAAAAATAGATTATAAAACTATTCAATGTGAACCGAAATATAAATTATTTTGTGAGTCTAAAATTACTTTTACCACTTTTATTATTTTACTATCCCAAAATTAGTTTATTTTTTGTTACATTTTGGTGATCCACGTTACCATTTTCAAGATTGCTAAGGTCAACTATTCCACATTTAATTGAAAGGGTTAGCCAAAAATTTCTATTTCCTTCAAGTTATCGAAAAATATAAATTCCCGAAAAATAAAACCTTAATTATTGTATGGTAAAAAATACATAAATACATTTAAATTATGTCAAAGAATATATCTAATTGGAAAGTATAGGTATGATGCGATTTATTGTTCGTTAAATAACGAAGCTTTCACGTCATAAAATTATTGCGAAAATTTAAAGAAAAGTGTTAACTAACAAACTATAAAATGTTTTATGAGCCATAAATTACTAACTGATTACAGCGTTTATTCACTCTTTTATTGAATGGGCCTTCTTGTACTGTAAATTATCGTATCATAGATAATAACCTGTTAATTCATTTTGACATTTCAGTAAATTATATTTTTGTGATGTAACAGAGGACAGAAATTAATTCCGTTGTTTTGCTGATCATATTCATACAATTAGGCACATACCAATAAAGAGACCCTGATAATAGATATGAAGATTATATAATACAATTATTTTTTTTTAATTTATCCCTAAAATTAAAAAAACAAAAGTTTAAATTTCAAATGACATCTTCCAAATTTAAAAATTTTGTTTCAAAATTAAAAAATCTGAGTATAGTTCAAATAAAAACTATTTTATTTTATTTTTTTATTTGTAATCGCCTCTACCTTAGAGGGTCATTGGCGGCTAGTTTTCTATATTCTATTGTAATATTTTGTCTCCAGTAAGTACCGGAATAGGGTGTGGTGACTCCATCTTCGTTGTCTCTTAATACTTTTTTCATTGTTGTTGGTAGTTTCAATTTTTGCCGAATGTTGTTGAACTCGTGGCACTCTACAAACAGATGTTTTACTGACTGTGGTTTATTGTCACACTTTTGGCACGTGGGTGCTTCTAGACCTCTGAGAAGGTATCCGTGAGTAAACAGGCTGTGACCTATTCGTTATTCTACACAATATGGTTTCTTCTCTTCTGGATATTCTTGTGCTACTAGCCCACTTGTTGCAGTCTGTTTTGACTGTCTATTTTTCCATCAATTAACTAATTTTCCAACTACTTCTTTTTTGTTACGGGTGCCCAGTCTTCTACTGTGGTATAATTTATTGAAATTATGGTTGGTGCCTCTCCCTTCCTTGCTAAGTTAGCTGCATGGTCTGCTCGTTCATTGCCTGAGATACCACTATGAGATGGAACCCAGACAAATATCACTCTGACCGTTGTTTCTTTTAATTCCCTACGTCTTTTAAGTCTGCGTCCTGAATATTTATCACCCATTTTATTTCTTTTATTTTTTTTAATATGAGCATTTTTATGAAACACAGGAAGATAATGTTTTAAGACGATAATTTTTATTTAGACTATCCTTTGTTTTTTAATTTTGAAAAAGAATTTTGGATTTTGGGATATGACGTTTTGAATAAAAAATATATATTTTTCTATTTTGGAGGTATAATGAAAAAATAGAGGATTATATAATCATTTTATACCACCATTGACTTGAAAATGGGTGAAATTGTCCGAAACTTCGTCAAATATAAAAATAAAAAATTAAAGAATGTTTTTATGAAGTAAAAAGGATTACGAAATATAATCCTTGAAATAATAAACTTTATTTATTTGTTTTTTTTTTTAGGGCAAACCCTCATATAAATAGAGTTTACTCAACATGGTGAACAAATATTTAAAAATGTTGAATTGAATACTTAATGGTTGACCGTTGTATATTTTAGAGGAAGGAGATGGTTTGGAGTGGCGGTCATAAATAGACTAAAATAGTGGAAAAACTAATTTATATCAAGCCAACATTTCGACCCGACTTTGTAGGTCTTTTTTAGACTCCAGCAAGGAGTCTCAGTTTAAAAAAAAAAAAACAATATTTTTTTTTTTAACTGAAACTCCTTGGTGAACGCACTTCTCTGAAGGTCTGCAAATTTAAAAAAGTTTTTATTTGAAAATTATAAATTACTACAAGCTAAAGAACCGAAATGCTGCTTGAATATAAAAAGTTTATAAAATAAATATAATAATTAATAAATACATTAATGAAAATAATTGCTTTTAAAGAAATATAGCAGGTATTTATACGAATATCGTGGGTTTATTGCAAATATTCATTGTGTGATATTTCAACTTCAAATAATAACTTGAAATAAAAACTAGAATGAATGAATTTTTCCTTAGTGAAATCAGAAAATTTTTCCCATAATGTAATTATGGGAAAACCCTCATATATAATACGTATGAGGGTTTGTGTCATATGTGCTCTCATGTTGTCTTCGTATGGATAAATAGGGTCGAAATTCACAAGAAAATACTTGAAACCTTACCTATATAAAATTTTTGCAATAAATCCACAATATATAAAGTTTTTTTTATAACTAAAATAATGTAATATATATATAATTAAAATATGTATATATATATATATATATATATATATATATATATATATATATATATATATATATATATATATATATAATCTTGGTTATGAATATTAAAGATAGATTTATAAATGACAAAGTTTAATAATGATGAAAGGATAGAACAGAAGAAAGACGTGCTAGAAAATGAAAGATGCACTTCTAATTAATTTAATAGACTAATCGTGATCGAAATCTAATAGTGAATTTATGATAAAGGCTTTCGCGCTGAGAATTATATCTGAATTATTTATTGAGCTGGTTTCTATTACATTACGTAATATTGTGCAGACAGTGTTACCTATAATAATGTATAAGTAATCCTAATAAAAATAATTATAAAAAATGACATAACGTAAGCATATTTTTATAATTATAAGCATATATCAAATAAAAATAATTATGATTCAAAATCGAATTATGTTCTGGATTTGCGAGGGTTTGTCTGAACAGGACTATATTATGTCGGTCTCATAAAGTTGACATATTTTTTTTTTTCTCGCCTCTACCCTGAAGGGTCATTGGCGTTTTCTATAATTGATATTCTATTATAGTAATTTGCAATCTTTAAAAATTTAAACACGATAGAGACTCGCTCTTCATTATCTTGTAGAATATCTTTTAGTGTTTTTCCTAGATCTATTTTTTTCTGTGGCTTTCGAATTGGGGACATTCTACCAGAAGGTGTTTCACAGTTTGAGGTGTATTATTGCATTTTTCGCAAGTAGGAGCTTCTAGACCTCTTAAAATATAGCTATTGGTGAACTGCCAGTGCCCAATCCACAGTTTAATTTATTCACGCCTGGAACTTCTGGTGCTAGTGAGCCATTTATTGCCATTAGGTTTCACTTCTTTCAGCTTACACTCTTAGATCCTCCGCTCTTTTTCCCACTTTGCCAGTTGTTTTTCTTTGTTTCGCATACCCAATCTTCCAAAGTGATATATTTCAATCTAGTTTCTTCCTCTTCTTCTCCTTCACTTCTTGCTAAATGGGCTGCATTGTCAGCTTTTTCATTCCCTAAAATTCCGCAATGAGTTGGCACCCATACCCATACCCAGACAACTGATATTCCTTTATTTTTTACCTCCCACCAAATGTTGAGTATTTCCCTTATTATAGAGTTTCTAGGATATGGGTTATCGATGGTAGTTAAAACACTGTATGAGTCCGTCACAACTACCCAGTAGTTCTTTTTAGCTTCGATTTTAAGATATAAAATATATTTGTTTTTGTCCAACGACATGCCTAACATTTAAAACTACAAAACGTATACTAAGCAAAATATTTTTGGAAAAATAATCGTGATCTGCACCTGCCATAAGAGTGACAATCAGCAGATATGATGGGATTATAGATGCTAATGCCATGACACGCATAAGCCATAATACCCAGCGGCACCTCTTCCTGGTTATAAATAAAGAAAGGAGATCTCTCATCCAGCTCCTCTTCAGTCTCCTCCTAATGGGCGTGTCAGCGGTATCGTAATTGAGTCCTTTTTGCTGAACCGCATCTGTGAAGTGTAGGGCCAAATGGATTTAAGTAGATATGCTTATATATTTAGTTTTGATCTGATTAGCAATTTCGGTTTGGAAAAAAGAGATTATAGTATTTTCAGTCGCTTGTTTTGTATTTCGTTTCATTTTGACATGTGGGTCCCAGTTCATTCTTATGTCGAATATTATTAGTCCGAGATAGCGTAGCGTGTGCGTCTGAGGAATTTGGTTTTCGCCGATATAAGCTTGTGGTAATGTGTCTCGTCGAAGTGTACTTATATTAATTTTCGGCTGGAGTCTTCCATAAATTTAATTTTAATTGTTGACAGATAGGTATTGATTTTGAAACATGTAATTGTCTCTTTTTATTTTTGTATGACATGTCAAAAATTTAAAACTATAAAATTTTATGCTAATGCATACAATTTGTTTTGTAAAAATTTATATTATCAATACCATTCATTCATACAATACGATGCCATTCATTTACTCATATTGATATATACAGAATACTCCCATACATTACATTTTAATTATAAATAAATTCATTACATCTCTTAAATGTTTTATATTAAAATAAAAAAAAAAAAATGTATAATTTACTTTTCGCCTCGTGCTGCCATTTTCAAACTTCTTTATAAGCTACTATTTAATATGATAAATATTATTAACACTAAAACCATCCATATTATACTATATATGACTTTTTTATAGCCTCAAGTTCCAACCGACCTTTAAGGTTTCTTCAAAATTAACTAAAATATGTCATTCATAAAGCAAATACAAAAATGCTTTAAGAATGACAAATATTTGGTAGCTAAAGGTCTTGCTAAATTTAAAATAAATTCATCTATTACAATTTTTATTTTTATAGACATTTACTCCGAGAAATGTAACATGATAATTAAGCTTTGCGTTTCATATGTATCAGTTTGTTAAAAAATTAATGTTGTTCCTTTGTAAGAGTAATGTTTGATATATCAGCTAGTTCATTAAAATATAATAGTTATTATTTTCGCACAACTCACTGAAAGCGGAAAGTCGAATTCCTTCAACCAAAAAGAGTTTTCCACTCTTGGCTAAAAAACAGAGCTCAACCACTCAGGAAGGACTTCCTGAAACAACGAACGGCCATCAGAAGACAAACGTTTCCTTTAAAGTGCTGATTGGCCATCTATGTCCTAGATAAACGGTATTCAGGATTTCTCAGGCTTGAATCTAGTTCCGTCCACTCGCCCGTCTCAAAGCTTTGAAGCTCTTATATTTTTGGAATACTGAATGCACAGTTGCATAAAGAGGAAAACTTTGGGTTACAGCGAAACATGTCCCAACAAACAAAATCCAAAATTCTTCCAAAAATTGTGCACTTCGGTTTCTTTCAAATTATTCATCGAGCTGCCATATCAAAATTGCAATAGACAAGAGATTAGTGTGATGTCAGCAATATTGTCGACATTATTTTTGATATTCTGTTGATTACAGGTAACACTTTTAACTATTGCTAACCCATGTAAATAACGGACTAAGGAAAAAATCCCATTTACCTTGTTGAGTTAAATAAATTTTCACGCCCATTTTTAAAGTTTTTTAAAAACTTGATTAGCCCAAACGTTACATATCGTTAATTATAAACGAGTTTTTTTTTTAGTTATGGCACTTCCCCAACTGATGGCTCAACGTAAAATTATATTTTAAAGATGGTTGAAGGTAAGAGAATATTGAGAGCTACCATAATTTGGAAGTATAGAGTGAAAAGTAATTTCACTATATTTAGAGTGAATAACCAAGATGACCCTTCTCTTGTCCGGATGGGTTACCTTGGGGTTGTGGTAACATTAGCTCATCGTGGAGAGATTAACCTCAATAGGTTAGGCAAAGCATAACTTGACCTTTCTTGCTTTGTTAGATCCTCATCAATATTCATTGCCCTTCAAAAAAAAAAAATTAGATACCATTTATCGAAAAGTTGATAATGAATTGGGGAAAAAAACTAATTGTATATATGTTTTAATAATTTTAAGTGAGTGAATAATAATTACTATAATGATACAAGATATGAATATAAAATATACCAATGTATTTTTGAATATATAAACAGGACCAGGTCATCAATGTTCTAGCCTGGAAGGTCATGAGGCTACTTTCAACGAAGGGAGCAAGGTAACGTGCTAGCGTTCCAGTAGGAATCCTATTGTGAATTTTTTTTTTTCATGAATGAAATTAATCGTATTTTGAGGTCATCTCTAAGAAATGAATGACATTATAAGGGGTAATCAAGGATTTTTGGAATTGGAATGGTTCGTCACGGATAAAATTGGTGGTTTTCATTGCAACTCAAAGGCCATTTGAACAAGAGCATTGAAGGTTTCTGGATAGAAGGGATTGGATACGGAAGCATTTTATGTTAATTATATTTTCGCTTTTTGAACAGTTCCTTATTTCGAAAAACTAGTAGCTAGATTATTTGTCTGCTCCCTGTCAATTCATACAAAGATCCTATAAGAATAATTGTTTTCAAGTAATAAGAGTACTAAGAAATCATAAGTCAGCCTTGACCTATAATACATCAAATAGGTCCGAATAATCTCAGTCAAAGTTAATTAAATTTTTATGAATTTTATTTTATAAGGATTTGCACTTGTAACAAAATTAAATTGTAAATATATAAATGTGAAGCTCAATGAAATAAATAGTATCTTTCTATTTATACATTTAAAACAGAATCATTAGATACTACAATTTTTTGTACAGGTTATAATGCATTTAAAGTAAACAAATAAACATTTTCCCATTTTACATTAGTTGAATAGAATACTTGCAATATAATATTTCTCGGATCTTTGATTATATAATATTTTTAAGGAGAGTAGTATAATATTTGTTAACTTTTTCACTACAAGTTATTAATTTCCGTATTTTAATAAGTTCTGAATCCAAACATCTTTGCTTGAATCACAAAGATAGTTCTTGAGCTTCATGGTGACTGAAAAGAATGCTTCAACTCTACGACAGAAAAAAAATTAACTGATGGGCAATCAACAAAAAACAAAACAAAAAGCATCTTCCGTGTAGACCAAAATATAAATGGGAAAATCACGTTTGTTCTAACCTTATAGATTTCGATCTTACGAGTTTATGTTGGGAACATATTTCTCCTGTAAGACAATTGACTTATTATCAATAAGCAAAATTATTCATTAGTTATACATGTTTGAGAAGTTCATAAGGTAATTTCCAAAACATGTACCACCTGTAAATTTCCTTGGAGAATAACAGAAATTTGATATTTCGCATGCGATATCAGTCGCAATTAATTTCTGAAGCTGAGAACTCGCAAACATTCCAAAAGCCACTCTTCAGCTTAGGAACTAAATATCAGAGATAAATATTTTTTAATTAAGTTTCTTTTTTTGAAGACTAATATATAGGAATTATTTATTGCACTGGTAATCTGTCATTAATACCTGTATGACTATGAGTGATGTAACCGTTACTTCCGTGGACTGTTACCATTCTCTACTGCGGGGTTTATTACATTGTGAGGAAGACCCCTGAAGATATAGTTACCTAGTTCACCAGTAGTTAGTTACCTTTAGCAGCCATCTTTTGTTTTACTTTTCTGTTTTATCTAAATAATAATAAGGTAAGCATTTCCTAATGTATGCTAAAATAATTTTTATGATGGAATAGATATGTATAGATATATTTTTTATAAAAAGTATCTAAATCTACATGGAAATTTTTTAAAATAGGTTTTGATTCTTAGATGATTTAAAGTTATAAAAATGATTAACAATCTCAAAAAAGAAAAATTAATATAACTCTCTTTCTTTATTATTCAACTTCATATGACTTCTGTATTATACTATTTTAGATTTTAGCTGTTAAAATTTGAATGTGTTCTACATTTGGTTCATTAGAAATAAATTATATATATTTATACATAATAATTCGATGTTGTTTGTACCTAATTAGTTTGGCTGTTTTATCAGATTTTTGGAATACTTTGGCTTGATGGAGCTCAGTAAAGCTTAAATGATTAAGTGATTATAAATAATTAAGGTGATTTAATTAATGGTCAATTTATTTGGAAATATTCAACATAAAAAAGAATAATCAAATTTATAAATAATCAATACCATCGTGAATTAGTAGCTTAAGATGAATAAGATGCTTTATTATATCACAAGCCTTTAATAACTTTATATTAGTTAACAAATACTTTTCAGCTTATTGTATGTTTATTGTAAAATGTCATTAATTAACATTACATAAAATTAAATCACTGAGTACTTCTCATTGTATAATTTCTATTTTTATGATTTTTCGTCACTTAATTTCGCTTTGTATAATTAATTTCGCTCTCTGCCAAATCTCTGCGCATTCATATACACTTTAATAATTTTATTTTCTATCATTTTTTTATACATTTATTTATGTAATTCTTTAAAAAAAAAAACATCACATAAGGAAATATCCGTGCCTAGAAAGCTATAGCCCGATTTCCGCCGGTAATCTTTTATTCAAAAACAACAGGAAAGTTGGCGAATATTGAACCACTTACCCCCGAGAGGTGCCATATCGTTGATCCTTGCATTCTGTCTGCAAGGGCGGCCTCTTTATGGAACAGGAACTGGAGGATAACACGGTTAGTGCTACTAGCGATGATTTGCTGATCCGTGGAAAGTTGTTTCCTTTGTAGGAAGGAAATCGGGAGCAGGAAAATATTTCTTGAGGAGGTAATGGAGAAATTTTGCTTCGTTATACGCTGGAAGAAGTACTCGACGCAAAATGATATAAAATTTCTAAGCGTCTACTCTGTTAGAGAGATAACTTAAGTAGGATATCAATAATTTTTCATTAATATCAAATTAAAAAAAAAAACAAATTCTTCATACATTCATCTGCACCTATCGATAAACTGGTGACTATCAACAGATGTTCTGATGAAAATGACATGTTAGGCATGAACAAGGAAAGCAACCAATAATATTTTTACCCTGGTTTAATTCAGTTACGATGTTAAGGAAAGGAATTTTAAATATAAAAATACAAAAGTTGCGAAATTAATAGATTGCGTTATGTGAAATAAATTATATTGAATATTTAATAGTTGACCGTTGTATTATTAAGGGAGGAGATGGTCCGTGGTGGTGGTCATAAATAGTGGTAAAACTATTTTATTAAAAGTCATCGTTTCGACCCGTCTTTGCAGGTCTTCTTCAGGGCTAGAACGGACAAGATAAAAAAAGTTATAGTGAATTGTGTAAGTTACATAATATTCAGAAAAAAAAATTATAAACAACGTGAACATTATGTTTTTGTCTAAATATTATGTAACTTGCACAATTCACTATATCTTTTTGTATGTTGTCCGTTCTAGCCCTGAAGAAGACCTGCAAAGTCGGTTCGAAACATTTGCTTTTAATAAAATAGTTTTACCACTATTTAGTCTATTTATGACCGCCACCTCGGGCAATCTCCTTCCTTAATAATAAAACGGTCAACTATTAAATATTCAGTATGATTTATTTGACATTAGTTAAGATTGATTAATTTTGGACAGTTCCATAGAGATATGAATATTATTTCTTTTATTCAATATTTCATTTTTTTCAATATTTATCTTTATCTTCAACTTATCCTTATTTTCGTTTATTAGCAGTTCTTATTTTATTATTAATCAGTAAATTGATTTTATTTTTTAATCCTTTATTATTTGTTATTATGAAAAAAAAATGCTTAGTCCAGTGTTTTGTTCGATATCATACAGTCCATGATTATTTTTATCATATAATTATTTTCTCTTTTTTAACATCTGTTTGTTAAGCTTCATTATACGTTTTAATCTAAAACCGCGGACGAGCTTAACAATACATAATTTGAAACCATCGATTCGATATTTTGTATTGACAGAATCTTAGTCCGTAGTACAGAGCCCTTTTTATCGATTTTTTTTTTATTATATTTTATTGAATAATAATACAATAAGCCACTGTTGGAGGGCTATAAATATTAAGGCTAGAAGTTCTCATTCATACAGTATATACTAGTAATAAATAAGTAACTATAAATATACAAAGTAAATAAATAATACTTATAAAAAAATGTAAATCAATAGGAAAAAATAAATAAACAAATAAATAATCAAACAAAACAAAATAAAAACTTCTAAACACACTCATACCTATATACAATATATACATTCGCCCAGGAATCTCCGAGCCAGGCTTTTCTCCCCACATGTGGAAAGCAAAGCAGGACTCCAGAGATCCCAGTGCCACTTTTCCAGCCGCATCACTAGTATTAAAAGCCAGCGGAGGCTGAAGGAGGGCACGAGAGCCACAGATGCTCAGGACTTGAGTGGAGAAGCTGGCCATTGCCAGGACTCCAGAAGCATATTTACAATAGATCACGCGGCCACTGCTGTTTTAACCTTCGAGGGGGATTGTAGGGATGGTGGGAGCTGAATAGGGATTGAGCTAGAGGATTTGGATGATGGATAAAGTTCTGGTGAAAGTTTGAGATTCTGGATGGGATGATGTCGAGGACAAATGGGATGTTAAGGTCATGGTGTAGGGTCTTATTTGTGACATAATATGGGGCATTAACTATTGTTCTAAGTACTTTGGACTGGAAGGATTGGATGCGTTTGATATTCGAATGTTTAGCAGTTCCCCACAGTTCAAGTCCGTAGGTCCAGATATATCGAATTATTAACATCCGCTTGAAAATTTCTAAATAGTTTCATCTCATTGTAGCCTACAATTATTTTATTTACGAAAACTGTTGGAATTGGGACGTTTTCAATCTGGAGGGAACAATCTTTGTCTATTTAATTAGCTACTACAAACTCGTCAATACTCATTTACTTTCCTCTTGGGTCGTAAGATAATTTGATCAAAAAATCGAGAAAAAATATGGTCTTCAAAAATATTGAGCCGTTTGGAGTGACCTACACCTCCAAATTTTCAAAATAACGAGGTTCACCAATTTGTCCAATATTTTTGTTGGTCATCTTTTTTCTCGATGTTGTGATCAAATTATCTTATGATCAGATTAGAAAATAGAAATAATTCGAGAAAAAGAAGTCTGTATCACGGTCTTTATATTGATGACAGATACACATATTCAATGACAATGATATTATGATGACCAAACCTAGCCATCCATGATATTTGCCACAGTAAACTTGGTACGATCAATAGTACAAATCCTCTGGAGGACTACGTCCAATCCTCTTATTGTGTACTAGCCTATAACCGGATCTGGGTGGTCCCGCTTTTGTTTAAACGATAGATTCTGTATTTTAAAAATAAATAAATAAAACTTATATGCTATGATATGTACGAGTTCTGTGAATATTTGTATCTATCTAGATTTTAGATATATGCAATAAAGGGTTAACAATAAAATTTACTAATTATTTTGGTAAATTGATTGGAGACCATCTAACATAAAAAAATATTTCGAAATATAATCTGTTGGCTGCGAAATAGTAATAAAAAAAAACGAATTAAAAATTAGGAACAATATGTTTTCACAGCCGGCAAAGCACGTGAGGTATCTTTCGTAAGTGTTTATCTCGACCGGCATCAGCCCAATTATCTATGGTAATATACAGTTAGGTACTTGCTTGGAAAAAGTACGCCATTGCTCAACAATACGGGAATAATTAAAGAATATATTGGTTAATAAGGCAATGGGAATTGTGAACTTCGACTTACCCAATGTCTTCGGGGTCATCCTTTGTATCTTATTGTGAATGGCCTTCCGGAGGTTTAAAAGCTCAAAGGCTTCCTCTCCGGATCAAACAATAAATGGTCGTGATGGCCGGCATTGTTAAGGCGTCATAACCTTAGTAACCTCGACTCTTTCCTCGTAGGTTCGAATATTGCCTGGGCGGATTGTAATTAATTTCGTGGCGAACCCATGAAATGAATCGCGACCTTCCCACTCTGCCTAGAATAGGTTGGATGTCCCAGTAGACTAACCTTACCCCTATACACCCCACATCTCAGAAATGGCAAGGTAGAGGATATAAAAAAAGTTTGATACATGCCGAATGTTATGAAAATGTAATGAAAATCATAGCACTAATATCTTATTGTCTAAAATGAAATAAATCAAAAATATTTTGCGATGCTGTAGAGATGGTTGACCGTGATATAATATGAGAAGGAGTTGATCGGGGGGTTGCGATTAAAAACATTATTTTTAATTATTACGCCGACGTTTCGACCCACCTTGCATATCTTCATCAGGGCTACAAAAGATACATAATATAAAAGGTACATGATGAAAATGAAATAAATGAATTATAGGTAGATATTAAATAAGAAACAGTTGTGTGATAAAGAAATAATAAGAAAAAATCAGAGATATAGTGGGTGAAAATGTAATTAAAATATCAAGTATTATATCTATATATAGAAGATACAAAAAAAATAGAAAATAAGTATGAATGAAAATTCTTTCTTAACACACGTATGCTTCAACTATACACCTTATTATAATCTTCATATAGACTACTATTCCATTGCTGATTTCAAAAAGAGAATATTAAGACATGCAACGTGGGTCGAAACGTCGGTGTAGTAATTAAAAATATTATTTTTTAAAATTTAGTATTTATTTGACATCACCCCCCGATCAACTCCTTATCAACAAAATTTTGTTTTAAATTAACACGAGAATTTTGATTAATTGAAAAAAGCTCATATTTCGGTCCTTTTGAAACTATTGATGGTTTGAGGTTTTTGTTCAATTCCCGAATAAAGTCATGGGAATAGGCAGATATAAGAATTAAAAATAATGAAATAATCTACTCCGTAGCTAGGCTCTAAAATTTGGATTGTTTCATTACAAGAATCCATTTTACATTGACTTCAAACATTAATCCTTGGTAGGGTTATTATTGAATTATAGCTTGCATAAAATTTAAAATTTCATTCAATACAACAATATCAGTTTTAAGTGTAGTGTGCAAATAAAATAATCCATAAAGACCTCAATGTTCCATATGTTTCCGATATGGCCAAATCCAGATACCTATCCTTCCATAATAAACTTCATAACCATCCGAATCCTCTTGTTTCTAACCTTGCTTCCTCTTCGCTTCCTGATAACCCTCCGAGGCGTCTGAAAAGAAGATGGCCTCGTGATCTCCTGATGTAGACAAATTATTAGAGTGCTACCAATGGGTAGTTTCTCAACAAGCGTGTTTCATGTGATAATATTCCTATGTATACATTTACTTGATGTATTCATACTAATACAGTTGTGAATATCATAATAAAAGTTTAAAAAAAAAAAAAAAAAAAAAGTGTAGTGTGAACTTGTAAAGGGATTCCACAGATATAGAATATGGCTTAGTTTTTCTTGTGACATCAAATTTTAATTTCGTCTGGATGATATTTACCATGATATTTAATATTTACCGAAATAGAAAAAAATATATAGAAATATAAGACATATGTTCCGACCCCTATATGTTATTTTTTAAAAATTATTAATTCTTATAAAAATTAAAAAAAATCAAGAAGCAACTCGAAGCTGTCCAAGCTTACCAATTAAGCTTCTAACAATAAGACTATCGACAAGAACTAAATAATTACTGAACAATAACGAGGGATAAACCTGAATTCATATTAGAATTTGTTAATATATCAGCATAAAAATAAAATATTAGAGTCTAGCAGTCCATTACCTATTAAAATCTACACAGAAATCTCGAGACATACATGAATGATGAACGCTACTTCTGTACATAAGTGGGGGAAAAGGAATCGGTATTTAAATCATATGTTCCATTATTAGAGATACAATTATAGAACCACAATATTGACCACAATAACTCTATACCTTCATAAAGTACAGCTTCAGTAACTACCATAATTTATGCGAACAATTTTAACCCGTCCAATACTTGACACAATGGATTCGTTTTAGTAAAAAGGTTGAATAAGAATAGGTTGTTATATATTTGTTTAAACTGTGATAAATAATAATTTAGTGTAAGAAGCTATCAATAAAAAAAATTACCCTGTTAAGTAATCGATATGATATCGACCTTATGAAAAAAAATTCCCCAGGCTATTACATTCTCTAGTCTAGTTCCTTCTTTTCAATATGTAAGCGGAAGAAAAAAGTAATTGGTGTTTCCACAGTATGATTATCATATCCTTATACACCAATAATATTGTACTAACATTCCTAACTCATATTTTTTATAAGGATAAAATGAAGTGTTGATCATAGACTATAGCTTTAGTTTTGAAGGTTAAATCTTTGCAAATAGATTAAACTGAAAGAAAATTTAGTCTTTTATCGTATTTATTAGCATACAATCAATTAGTTATTCATGAAAAACTTAAGGAATCCTGCCATATTATTTTGCACCACTAATAGACACCCAAGATTTTGGGGTTAATAGATTTTTTTTTATAATTAAAAACCCAAAATAAATTCTCTACTATTTTACACCAAGAAATAGCAAACCACAAATGAATAAATGAACATTTCAAACTTATCTCCTTAATAAAAGTAATAGGGCAACCTCCTTGAAACAAACCCCTGCCTTGTTTTATTAAAAAATTAACTGGAATCGGCTATTTTTGGACCATATCCCTTGAGGTTCAGGCATCACTTTATTATGTGTAGTGTGTCCCAAATGCGAGACCGAGACGAGTTTTGGTCTTGCAAACTCAGTCTTGGTCATGGTCTTGGTCTTGCCCTAGAGTCTTGCAGTTACTTATTACTATAGAGATATTACTGTCATTTTTTTGATAGGAGAAACCTAACTAAGCCTGAATGAAAACTATTTTGCCATAATTCTTATTTAAAAAATTGATTTTTTTAAGAAAACTCAACAGGTAGGAGGCGAAGTGCAAAACCAAGACCGATTTTGGGCAACACTAATTATGTGTTTTAACTGAAAATATACTCATACTTGCACTCTCTTTTTGGTGTATAAAGATCATAATCTATCAATTAGTCTATTATGAAAACTGTCTATTACTGGCAAAGTATCTATACAGTTACCTTAATTAAACATTTTTTCAAAATTCGGAAATTGGAAAAAAAAATTGAAATTTTTTAAAAAAGTTTCTCTTTAATATTTTCGAACTTTTTCGATAAAACTTCCTTAAAACGTTTATGGTATAAAGTTTTGGGTTTATTTTGAAAGTTTCACTTATATTTATTTATGTTTAAAAAAAAAAAAACCTATCCTTCCATAATAAACTTCAGAATCATCCCAACCCTCTCGTTTCTAACCTTGATTCCTCTTCAATTCCTGATAACCCTCCGAGGCGTCTGAAAAGAAGATGGCCCCGTGATTTCCTAATGTAGTCATATCATTAGAGTGCTACCATTGGGTAGTTACTCAGCAAGTGTATTCATGTCATTATATCTATTATGTCCAAATTTACTTGATGTATTTATGTAATACAGTTGTAAATATCATAAGAAATAAAAAAAAAATAAAATAAAAAAAATAGAAAGAAGGATTTGATCTCAAATAAATTACTCTTGAATTAATTGCCGAATTCTTATATTTCCTGCTTTGGAACAGCTATGAATATTCTATACAATCAATGTTTTACGAAAAAGAGTTTTCCAGTTTCGAGATTACGAATGCAATAATAACGGCTAACAAAAATTACATAGTCAAAATGAAAGTAGAGATATTACGAACCCTAAGCATTTTTCATAGCGGACAGTTTTTCGTGGGGTTGGTAATAATGTCATTGGGGTCTTCACTATTGCTTCAGCAAATTACTTCTAGAGCTCACCTGTTTCAGGTGTCACAGGTAAATAACCCCTGAGGGCCCTCGATGTGGTAACAATATTAATGTTGTTTTTCTGTCGTTAGGGCTGCTTGGAGAAAGTCCACATCTTCAATCTCACGAAAACACTTTTCTTATAGCATAAATATTTAGCAATAAACAAATACTCATTTCACAGACCTTTCGCACACTCCTTTTTTTTTTTATAGGATTGAGATAAGTCCTTCCTGAAATAAATATATTTACAGTACTATATAGATCGTTTTAATATGGTTTATTTATTTGTTTAGCTATTATAAAATGAAAAATTTGGCCTCTTATACGGCCAGTAGAACAACATAGCGCGAGTTAATTTTATGATGGGTACGTAGTTATGAGAGAAGGTCATCATATTACAAATTATACTTAATGATTAGTTTCTTTAAAATGATCCTCCCACTCAGCTTACACTAGCTTCTGATACCACGGGCGGACCTACGGGGGGGAGGGGGCCTTTCGGGCTGAAGCCCTCCCCCAAAATAGTAAAATATAACTTATTGAAAAAAAAAAATTAAAAATTATCTCTTAAAGTATAATTCTTCGTGCAATTACATATAAAAGGGCTTTAGGAATCACTTAAACACCAGTTCATATAGGTAGTTAGTTTATTTCTTATTTTCCAAAGTAATTATAGTTATTTTTATGAAAAAAAAAATTTCGGGCTGAAGCCCCCTAAAATTAAATCCTGGATCCGCTAGTGTCTGATACTAATATATAATGAGACGGTTAGGAGAAAAGTTTGAAAGAGTTGAGTTCTCTTGGAATCTTGTTTTGTTCCCCATCTTTGGAGGAACGATCTTCCTGGCTACGAATGAGTACGTTAGTGTATTTTTTTTTTGTTTTACGTTTTTTTTTTCAATTTATATACATATATTTTTATAACTAAACATTGAACGACCGATCATGTTTACGTATATTTCGTATTAAAAAGTGACGGCGGATAAGAATAATTGAAAGTTTAAAAATAATAATGTTACCTTAATCAGGCCATGAAAAATAATAAATATGTCACATATTTATATAGATAATGATTCGCATCTATAACAATAATCGTATTTAAAATTATTTTAACGAGTTTTATAAATATGATTAGAATTGGATGAGTTCGTACTTTTAAGATATGAGCTTTTCAGTTGACAAAATGACTAATTTATACATTTTTTGTTATTAAATTTAGTAATATTTCTTGTGGGAAAATTTATACTTTTTTGACAGTTATATATTTCAACACTGCTATCACCTTCTCTGGAATAAACTTACAGACTGTCTGTACAGATATTATAATTTTCCAAAAATATCATTTTTTTTTTATTATTTCTTAATGATATTTACAACTGTAATATATAAATACATCTAGTAAATTTGAACATATGGGTATAATGACATGAAAACACTTGCTGAGTAACTACTTAATGGTAGCTCTCTAATGATATGTTTACATTAGGAGATCACAGAGCCATCTTCTTTTCAGACGCCTCGGAGGGTTATCAGGAATTGAAGAGGAAGCAAGGTTAGAAACGAGGGGATTTCAGATGATTCTGAAGTTTATAATGGAAGGATAGGTATCTGGATTGAGCTAAATCGGAAACATAAGGAACATTAAGGTCATTATGGGTTATTTTATTAGTGACAAAGTAAGGAGCATTGAGGATTTTCCGAAGGATTTTGGATTGTAAGGATTGGATACGAGAGGAATCCGATGGCTTAGTGGAGCCCCAAAGCTCGACTCCGTAAGACAAAAAAGGTCTTATTGTAGTCATGTATATGAGTCTTTTGTAATTATTTGGAAGTTTATCTAGTAAGTGCTGAAGAAATCGGAATCGTCGAGCGGTTTCTTGTCGTTTCAGTCTGGTATGAAAAAATATCTCTAAAATGACTTTACTTACTTTGCTCAAAAATGTTGAAATTGGAGTTAATTTTCTCAAACGAGAGGCTCATACGTTACATTTCATGATGGTAGATATATTTTACAGGTTACTCCTAATGATATTTTATAACTCAAATTTTAACAAACTAAGGTTTTTCTTTTTCTTCCCTTTCTCGCCCTTTTTTAAGGATATACGGGTTTTTTCCTGGAACAGAGGAGAGATCAGGTGAATTATGCCAGAATTAAATCTACTGAGGGCTAAGATTTTAAATCGATATCTTCGGTTTATTAGATTGCTAGGCAACGCTTATTTCACACACGCGTTAGCCCGCTCAGCCAACCCACAGAAAGTGTTCCCCAAATATGTAACCAAGACATTGACAAATCACGTGTTTGGTATGGTTATGACCGAGAAATAAAATAACAGGTAAAATAAGACTGTTTTACCAGTCCATCATACTTTCCATACAATTTCCCAACAACGGTTTTTTTCTTTTTTTCTCCAGTGGTCATCTGCTGAAGAAGAGTATTAAGAGTCCTACCGAATCGGGAAATAACAAGCTACCGTTTCGGTGGATTTATCGCTATTACCATCTACCGATTTGGAAACCATTTGTTATTATTTTTTTTTTTAAATAAGACTAACAGATCTTAGCTTTGTTTTTTTTTTTCATTTGTCTTGTTTTGGTTATGTAGATACAGTTTTAAAGTGGAGTTTGTCTGAAATTTGAATTGTTTTATAATCAAGATGAGACAAATCTCATTTAATTTTAACTAATGTATATCTACCGACGATTGTTACTAAACTAAAGGTTGTTTGCGTTAGAGGTTTTGTCAATCACTTAACCTCTGACTACTACTCGCTCGAAAAAAGATTAATCGCATCTTAAAGGAAAATGCAGATTATGTTACTTCTACTTTATCAATAGAACGGTTTTAGGAACAGTAGAAAGTTTTTTTTATGTTAGGTTTTTATTTTATTTTGTGGGCTTTAAAATAGCAGTGTTATCTTCCCTCCCCTTAGGGCATTATTAATTAAATTTCTCTTAATTATTTTAATTTGAATCTTACTTTGTAAACAATGAAAGGAAATTATGCTTTTTTTATGGTATTTACAATTTATTAATAAATAAAATACATTTAGTAAATTTGATAAGAGAAAATAATAACATAAAATCACTTGTTGAGAAACTACCCACTGGTAGCACTCTAAAAAAAAAAGTATTACAATAGGAGATCTCGAGGCCATTTTCATTTTAGACGCCTCAGAGGGTTATCAGGGAAAGAAGAGGAAGCAAGGTTAGTGACGAGAGGATTCGGATGGTTCTGAAGTTTATTATGGAAGGATTGATATCAGGATTGGGCCCATTCGGAAACATAAGGAACATTAAGGTCGTTATGGATTATTTTATTGGTGACAAAGTAAGGAGCATTGAGAATTCTCCAAAGGATTTTGGATTGTAAGGATTGGATACAAGAGGAATTCGATGGTTTAGTGGAGCCACAAACCTCAACTCCGTAAGTGCAAATAGGTCTTATTGTAGTCATGTATATAATTCTTTTGTAATTAACTGGAAGTCTAGAGCGTTTGTCTAGCAAGTAATGGAGTAGTCGGAAACGTCGAGCAGTTTCTTGTCGTTTCAGTTTGGTATGAGGATTCAAAGTTAGACGTTTGTCCATGAGGAGTCCAGAGTATCGGATTTGTTCAACAGAGATAAGTGGGGTACTGGTAAATGATACTGTAGGACATGAGGTCATAGGTTTATGGCGAAGGGTAAAGGTAATTTGATGGGATTTATTAGAATTTATTTTAATCCTCCAGTTTCGACACCATTCTTCAAGGTTTGTGATATGTGATAGAAGTTTAGGATGCAATGGTTGGATCATTATTAACAATTATGTCTTTAAATTGTTTATTTGTATTCATACACTTAGAATTGTTATTGTGTTGTAAGGAAAGAATTGCTATCGGGTTGAATTCTCGATTTAAACAATTTTTTTTTTTTAAGTTACAGAGCCCTCTGAATAGAAAAAGAAACATATAAATTATTGCTTTCTGTGTCTGTGGCACGGTTATTTCTAGAACGGCTTCATCGATTTTTAACATCTTTTTAGAAAATCAGTTTTGTGGATCCACGGCCTCCGAAACCTGCAGATCAAACCCAATTCGTGTAAGACGCGATTTTGTAAAGATCGTAGCATCAAAACGGTTTTGATGAAACCTGACTAAATACTTTTCAATAAAGCCTTTCTAATTTTCATTTATGATACATTGTTGAGAAAAACAAGGAAGAAAGACAACTAATATCCATATGAAACGAAAAAAAGTCTTAAAGTGTTACGTACTAAACATTTCATAGCATATTCCAAATGCTTGTTTAAAATACAAGTAAATTTTTAACGCAGCCAGACTTCAAAGTTAAAAATAAATATGAAAAATGGAGGAATTTTAGAGAAGAAATATAAAATAATTTGTTTACTGGATTTATTACCCAAAGCGGTTAGTAAAATACAGAGAGTAAACGGGCTATATATTTTTCTAATACAAAAATGCTTTTATTAATACTGTAGCAGTAAAACAGATCTAAAACCAATCCATTTTTATAACGACCGTCATTTATTTACAGTGGACATAATGATCAGTTGATTATAAAACTACCACTAATAATAGCAAAAGTCAGTTTTTTTTTTTTCATATCGTACACGTTTAAATTTGAAGAAATATGCAATTTCCAAACACCAATTGAGTAATTTAACGTAGCACAACAGTAAACTTTTTATCTTCACGTTTTGCTCCGTTTTTTGCACCGAAACTGAACAGAGGACACGAAGTAAAGATGCCATCAACATCTGAGAACAGAGGCGCTTCTCGGCTGAGGCCTCTGTTACATAACGATTCGTGAGGGAGCTGTCAAAAAATATCGTGATTGGTATTGGTTGCTTGCGGCCGATTGACTCGCTCACCTGGGGATCAACATCATCAACACCGGGATAATTGGGCCGCTTGCGTCACCGCTAAGGGGATGCTGCAACGATGAGCGGATAAATTAATGAATGGAAAGTATTCTCCAACTGTTTTTACTTCTATCGTGGGAAAGTTATTTTTTGCAATTACGGTCGTTACCTACTGATGAATATAGAACGAAAGTTTAAAATTTAAATTTTATATTATTCATTTCTTTTATGTGAAGATAATAATTAAATAAAAATATTATATATAATGCGGTAGCATAGATACCTCTTTTCGCGTCTGACGAACAATGAGACTTTGATGAATGAGGTATCAAAAGTATAGTAATTATATCTAGAAGTGACGGAATTCAAATTTGTATCCAACTTTGATCAAATTTCTTGGAAAAATTGAAAGGTTTCACAGATGGTTTTAAAAGTTGCCGAATCGAGACGGCAAATATAATAAATTATATTTTAAAGATTTGGACGTGGACATTCAAAACTGTTGTAAGCTCCAAATGAACTGTACCTGTCCGTACATTTTAAAACCAAAAAATGTCTCGTTTTTTTTTTTAGCTAAATAGTAATTCTTGCCATGAGATACGTATCACGTTTTGATTAGGTTTAAAAATTAAAAAAAAAAAAAATGATTCCTTCAGTATTTTGGATAATATAGAAATTTGGATAATATAAGTTCATGGATAGCTGTTTTTTATTGCTGAACTATTAAACTGGTGGGATATTTTCTAGGAGTACCAAACAATCACTTATTATTAGCTACATTGTTACTTCAGCATTCGTGGTGAAGTATGAAGGTTCGCCAATTGTGTGTGTTAAATGGACTATCTTGATAATATGACATTTTGTACATGAACAAATATATTTCGATGATGATCGTTGATCGCTTACCTGTCAAATACATTAGGAGAAAAGATAGTTATTTAATGTAATTTAATTTCGGCAAATAAAAAAACATAAAAAATTAATAGTAACTATTATTAAAAATCCAGTTTTATTTTTGTTGTGGAATTGCCGCTACCCCGAAGGGTCATTGGCATTTCTTATATTTCTACACTCAATGGTAAAACTTTTTCTTTTAAGAAAGATTTAAAGATTTCTTTTTAGAATTTCATAAGAGATTCGACACCAGTTTCCGAGTCTCCCAGGAATCCTCGTATATTGTAACTCAACTTAATCTGTTTTCTTATTGGTAC
The DNA here is from genome assembly GCA_928085145.1 of Nezara viridula. Lineage (NCBI taxonomy): Eukaryota > Metazoa > Arthropoda > Insecta > Hemiptera > Pentatomidae > Nezara > Nezara viridula. The sequence continues at coordinate 218,768,143 of OV725077.1, read as the reverse complement.
ATACTTCTGGTACTCACCCAGTAATGGAGGACTGGTCTAAGAGCACCACACTGGACAAATGTAGGGGCTTCCAGATCGCGGAGAAGATGTCCCTGAAATAATTCGCAATGACCGATTCTGAGGCGGCACAATATTATCTCCTCCTGGCTTGATCCTTTGCAGCTCCATTTTGAGCTGTTTTCTTTTATCTGGAATTGTTTCGAGTGGCAGCCCTTTCAGACATTATTCCACTGGGTCAACAACAACGATTTAAACTTCCTTGTCAAATATTCTCCAGAGAAATAATTTAAGATGTTTATTTACTTCGGCTAAATCAAATAAATACGGGCTAAATGAAAGCTACTTATTAGCCTTTTTCTTCAATTTCCCCCCACAATGTTCAAAGTAGTATGCTATTGCTGAGTGTTATGTTGTGTGGTTGTTAAGTGCCAGTAGGACACACTTAGAATCAATAACGATGGCTATCTTCCGGCAGTTGGCCCCTTGGCAATATAGAAGAGCTTCCTTGACAGCGGTCGCTTCTACCGTGAAAACAGAACAGGCTTCAGGCAATCTAAAAATGAACTGTTTACTTTCTGCTATCGCTGCACATCCTACAGGTGAGTCCTCATTCACATTGGTCAGTATACATGATTCTGTAATCATAAAACTCCTCCAAAAGCAGCAGGAAGAGTTTTTGAGCTTCAATGGGATTTAACAAGTCTTTGCAGGTCTTTTAGTTATTTATTAAATAAAAACCCACTTATCTGTGTATTTTTACATAAAAAATATAAATGGCTTAATAACTGTATCACAATCAAGTCAGAGGAGCTAACATGAAAGAGATAACCTCATAATAGGTAAAGGTTTGTTAATGACGATAGAAAATTTGATTTATATTATAATGTATTTATAATGATGTAGAGATGGTTAACCGTTGATATAATATGAGAAGGAGTTAATCGGAGGGTGCGGTCAAATAAATACTAAATTATGCGAAACGTCGACAAAAATGAAATAATTACTATATTTTAGTTTACTATTTATTTGACCGCACCCCCGATTAACTCCTTCTCATATTATGTATTTAATTGAACATTATGTTCCATTGGAGTTTATAAATTGATTTTTTTCTATTTGTCACATAATTAGAAGGTAAAAAAGAAGATGGGGCTACCTAATTAAACCAATAATATACCTACAATCATTTAGTTCTCATTAGTAACATTAAAAAGTTATAATCAGAGGTCCGATCCCCGTAAAGACTACAATCCTTATATTATCTCCCAATTTTATTATTATTATTATTAATTTGTTCTACGGTCCTTAATGGACCTGGACTTCAAAAACAAGCTTCCGCCAGGCTTCCCTATCGGCAGATATTCTTCTCCACCTTCTGATACCCATGCGGCTGATGTCCTTCTCCGCGTCGTTGATCCACCGCAGCCGGGGTCTTCACCCAAGACGTGCTCCTCCTGGGCGGCTATAGAGAAGTTTTCTAGGCAACCTGTTCTCGTCCATTCTCTTTACGTGGCCTAACCATAGTGTTTACAATATCATCATTTTTAAACAGCTCATAGAGCTCGTCATTTTTCCGTATTCGCTACTGGTCATTTATTTTCTTCGGACCGTATATTTTCCCTAGGACTTTTCTCTCCCACTTTTAATAGCGTAACATCCAAATCTGTGGGGTAAACATATCACAATTCTCTCCTTTACGTTTCGGCTCGAGCCTTCGGATGTTAACTAATTGATTCAACGTTTACTCATTGATATTACTGCTTCAGCGTATTTTAGCTGACTCATCTATATTTAATTAATAAATTCAAACAGGAGTAAACTACTGAACGTACCTGATTTTTTATTTAATATAAAGTACTACAGTGATAATTTATTACATTTTGAGCCTTTATTAGAACATTTATTGATTTTTTATTTGAAATCTGTGCCACGGAAGTAAACGACGACAAATCCATCTTTTTATTATTTAATTTTTAGCTCAAAGTTTTGTAAAATTGTTTCCCTGAACAAGTACAAAAAATGAGACATGGTATCCATTGTCTTCGGAGTACAGATTTAGTAACTAGAAAAAAAATTGCAATAGCTCTTCTTTACCTCCCGGGTACAGGAATAATTTCGAATAACATTGTAGAGTAATAAAAAGATAAAAAGAACATGTGTCAAAAACACTATGCGTGAATCGCAGAATCTGTATAAGGTACATTTATTAAGGAGAATTTTTTTATTTATTGATGATATTTACAACTATATTACATGTAAAAATACATTCAGTAAATGTGAACAAAAGAATATAATAGCATGAAATCACTTGTTGAGGAACTACCCACTGGTAGCACTCTAAAAAAGTATTTACAAAAGGAGATCTCTAGGCCATCTTATTTTCAAACGCCTCGGAGGGAAGGAGAATTAGGATTTTATCTAGGAGGGGGGTTAATTTTACAGCCCCTCTTTTCATTCACCGCTCTCTCCTATATATATATATTATACACACATATAAATAAATGCTTTTAAACTATTATTTAGGTTATAAAAATAAATATAATCTCACAAAATGATCTCATTTCATCGACTAAATGAAAGCCAAACCAGTAAAAAATCAAAATTTAATTTTACTCTACAAATAAAATAAAGCTTGAAATTGCCGCCCCTGAATACTGACAAGTGCACCTATTGTGTCTAGTTGTGGCTCTCTCCTAATATTAATATTAGGAGTTAATATTAACAAACAATATAGTTCTAAGATAAGAAGAAAGAGTACCGAGATTAAAAGAAACAAGAAACAAAGGTTTTTTAGATTATATTCTCTCTAGGTCCAGTAAGTGCCTTACTCATAAAGAAAGTGTCATGTTATGAAAAACTAAAAAAAACAATCATATGAAATAATGCTATTATAAATCCTATCTGACAGTAATATTTACTAAAACTGGTTTCCCATCTTTCAAACTAATAAAAGCTTTATTCTAAAAATTTAATCCTTCTCTTCTTCAGAGGAAAGTCTTAATAAAGAAGATTGTTTTTATGAGAATTATTTTAGTACAAAATTTCACGAAGTTGTTATATGTTAGGTTAAAAAAAAGTTTTAGTTGTTAGTAGACATTAATTTTGCATTTCCTATACCAATTATATAATTATTAATCCTATAATTTCTTTTTCAGGTGAGTTTATGTGGCACTGACACCTTACCTAGGATGTGTTATTGTAAGTTTTTAGACTAGGTTTATTTTTTTTTTTTATTTTTTTTTTATTTTTTTATTATTTTTATTTTTTATTTTATTTTTTTGCAAAACAATAAAAGGGTGATTCAGTGATTAAGAAACGGATGAGACAGAAAGGTAGCAGAGAAATAGAAAAGTATGTTTATTAGTTAGTCGTGGTACAGCGCTGGTATTTTCTAATCATAACTGTTTTTATTTTTCAAAATCCACGTCTTTTCTTTTTTTTATTCCAAATATTTTGGTTTATATAAAGTATAGGTTTTAAGACTTTTATAAAAGCATTAGTAAAATTAGTTTTATTTCGAAATATTGACAATTTAAAAAAATAAAACTATTAGTCCACGGTACAGACCCATTTTCATCAAATTATTAACATCTGTCCAAAACTTCGTAATCCTAATATCTTATCGTCACCTATAATTTTTTTATTTACGAAAATTTTGAAACTGTGGTATTTTCTGATTGAATTCATTAATTTAATGGTGTCCTTGAGGGTGGCACACTGTATCAGTACTAAAAAAAATTGGTATGTTTGGCCAATACATCCTAATTATTTTGAGATTTTGGAGGTGGAGGTCATTCTAAGTGGTCCAATATTTTTGTAGGCCACCTTTTTAATCGATTTTCTAATCAAATTAAATTAAGATTCAAGTGGAAAGCAAATGGATGTTCATGAGTTTTTAACACTTCATTAATTAGACAAAGTTTACCAATCACCAGTTGGGAAACGCCCCATTTTCAAGAATTTTCGTAAATAAAAAGTAGTAGATTATGACATGATGAAATCATTCACGAGGTTTCAGACAGATGTTAATAATTTATAATAATAATAATAATTTTATAAAAATGGATCTGTACCTCGGATAAGATGAGTCTTTCAGTCGACAGAATTTCAATATTTTTGATCATTAATTTTATTGATATTTCTAGTGGGGAATTGTATACCTTTTATCAAAGTTCTATATTTTGACACTGCAATAACTTACTATCGAATCAACTTAATGACTTCACTCCAAAATATAAGTGGAGTTAGTCATTATCTCAATTGAAAGGCTCATATACTTTAAAGCACTAGCGGATTCAGGATTTAGTTTTGGAGGGCTTCAGCCCGAAAGATTTTTTTTTAAAAACATATAGCGATAATTACATAGGAAGAAAAAGAAGTTAACTAACTACCTATATGAAATAGAGTTTAACTGATTATTTAAGAACTACTAAATGTAATTACACGAACAATAATACTTTTAGAATAATAATTAGTCGCTAAATAGAAATGAGGCTGATGTCGGTGAAACATGATAAGGTGGACATGACAAAAATGAAAAATTTTATTATTAGTAGACGCATGCAATTCGCATAAGTGAAAAGGACAGGTACATGATTGGTATTTAGACTTGGAAATGGCTCAACGAGCCGAAACGTCGTAATTAAATGTGTAGTCATTAAGTTGACAAAATTTTGAAAATTTGTGTAAAATTGGCCGATAATAAATAAACATGAAAATAAATACTTTTAGATGTAATTATTAAATATTTTTTTCACAAGGTATATATTTTACCATTTGGAGGAAGGGGAACTTCAACCCCAAAGCACTCCCTTAGACCGTACTTTAAAGTGGAAAATTTATTTCTAAAAGCATTATTGTTCCTGTAATAACCGTTACTAAAAAAAAAAATAATCTAAAAAAAAAGCATCTCGCAAAATTAAATCCTGAATCCGCCCTACTGGAAACTGATACAGACAAAAGTCCTCACTTTTTACAATATAGTAATGATAAAAAATCTCATAATAAAGAGAGATTTCTATTTACTTGAAAAAAATCAAATTGTGTTCACGCATTTCCGCTGTGTTACGCGGGCACTCCATACGATACAGGAACTGCTCCAGACTACTGAAGAAGACCCGAAGAAAGCTACTCGTTGACAATCTGGAAAAATGAAAAAGAACAACTCGACGAACACGTAGCAAAGGGAGAAAGCAGAGAAAATAAGAAAAAAAAAAACACATCACATTGTCAACCAGCCACCGTGTAAATCCACTTTTGTCACTGCGATTGACGGAGCTAACAGATGAACGTGTATTTAGGATGATTGTTTTGTATCAATGTTTATTGAGTATATGTTTGTTTATGTATAAAAAATTAGGTATCAATATTCCATGTTTTTATCTGAATATGCAATGTTTAAACTTAACATTTTTTAATGAGAAATATCCATAATGTAGTGTTTGCTATCTTTGTTGTTCCCCTACCAGACTTTTTCTGGCATATGAAGAGGGAGAGTTTAAGAGATTTAAGAATGTTTCTTTCCACCTACATAAGATCCAGAATTATCTTATTTTTAACTCTTTCTGGATTTTCTCGCTGTCCCTTTTCTAAAGTCTATTTTTACCGCTAGCAGTCTTTTATGGGGTCTCGCTAGTGATGCACAAAATCGGTCTTGGTCTTGCAGTTTGTACCAAGACCAATACCAAGGTCGCCAATCTGTCGCAAGACCAAGACTTGATAATATTAGTTACTATAAGTAAACTAGTTGGCCCGTGCGAATAATTCGCAAAAAATTTTGTTTACTTAAAAAATAGCAAACCAATATGGAAATAAGTAGTTCGTATGTATTATGTAAGGAAGAAAATAATTCTTTTCCTTGGTCGATTACAATATTCCATTAAACATAATAGATCAAAATATTTGCACAAATTGCTTTGCTAGGATCTATTTTTAAACACTGACTGGAAATATAATAAAAGTAATAAAGGGAAAATAATTCCCTGATCATGGTATATTGTAAATTATTAAAAAAATAAAAGGTAAGAGCAACCAAATGTCTTTAAGAAATAATAAAATTAATATATCAGCCAGGAAAAAAAGTGTAGTAGACTATTCCACTCCTAAATACAATATCTTTAAACATGAAGACATTATTAAGTATACCAAAACTAATGGACTGTATCTTTGTTAATAATTGTCCGTTTTTTACGATTTTTTTTTTGTTTTGTAGGTAATTTAGAAATCTTTCTAATTTTTATTATAATTTATACAGAAAAAATGCATACTTTTTGAGTTAATAAAGTTTATTTTCCCTCATAACTTTTTTTCCAGAAATTTTGGGGGATGAGACTATTCCTCAAAATGAGTGGTCAATCATTTGATTTGATGAAGAATTGACAAAGTTATGGCGTACTGACAAGAAAACACCTTTTAGAAATAACATATAATGATATAAATATAATTGATATAACCATTGTACTTCTTCATATGACTTTAAATTTTCATTCTGGCATAGTTAGGTTTTTCCTATCTAAAAAATTACAGTAATATCCCTATAGTAATAAGTAACTACAAGACTGTTGCAAGACCAAGACCATAACCAAGACTAGTCTCGGTCTCGCATTTGGGCACCGCTATGTCTCACATTCATGATCTATATCTCCGAGGTACATGTCGTTATAGTGTCAGATATCAATTTGTAGTACATATGTCAGAGGCAAATATTGTACTGGGATGTCTGTATATTCGAGCTGCAAATGATACCCTTGAGTATTGTAATGAATTCTCTTCCTTCACCTCTTCATTCTCCGGTCGATATAACTTAGGAGGTGCCTTTATTATTAAAGACTGACCCCAGGTATTTGAATTTCTCCACTGCTTTCATGCGTCTTACAACTAGGCATGCTATCAGGTGAAGTGCCAAGATGCTCTGTTTCATTAAAGGTAATATTCAGACTCACTTTTCATATGATTTAATAACCTTTCTGAACAAGTCTGAAGTTGATGTCCTTTCTGTCTTTGTCTAGGATTGCTTGATAATCAGAAAACATTATTTTTTAAATTATTATTTATTAGTACATTTTTTGTAAATTTGTAAACTCATTGTCACTAAAACTTATATGGACGTAATATTAATAATTTCATTTATCAATAATTGTACCCATCATGCTTTCGTTGTGCGTAAAACCAACTTATGAATGATATAATTTCATTTTTTTTAATCTCTAAACAAAACGCGTGTTAATCATGACGTAACATGACATTTGAATGCGGAAATATTTTTAAAAACGCACTAAAAAATGTAACATGACGCGTGCAGAACCCAGCCGTTGAAGTGAGAGGGATCACGCGCGGCCAAGCCACCGTCACTAATTAAGGAAGATACCTGATTCGGCGTTGCTCTTTCTGAGGAGATCAATCAATGATTAGAGTAAGTAACCCCTAGGGCTACTGATAAACTGCCTCTAATAACTGAACGGTTACAGGATAATCTATCATCATACGGTGCGGTACATCGCGCTCTGTAACTGACTATAATAGCAGTTCGTAAACAGTCAATAAGTTCTTGTAAATGTTCATTAAAAGGTACTGGTGTTAATCCTCATTGACCTATATTTCATGTAGCTGTATCTTCATCAATTTAAAAATATTGATTTATTTATTATTCTTCCGTTGTTACTCTAAAACTACTTCGGAGTATATTACAAGTGTATATAAATTCTTAACTTATTATTAAAACAAGACAATGGAACGGGAGGATAAAAATCAAATTTAACTTCTGTCTCTCAGCGTAGAGGAAAATCTATCCTAGAACCAGTTCCCTCGGTTTTATTCCATTATCATCAGTTCTCCGATGTTATTTAATCCTGGGCCTGCTTATAAGTTTTTTTACCAGTCGAGCGTCCATTATCTTTCTTGGGTCTTAGTTCTCGTGCATCCTCCATTGATGTTACTTTAGTTGACTTCTATGGAAGATGAGTTTCAATGAGGATATGGCCACCTGCTCCTTCATTGTCTTGTTTCTGGTGCAGTCTCTGCGTGTTTTAATTTCCTTCGTAAATAGATAGCTCATATGTCTGTTTGACGTTACCCAACTCTCAGAGGCAAATAGCAGATAGACCAGATTTGAAGATGTGGAACTTGACTCTATGGTGGCAATGTTGCAAACTATTGTTTCTGAATATGAGAATTAGTCTACAACCTCTAGTTCCTGAAGCTCCTGCTCCTGTGAAAGAAATGCACATCTTCACTCTCCTAGAAATTAGCATGATTTTACTTTTTGTGTAGTTTATGATCATTCCATTCCATAGAAGTTCTATAAATGTAACTTCCCATTCATAATTATCTTAGTAAGTATATTTTGTCAATGGTTACAATACATGAATTTTTTTTTTATATACTCAAAATAATCCTATTTTCTCCACATCCTACCTTTCTAGGCTAGACGGGGATTTTCTCGGGAAAGGGGAGAAGAAGGGGAATTAATGACAGATGGGAATTAATTATAAACTTAAGTAATCGGGACGGCTCACTTAGTAAGGCACAGTGCTCCTCTGCTCCTGGTCTCACGTTCCAGTTCGTCTGTGGCAGGTTAATAGTTATTCAGCCACCATCAGCAGTGGAGTGACCCTGGAATCGGAAGGGCAATAATAACTGAGAAGATTAAGAGGAAAAACCTGGCTGTTGAGTGTGATGCTGATCAGATCATCTCCTTGCACAGCATTTGGCCAAGAAACAGCACTCGTTTACAGAGCATTGAATCAAAAGACTCTTTGATTGTAAAGGTCCAGGATTTAAAAAAAAATTAACTGAAACTCATCTGTAATTTATTATTTTAAATACATTTCGTGCGTTGAAGCTATGAAATCACACCATGACAATTGGATCAAAACATACTATAAATTAGAATGTTAATAATAATAATACTTTTTCCAAAATTATTAAACCGTCATTTAAATTCTGCATTATAATCAGTTCAAAATGTTTGTAATTTGATGTACCTTTATTATGGATAGAAAATAATTGTAAATATTTATGCAGTAAGGAATTTCGATAAATTAATTCTTCCAATCATAACTTTAGCGATTTGCTATTAGAACTTTAAATGTATTGTTCGTTAAATCCTGATGATGAAAACTTAAGAAAAATGATACTCATAGCACAAACTCATAGCATGATGCGGACTATCCCAATCCATTGCCCCACCCAACGGTAAGTCAAAGAGGAAGTGCTAATTGATTCCTATCCCAAGGAGCAACCAAAAAGAAAAAAAAAAAAGGAGATACTCACAGATAAGAGAGCCTTAATTGAGATATATATAAGACAATGATATCTCCGCTGAGCTTCCTCTCTCTGTCGCAAACGGTGAGCGGAACTACGCTTTACTTTGGACCTTCTAGATCTACAAACTATTTTATTATCTATTTGGTTTGTGCCGTCTGATCGCGTCGCAGCGTGTTTTGTTATATTCCTAGAAAATCGGCGATGAATTTATCCCATACCAATTCCATTAATTTTGAGAAAAAAAAAAAAATTCAAAGGAATGTAGTAACATATTATTATTTACTGCATATACCTCGTTTTTATCAATAAATCAAATTTATATTTGACCAATAACAATGAATAAAAGAGTGATGATAATCTGTACGATAACTTCCCGTTCTAGCTATATTTGGAGCGCATAAGGTCGTTAAAACAAACCAACAAAACTATATTCAACAAAAAAATATTAAAAGAACCACTTCAGAAACAATTAATTTATAGGAAGGTGTTGTATTAAGATATATAGTTTAGAATAAAAACCCATTACAGAGAGGATAAAATGCTAACATTTTCATCGCTTACAGTATGCAGATCCGATTTTTAGTTTCTGTGATATTTTAATCCATATATTCAATAAAATTCTTTATTATTATGTTTTCGACACTATTTTTTTCTCTTTTCGTCTCTCTAATACGGCCTCGCGTTAAGAAAGAGTTTTGAATAATAGCTCATTACAATGAAAATGAGGATGAAATGATTGCAAGACCAAGACCAAGATCGCCTAACTGTTGCAACACCATGACCAAGACTGGTAAAGAAAAAAAGATCGACTTTTTGAATAAAAATTAAGGCAAAATAGTCACTAATACTTTACAGTTTTAGTTACTAAATACAAAAAATTGGTATAATGAATATACTTTTGCATTTGACTTTTCTAGTTTTTCATTCGGCCTTTGTTACATTTCTCCTATCTAAAAAATTACAGTAATATATCTGTACAAGCTAAAAGGTAACTGCAAGACTGTTGCGCAAGACCAAGACTTGTCTCGGTCTCGCATTTGGGCAACACTAGAAATGATGAACATTTTCCTCGCTCACTGTATGCAGGTCCGGTTTTTAGTTTTTGAGATATTTTAATCCATATGAAAAAACACTCCAATTAGTCGAATCCAGATGACTTTACCCGAGTGCTACATATTGGCGACCTGACGGCTCATTCTAATTCACTCTCCACGAAAAAGAGCAAAACGCGCCTAACGAAGAAAACTTGAGTTGAAAAGTATCCCACAATGCGAAGACAGCGACTACACTACACCAGCGCACAATAAAAGCTAAGGCTATAATTAATGACTAGACAGAATAAACATGTTTTTGCATGTGTATCTTCTTCGTTTCTCCTCTTCTAAGACCCGCGGTGTCACATTTGCATAGGACCCGTCTGACATCCGCGGTCACACTCTTGCATAACCGACTTCTGGCACAGCCAAGGTTCTAAATCCGGTTCTCTAAATACGTTATGTATGAAGAAGTGTCTAAATAATGAGGGTATTATCTCAATTTATGACAATAAGTAAAAGTTTCGTTTTGAAATAACCAATATTGTATGGAATCAAATAGACTATTTATTATAGTGAACAGATTAATTTACCATATAAAGCGAGTTTGTTCATTATAACTGATATTCATGAAAGAAAAAAACATATATTATTATTTCAAAATTTATTATTATTTATCAAGCCATTTTGTATCGTAACAACAAATTTGCAAATTCTTACTATCATGACAGGTGCGGATAGCGAGTTGTGGATAAAAAAAAATATATATAGCTGGAAAAAAAAAATTTATTGAGTTTTTGAGTCCTCTCTTTATGACACGAATCAAGTGATGATAATGAAATTATTCGGGACCACCAAATTATGTAGGAAATTAAATAACCAATAAGACAAAAAGCTCTGAATTTTTCTGATGCATATTTGTAAAGATCATGAGTTTTCAAGAAAAGTGATGGGGACGGAGCTACGTCACGAGATAGGAGACACTTCCACGTTACTACATGCCAGAGCTTACTCATAGTGTCGAATATCAAAATTCGCTTTAGCTTAGAATAGTATTTCCATCAAAGAAAAAAACTTCCAGTTTTTCGCTCATACTGTCCCCGAATAAAAATATTTAGTTCGAATTGTATTAAATTAGCTCTTAAAATTCATGTCAAGTAATGAATTATAGTTGACAAACATTTTGACAATCTCGTGACGGCTGTCTAACACGATTCAAACAATATGTGTCATGCTACAGTGGATATAGGCTACAAGTCCAGTCCTCACCACAACTACGCGACGCACTGTTATTATAAGTTTTCCGCTAAATGTACTTTTTTTAGCACTTTATTTTTTAGAACTTTTTTGTTATTTTAAAAGTACAATTTTAATTTCAAATTCATTCCATTGCAATTTTAATTTCAAACAAATACACATTAAGGTACATATAAAAAAAAAAGAAATAAATAAATTATAGTGAAGGCATTCCGGGACATTTTTTATAACAGTTGATAAAACAATGTTAATAACTAACCGATGTTTTATATTTAAGAAATCATACTGGGTATTTCATCTCTTAAGGTTGCAAAAATTTTGAAGCGGTTTTATAATTTCAGTAAAATTGAAAAAAAATAAATAAACAATTACTTTAAAAAATATTTCTATTTTTTTGAGAATGGCGAAGAATAAATGATTTTTAATTACCTCAGTTGAGGGTTTTCAAAATATTTTCTTAGCCGATTTCTGATCTATTAACGTGGTAAATAAAAAAAAAAAATGTATCACTACAACTTATGGATAGTTGTGCAAGGAGGTGGTTGAGCCGAAATAAGAATCAACAGCCAGATTTTCTGCCTTAATTAGTTATTTAGTTGGTTGTACTCATTTTATGGAGTCTTGGTGGACCCCAGAAGGGTCTCCTGATCTCAGGGTCAATCCACGGCTGATGTGACAGAATAAATAATTACCTTCCATAACCGGACACGAACTTGAAATCTTGAACATAGGACCACACTCGCCTACTCCACTGATTTATCGCGCTCTCTTTTCTTATAGTAATATATCTAAATTTACCAAATCATTTCTTGACTTAAATCATTCCTTGAATTGTAACATTTTCTAAATTTTAGAGAAATTGAAAAATAAAAAAATAGAAATGTATTTTTTAAGAATTATGAAGGCTTAATAATTTTGAAAAATCGATTATATGCAATCACTACATATTATGCTTTTCGAAGCATTTTCTTAGCCATTTCTGATCTATCAGTATGATCAAGGTCAAACTCATTTTTTCCAGGTAACGGCTTGGAGGTCTTACTTATAATAGTTCCAGGTTATTTATGTAATGCTATCTGTGGTTTACTAAGAGACTCATCATTATTATAATTATTATTAAGTTTATGCCAAAGATCGAGTATTAAGAAACTATAACTTAAAAAATATTGTATACTGATAAATTCGCAATACTTTTTAAGTCCTAAGGATTTCTGAAGAAAAAGTTGGGTTTTTATACATTTTTTCTATAATTTTAAAGTATAGCGTAAAACTACTGGTTGACAGGTTGCTTTAGAAAAAGTATCTGACTCAGTAGTTTGCTCTTCAGTTCCCAGAGACGTCATGAGCTTTGCAGACACGTGAAAGTACTCGGACGGGTGACGGCTATCATTAACGGTCAGTTCTTCTCCGATCTTTGACGGATGGATCTTCTTCAGAGGTCTTAAGGGGTCTTCAGGAAGTGTTCAAACACGATCGGATTGAGTTTCTTACCTTGACACTTTGAACTCGTCTCTGTTCCTTCATTCGTTAACGAATCGGAGACAGTGGAGACTTTATAAATAATGGTTTTATTCATAATGTTACAGATGGCATCTAAAATAAAGAGTAATATAATATGGATATATGAGTTGACTACATCAGTTCACTCCAGGTCTCCTACAGTGAAGAGTCTGACTCAAGAATGCAACTGTATGAGTGGTTTGGTCTTAGCAGGATAGGGGTTATATGCTCAGAAATAGTAGGGGGGATGAATCAATTCTGGTCGGTCTAGGAAGCGTGTGAATGAAGTTATAACTATTAGAATTGATATCCTTATCTTTTAGAATTGATATGAAGTCTGTGAGAAAGTGCTCTTTTGCTGAAAACGGTTATTGTTCCCTAAGTCTTGATAAGTGTCTTCTGTCCAGTCAGTACATTCTAGATAACTATTTCTAAGCTATCAGAGATAGCTTGACCTGGCTATCTAGGGCTTTGATAAAGGTCATGAGAAAGATCAATGAATGATTAAATGATTAAATTAAATAAAAGTTAATATTAATAGTTGTTACGGATTAAGTCCATTCCGTAACTATTGATGAAGCTATTATCTATTAACCATTACATCTTCACGTCATCTGGAATGGTGTTTTAATAAAATTCATAACGGAGTTAGAGAAACGAAACCAATTTCAAAATTGAAAATACCCAGGTCCAAACAGAACCAATTCACATTTGGATGGAATAGTAACTAGCTAATAAAATAAATAATCATAATTAGGAAAAGTCAAGTTTGTAAGCTTACCTAGATAGAGGTGTGGAAAATACTGATTTTAATTTCTGTTAAAACTAATAGATATTTCTTTTTTTTTTTTAATTAAAAGAATCAGTTACAAACAACAGTTATTTTTATTCACTTTAAAAAAAATAGCAACGAGAGCCGCTACAAGGATCTGTCACGCCAATGCTAATTTCGTTACATTTTTTAATTATTTCATGTATATGTAAAGGTATCATAATATGTATATACGTTTGTTGTTTGTTTGTTTCGATGTCTAGGCGCAAAACATCCAGGTCATAAGCGCCCTATCAACTAAATAACATCATTTAATACTACTTGGATGATTAGTACAAAAAAAAAAATAATAATAATAAAAAAAAATAAAAATAAATAAATAAAGAAATGGATTGATAGAATAAAATAAATAAATAAGGATAATAATAGACATTTATAGGTAATAAGATGTATAAAAAATGTATAAATAAATAAACTTTAAAAAATAGCAGTAGAATCAATAAATGAATTGAGATTAATAAACAAATGAATTTAAAATGAAATGAAATCAAGTGAAAAAAAAAAATAATAGTAAGAGAAAATATAATAAAAATAAATAGATAAAAAGAAAATTAGTAAGTAAAAAAAATAAAATAAAAAAGGCCTGTCAAATGTGTTTTTTAAGTCTTTCACTATCCAGAAACTTGATGACTTTGGTAACTATTTCTTCTTGATTTCCCAGGGATGCTGATATATTCTGGGGTATTCCAAAATCTTTTAATCTTGCGGTGTAAAAAGGGCATTCTTCCAAAATATGTTTTATAGTTAGTGATTGGTTACACTTTTGACATCGGGGGATAGAATCTTTTGTTATGAGGTGGAGGTGAGTCAGTCTAGTATGTCCGATCCTCAGCCGCGTGAGGACGACCTCTTCTCTACGACTGCTGCGTCTGGAGCTGGTCCACGGTTGCACCTCTTTCTTTATTGTTCTTAATTTGCTAGGTGCGCTGTTGTCCCATCGTCTTTGCCATTCTTGGAATATGGTTTCTCTCAGAGGTCGTGCAAGTTCAGATGGTGTCAAAAAAACTTTACCGCGGCCTGGAAGAGTAAGAGCTTCCTTTGCTGCTCTATCAGCCATTTCATTACCTTTAATTCCTATATGGCCAGGCGACCAGATAAAATGTGCCGTTGTTCCAACTCCATGAAGCATTTTTATAAGACTTAGAATGCAGTGTATCCCTGGATGGTCTGGATACATGTTATTCATAGCTTTCAGAGTACTTAGGGAATCCGATACAACAACCACATTTGCAACTGGCTTCTTCATGACGTATCGGAGACTCATTGCTACGGCGTTAATCTCTGCTGTGTAAACACTACAAAGATGGTGTAATTTATATTTGTAGGTAGTATCAGGAGTGACAAAGGCTGAAGCAGTAGATGTATCTGATTTGGATCCGTCGGTGAATATTAGAAGATGTTCAGGTAACGTGATGATTATTTTGTGGAATTTTTCTTTGTAATCTGCAGGTAATGTTGTATATACGTGAATATGGCATATATATACGAGAACTAAATAGATCTACATCTCTGCTCCAGTGACTGTGTAATGTAATCTATTACAGTTTCCGACCGAGCTCACCGCTATCCACTTCACTGACTGTCAACGTCTATTTGGATCTCATCATTGCTTTAATAAGATATTATTAGGGTATTTGTATAATTACCATAAAGTATAAACACAGTATATCGTTATCCATATAATATGAAATGTGTTGATTTATTCTAAATGTTATCATTTTATTTATTATAACTGTATAGAATGTTTTTTTTTTTTAGAAAAATATAATTAAAAGAAAATTTTGTTTTTTTGATGTTACCTAAAAAATAGAAAAGCCTGGTTCTTTCAACTAGTAGCCCAGTCATAACCGGATTCGGTACGGAAGTACTTAAATGATTCGCTTAGTGTTTAATAATTAAACTCTTTAAGGTAATAGACACTTTAAGGGAAATTTTTAACATTAACGTAAATCACAGCCTTTGTTCTAGTGATGGATCTTCGCAAACGGGTTTTATTGAGAAAAAATTTATATTTTTATCGATTTTTTTTGTCTATAACGTCAATTAGTTAATTGACTAATTATTAGTTAATTATTCATGAAAAACTTAGGAAATTCTGACAGCGTAAATTGCACCAGTAACTGACATCAAGATTTTGGGATCAATAGGTTTCTATATAATTAAAAAAAAAAAAAAATCTGCACAGTTTAAAAGTAAGAAATGTCTAAGATGAATGAATTAATGTTTCAAACTGATCTCATAAAGAAAATTTATGAGGAAACCTCTCTGAAACAATCTGTCAATGAGTTGAAAACTGCACATTACTTCAACATTTACCTTTAATTAACTGACTATTGGTTTTTACTTTCACTTACCTATGTATGGAATATATAGTATGGGTAAGTATTATGATCTTTTTGAATCTGAGTTTTCAATGGATATACATGTTTTGAGGTCTCCTCAGTCTAAATAACCAAGTCCCGCAAAATGGTCTGTGTGTGTTTATGTACGAATGTGATTAGTCTAGCTAAAAAAAGAACAGTCATATGAAAGTTAAATTGTATACTTAAGGTTTATACATACCTTGGATGTTACAACAACTTTTCCGTCTAAATCGACTAACTGGAAGTGTCATTTTATATAATCAATTTTAGATATTTTTACGATTTTCTCAAAAACTGCTCAAATGATTTTGATTAAACTCAATTTATTAGTATTTAAGCAGTTTTTAATGTAATGTTTATTCTCATTGATGTTCCCTAACAGGGAGAAAATTACTAATTTTTAATATTAGCTTATTTTAAAATACCTTTGGTTTGGGTTTTTTGTGATTTTATTTAGGCTCTTATCGAGTCTAATAACTTTTGCTTGACCAACGTTGTCGAGTCATAATTCTCATTGTTTCCTGTCCGCGGTTCACATCCCTTTTTATAAAATAATTAACATTCGTCTGAAACTTTGTGAGTGACACTTACAAACATTTTCATTTACAAATATTCTTAAAAATTAGACTTTTTCTGATTAAATAAATTAATTTAATGAGCTACTAAAAACTCGTGAATACTCACGTGGTTCCTACTTAAATCGTTTAATTAGCTGATCACAAAATGAAAAAAAAAATGGTGGTACACAAAAATATTAGACTGTTTGGCTAGTATTTTGACATGATGAGAGTGGATGTCAAGCCAAACACCCAACGATTCAAGCAAAAAGTATCCATATGTGTTTTCTTCTTAGTTTTGATTACCTTATTAAACTGAAAATGTTCGCCGATCTCTACATTGAAAACGCCCCGATTTTCGAGAATTTTGGTTAGTAAATCACTATTAGTTCTATTGCCCCAATAACATATGTAGAGTTTCCCCTAAAAGGATCTGAAACCCTCTGTCTTTACAGCCTGACAGAACATTAAATAAAAAGACAGGATTCGAAATCAGATTCCAAAATTCGTCCTTATTCACTGAAGCGACGTTTGTTCATTAATTCATTCCATTAATGAAGCATATTTTTTAATTAGCTTCAAATATACTGTAATTTACAAATACTGTCGTCGTTAGGTACAAATATACATCGTCATCATTAGTGCAATGACAATGTAACGTATCTGATAATATGCAGAATGGTGAAAATTCAGTATGTCATTATTTTTGTAAAAGTAAGGAAACTGATCTTTATTTTTCCTTGACCGTATCAGGCCTTGCCAACTCAATTTTTTATTACGGTTTAATTTGATTTAAAAAAATAGTTAACATAAAATCATAAACGCGAATTTGACATTGAACCAGCGGTATATATCAAGAACCTTTGTTATTAATATGTAATTCATTTTTTAAAATTTAATTTAGGTAAAAATATTTTAAAAACGTTATTAGTTTAATAATATACGTAATGTAGACCAATAGATGAATGGTATTTAAAAAACAAAACATTTATACTGCTATAACGAGATTAGAAACAAACTATAACCCAGCGGATCATATCAGCGGATAGTACCCGGTAACAGGTACTTCGGTAACAAATGTTATTCAGATGATAGCATCATAAAACTGCCGAAGTTCTGACGGAAGGCGGAGGTACAAGCTGTAGGTACAGGCTACAGGATGGTACACAATCTGTAGCGTTGCCTCAGCCTGCTGACCAGTTGCTAAACAATACCGATCAATCTTGATAGTGTTGTCCTCTTTCGCAAACCGACCCACGCAACTGCACTTCTCCAGCGGTTTGCCCAATGTCGGCCGTTTTCGAATTACGGTATCCATCTCGAGGGTATCGGTAAACGGTAGGTAGTGTCCTTGAAGGTTCCGTGGGAAGGCTGACCCAAGAAGTGGAGGGGTTATGAAGTGATTGATATGGTACAGTAGTGAGTACATTTATCCACTAAGATATTAATACAACCAAAGATTTCACAAAATAAAAACAAAAACAATCTGCTGGGCGGAACACACAACTTTCACTTACCGCTCAACTTTGAATAGAGGTTATTTTATGGCCATGTTGGACTATTATAAAATTTTTGAATTGCATTTTTAACTGAGCTAAAACAAAAAAAAGTACAGCTAACAAATCATAAACACCATTAAAATATCATAAGTCCTATTTATTATATCACCGGCTGATCATGGATCGTACGTTCCCTTGATAATGGATTGCACGATCCGTTGATTATAAAAATTACGACTATTAGTTATTAAACTGCTATTTTCCATTGCAAAGTTTACTAAAACGGAATTAAGAGATTTGTATTATCTGTCATAGACAGATCAAAAGTTGCCACACTAATTGTAAGCGGATACTGTTAGAATATCACAAAAGAAATTTCATCAAACTATTCAATAATTTAATTTTCTAAAAAGTTACATGATGATTTTTCATGACGATGGATGCCTAAATATTGAAATATAATATTAGATCTACAGTTATTAAACTACAGCATGTAAGATATTTAAGGTTATAAACGTATCTATGAAATATTTTTATATTTCACTTATTCTTTCACATAAGTACAATGCAATAGCAGCAGAAAGGGAAGAATCATAAAATTATTCACTTATTTAATTTTCTAAAGTTCCGGTTAGCCGATTTTAATGAAAAAGTTGCTGTTAGATTTAAGTCATGTACCTATCTTAAATACGGTATATCGGTTTCGTACGACTTTTCCTTTTTGAACTAGACTGCGAACATACACACAGACCATTTTTCGGGACTTGGTCATGTTGGTTGGGTTCCCCAAAACGTGTATTTCCACTGAAAACTCAGATTAAAAAAAAATCACGACCGCAATACTTACCCTTACTATATGTTACATATATACGTAAGTGAAAGTAAAAAATTCTTTTTATTAAAAAACAAAATAATTCTTTTGCTGTAAAATTATCATTCAACTAATTTATTTATTTATTTCTTCTCTATCTTGTCTTGCGGATAGACGAGTGTTGGTAACATGGAAAATAGGCAGAATATATATCTTACCCATTAACTCTTGAGCCTAATGGTTTTCCTTCTGGTTCCTTAAGCAAGATCTTTCTCTTTTCTAGGTTAGTCGGGCGGCCTCTCAGAGTTGGGCCTTCTTCCAATGTTAAAATGCTCCGGTCCCACTGTAGTTCGTTAAAATAAGAAAAATCAAAAAATCAAAATAGACCCCAATGGGTTTATTTTAAGTGGGTGACGATAGATACCTCCCTATCCAACAATTTACAGATCATACTGAACTTACTATCTTAAGATGGATGTGTTTCACATTATTTTTGATATAGAAAATAATTTTGTTTTAACTTGTAATCTTCATTTACAATATTATTGTGTCCATAATAATAACCACTGAATTAACTTATCGTGAAAGCACAGTAGCACCAGAGATCTGATGGACAGCAGTACCCAGCGGCACTTCCAGCTAGTTTGATATCTACATTCATTGTCAGGTGAAAAGGTCACTCATTCTGCCCTTCTTTAACTATCTAAGGGCGTTATTGGTATGCATGTAATCTCCATGTCATTTAAGAGTATGTATGAGTGCCCCTGTAATGAGTCATAGAACAAACATATACGGTAGCTCATACTTGTTTGTTAAAAGTCTATATTCTTACATGATTATGCTGTTAACTTACAAGGGTATATTTTTAATTCTCCTGAATATTTTTTCTTGAAACATTTTACTGTTTTTTACTAAGAACTTTAAAAAAAATTAAAATTGGCCTTTTAGGAAAGCTAAAATCCATTAGTACTGGTTGTTTTTTTAATCAGATATACAACCTATATTTCAACCTTGAACTTCAATTTTTTTACTCTTTTCTTTTTTTTTTAATCTAAAATTAAATAATGTGCTACCTCAAATAATTCAATCCATTAAGGACATTTATAATAGTGTTCAGAGATCCGACATCCTTAGGACTGAAAAAATATCTCATATTTGCAACAAAAAAAAATAAAATAAAAGGACGGAAATATAAATATAAAGGAAAGATAAATATATTAGATCTATTTTAACATAAGTTTTGACTATCAATAAACTGCAAGTTTCATGTGCATAATTGTTTTTCCTTTTTAATAATCTTTATACCGCAAGCGCCAGAAAGAAAATACAACGTACTACGAGTGCGACTGATAGCCTAATCTCGTTTTGTACAAAACATTAATACGATTTTAATATAAGTAATAGATGATTATTAACAAATGTTGGCAAGCAGATTATAATACTTTTGTTTGGGGATTGAGATAGATAATATAATTGGTATATAATAATTGGTACAAATTTATGCAATAAAGAAATCATTAACGGTATTTTTACTACAGCGATCTCAGTCTTAAAAACGCATTTTGAGTCGTTATATTAATCTAATGCATCATCGTGAGTTCTCCTTAAAACTGCTCATTTTATTCGGTGAATGATAAGTAGTGAAACTGAAGCCTAACAGAGCACATAGTTATGTGTGATATTGTTATCTAGAATTAAAGGTTATATGTTGTTTTCTCTAAGCAAAGAGACCCATTTTCTTTCATAATATTTACTGTGACTTGGGACCTTAAAATATTTAATATCTAACAAAAATTTCATATTAATTTTTGATATAATAAATAGTTAGCACATGTACTAACACAGTACCATTTAATTTTTTTTTCATAATTATGTACATGCTCATCTAAAAGTATTGTTGAAAACGATTATTTTATTTTTTCTTCTATTAAGCTAGATTTTTTTTTCATCACAAGTCCATACGACAGTAAAACTGAAAATAAATCCAATTTCAATATGGGTAAAGTTTTATTCAGTAAAGTGATTTAGTTTAGAATTTATTCGGCAGACCATAGATGCCAGAAGGTCCTGAAAAAGTTTTTAATTAAATGTGACCAGAAGGTTTTTGTTTTTATTTTAATGAAACAGTTCAACTGCAAGCAGAAAATCGGTATTGAGAGATTTAATATTAAACTAACTCAAAGTATAACCACGAAACAACAGCTGGTTGTTAGTTAATAACGAATACATGTCCTTTTATTTAATTATTAAAATATCTATAACCTGTAAATGAATATCCGAAAATTACTCATCTCTTCATGAAAAAATTATTTCATTTCTTGTCGTATAAACTTTTTTTTTTTTAATTTATTTTTATATGTGAAACATGCGAGTAATTATATGTGTTTAATTGATTTAATGACCACATTTTTTTAAATCATTGCTTTTCTTGATTATGCTATATAAACATACATTTTACATATAAAAAATGTATGTTATATTAGTTTCGTTTTTTTTTTTTTTGTTTTACATGATAAAAGCGTATAATATTTACAAAGGAATATCTTTTAGAGGTTATGTCAACTTATCAACTTTTCATGATATCATTTAAGTTTATTTTATTTTCTTTAACAGATATTTTTCATTGAATTTCACTACATAATACTGTCAAGTATTATTATGAAGTATGTGTCTCACTACTAAGTCAACCCAATATTTATACGATGTTTAAGAGCTGAGGATTTATTAATAAGATCTTATGGATTACTAATTAATCAGAAAAGTATCTTGTAAGCTTTATTATATTTTTTAAAAACAAATAAACACGAAATCAATCACAAGTTTTTTTTTTTAATATCCATCGGTTAGAAATGAGTTATTTGTCAGAACAATATTTTTGCAACGTTGCGATATTAGTCTTTGAAACAATTTTAAGTCCCACTGTAATTTTCTCACCTAGATTAAATTAAAAAAAAAAAGAAGATTTTATTTTGATAAAAACAAGTTGATTCACGTAACCAGTTAACTACCTCAATTCGATTAATGCACAATAACTCACAATGTAATGGACAGTTCAAGCACACAGATCCTATGTTTCGCAATGATGCGCATACTAGAATCCACACAATAATCTAACGTTTGCGCAAACTATCGTGCCTTACAGTAGCGTGCCTCCATGTTGCGTTCTATCCGCATAATTTATAGGCGATGTAATATACGAAATCAATTCGTTTTGCTTTTCTGATCTGGAATGTGGTATGATCACTTAAATTTGAGGTATAAGAACGTTATATTAGCATTAAGTCATATTGGTAAAAAATATAATGATTTTTATTGGACTGATAGTAATGTATTTTTTGCTTTGTATTTTAATCGCTCACTATTTTCGCAGATACTTAATGTAGTAATATCAGTGTAAAATAGAATATTAAGAAGTCATATTTTACACCGATGTCAAGCTCGTAATAAATAATTTTAATAAAATCAGTAATACTTAGCAGCATGTTTAATTTACTTAGACTTAACTTGACTTCCAGTAAACCTTCGCCTAATATAATCATACCAATATATATTAAATATCTTATTTTAATAAATATATATCAGCGTTATTTATTTTGTCTGATTTTAGCTAATTGTAAGATTGACTTGTCCATCAGTAAACTAGCATTATCATACATAATGAGTCTACACTGGCACGAAAAAATTATAAAATTATAAATTTCAATAAAATAATTAATCTAGATCTTGAAGCAATTTGTAGATAGATAAATACTCAGCTTGTCATTTTAAGATTTTTATTGTTGTTGCCGACATTTCAACCCAAGCATGTGGGTCTTCATAATGGCATAATACTGAAGGCATTTAAGTACTCCGTACAGCGATGAGTACCTTCATTGCTGGTAACATACCCTGATGATGACCCACATGTTTGGTTTGAGACGTCGTCAACAACAATAAAAATCTTAAAATGGCTTCGCCCTGACTATTTATCATCTATGATGTGCAGAACAGTGGGATAACTTCATTGAATTGAAGCAATTTGATGTTCTTCGTTTTCGGGTTTTATTTTTCTGTCTCTTTATTCATTTAGTAAAAATTTTACTTTTAATATCCTGGTTGTCAACATTTTGGCAACCATGGATAGAAAAACAATGTTTATTTTTTACCATTAGGTTTTGTTAATTAACTTTCTGTATCAATATAGACAATGGTCATATTGACAAATGAGTTCATTTATACCATATTTACATAAAATATGTAAATAAAAGCAAAATAATAATCAAATAGAATGAACAAAAAATGAAATAAACTTAACGATAAGTAAAGTAAAATTAAAAGGAAGGGAACCCCGAACTATGCTTGTCCCTCCAACTGTGGATGGAAAAATAGGAACCCCAGAAGATCCCTGCACTACTCTCACTGCTTCACTGACACTAAACGTCAGTGCAAATTTAGCTAGAGCACTAGATACACACAGGTCTTGAATGGATAATCTAAATGTTTAAAATGAATATTAACCATTTAAATATATTTAAAGATAACAAACAAAAACTGAAAGATTTCAAAACCAAATTTGTAGTATCTTAAATAGGCACAAGTATCTAACTAATCGACGATAGGACACTTAGGGAAACATCAGGACTGCAAAATATAATTTCATATTAATGCAGATCAGATATAGCACAACCCCCTTCAACAACTCAAAAAGATTGCCCAAACGAACATTTGTTACACCACGTAAGTTTCAAATTTATAAATATAAAACAGTTCGATGTCTTTGAAACATTACCTAATTAATTATTTACACCTTAGACTAAAGAAAAGAAATTAACAATAATTCATTTTTCTTTCCACCAATTATTCAATCAGTACAGTACTCGTTTTCAAGGACCAAATAAGGTTTCATTTCAATATTCACAAACGTTTGTACGTTTCCATCCGAGACAAACGTTAAGAAAGCGGTAGAGCCGGAAGGGAAAATTTGGAAGGAACATGGACCGGAAACTGGATAAATTGCGGGAAGCCACAAACGCCTGATGGCTTTTACTTAATTCTCTTTCCGAACCTGGCGGTTATCGCCGTTTGTTTTCTTCTAATGTTCGTTCCTGCGGTATCTGCAAAGGTCATCCTTTATGGACGAGGGCTTAGAGGGGCTGTCGACCGCAGGCGGGCTTTTATCGGAGAGTTGAAGGAAGAAATTGTGGGCAGAGATGTTTCAACAACATCCTTAAGTCAAATCTTACGTCTGTTGGTAATATACTTTACATAAGTATTTATATTTATGTATTGAATGTTATTCATATATGTAGCTAACGGGTACTGTACCTCCAGTGACTTTTATCAAGAATAGTTAAGTCAGCATGAGATTTACAATTCAAGACCTCATTAATTCAATTTTTTTTATTAATAACAGGCGTAAAAAAAGGAATAATTTTCATAAAATTGAAATTATATTAATCACAAACGTACATATTTTATCTATATTTTTTAATGAAAACTAATGTTTTAAATGGTAGACAGTTATCACCCAAATAATGCGAAGCCAAAATGAAGGTAATATGTTTAGGTTGACGTATGTAATGACGTTTAATTATGTAATGATTTTTGAGTAAATGACTGGACCGATTTATGTCTGTTGTTTCCCATGAAGAAATATCAGAGAACGTTCAGGATAATTTTATCCTAAACCTTTAATATGTAAAACTACACTTATAACAAATATTGGTTATATTATTTTGAGGGTTATTTTAAATATTTACAGATGTATGTCATCGACTTAAAAATAGGCAAAAGAGCCTAAATCGTCGTCACACGATCATTTTTTTTAATGGAAATTTAATAAATTATTTGTTTTAAAAAAGGTTTTAATAATTCCTCTTAAAGAAATTAAATGATTATATAATATATGCGATTGTAGTATTCTGGTTTAATTGTAGAATTAAAACAAAATGGTTTCTTTCAAAAAATAGTAACCTCATAAATGTATACTCTCCTAAAATATTCCCGAGCCCGTAAAAATATGCTTCATTCAAAAACTTTGAAGCCAGGCTACTATGTTGAGGGCCTTGTTTAATGGCATCATAAAAAGTTTATAACTTCAGGTTGGTTAAAGTATAATGTCCCATAAAGCTAAAAGTTTTTTTCATAACGAATTTGAGAGTGAAGTAAAAAAATTAATTTTATGAAAAAACTTTAAATAACGAATTATTTATTTAATTAATATTATTTTTAAAAAAAGTTATAAAATACCACAATATTCACACAATTTTTTTATTAATACAAGACTTTTTAGCTTACAATTTATTCAATAAATATTTTAATGTTGGTAGTTGCCTAAGGATTTATTTATTTTTATTATTAAATAAACTTTTACTTAATTTTTATGTCTTAATTTTTTTTTCAATTCCGACGTTTCATCCAAATAGGGCATTATTAAAAAATAGTTATAAACCATGCAGGCTAATTTCCATCTCTTATTTACTTCATTTGTATTTAATACCCTTTATCTTTTCGTAAATAAAAAATTTACACCAAACTCCTTTTTTTAATCCTTACTTTAACTTTTACGTTTTGGCCTATTAATCAATGGCCATTTTGAATATGATTTATTATTCCTTTACCTTTATCATACTACTAACTTATTATATAATATACTACTCTTACAGTGCAAGTTAAAAATATAAAAAGTAAATAAGAATACATAACTAGTTTCTTATGTTGCATTTTTATTTGAATAACTAAAGAGTGGCGAATGTGTTTCCATTAGTGTTGCCCAAAATCGGTTTTTGGCCTTCAAGACCAAGACGAGGACTGGTAAAAAAACAAACAGATTTTTTGAATAAAAATTAAGACAAAATAGTTACTAATACTTGACAATCTTAGTTACTATATCTAAATAATTGGTATAACCAATATATTTTTGCCTTCAACTCCTCTAATTTTTCATTCGGGCTTACTTAGGTTTCCCCTATCTAAAAAATTACCGAAATATCTCTATAGTAATAAGCTAATAAGTAACTGCAAGACTGTTGCCAGACTCTTGCGCAAGACCAAGACCATGACCAAGACTAAATTTGTAAGACCAAGACTGAATTTGCAAGACCAAGACTCGTCTCGGTCTCGAATTTGGGCAACACTAGTTTCCATTAAGTTTTCAAAGAAAATAAAAAACTATGAAATGAAGTTATAAAAATACTAGATTTGAATGTGGCTAAAATAAATTGTTAATATGAAATAAAATACTTTAGAGCAAGCAAAGCTTTTAAAACACAGAAAATAACTTATGTATGGCATTTATTAATTATATTTTTTTCACTTTTTGATTATTTAAGTAGAAATAAAATTTGACTATGGTAACAACATAATATATTGTTTTAAAAATGGCTAATATACAAATAAGCCGAAAGATTAACAATAAAATAAAGTTTCAGTATATTATATTTCATGCTAAAATGTGTGGAACGTGTTTTTGTTATGCCTTTTTCTTCTTTTATTAGTATTTTAAATTTAAATAAGGATCTTACAAAAAACAAAAATGAAAACCATAATGAAGTTGTTTATCATAAAAATGATTTAAATAGTGATTTCGTTCTAAATTATTTTTTACTAAATGATTTGAGCCATTTGGTAATGTACTATTTCATTTGATTTAACTATTAAATTAAAATTATAGAAAGTCTCAATCATTTTATAAAATCCAAATTTATATTACATTAATTTCACTAAGTTTACTAAATTTCACTATATTAATTTTTTCGCCAAAATAGATTTATATCAAATTTCACATCGTAATTTAATTGTAAGCCGTACCATGAATTTTACGATTAAGTTGGAACCGATGTCCAAGTTACCTCTAAGCACACTCCGCCATATGGCGTTTATTTGCTAATAGAGTGAGAATGAAATGTATCCCATGCATTGTGGAATAAATTTGGACGAATATACAGCCTGAAACAGGGATGAATATTGTGATGAAAAATTATAATGCGATGCGATAATACCTGAATCCTATACCTCAAATTAAAATAGCTGTTTTTATTGGAGCTCTACAGATCTTTCTTGACATGGAAGAAGGCTCTAAATATTTTTTATTCGGTCTCCATTTTAGTATTTTTTACCAAAATCTGTTATATTAATCAATTGATTAACTCTTTATTATTTAAATCCATATTTGGAGTAATTTTTGAAATTAATGACTTTACATAAAACATTTTTCATATTAGAAACGCTAAATAAATAAGAAATTACTTTAATAAGATTATGATATAAGTGAACTTAAATTTATGTTAATATATATATATATATATATATATATATATATATATATATATATATATATATATATATATATATGGATAGATAGATAGATAAAAAAAATAAAACATATATATTTATTACAATTATTTGTATAAATGAAAAGACAAGTTTGAAAAATGGCCACAGTTAGGTATTAAATAAGAAAATAAGATTGACTGTTTAAATTTCTCAGGAAAATACCTAAATTAATATTATGTGCTGACACATAAAAGATACAATGTAGGTCTTTTAAAATGATGTAATAAAGATTGGAATAAAATTATGATAACCAGCTTAGGTAGAATTTGCCCTTAAAAAAAACATGTTTTTTTATTTAGAAGAACCAACGACTAGAAACTAATCAGAAGTAAAGAAAAATGTTTACAACATGTCAATTTTAGTTAAGCTTACGAAACAATAAACAAAGTTGAAATAAAACTTGGCAAGTAAGTAATTAAAATTTCATGAATAAGATGGAGTGAAAATTGAATTTTTAATGCACATATACTTAAATTACTATTTTTCTTTAACGTGAGGCCATTATATAAATAGTTTTAATAACTTTTGATGGCACATTAGAATTGTGAAATAATAGATTTTTCGGAAGAGTTAAAATAAGTAATTACATTGTACAAGAGAGTTTTCAATTTTCTAAACATTTATTATTAGGTGTATTGTATTTTATAGATAAACTTGAAAATGTCTGTAAGATCCAAAGCTTATATGTATATATTATTTTTGTCAATAAAGGATATAGTTTGAGACTATTAGTTAATTCAGAATTAAAAAAAAAATTAATGTGCTCCACAAAAAATATGTAAATAATATTAAGTGGAATAAGATGTTTTATTGGGAGGATCTTCTATATCTACCGAGGAAGCCTGCTTGAGAACCAACAGCCAGCCATTGATTGAAGAGCCCTCGAGGCTAAACCTTTCAGCAGGCAGATCAGGAATAAGGTCAGAGAGCGGCATCCAACCGCGATCTTCGGGAGTCGTTGGCCACGCATGCAGATACTCGGGGCACATCCGAAAGAAAAACCATTTGCGTAGGCAATAACAGATTTGAGACAGACATGCGTCACTTGTCGTAGATGGTCCTTGAACTTCTTGCATGATCTTATATGAAATCTTCACCTATGTTAACCAGTGAGGTAGAAGGCCGACGTAAGAACAAACGTTTATGAGCAGTCTGATCATCTTTAGCGAACTCAACCTCTTGAAGTAGTTTCGTCGAGGTCAATGCTGGTTAAATATTTGTAGTAATATGAATATCGAACTTCATTTCGCTTCGTTTACCTTTTTTTTTTTTGAATTTATAGGTAAAAAATAAAAATCTTTTGTCCATTTTCTAAGTTTAGGTGAGACGGGTAGAAATTAATGCCTAGACTTAAGAGCCTCCCGGAACAAGACGCGAACACGTAATTATTTCTTTATCTTCTTAACTTCTGTTTTTGGTTGCTGGGAAACGCTTATTTTGCATACGCGTTAGACCACTCGGCCATCCCGTCCCTCAATATTCTTTTCCATCCATCTATTAAATAGATTTTTAGTTCGCTGATACTATCATAAATAGCAATATCTTAATTTATTAAACCTAACCATGCGACAAGTATTCCATATTACCAGAAACCTTCAGATGCTAGAATAACGGTTTAGCTGAAAAATTGGTTTTAGAACAAGTTATAGCACCGCTCTAAAACATATACCCCGATAAAAATTAATTAAAAAAAAAAACTCATATGTAAAATATTAATGCTCGTTCGATTATGTTAGCCGATTAGTATTAGGTCTTAGTAGTATTAAGCAAATAGACGAATTCCTCAATGTTCGTTGGAGATTCTAATCGGTCACGCTAAGTAACTATGAATTCCAGCATACGATCTGGTTTCTTAGAAATTACATAATTTTTAATATCAACTTTTTATTTATTAGTAGCGAAATAAGATCTTCCATATAATATATTTATTAGTTGACGTTTTGAGGCTTAAGTTTAGAAGTAAGGAAAAATGTCTGGAGGGAAACTTCCTTATTTATTTTATTATTTTAACATTAACAAAAAACAATTATTACCAAAAAATTGTATTGTTGCTAATTTGTTATGGGTCATATTTAATACTATGAATGTTATTAATATTATGTTTGAGCACAGAACTAGATTCAAAAGTTAACATTGTTCATAGCAAATATGTATTTCTTTCGCAAATAAATAAATAAATATGTGTATATATATATATATATATATATATATATATATATATATATATATATATATATATATGCACATATGTGTGTATGTGTTCTTCTTTGAAATCTATTAAATCAGAAATTTCTGTTTCAATCTCATTCTCATCTCAAATTTAAGTAATCAGTGATAGTGGGTATCAAGGGCATTCTAACATTTACTTCAGCTACATAGTGTGTTATTTCTGATTTCAATAAATTTAATTTTTTAATCTCATTATTTTTTTCATGGTCAAACTTTGATAAATAAAAATCAATTGTTTTTTATTTGTTGTTTTCTTTTTTGTTTGTTATTTCACCTTCTGGTCTTAAATGATCAAGCACTTCC
Source organism: Nezara viridula (assembly GCA_928085145.1). NCBI lineage: Eukaryota > Metazoa > Arthropoda > Insecta > Hemiptera > Pentatomidae > Nezara > Nezara viridula. The sequence goes on along the minus strand of OV725077.1, from coordinate 218,738,181 downwards.
TGCAAATTATTGATTTGGTTAGTTAAGCTCTTTTTATTACACAAGAGTAGCTTAATATATGTGCTGGTGGACGGTGCTGAGACTGTCGGTGTGTCCCTTGCCTGAGGTATCGAAGCTCTATTTTTAAAACTTTGAAGAGGATCCCATTGTTAACTTATAAAAAAAATATCGTTATCGAAACGTTAATATACATATATATAAAACATTAATAAAAATTATATTGTGATTTTAAGCAAGCTTTGAAAATAGGAATACAGTCCCGAAATGACAACTGATAAATATATATAATAGGTATACAAACCTTATTTTACTTTTTTTTCCTAAATAAAATAATATAAATAATCTCTTATAATTTTCTTAAAATGAAAAATAAAAATATAAATCTCAACATTAATTTTATTGCTGAGATTTGATTGGCAACACTTATTTTTCGTTAGTAAATAATGACACTCAAGTCTAATGTATTTTTTTGATTTGGTTTAATGTAAAACTATTACTTTCAAGTACTAGATGTAGTTCCAGTTCACATAGTTTCTTTTGTTTGTGGATATAAAATAGGTCTTGACAAGTCAGGAATTCGTTAAAAAAACAACAAAAACGCCTCCACCCTCACCTCCAAGACTAGACTGGATCGTCGCGTAACATTCCTCTTCCAACAAGAGACGTGAGCGCCTTACCCAACATCGCCTGTCGAGGGCGTGATCCTTCCAAAGCCATAAATAGGGAAATTATCTCCCTTTGTACAATCGAGTCCGCAGTAAAAGGATAATGGTCCTTTAAATACATGAAAAACAAGCTGTGTACTAAATCCCTGTAACGGCGCGTAAAGCGGTTGACGAGAGTATTAGTTAAGCGAAAGTTTGAACAGCAACGCCTGGGTTAGAAAAAAAAAAACTCTTAAATCCAGTAAGGGTGTGTCAACGCACGTTCTCAATACGGCTTAGCTCAACACCTTATCGTCCCAACGTCTTATCTACAGGTGATGAAAATATATGTTTTATAGGAATGGCTTACCTCAGGAAACTTCGATTAAGAAAACATAATGCTATGTGAGTAAATTTGATACATATGTATTCTTTATTCAACATGGGTGGTTAGATTAATTTATGTATTTACAAAAATTAATCGAATCATGGTTCTATTAATATATACATGTATTATCTACTAATATATATTATTACAATTAATTAAGCTATTTTCTATTAGATAGTCTATTGTTTATAAATTATGTAATTATGTAGTTATGTATATATAAATATATAATTTTTTTCTGTTTTTATTTTCATCACAATAATAAGTAATTTTAAGAAGATTTTTTGTTAATTTATATTTTTTTTTTTTGTTTATTTTTTACTGGTTACATACTATTACTTAAATAATGTATATAATGTTAGAATTTTTATAAGTTAGTTTTTGGCCTGATTTGTATTTTATTTTGTATTAATTCATCATTATTATTCTAAGGGGACTTAGTCCCAGAATAAAGTTCAATTTTCTATTCTATTCTATAAAATTCGTGTAAAAGCAGCTCCCAGCCGTCCGATTTTAAAATCATTATTAAACAATGCTTTTTATTTATTTTTTTTTTTTTTTGGAAAAATATATTAATATACACACTGCAAAAGTATGTAAGGAAAATTTCTTTGGAAAAATGAGGTTTTGAGCTTTTCAGGCCAAGTTTGTCCTAGCGCATATTCTGTTCCTTTGAAAAATCTTCGATGTTTCATTTTTTTTTTTTTTTTTTTTTGTATGGCCTTTTGTCATAAACTGTAATTTAAAAACCAGCAGATTGTGATATAAAAAAAAACTGTACGTTACAGTGAAGGTTATATAAATTGTGTCGATACCGAAAAATGCTCCATGAAAAATGGTCATGTAAATACAGAATGTATAAAACGTTTAGCGCATACACAACAGTAGTTTGTTAATTAGCTTTATTAATAAGCTAAAATTAATTTTTCTCATAGGCTTTGTGTTCTTTTTGTAAATTTTTAATAAGTGGCGGGGACTTTCTACTACCCTCCAAGGAGCGAGAGGAAGCAATGAAGAGAGATGTAAGTGGGAACATAATATTGAACTGTCTTAAATTGTTTTCAAAACAATCGAAACCTCCTTCAAAAAAGTGAATAATCAACCCAAATATTCGTTTTCTGGTTAAATGTTTTACAAATTTTCATTTCATTGCTCTACATTTTGGAAATTAACTTTGTTCCTGTCATGATTTGATCATTATTGACATAGTTATAAATGTTACTAAAGTAAACTTGATTCCTTTAACCTAACTAATACCTGTTTTTCAAAGTAACTAAAAAGCTATAGGTTAAAAATAATGGTTCTAAAATATTTTTAGGCAGAAATACGATCAAAAAATATACATAGAGCATTATATGTTCCGTCTCCTGAACATTTTTAGTTTTTGTTCTGACAGGTTTTTGTATAGTGGATGTTGATACATTGATATATGACTGTTGATATTTACAATAATTTTTTTTTTTTAAATCATCCCTAAAAACTGTTAATACAAAACCAATTTATTATGTTTGTATACCTACAACGCCTTAATAACATATTAATACTTCTACGTAAACGGGAATATTTAAATTAATGATAAAATACCATAAATAAAGTTTGTATAAATCAGGGTCTGATTTTGAACACAAAAAGAGAAAATTGAGCTTTGGTGTTGTTGTTTTTTTTTTTAAATTAAGCGTTTTCTCTTGAATAGAGAAGCGAAACTATAAATAAAAAATATATATAAAATTAAATTGTTTCTTAGTTGACTGAATAACATTTGTATTGTTAAAGTCATTAAAAGGGGGCTTTTAATGGGCTTACGTACACTGTTCTGTTTTGCATAAAATCGTTTCACGAATTTTTTTTTCATATTCCAATAGCTGCACTTCAGATATCCTTGTTTTATAAAAAAAAAAAAAAAATTCCTTGTTGGATCAATTTTAAGTAATTTACTTAAGTTAATGTTTGTTACATAATAAATTGAGATTCATTTCTGGTAGAGTTATGTGACTTGATATTCTGTTATACCAGAGGTGTTTCCAGTGAAAACAACAATAAATTATTACGAATTCTAGATTTATTTTTGTTTATTTATTGTTTATTTATTTTTGTTTATTTATTGTTTATTTGTTTATTTAATTTATTCTAGATTTATTTTTGTACATCTGACCTCAGATGTAACTATTAATGAAAATACACTTTTTATTTTTAAAAAGTTCTTTCTGAAAAATACTGGTTTATTATCGTATTAGATGATGAATTTATGATTAAGTTGTATTTTTAACATTCCTTTTTAGAAAAAAGTGTATTTTCATTATTAATTTATTACAATTTTTTCTTCACAGAGGAAAAAGAAATTAATGCATATTGATCTAATTGTATATTGTATGTATATTGAAATCTAAATATATTGATATCTTAGTATATATTGCTTATTTTTTAATATTTGCATTTGCCTAATGTCACAGGTGGATCTACGGGGAGGAGGGAAGGGCTTTCGGGTTGAAGCCCCCCCCCAAATGGTAAAATATAACCATGTTTTATAGAAAAAAATATTAAAAACTATCTCTTAATTTATTATTGTTCGTTTGATTTCATAGGACTTCAAGAATAACTAAGACACCATTGAAATCTAAATATATTGATATCTTAGTATATATTGCTTATTTTTTAATATTTGCATTTGCCTAATGTCACAGGTGGATCTACGGGGAGGAGGGAAGGGCTTTCGGGTTGAAGCCCCCCCCCCAAATGGTAAAATATAACCATGTTTTATAGAAAAAAATATTAAAAACTATCTCTTAATTTATTATTGTTCGTTTGATTTCATAAGGGTAGTTAGTTTCTTTCTTTTTATTTTTCAAATTAATTTATACGTTATATATATATATATATATATATATATATATATATATATATATATATATATATATATATATATATATATATATATATATATATGAAAAAAAATCCTTCGGACTGAAGTCCCCCACAAAATTAAATCCTGGATCCGCTAGTGGACGTTTCTGAATTTTTTCAAACAACTGTACACAAATTTTATGTACATCGGATTCATTAAAACAAGCTCGTCATCCTATATCCTTTGTCACATATAACATACACAACGTATAAAATATTTAATAATCACCCATTTCACATACTGACTAAATAGAACTTTAGCAACAGCGGACAAAATATGTTCTAGGAAAATATACAAAATATTTTCCTAGTATTTTTTTTAATGTCTTTATGTATATATATATTCCAATTTCCTAAGTATATTTTGTATATATTTGTATGATATCTACATGCCAGAATAATGTACATATTTTTTTTAACTCTACTATTATTCTAAGGGGACTTCAGTCCCAGAATAAAAAAATTTACATTTCATTTCGAATATGTGCATTTATGATCGAACTTGATAGGCATTTAAAATTCGCTGTTAATTATAAGAAATGTAATTCTGTTCTTATAATTACATTTAGTAGGACGTCAAGAATCACTTAAACTCCATATCATATAGGTAGTTTCTTCTTCTTTTTTTTCAAATTAATTATCGTTATATATATGAAAACAAAAGCTTTCGGGCTAAAGCTCTCCCCAGAAAATTAAATCCTGGATGCGCTAGTGCCTATTGTTGAACTTAATAAATGAAGTGACAGGATTAAAATGAAATGTTACATTTAAACTTTATTTTTTAGGTATATATGTGTAATATACATGAAATATTAAAGAACAATTTAAACATATTCACTTTCTATACAATAAGTAATATCGTTTTATTATAATGTCGTTTTCCCAGCTCATGAGAGAAAATTATTTTGTTTTTTCCTGGTGCACACCCTGCCTCTACAAATTGGGTATCCTTAATTAAATAATTAATTAAGGGAGAAAACCTATCGCTTGAGCGTGATCTCAGTCAAATCACCTACTTACACAACCGTTGACTGAGAAGCAGTAGTTACCCTAAATAGTACTGAACCCAAGACCCTTCATGGGTTGTAGTGGTACAGGTTTTTTTTTTTTTTTTTTTTATATTTTCATTTTAACAATCAAATGATTCTTTCAGTTAAAATAAATGATCACAAAGCACTCTCATATAAAATATTCTTGAAGTGGTTAGCTCTGAAAAATAAAAAAATAAAAAAATTTTCTTCTACTTTTTGATATGTATGAGTGAGAAACACTAACATGGCAATAAAATCTAACATTTCTACAAATTTAGTTCAAACATTTAAATGTTTTTTTTTAAAACCATTGTTACTCAATAAGTCCACAAAAACAACTTTTAAACAATAAATTAAAACATTTTTTTTTTGGATATTGTTAGAAAATATCACCACATATTTAAGACATTAAATCAAATTATTGAGGATTAGATACTTATATAACTTGTGTGACTTATATAACTTATATAACGGGTGTTTAAGTAAATTAGACTTACAAGAATTTAGAAGTTAGGTGTAACACTTAAAAATACATTTTTATTAATAATAAATAATAAGGTTATTATTGCATTGAGTGTGGAATATATGTCGTATATATGATTCCTTGCTCTAATTGTACTACTTTACAGTCCATATTACAAAACTCTAGAGAGTAATCTACACCTCTTATAAATATATCACGAAATAACTTGTGGAGCGTTCTGGATTCCTCGAGTCGGCTGATGGTGGCGGAAGAAGAGATCTCTCACAGATTATGAATAATGAATAAAGAATAATAACGAAATAGTGAGGGGAGGAAAAGACCTAACAGAATTAACGAGACCGAAAGACCGGAGCGAGCTTCTCACGAGCTGACGTGTGAACAGTTCGCCCCGATTTCGGCACACCAACCCATAGCGCCAGTCTGATGGATTATGAAAGAGAAATAAACAAAACAAAGATTCCTTCTTGAGTAGTCTAAACAAATATTTCGAAATCGTTAGTATTTTCGCAGAGTATTGGCACACTATATAATTTGAGACTTGGGACAAAGGATATTGTGGTACTGAAACGGAAATGCTATGAAGCAATGAACACATCCCATAAGACAATTAAGTATTGGCAATATATTGAGTAAATGCATTTATCATAACATCTGTACCATCTTAATCGATGCAATCATAGTCGTGTGGTTTTAAAAAGATACCAGACGAAGCTATCTAGATCATCATCAGCGAAATGTATTTTCTTAATTGCTTCAATTTGTTTTATAATCAGTACCTAATTGAGCGAAAAAAATAAACAAAAAATATGTTTCTTTTCTTTTCAGAATTGATTACGAACCTGATAATCTGTGATACTGGAAATATATATAATAAGAGGTTAAACATCCGTTCATCGTATCCCACACTCCACGTCATAACCTCAGTAAACTTATATTATACTCAGAGTATCCAATATAAATTTTAAAGTTAATTTAATCATGTTAATTATCATATTTTTCAATCTTTCACTGATTTTTCTGAGTAGGGGAAACTGGGTACGGTTGTGATAATTTTCAATTTATCGTCCTCAATTTTGTTAACATACCAATTAAATAGAAGAAACGAGTTTTTTTATAGTAAAGTGCACAGTTGACTAGGTGTATATCGTAAAATTTTGTCCGGATCTGCAATGGTTATCTAATTGGAGCAAACAATAATAAAAAAAGGAAAAAGTCACTACCAATACCGCCCGTGGTTGTGACAGTACTTGGGATCCGATGGGGACAGATTAAAACAAAAGTCTAAAATTCCTTTTGTTGTATCATGTAACATTATAGAACGATTCATTCGCTTATAACTAATAAAACATAAACATTTTTGTAAGAATCAACTTTCGGTCTTCTTGGAGCATTTTTTGGTTATTTTATTTTTTTTTTTTTATTGATAAATATTAAAATCTGTCTCAATAAAGGACATTTTTAATAGAGTTCTGAGAGCACATTCACACCATATTTACAAATTAAAAAAAAAAAAGCTAACTTCAAATAATATAAAGCTACAAAAGAACAAAATAAAATATCATAGTGAGAAAAAAAAAAAGTAATGAAAATAAACATCTTAGACGCAGGCATACCTATTAAACTATTTACAGTCGGCCATGGGAACTCCGAACCATACTTATCCCCCCACATGTGGAGGGAAAGCAAGGCTTCAGGAGATCCCTGCGCTTCTTCCTCAACCATTTCAGCCAGCGGAGATTGAGTAAGGGCGCTTTTTGGTTATTTAAAAGCAAAAAAAAAAAACTTGTGTCGCGACCGTAGCCAAAGTACTCATTCGCAAAAAACAGTCGCTTAGACAATATAAAATTATCTACGTACAAAGTAACTGTTAATTATCAACTAGTTATAACGAGGAAAAACTTTCATTACTCTATCTGTGTACATATATAATTATCATTTTTCAAAGAAATGGAATAAAAATAATTATTTTTGTCTGTTAAAAAGTAATGAGACATCTGCTAGCGCAGTAATCTGTCTTCAGTCTCCGCAGTAAATTGTTTGATCCGACCAATCTTGTCAGGTGTTCCCCAAGGTTCAAGAATGGTCCATCTACTATAAATTGTATTCACTTAAAATATAATTATATGCCTGTTAAAATGAGATATTGAATCATAATTACGCTGAGGACACAATAATATTCACAATGAGTTCCCTAACTTTATAACTTTTTTCTTTTACCCCTATCTGATCGTCTTTGATATGCAGATGCAGATTTTATCCTAGATATATAAATATGTTATTCTTACAAGAGTGAAAAGGTCGAAATTCATTCCGTGGATTCGAACTGGCGCTAAACTCGAGAATGACAAAGAGGCAATGCAACACGCTCCACCTCTTTAACTAACTTTACATCACATTAATTACAGGATTGGACCAAAATATGGAAAAACAAAACAAATAAATCATAATAAATTAAAATATATTACATTCACTCTCCTAGGAATGATCTTTCGTCTATTTTATGTCGACTGCTGCTAAGTTTTTCAGAAAATCTCCATTTTTGATATTTTACTAATACCTTATTTTTTTTTTAATTTATTTCCTTCTAAGATTACATTACAACTTTTCTAAAAAGGCCTGACGAGATGCAAAAAATTAGAGAAAGTATAAAAATGCTCGAAAAACTGTTGAGTTTTAATACTGTGAATTTATTTAATATCTTTCAGTTATATAGTGATAAAGACGTGCATCAAAAAATTTAAATAAAATAAAAATACGGCCTTCCTTTGTATAAATCTTTATTAATTATAAATTTAAACCTAATTTCAACAAACATATTAAACGGGTCACAAGCGCTTCTAATGAATAAACAATCAAGCCTATTCATCAATTACCTTGTCCATAACCCTATCCTAGTTTGAGGAAAACACAACGGTTATCCAAGATCAGAGGAAGAGCATTACCATAGGCCATTACAGAAAGCTGTTAAGAAAAGAACTATGAGCACTAACATCGAACACATTAGCAGCAGAAGAGATACGGGAGGAGATTAGGGGGGCGGTAGGCATAACGATGTCAAGGAGTGGAAGCACTCTGGGTTCATCTTCGGGAGGTCTCGGAGTGACCTTCCGCAAGAAGTAGAGGAAGCCGGAGGGTCAGAGAAAGTGTTGTAAATAAGAGACGGTGACTTGGAAGTCGTAATACAAATGGCAGTTTGCATAATGGTGGCTAAGCACCAAGGCGCTTGATTATGGAAGGTGTCGCGCAAGTATTAGCAAACCATACAAAGATTTATGAAGAATTTCTTGGAAAGACATAAGTTTATGTCATAGGATACTCACCATATCATTTATATTCACGTTTTTATTGACCTTTAATTTAAAGTTTTTTCTTGGAGATGTCAATAACGTTTATGGGTTCTTCGATTCCCTACAGAAAAGCATAAAATATCTAAGAGCAAGTTTGGAAGAGTCGAGAGTGTTGTGGCGAACATCAAACGATATGAACTTATTATTATCATGGTCAGTTAATATTTATGAGTATTACATGGTAGTAATAATATATTTTTTTTTGTCATTCTGACAAAAGTAATTAGAATATTAATTCTATTTTATTTTTTAAAATTTAATTTGTTTAACTTAACACGTTTTGTATTATTATAGTTTTGTTACACATATTTTTTCTGTTATATTCTTGGAAGTCAGTTTTTTAATTTAAGCTTCGTGAGCTATTTAACAGAACCTTCTCTTCTCTTCAGTTTGTATTTGGATAGCTTCGTGGGATGTCAACTGCAATATTTTTTTCTCCATGTATGTGATCTTGTTTTTTCTGCCTTGATGACGTCTTAGCTAGCGGAAGGTTGATATGCTACCTATTCACCTATATGCTGGAGACTCATGGCTTAGTAGTTAAAATATAAATATGATGCTAATTATATTAAACGAATTCAAATGTAAAATGTATTAAAAAAAATAAAAACCAAATGATGCTTCCAGTAAAGTAGATCATGTAAATTTTTTTAGGAAAAATCAATTCAGATTCTTTATTAGCCTCCAAGGACGCATTTGAAAGAATCCTCGTTCATGGATCTAATATTTTTCGATCTTGTATCAATGGAAAATTTTGACTAAAATCGGTAACCCAACGTCCGTAACCTCCTCTTAAAATACTGAGGTTTAGAGTTGTGAGGGTCACAGTAGATTTTTACCTGACCTTTAATAATTTTCATGTGCAATTAACAGCGAATTTTAAATGCCTATCAAGTTCGATCATAAATGCACATATTCGAAATGAAATGTAAATTTTTTTATTCTGGGACTGAAGTCCCCTTAGAATAATAGTAGAGTTAAAAAAATATGTACATTATTCTAGCATGTAGATATCATACAAATATATACAAAATATACTTAGGAAATTGGAATATATATATATATATATATATATATATATATATATATATATATATATATATATATATATATATATATATATATATATATATATATATATACATAAAGGCATTCAAAAAAATACTAGGAAAATATTTTGTATATTTTCCTCGAACATATTTTGTCCGCTGTTGCTAAAGTTCTATTTAGTCAGTATGTGAAATGGGTGGTTATTAAATATTTTATCCTTTATGTATGTTATATGTGACAAAGGATATAACATGATTTGACAAGCTTGTTTTAATGAATCCAATGTACATCAAATTTGTGTACAATCGTTTGAATTAATTCAGAAACGTCCACTAGCGGATCCAGGATTTAATTTTGTGGGGAGCTTCAGCTCGAAGGATTTTTTTTCATATATATAACGTATAAATTAATTTGAAAAATAAAAAGGAAGAAGCTACCCATATGATGGTGTCTTAGTTATTCTTGAAGTCCTATGAAATCACACGAACAATAATAATTTAAGAGATAGTTTTTAATATTTTGTTACTATAAAACATGGTTATATTTTGCCATATTTTTTTTTGGGGGGGGGGGAGGACTTCAGCCCGAAAGCCCTCTCTCTCCCCTCGTAGACCCGCCTGTGGAAACGACAAAAATTAACATGGTAGTTCAAGAAGATTCACCAGAATATTAATGTGACGAAGATTTTCCACGAAGATAAGCGGAATATTATTAAATGATAATGTGGGGCGGAATATATTAGATTTACTTTGATGGATGAAATAAATTTAACTTTAAAATTAAGTACTTGATAATAGCTTTTAGCTGAATACGATTCGGATTATCTATTTAATATTAATCGAAACGGCTAAGCGGAATGAAAAGGCAATACATGCTGAAGAGGACGATTATATTCCGGATGATGAGTAAGGCTCAGCTGGATCGGTCCTAATTGTGTTTGCATAATAATTGCACCATGGGGCCACTATCGATATTATGCCATCATATCGAGTTCGGTAATGGCCGCCGCGTGTTCCTAGCTAATTCTCGGAAACATCTCTTATCTTTCCGAACCACTCAGTTGTTAGTAGTAGACGTCAGTAGGCCTCAGTTGTTATCATTAAATTTTGTAGAATCGAACCTGGGCAAAAAGCATTTCCTTTAATATACAGTATTTAAACATCAAGTACTTTGCGTTTTTTAAAATATTGAATATTTAATAGTTGAACGGACAAGATACAAAAAATATATAGAATTGTGGAAGTTACATACTTCAAATTCTGCAAATTCAGGTCAGCAAAATTCCCTAATATCTACCCTTACCCTTATTTTCCAGTTCTAAGTGAAACTCCTAGCTGAACACACCTGTAAATCTCTATTTTTATTTTATATACTTATTTATTTATTTTCGGTTTTCTTTTGTTTCTCCATATCCCTATATGTCTACTATTTCATATTATATCATTTTTCCTTCTTTTTCAATCTCTCCCGTAGATCTGTTGAAATATATTCACATTTTCATATATTATATATTACACTATAACAACTGTTACCATCTATTTACTTCAGTTTAGAAACTTGTTACTTAGCTTACTCTGTTTATATTTTAATGCACTTACTATTTATAATTTTAATAAACTTATTTTCAGTGTTTATAATTTGTTTTCTAAATATTATGTAATTTCCAGAAGTCTATATTTTTTGTATCTTGTCCGTTCTAGCCCTGAAGAAAACCTACAAACTCGGGTCGAAACGTTGGATTTTAATAAAATAGTTTTACTACTATTTAGGGTATTTATGACCGCCACCTCGGACCATCGTTTTTAAAGATACATTGTATTTTAATTACAAAGTATTTAAATTGCATTAAGAAAAAAGTATTTCAAATAGAAAACGCAAAAAGGATTTTGTATTTTAATTATAAAAACAAGATTAAAATACTTCCTGATGAGCGATCAGCTTGTAATGCAGGGAAGTTACTCTATTTGCTAATTTATTTTGTGTATTTAAAGAACCAAATAAGTTACATTTTTTTGTATTTTGGGAATAAAATACAAAATACTATTTTTGTACGTTGAAAATAAAATGCAGTTAAAATCTATTTTATATTTCACTTCTTAAAATCCTACATTTTACTACAAAAAAACTATTTCATAATACTTTATTTGAAACACTTCCCAGTTCCCTGTGTGAAACTCTGTTGTCTGCTGCTGAAACAAAATATTCACTTCCGATGGATAATAAAATATTTTTGTTTTTTCATCTTTGAATCCAACTCTCTTCAGTATATCACTTAACATCGATTTCATTTTTTAAAATTTATTAATTATAATCTCGGGTAAACTAAAAATCTATTAAAAATATAGTTTGATCTCTTCAGCACTTCGGATAAAATAGAAAGAAGCTTTTTTATATTAAAAAAGTGAAGTAAAGTTTAAATTAAAATAAATTTTGATTTTTATGTTCAATTTATTTATTTTTTATGCAAACAATAGTTTTTAATATTAATATTTATAACGAATTCACTTATGGATAGAAAAGCTACTCTTCATTTTCAGCGCTTTCATTTTCTTAATCTTCTTCCATTCATTGTAGACCCAATTTCATGATTGTGTCCTTTACACTAAACCATTTTTCCACATTGCTTTGAACCATCACGAACTCAACAGATTCCGTTACAAGGACTTCTATCAAATCTCTTAAAAAACCTCAACACCAACAATTCTTATCAATCGAATCTTTAGAGGGTAAAGAAATGTATAAATACTTTTTTTTCCGTTTCTAACTGGTAAATACATTTTTGTATACAAAAAAACAAACAACGACCCACGAAACGTATTGAATATAGTACTTAAAAGGGGAAGTTACAGTCAGTAAATATATTTTATTTTGTTTGATTTAACCAAATGAAATAATAATTAATTTGTCTAATTTTCTTGAGATATATTTTAAAAAGTGAATTCCGCCAATCAGAAAAGAAATGGAAACCTAAGGTAAAAAAAAAAAATAAAATAAAATAAATCTACGACAGTCAATCCTTACAATTCGAAGAAACGTTCTGAGAACGGTTTTCGTGTTTGGAGAAATCGACTCAGAAGTAGCCTGGATTTGGATAAAGTGACACAGCCTACTTGAATTACAGTAGGCAGTTTGGAGAAGATGGCAGATCCGCCAGCCACCTGTTACATGAGAGCACATTTGCATAGAGATCAATCCTTACACAACCCGGATGAGTTTCTAATAATTCCTCTTCATGAGTGAGGGCAGCACACAGTTCCTGCTTGTCTTTGGCGAGTGATTATTAGAATCAAACTACTTTATTGATATGGGAATATGTTTTTACTTCAATTAATTTCCTTCAACTTAGGAAATTTTAAGATTGGGTTCGATAACTACACAGACAAGTTGGCTTCTATTAAAACCACTATCGTTGGTTTATTGCAAAAAGTCATGTATGTTTTTTTACACATGAGTACATTTTTGATTTAACTAAATTCCTAAGTACGTTTTTGTAAATTTAAGCCTTATTCATCTTTATAAAAAAGTGCACCAAAACGACTCTAATCCTTTTATATATCAAATGTAGTTACACTAAGACCATATCAAATCTAGTGATGGTGTTATCATTTTCAAAATTATCTTTACTATCAGTTCCAAAAAAATAAGTAGGCCTAAGAAACTTTATTCGCGCATAACTCAAACAATTTAATGCTTATGGTAAATTACAAAAATAACAATTTCATAGATTTATAGACCCCTATAAACAACAAAAACAGAAATCCTTGCAATCAGGTCATTAATAGTAACAGCCAATTGGAATTCGCAAACGTTTTAGTTTATTATTTTTAATCAGAAACATTTGTAATCGAAATTTTATTATATATTTTTGTATATACTTAAAACTATGTAATAAACAGTTGAATTTATTTTTATAATATATAATATATTATAATTCATAATTGGTAAATGGTTGACTGTCGTGGATAATGAAGAGAAGAATAGTTGGGGTGGTCAGTCAAAAAAGAAGGCAAAAATAAATGATAATATTTATTTTTACATATGACGACGTTTCTCCTTCAACACTTTTGGAGAAAGCCCTGAGGAAGACCTGAACTTCAGGTCGAAACGTCGGCATATGTAAAAATAAATATTTCATTTATTTATGTCTTCTTTTTTGACTGACCATCCCAACTATTCTTCTCTTCATATATTAAAATTATTCTCATTTCGCAATTCTATCATATAAATTCTATAATAAATTTATAAAATAATTTTTAAAAACATCTTTGTTTTTTCAGGTTACAAAAATACGAAAATGCCGCCAAGAATCCCATTCATCATAGGTATGTACCTTTTTGGATTTAATACTAACAATTTAACATTGTAAACAGGTTCATTTGAGACATGAAACATTTTTCGCTTCATAAAGAATTATTAAATAAAAAGGAATTCTCGTTAGCCGATAAGGAGTAAAATATCTCTTTTTTATTTAATATTTTACTGAGTGTTAATTTTAAAAGGAATAACAATAACTTTGAAATTATATTCGTTGTGTATATTACTTAAATTTACAATAGTTTAAGGTTAAGAATTTACTAGTATATGGGAACTCTTGATGGGATAGAAATATTTAAGCTAACCACTGCAGAATATATGAGAAAATTATATTTTTTATCTCAATTATATCGAATTATAGAGAATTGTTAGGGTAATATGGAATATTTTCCTTTGCATATTATGGCAAAAATTCCATATTGCACGTAGGCATGAAATCTGTCCGGATCTTTTTCTTGATTGTTCTCTTAGGTATAGGGGTAATCTTTTTAATTTAATTTAATTTTAAAACATTGTTTAATGTTAATATTTAAAACAAAAATTGTAACATGATAAGGAGCATTGACTATTGTACTGAGGGCTTTAGATTGGAAGAATTGGATGCGCTTGATTTTCGAAAATTTAACTGTCTCCTACAGTCCAAGTCTGTAGGTCCAGATGGGTCTCAGTATGTATATTAATATTCAATTTACAGATTAAAGATTCAGTTAAGTAGTCTATCTAGCATGGCCAAATCGTCGGTTAAATTCTTGTATTTTACTTTTGGTATGTTAAAATTAGAAATAACCCAGATCTTTGGAAACCCGCTGTACGATTTTTTAAAATTTTAATAATGCATAATTTTATAACCTGCAATATCCAACGAAAATAAATATTAGTACTGAAGATATACATTCATACAATATATAAACACCAGAAAAAGGAATATAAATAATTAAGAAATATTACAATTTGTCTCAATGGACATATATAAGAGTGTCAGAGATCACATTCACACTCTATGTACAATAAATAAAAATAAATTAAACAGAAAAATAATATATATATATTTTTTTTACTTATTAATTTATTTTCGGTTGGCGCTACAGACCTTGTAGATCTTTGACCACGAGATGTGGTGTCTTCTAGACATAATAATAATAATTAATAAAGAATAATCAAACTGGAAAGACTGAACTTCACCATCAGGAATGTTTAAATCAAGAAAAATTTGTCCTCAAATGCAAGAATAAGGCATTACTGCACAGTAGCAAGACCTGTAATATTATATGGTATGGAAACAGTCAGCCTTCTGAGCATAGAAAAAGTCCTGAAGATTGAGAGGAAGATTCACGGACCCAAGATTTTCTAAATTTTAATAATGCTAATTTTATAACCTGCAATATCCAACGAAAATAAATATTAGCACTGAAGATATCCATTCATACAATATATACACACCAGAAAAAGGAATATAAATAATTAAGAAATATTACAATCTGTCTCAATGGACATATATAACAGTGTCAGAGATCACATTCACTCCCTATGTACAATAAATAAAAATAGATTAAAAAGAAAAATAATATATATATATATATATATATATATATATATATTTACTTATTAACTTTTTTCGGTTGGCGCTACAGACCTTGTAGATCTTTTACCACGAGATGTGGTGTCTTCTAGACATAATAATAATAATTAATAAAGAATAATCAAACTGGAAAGACTGAACTTCGCCACCAGGAATGTTTACATCAAGAAAAATTTGTCCTCAAATGCAAGAATAAGGCATTATTGCACAGTAGCAAGACCTGTAATATTATATGGTATGGAAACAGTCAGCCTTCCGAGCATAGAAAAAGTCCTGAAGATTGAGAGGAGGATTCACGGACCCAAGGTAACGCAAGAAGGACAGGCTAAAATCCAATAAAGAAATATACAGAAATTTGGAAGATTTGGAAACAGTCGTCAGGACCAGAAGACTGAGGTTCTAAGGGCACATGGTCAGGATGAATAGTGAAAGACTGAACAAGAAAATGTTTGACAAAGTTTGCAGCTATAAAAGTATGGGGGGATATGTAAAACAAATAAAAGAGGAACTAGACAGGCTAAAAATCACGGATAAAGATTGCTTGGATAGAGAGCTTTTTAGGGAAAAACTGAAAGGGGTTGGGGTTCTTGTAGGTGGGAGGGAGAGACGAGGGAGAAAATGGACTAAGGAAGAGCGAGAGGAACAGTCCAGGAGGATGAGAGAGTATTGGAGTAAGAGGAAGGCCGAGGGTGTGAAGAGGAAACGTAAATGATGTTCGCGTGGGCATTGCTGGCCAGTTCGTATGAAAAAAAAAAAATAATAATAATAATGAATAATATTCAAGGTAATATAAAACGTTTGTTGCAAAAAGTCACTCGTACTTATTTGACGGAACTTTATTTTTAAGAAGGTTTTTGTGGATTTCGACCTTATTGATAAAAACAAAAAAAATGTACATAATGCAACAAATCTCTTTAATATCAAATATAGTTACAACAAGTACAGAATATTCTGATATAACTAACAAAAAATCACCAGAGTCCGTAGACATTTAAAGTTATGAACTGTAACTTAATGACTTTCTGCAATAAACCGATATAGTACAATGGTTTTGACTACTAAAATATTCCTTAACAAAGCCCTGAGAAAAGCCCACCTGTCAGTTCCAGGCCAACGAGGTTCACTAATACATCACTTTATAAGCAGCCCAACTACTTTAGCAACGAAGACCATTAATAATACACCCGTTCCTGGAATGGGAAAATTTCCCTCTTTTCCATGTTGTTCTAGAAAACTCCATTTTTTTCTATTAAAGAGTTTCCCCCTAGTCGTTTCCCTCGCCGTTGAGTATGTCAGAGGAGGGAAATCTATTCGTCGTGAGCCACGTCATTAAGATTTCCCTCGAGGTCTACAAGCCGCCTGATCCAAGACGTCATTCTAAATCGCCAAGTAAATAATTAAAATATAATACGTTAACGGTATTGGATAATCAATCTTACGCTAAGCAACTTTATTTACAACGTTCAATGTTATTAATCACTTTTCCCGTTAATTATCGATTGATTGCCTCACTCTTCCCTCTACAATAAAATACTCGTAGAATAATAATCCCGCCTAATTGAATGTATACTTATGTACATAGGCGCAGACTTTCCATTCTGGTCGGGAGGACGATGGGCCCACAATAAATTCTCGGAAATTTATATTATTTATTTATGATTTTTTTCGTATGAGCATATTTGAAAATAAGTTGAATATATTACATGTTTTATTTTTATTGAAAGGTTTGGAGTAGTGAGAATAAATCAGTTATTCGATACTTCAAATTTGCCGCTGGAAATATAATAAAATTTTCACGTAAAATGAAAAGTTAGACATGAATGAATCATAAAGTGCTAGGAAATGTTGCTTCATACAATTTTCTTTTTGTATTTTCATTGAGGTATAATAAATTTTACCACTCTTAAAGGGTATTAAATATGTGAGGTATATTCATAATATATTTATTTTATAAAATAAATGATGTATATATAATAAAGTTAGAAACTGTAACAAAAACAAAGAAATAATAATTGAAGTGAAATAAAATAATACAGAAATTATCTTCTATCCTAATTTAATAATAATTAAATAATATTAGAAAAATAACAAAGGAATTTTTTTAAAAACTTATTTATTGAAAAATATTACAATCTGTCTCAAGGACACAAAGGAATTAAATAAATAAATATTAATGATAATGAATTATTAGAAATGAATAAATAGATAAAACAAGCAAACGAAAACAAAACTAACAGTCATACTTAATTACAATGTTTACAATCAGTTGAGGGAGCTCCGATACCTGCACTTTTCGGCACTTGTAGAGGATAAGGCGAGGCTCTTAGAGATCCCAGCACTTCTCTTGACTTGAGTGGAGAACCTGAACAGTGCTTCAATGATATATTTACAGAAGATCTCGGGGCCACTGGCGGTTCAACATTCGAGTAGGATTGTAGGGATGAATGGAACTGGATAAGGATTGTGATAAGGAATTATTATGGTGCATTATGTTTAGGTGAAAATTTGAGAATCGGGATGGAATATTCCGAATGGAAGGGCATAGGAGATGTTACGCCCATGATGTAAGGTTTTGTTTGTAACATAATAAGGAGCTTTGACCTTTATATAGAGAACATTAGACTGGAAAGATTGGATGCGTTTGATGTTTCGAAAGTTAGTTGTCCCACATAGTTCAAATCCGTAGGCCAAGATGAGTTTCAGTAAGGACTTAGTTTTTTTTCATTTGAAAAATTAGATTTTCTGTTAAGTGGTCTGTATAACTGGCCAAATCGTCTGTTAAGTTCTTGTATTTTAAATCTGATATGTGGGTTCCATGTTAGAGCTTCATACAATTATCTTAGAAAAAAAAAATACCACTCCAAAATCGGTACCACTACAACCCATGAAGGTTCTGCGGTTCAGTAATATTTAGGGAAAGCACTGTTTCTAGGTCAACGGCTGTGCAAGGAGGTGATTTGACCGAGATCACGCTCAACCGCCAGGTTTTCCCCCATAATTAATTATTAAATTAAAGGTTCCCACTTTATAAAGGCTGGGTGACCCCCAGGAGGGTCGTACAACCCAGGGTCGCCCCACGGTCAATGAAACTGATAAATAAATTTTCTGTCATGAGCCGGGGTTCGAACCTAAGACCTTTAGCATTGGTAGCTCAGTACTCTACCACTGAGCTACCCCACTCCCATTATCTTAGAATATATATAACAAAATTTCAATGCGTTCCTACTTCAAAGCCTTAGCTTAGCCGTCTAGTAGACTTTTTCTATTTTCTTAATTGATTTTAGTTTACATATTTTATTCATTCCTATAGGTCGATTGTTATTGATATTAATTTTGTTTTTGTTCTCCGGAATATTTAGGGTGAAACGATATTCTCGCCCCCGCTCTATTTTTATTGGTAGGCGGGCAGCGATCTCTCTTGTTCGTGAAATATTATATCTGCAAATCAAAAATTACTAAAAAGTATGTGTATTTCCAAACATACAAACATTAATATTTATGATCAAATTTACAATTAAAACAAATTTAAAAAATATATTATATAATGCATAAGGTAAATTAGTTATGATGAGATCTGAATGAAGCAGGATGAATCACATATTATTATCGAACAATTAGATGAAGTTTGCTTAGTACTTACGAATTAGCATGACCCGAATTATGGGCAATCATTAATATAATAAATTCATTATTGAGAACTGAATGAAAATTATCTATTATAAAATAAAAATAGCGTTAATCGAAACGTTATTTATAAGAAATAAATGATTTATTTCGGATCCTATAGGTTTGGGATTTAGTATTGGGCTAATAACAGTACTCCATAAAAACACATTATTATTTATCCTAAAACCAGTTTCGTAATACTGGTCAATCAATATCTCAAAATTAATATGTGTACATTGCCAATTTAAGGGTGTGCAATGCTATGTTGAAATCAGGTCTAATATATAGCTTTGAGATATGGACATTAACCAGTACCCTCGAAATAATTATTGAAAGATTTTAGGAAATATCCTTCGCGGAGCGATCTGGGATTATAATACTAACACAACCAATAAAGAGCTGCTTACAGAAAATTGTCAATGAATATCTCATGATATGGAGGCACGGAGATTAAGCTGGGTATCTAACTTGGATTAATTCATCGTGAAGCATCTACATAATAATGAATGCCTCATCAGTCAACAAGGGTTCATGTGGGAACCAAAACATAGTTGGATGTATAGAATTAACAGAGATACTGCAAAGCTGAATGCAGAAGATCGGGAAACAATAGCTATAGGCAGGCATAGTTGGAGAAGGCTGGTTCAGGTGCTCAAAAGTTATTTAAATTTTTTTTTTTATTGAATACTAAATTATATTACTAGTATTATTAGTTTAATACTTTTTTTAAATTTTATTTTATTGAGATTTACAACTGTATTACATGGAAAATACAATAAGTAAATGTGACATTGGTAACATGACATGTACAACATGAAGAGAAACTACCCATTGGTAGAACTCAAATTAAAGTTCTATATTA
Organism: Nezara viridula; assembly: GCA_928085145.1. Taxonomy (NCBI): domain Eukaryota; kingdom Metazoa; phylum Arthropoda; class Insecta; order Hemiptera; family Pentatomidae; genus Nezara; species Nezara viridula. The sequence goes on along the minus strand of OV725077.1, from coordinate 218,717,915 downwards.
GAAGGTCCCGAGGCCATCTTCTTTTCAGACGCCTCGGAGGATTATCAGGGATCGAGGAGGAAGCAAGGTTTGAAACGAGAGGATTCGGATGGTTCTGCAGTTTGTTATGGAAGGATAGATATCTGGATTGGGCCAAATCGGAAACATAATGGAACATTAAGATCTTTATGGATGATTTTATTTGTGACAAAGTAAGGAGTGTTGAAGTTTAATACTAACCCTCATAATAATTCTCATTATTCAAGAGTTAATATTCTCGTGACAAAGACACTATCACTACTTCCTGGTGAAGGAACTAAATGAATGGAACTTATCTAATATCGGATTGCTCTTCGTGCTTCGACAAAGGTCGGGCCTCACACATTCACATGCTCATGGGTTTCCATTAACGCCACATTCGATTGAAATATTTATCATTCTTTCTTATACAACAAAGATGTAGTTTCATGTTAATATGCTATTATAGATAATGACCTTCTTTTTTAAGCAATGGTCGATCGAACTAATGAATCGATTTATATCGAGTTCCTCCTTTCACCCACATCTCGAAACACCATTGTTACTATGATGGATGTGTACGATCCACCATCAATGAGAAACGAAACATTTTTTTCTCCTAATTGTATTTATATTTAATTTATTCATGCCTAGATAGTTGCTGGAATAATGTTACGGAAATAATGTTAAAATATGATGGACAAAACTCAAACTTATGAAACGTTATATTATTATTACTGCCATCGTTTTGTTTTTTAACGAGTTGCAGGAAGTGATAGTTGAAAAACAAAACAACTTAAAAAAAATGAGTTTGTACAAATATATCTCGGTGAAATAAAATATTATGTCCATTATTAACTATTTTTTTTGTTTCAATCCAGAATTACATATAAATGTGTTAGGACATATACTTAGGGGTTGAACCTTCTTATCATTAGAGGCATCATTCAGGTCAGCCAATTACAAAGGAACCCGCATTTCTTATTTTTTTTATTTTATTTCACTGATGGTATTTTTATTTGTTTAGTTGTGTATAAATAAAATTATTTTTCATATTTCTGTAATTTTTATGGTTAAACATTAAATATTAGTCAGAGTTGCAAACTTGCTGCAAACAAACTTACGGTTAACGAATGTTCAATACAAGTGTCCTAGACCATATGTTAAGAAAGTTTAATGCATAATTCCAGTTTAATTCAGAAGGAAACATATGTTCAAATTGCTTCTGCATTAATGTTAGGGAAGTTTGAAATCGTGTTCTATGCCTCTGAGGTACAGATATTCTCATACAGAATCGATTCATATAAACTTTTACCAGAGCTGCACATCATGATGATATAATAAAAACCAATAGAGCAATAGTAAGATGCTGAAGAGGTAGAGTGTTCTCCGAAACATTAATAGTATATTAAATAAATAAATTGTTAAAGCAGATAACAAATAGTAATTATAAAAGACAGCCGTTCGTGGTTTTTACCAGTGCAATATAAGAATTTATTAACCAATATAGCAATCCTAAAAATAAACATAAGGATCTTCTATTACTTTATATATATACTTAATAATATTCCTGTACTTATGAACGTGTATATATATTTTTCATTATATGTCGTTTCTGTTCTACAAGATTTCTATGCTCTTTAAGTTGCTTAATTTATTTCTTTTCTTATTATTCTTGTGATAAATGTTTTAATGTTTACCCATATACAATCAGAATTGGATATCCCACTTCAACTGACCCTTCCACCTAAAGCATTCCATCCTTCAGAAATATCCAATATCATACACAGATTATCTTCCCGAAAAGCTCCTGGACACGACCTAATTACATCCCAGATTCTAGAACTGCTTTCTCTGAAGGCCATTGTATTCCTTACCTATATATATATATATATATATATATATGCACTCCGATCCACATATTTTCCTGACACTTCAATTTCCTGAAACAATCAATTATTAAAATGATACATAAACCCAAAAAAAACACCAGAATATCCATCCTCTTACTATTTCTCTTTTACCCATCATGAGAAAAACCTGGAAAAACTTATCTCAAAACGCCTTTATCCCATCCTAGATTCTAATCACATAATCCCGGATCACTAATTTGGATTCCACACATCTCATTCCACTATCCTGCAATGTCATCGTGTGGTGGACGTAGTCTCCTCTACATCGGATACGCGGATTGTACAGCACGGGGGTCTCGATGTTGAACAGGCGTTTGATAGGGTCTGGCACCCGGGACTGATGTATAAAATCCGTAAGTTCCTACCACCTCATTATCCGTTCCTGCCTTTCTGACAGATACTTCAAAGTAAATCACAACCATGCTTATTCATCTCAGTTTGCTGGTGTTTCTCAAGATAGTGTCCTAGGACCTATACTTTATACAGTTTATCAAGCTGACATCCCAACCCATTCCAACTCTGTCATCACCACATGCATATGCGATGATACGTGTATCCTATCAGTTAATAACGACCCATCAATTGTATCCCAGATTCTTCAATCACATATCACAATTTTTGAAGAATGGTGTCAAAAGTAGATGATTAAAATAAATTCCACTAAATCCCATCAAATTACCTCTACCCTTCGTCGTAAACCTAAAGATTAATTACCCAAAACATTTATTGTCTTTGTAATATATGCAATTAGATTTAAATCCATTTAACGGATAACACTAACGCTGTTAAAAATATGATTCTAAATCATTAGGGAATAGGAAATTTCATGATCAGTTAGATATTGATTTCATGCCAAACTAAACTTTTCTTTGCACTTTCAAACATTGTAAACGAGCAGAATAAATATAAAACCAAGAGAATATTTGCTAAAGCAGTTTTTGTTACCGCTTATAGCCAAGACAGATAATGATTTATCCCAAAACAATTATTGCTTAATAATTAAAAATTAAGTGAAGATAACCATTATAATAATGTGTGCTTATATAACAACAATAATAATTCAGCTATTTTTTATACTTAAAATTCCAAAACGTTTCCTTCCCATCATGGATTGTCACCGAAAACATCCGCACTAAATACGTCACTTTATTAAGCTAAAATTATATGCCGTCCTATCCTTTATACAGTTTATACAGCTGAAATCCCAACCCATCCTGACACTGCCATCACCACTTACGCCGATGACACACGTTTGCTATTTGTTAATAATGACCCTTTAATTTCATCCCAAACTCTTTAATCACATATCACAAGCCTTGAAGAATAGTGTAAAAATTGGAGAATAAAAATAAATTCCAACTAATCCCATCAAATCGCCTTTACCCTCCGTCGTAAACTTATGACTTCTTGTCCTACAGTATCCTTCAATAATACTCCACTTATTCCTGTTAAGCAAATCCGCTACTTAAGACTCCACTTGGATAAACGTCTTACTTGGAATCCTCATACTAGACTGAAACGACAAGAAACTGTTCGACGTTTCCGACTGCTCCAACACTTACTAGACAAACGCTCTATGCTTTCAGTTAATTACAAAAGACTTATCTACATATCTATAATAAGACCTATCTGGACAAACGGAGTTGAGCTTTAGGGCTCCACCAAACCATCAAATTCCCATCGCATCCAATCCTTACAATCCAAAATCCTCCGTAAAATCCTCAATGCTCCATACTTTGTCACAAATAAAACCATTCATAAAGACCTTAATGTACCACATGTCGCTGATTTAGCTCGAGTCAGATATATATCCTTTCATGATAAACTTCAGTCCCAACCAAATCCGCTTGTTTCCACTCTTGCTTCTTCCTCGATCCCTGATAATCCTCCTAGGCATCTGAAAAGGAGATGGCCTCGTGATTTTCTTACTTAAAATTATTTAGGGAGTGCTACCACTGGGTAGTATCTCTTCATGCCTGTACATGTCATTATTTATAATTTGCGCATATTTACTAGTTGTATTTGTATACAGTTGTAATTTTAATTAAATAAGCAAACAAAAAAAAGTTATATGCCGACCTTCGCATTACAAAGTATATAGTACAAGTTTTTTTTTTTTTCTAAAAGTTGGTTATCTGTAGTCCAGCTGTATAGAAAAAAACAAAATAACGAATATTGGTATTGTTTAGTCGCATTGGTACGACTGATAGGACATACCATATAAGGTGTGGCTCGACCAGTACCCATAACATAACACAGGCTTCCTACCATATTGTTCCCGAAATTAAACGGTCCTTAACATATTGTAAAATAGGAAAATTATAAATAAAGAGTAGTTTATTGGCAGTAGTATATACGAGAATCCCAACGTATCTACCAACTGCTGCCGAAACTCCGTATGGTAACTATGCCAGGCAGGGGGTAAAAAAAATAAAGAAAAAAGACATATCACATATTTTCTTTATGGCAACCCTATTATATTTGTTTTTACCTAGTTGTAAAATATAGCACCTCACTAGGATTATCTGGTAACTAAGGTAAGCAACCCAGGTTTTGAACAGACTCAGTCGTGTAGGAAGACCATTTTGGAGGCTCAGATACCCAGCGAGAGGGCCATGAAGCTAAAGGAGTTGTACTGCGTATCTTGAGGTATGCATTCTCCTCCTGGTAACGGTACTTCACGCTTTAATATTTTTCAACAAAAACATTTTTTTTTACGCCCTCCTCCTAATTGCGGTGCATCTTTTATTACCTGACATCTAAACCACTATTCTCAATTCGTGTTATATACTTTTGTTTTTTTTTAAATTTTTGATAGCTTAATTTATTTTATTTTTTTTCAATTCAAGCATTGTCATTCGACACCTCAAAGCATTGCCTCGTTTGCCACAGCATTATTTACGCCTATGGTTTCAGTTCAGTTTGAATTGAAGTGCATTTCAACCGGCAGGTATTATGAAAACGTCCATGTAACTTAAAGCTTTGGATCTACGCATAAGTTGGGGTAGGTCACGCTTTACGACCCTATGACTGCATAGCTATAAAATCGTACTCGCATCTGAGACACGTGAAAGTGGGAAGCCAATAATTATTAACCTTTAAGGAAGTCTCTGAATTAGGTGGTCTCAAACTATATGACCCATTCGAGAAAGCTGGATATGTAACAAGCTTCGGTTTGTGGGTGAATAACCGGTGCCTCAACTTTATTCCTCTTTACAGCTTTGTAGCGATTTTAATACTTACTCTAATTTTTTAAATTAAAAAACGGAGTCTTGCTTTTAACTTTGAAATTCCCCATTGACCTACGTTAATCCCTTGACCCCTAGAGGGAACGAAGGGCATTGCATAATGTTAATGACTGAATTCATTCAATAAGTTTTTAAAGTTATGTAATGATTTTTAAATAAATATTTTATTGGAGGTTGGCAAAAAACCTGGTTCCTACCCTGACTCTTAGATATTTTGCAAGGCTGGAAGATAATATGTATATTCTTTTTTGCGAAAGGGATCAAGTGATGCCATGCTTTGGAAAAATTGCTAGAAAGGAATAATATACAGCTATCGATATTAGAACAGTGACCTCTGACCCGACGACTATAATTAGAGATCGATATCATACATTTTAAAAAATCGATTTACAGGAAGGAGTTGCGCTGGTGTACTCTTCAAGACCGCAAGGCTTTGTGTAATCATCTTATTACTTCTTGCCTTTTACTGTGTCATTAACTATTGCCTATAGTAACAGTCACTTAGCGGTGTACGTATGTCATCATCTTTTAACTGTTTAAGTGATCTATTGTCTTAGTAAGTTTACAACATAAGTTATTAAATCCTTGGAAATTTTTTTAACGGCAATTTCTGGTCGCAACTGAAAATGATAATAAAAATATATTTTTTATTTAATTGATTGTAGGCCGAAGGTCACCAAAAGAATACTTTTTTTATTATAAATCTTTTATTCTCCAACGGCTTCATAAGCCATTTTCAAGTTCGTTTTTTTCTTTGTCCTACCTAGCAATTTCTGGCATGATGATTGGCTAATTTTTAAAGAATTTGAAAAAAAAAATTATAATTAGCCATTTATCCTTAAAATATTTAAATTTTAATACATCAATCTTGAACCTTCTCTATATACATGTCCTAATTCTGCATTATATTATATATCTTTATATATCTGATTTGTGGGAGATTTTAAGTTGGATCTTAGTTCCTCTCAATTTAATCAAACCTGGATTAATATTTTTATTTAGGAGTGTGAGTGAAGAGATTCGAATTCAATTGTTTTGTCTATTTCTAGAGGATGTATGAATATATTTCGGTATAACAGGGTTATTCATGCAACCAGTGCTAAGTATTGTAAATCTTATAAACGTTTAAATTCGAGAAATTTATTTAAGAAATGTGTGTTAAATATGGCCGCTAACAGTCTGGGTTTAATAGCAACCTAAAGTCCTGTGTAGTGTTGATAAATTCGTAAACCCAGGGAGAAGGTTATTGTTAAATTTTGAGGTCTGTAACAGACTGAAAGGTGTGTAAAGTCAATATAAGTCAATATATATATATATATATACATATATATATATATATATGATACTTATAGCATTTAATATGCAATTTTACATAATATATACATGAACAGCAATAACATTTGTGTCTTGAAGCAAACGCAAATTGGCCATTTTCGTGAATTTTCTAAGCACGTGGCGGCGCAGTCAATTCCAATTTTTTTCTTTCCTGTCAAACGGTAGTCAAAAAATCCATACATGCAATAGACCAAGCGAGTCCCCTTGACATGCAAATTGCAGCGGAAGTGAAGGAGAGATGTTGGGTCGTGAAATCAAAAACGGCGTGTGAGAAAAACTTTGGGTGTTTTCACAAGTGGACACCGCTATCGACAGGTGTCAAAACCGTTTCACGGACAGTTTCAAACAAACCTATAATTACGGCAATTAACAGATGCTGATTAGGAGAAACCTTGAAGGGCAGATCCTCGATTTACACACACAGCAAAAATGAAGTTTTGACACCACGTGAAGCAGGTGGTGTAGTAATAGTAAAACTTCTGATATTTGAAGGTTACGACTTCAGCCTTCTTTAAATTTCACCTTATGTTTGTATTCTTGTAGTTTTTAAAATTATACATTAAAAATTAGAATTTCAATTGCAATACATTGTGGTTTAATTATTAAACCAGTTTTCAAAATGAACTAAATTTTATTAACTTTTCAGTTGAAGTTTATATTTATTTCCCCAACTGTCAAGTTAAATTTTCCACAAACTAAAGTGAATGTCAAAATAAATATTACAATTCTAAAGAGCGAATGGAGGTAGAGATCCGCGTGCTGTGACACACTGATCGTGACATGCATTGGCCATGCTCTCACTACTAGAGCAGTCTCAGTAGAGGCTTTAAAAGTACTCCTTAGGACGCGTTGGGATCAGATGAATCCCGCTGTATAAAATCCTTCAAAACATCTACAGCCCTCTCTAATAAACCTTAGATTTGGTCGAGAATTAATTACCTACTCTTAAGATATTTTTAGCCGGCTTGTAAGATAAATGTGTATCGAATACAATAAAATAAATTATTCGAATACAATAATTTTTAAAAGCTGTCCCCTATACTCAATAAAATGAAGATTTACCTATGCGTTATCCTCAACACACAAATAAGAAATATTTATCTTATAAAAAATTCGAACTTGACTAGAGCTTTTCCAGAAGATCTTTGAAGAGTTCAAAGGTTTTTATCATTAAAATAAAAAAAATAAATAAAAAAAATACTGAGAAACTGGTAAAGTTGGTTTTTAAAATGGAAGGATAATTACAGATTTAAATCCAAATAAGAAAGGTTTATATTCCTTTCCTTGTTTTACATTTATACTTACATTCTAAAGTTCTCTTTTAAAATTATTGTTTTCTTATAGATTTATTTATACTTAATAATCTATCCTAACACTGATATTACACTGATGTTACCCTATTAATCTTTCAATTTCTTTACTTCTTAACCTTTAGTACCGTTATCTGTGTTACCTAGAATCAAATTTAACCTCCACTAGCTTGTTATCCACTGATATCTTATTATTATTTCATCTTATTCTTATTTTAACTTTCCTATAACAATACTTATTCAATTTTCAATCTATTTATTCGTTAACATTAATTTTCTTTATCTGTTAACCCACAGTTATCTAATGTAATTTCTATTATTTTATTATAAACTTATTATTTATATTTTATCGCAATCTGTTTACTTTTAACTTACATATTATATTCTCTTTTATTTTTATTTTTATTAATACTTATTTTCAATTTGTTCGTATCTTCTACATATATAATACTTAATATTTTAACTACAATGTCACCTACTATATCTCTGATATCATCTTTTTATTTCTGTATCTGACAACTTCTTCTTATTTGATATCTGTTTATATTTATTTTTTATTTTCAACATGTGTTTTATCTTTTATCCCTGAAGACGACCTGCAAAGTTGGTCGAAACGTCGGCAAAAATTAAATAATTACTATATTTTAATTTAGTATTTATTTGACCGCACCACCCAATTAACTTCTTCTCATATTATATCAACGGTCAACCATCTCTACATCATTAAGAAAGGTTTATAGTTCAAACAAAAAGTATTGGGATCCCGAGAGCGAACTCATTCGGCTCTAAGGTAAAACTAATGCTTTGTTTCTATCTTAATCTTCAATATTAATTATTAAAATGTGTACACATATATTACAAGATGCAATTTTAGCTTTTTAATATATAAATATATTTAAAAATATTTTGCAAGCAATAAGTTCACCCTTGGGGTGTCAAATGATTGTGGTAGATCTAGAAGTCGAATTGAGATTATTTAAAAGATTATGAGGAGCGTTAAGTATTTTTAAAGGGGTTCAACCTAATAGACATATCCGAGTTAGACAAAAAATGTTTGAACGAAGTCTTATACTAATTATATTGTTATAATTAATTTTATGATTTTATTTAATTTTCTGAAATATCCATATCCAATTACATAAAATGTAAATAAATTAAAAATGTAAACGATTTTATTTCTTAGAAAGCTGCGGAGCTGGTTGGTCTTTCTGTTTCCATTTCTTCCTTGCCCCAAGAGATCTTATTGATATTCCGGTAATAATGATGAGAATATTGACCAATCAAACCTGTCACGACTAGTTGCAAAAATCGATAGTCCATCTCTTCAGCGATCGTGATGGCGATGCCGATCCCTCTTCGTCGCCCGATCAATTCCTCTGCGATTAAGACACGTCCGCCCAAACAACTTCATAAAAAGACGTTCCTCCTGTCAAGAAGTACCTCCTGGAAGATTTATTCTTCCACAAGAACGACCTGGATTCGATGCTGTCCTTGGGAGGGATAGCACTTCGTGGGAACTCTTAGCATCGTGATGCCGCTGATCCAGTAAGAGCCAAGGGTATTCAAATGTCGCAGGAAGTAACTCAAAAATAAAGGATTGGTCTCAATATCTAACTTTAATATTATTTATACCGATAGCCTTCTCTATATAAATATATATATAAGAATATATAAACCGATATTAATAGCTATTGTGGATTTACCTTAAGACGAAACTGCATTAATCATATATTCACTTTTAGGCAGCTCCTGGAACACCATCAATCTCATTATCTGGACTATTGAATTGATTGATAATCATTGACTTGAAGAAAGCCTTTTACAGCGTTCTTAAAAAATTGTTATGGTTGAATCTCCTTAATATCCTGGTATTAAGACTGACTTGATATAAATGACACAAGAGATGTTGGAAGGAATCAACTTATCGAATTAAAGTTGGCCTTCACCTTCTTGATGAAATGAGATTTTTCCCAACAAGTAAAAGACTAAGTAGTATTAACAAATATATTTACAAGAATAAAGGAAAATACGTTAACCTATTGGGATTCATTCAAAAGAAAAGGTTCACCTCTTCAATAGCGGATCCAGATTTAATTTTGGGGTTTGCTTATTTATTTTATTTTTTTGTGGTCCTTGAAGTCCTGGCATAGTAGACAATAAAGCTGTTTCTACAAGAACAATAGTGCCTTTTATGAATTAAATATATATATTTATTCAATGAACAACTTAGAACTTCTGAATATTGAAACTAGAAATTCTTCATTTATGGCGAAATATTTTAAGATTGTAGCTGAAAGCAGGTGATAAAGTGCTTTGACACCTTCGAAACTATTTTTAATTGAATTCGTGGAGGAAAATATTGAAAAACGTCGTGACTTAGGTTATTAGCCGTGAAAAAAAATTAGACATAAACTATCCTAGTAAGACGTCAAACAAGTAAAGGAATTTCGACCGCTATTTCATGGCAAAATACTATACGAAACAAAATAAAACTAAATTACACATTTCTTTTTCTTTATACACACACACACATGTATATATATATATATATATATATATAAAACTCATATATATCTGAGTTCTGATGGATTCCTTTATACAACAATGAATGGCAGAAAAGTAGTCAAGAGACCACGTGAGAGGGCAAAAACCAGAAGGTTAGATAGGATAAACAACATACTATTGAGCTTCATGCCGCAAACTGGAAAGCAGTAGCCCAAGACAGGCACAGGTGGAGAAGGCTGGTTCAGGCGGCCAAAGATCAACAAAGTCTGTGTAGCAAACCGAAAACAAAATATATATATTTACAAAATTTCTTTAATTCGCCTTTGAGTATTATATTTTTACATAATTATTTAAATTGGGAATTAAGTCACTTGAAATTATTCAATAAAATATTCATTGATCCTGCTGTGTATTCGATGTTTCAATCCCGGTTTTGTTTTTTTATAGTTAACAATTGGGTCCTCTTCAATGTTTTAAAATAGAGCCTCGATACTTCAGACCAGGAACAAATCGACAGCCTCACACACCGAAATGTCGAATAAACAGCAGGATTAATGAACATTTTGTAGTTGATAACTATTGAATAGTTATTAAGTGATCTAATTTCCAATTTAAATAATTATGTTAATATATATGGATGTTGAATTATTGAAGTGTTTTTGAATATGGATTTTTACTGTTTATACAACCGAAGCGTTGAATGTAAATAATATTGATTTTATTTACCTGTATAACAATTTGTTTATTCCGCTTAACATTTTAGCTAAATTAAAAATTAGGGGATCGTTGTTTACAGTTACCGCTTGAAAACAACAATTTACTAAAAATTTAATTTGTCGTTCGATCAATAGCGCATTTTCCTAAATTATTTTTGATATCTCTCCGAGGCGTCTGAAAAGAAGATGGCCTCGAGATCTCCTTTCGTAAATACATTTTTAGAGTGCTACCAGTGGGTAGTTTCTCACCAAATGATTTCATGTTATTATATTCTATTGTACACATTTACTGAATGTATTTTTACTTGTAATACAGTTGTAAATATCATTAATAAATAAATAAAAAAAAAAAAAAAATTTTTGATATGATGAGATATCTCGAACGCTTATAATTACGAAATATGATACTGGTGTGATAAATACCATAACAACATAATGTAATTCAATAAAAATAATTAAACTTATAACTATCTAGGCAACCAGGCAAATGATTTACAGTTATTGTAAATCACCTATTATAGGAGGTTAAAGGTTTATGATGATTTCATCCTCTTTCAAGGAGGAATGGCTGAGATAGAGCCACGTCGGAATAGGAAGTCACAAAATTGGAACCAGATTTTACTGTCATAAAGAGAAGTCCGCCGCATAATAAATAAACATGGCAATCGATCAGCAAATCGATTTATTCCGCTTCATCGACGTTTTATAAGGATCCTGTCCATTTTTAGAAATTCTTAACGACATAAACCTGTCAATAGCCAAATAAAGATAACGAAAATCCTCCTCGACTATTTGATTACTTTTCCTTCATACTTCAGTTGTTAAAAAAATTAGGAAGGTTATGTATTAATGAATATAAATTAACGAGATAAAAATCTATAAACAGGTTATCACTGGAAGGTTTCAAAACAAACCATTGTGTATCTGAAATAGTAATAAATAACTTACCACTAGCTTTATAGAAGCTATAACGAGATTAGGGACTTGATGCACTTTCCATATACTTGGCTGTCATCCTTTGTAGTATCCGAGAATTTTTTGATATGGAGTCTGAAATGAGATTCATATCGGCTTTATTGTAAACGGAAAAAAATATATTGTGATTGAAAGCTATTTTAATATTTAAAAACCTGTTTGAATAATTTACAAAACGGTAATGGCTTCTGAAAAACTACCAATTACACGAAATGATTGTCTTAATTTAGCAGTTAGCTTAGGCTATCTTTTTTCTCAGACACCTCGAAAGATGGTCAGGAATAGTTTGGGATAAAACGTTATATACTAGGGGTTATTTTATTACTGTTTTTTTTTCTTTTTGTTTTGTTGTTACTATTATTATTTTTTTTATGCTATTATTTCTTCTCCTTGATATCATATTTGCTGAATACGGAGGTAGATGGCAAATTTATTGTGAGCCAGAAATATGTATAACTAATAAATAAATAAAATATACTAGGGATTTCGAAGTTTGAAATAAAAAGAGGTGTGTCTACTTATGACAAATCTAGAACATATTTAATGTAATATTGAAGTCTTTATAGATTATTTTGTTTGTGGCATAATAAGGATTATTAAAGATTCTTCTGAGGATTTTGTATTGTAAGGATTGGATATGAGAAAAATCTGACGATTTTGTGAAGTCTTAAAACTTAATTTCGTATGTCGAAATGGGTCTGATGATGAAAAATATATGAGCTTTTTGTAGTTTATTGTAAATTTAGAACTTTTATCAAGTTAATTTTGTAGAATCTACTAGCGTTTTCTTGTCGTTCCAGTCCAAAATAAAAATTAATACTAATAAAAAAAAAATTAAAAAAAAAAACAGAAATGTTTACAGGATGGTTAGGAATGCTTCTTCATTTCTTGACAGCTATTATTGTCAACATTCATCAGATTCAAACATTATAGAAAAAGTGTTTCCAGGCTCATATAATAAAGTTTAAAAAAATAAACTAAGAGAAAAGTCGTTCATTAACCCACATTTTTGGTAATCTTGAATGAAAAAAAAACAAATTTTATCAAATACATATGTTCAAAACTTATGTAAGAGGAAGCGTGAACTAAAAGTTCCGATTTTTAAACAACCTCAAATGTAATTTATAAAATTACAAATTAACAACATCTATGCTAGCTTGTAATTTGTACACATAAAACATACCATCCTTCATCCTACATTTAGATACTAACATTCAATAAAACAACATCAAATACACAAAACATTTCAACTCCACTAACAACAACCCTTCTCTCATACTAACTCATTATTAATCAACACCAAAAAATCAATATCTAATAAACTCAATACAAAAAACATACCACAAAAACACACTTAAAAATCACCACCCCTCACTCACATACAATCCAAATTATAATCCACAACAAAACACATTAAAAACCACATAACACCAAACAAACCCTCCACCAATACCAAACACACCCTTATAAAAACCTTACATACATCACCAAAAACCCCCACCATACCCCCAACCTCACAAAAAAACAAAATTACCAAAAAAAACACAAATACCCACACACACACCAACAAACACCCACACACCCACTAACCTTAACACCAAAAACACCCTTATCCCAACCCCTAACACACCTAACACCTACAAACACCAACTTCCCCCCAACCCAAATAAACTAAATACAAAATAAACACATCATCCCCAAATACAACCAACACCAAACAACCACTACCTCTCCCCCACCAAACCTCCAACACAAACACACACCATTCCCCCCAACCCCATACCTAAAAACTCCCCTCCCACACCACCATCCCATATCACCCCCACTCATACATCTTCCCTCTATAATACCTTAATATTACAACCAACAACCCATAAATCAAACTAAATAAAAAAAAAAATCAAACCACCCTCCCCCCAATAATACTACCTAAATTCATCCCCTCCCCACAATCACACCCCCCAACTCCCAACCCCCAACCCAATAAATACACCCCCCCCCACCCCCCACACCCAACCTCACTTCCCCTACTCAAACCAAAAACAATTAATCCCCACCCCCCATCCTAATAAACCCCATATCCCACTACTCAACACATACAACCTAAAAAAACTACCATCCAAACTCCAAACCCCCCCAACCAACAAAATCAAATCCAATCTCCCCCCCACCTAATCCCCCCCATATTACCCCCATCCCACACCACCCCACCAAACAAATCCTAACACCCACCATCCACCACTCACCCACCCCCTCTCCCCCTCCATCCCACATCTTAACAATTTTTACACTAAATCACAACCCTAACCATCATGTAAGTTTAGGCTCTTCGAAATAGAATTTAAGAAGCTCTTTAGAAGTTTTTTTTTTTTTTTTACTCAAGAGAAACTGAAACTAAGAATTTAAATAATCTATAATTTTTTTTTGTAGTATCATAGGTAACACTTTCAGAGTACACTAAGTGAGGATACTAAGAGATACTATGTTTTCGAAAGTCTTGGTTTGTTCCAAATCCATTACGGTTAACTGCTTGAATATTCTTAAACAACGAGCAAAGGGCGAGAAACTTACCTTTATGTGGGAGTGAGACATTAACTTATCAAAGGCAAGGAGATTGCAAGCGCTCTTGAGACTAGGGGTTTGAAATTAGACCTAATCCTCCAAATATGTCCTAAGGCAGGTCAGGTTAAATAGTTAAACAAAGATATTGAATAATGAGAAGTGAAAAAAAATAACTTGAAAGGCGGCAATGATATTTTTCTTCTAATACTTGCTAGAGGCCAACAATCTATAATAGAAATTCTACTGGTTAACCAGAATTTCAAACCAATGTCAAAGATGTCCGTTAAGGAACAAAAATATTAGAAAACCGATAAAAATGTTTTATATTTTATGTTGACAATAGAAAAAATATTTTTAAAATGCTGTAAGATAATTAAAGTTTCTCCGGATCATGTAGATTTTGGTATTTTCATTTAGAGAGAGGGTTATATATTATTATTATTTTATTTTCATCTTTCCATGGCTCTCGGCAATACAGAGTTTTGGTAAAAGTAGTTGATACTTCTACCGCTTATCTTCTGATTCTTCGATCTTCGTTAGTGGAGGTTGTCATTCCCACTAATTCCTTCCACCCGATCACGAATGCTTCGTAGAACGAGTAGTTATCCTTACTTACTAACTGAGGAAAATCGTCCTCCGTGATGATGTAGACTGCGGTTTTCCTCAGTAGTTTGGCCCTTATTGCTTCAAAAGTGGTACAAGTCTTTACCATGTACTCAGCTGTTTCCTGAACACTACAACAGGGACATTGGGAATTAATCCATTTTCCAAAGCCATGAAGCTTGGCCCACAACCCCCCTCTGCTATGTTAGGAATTGCGCCTTGTTGAGTTTTCACTTATATCGTGTGGTCTTAAGAACATAAGGTAGATTTCTTTTTTTTTTTTTTTTTTTCATTTAACTAATTTCCCATCTTAAAAAAAGGAATATAGATAGATAAATATAATAGATTACATGGCTAAAACGACCTAGCAAAACAAGATGTCTGCCAAGCATGACACCAAGAATACTAGTAAACTGCTATGATGATATGGTTGTCTTTTAATACAAATACGTGGTCGCTACCAATCTTCCTTCTTATAAGACAGGTCAGGTCATACGGGTGACCCTTTTTTTTCTGATGTTTGACCTCAGGTGCCTGACAACTATGGCTACAAGGTGGAACATCTTGTGACCTTTAGTGAAAGTTCAGAACAAAATGCTACAGTACATACACAGCAGGGATTAGGAGTCGGTTTTTATATTATATCTATATATATATTCTTTCACAGCCAGCTACATAACTGTAGGTAGTGCATTGTCAGATATTTTCATTACTACAAAACCTATGGGCGGACATTATTTAAAAAATGGGCCATTTCCCAACAATGGTTTAAACGAGACTAAATATGTTGTAGAGTAAACTGTTCCAAAATCTTAAAAAATAAACCAAAAAAATTTCAAACACGAGTAACTATTATTTTGTTCTGTTTCGTTACTTCTTCGAAGAACTAATGAATTATCTAGCCGTGAATTAGTGATTCATTAATTAATTATTAATTCATTAGATACAGAGCCAGAGTTGGCGGCACATCTTGCTGCCTTGATATTTCAGTTTCTTACTAGTCAAGGTGCGGAGTTGTCAGTCTGGAGAGTTTTGGCTATGTTTTGCATGATCAAATTTGTTCGTTCACAGTTAATTATTAAGAAATTCTAGAACATAATTTGTGTGTTTCTTAAATAACTGTGAAGGAGAATGAGGTTTATTTTTCCTTAGAGGCTCTAAAAATTCTCCAAACCTCTCTTTGGTTATTGAATAAGCTGCTGAAATATCCCAGCAGGTAGACTGGCTACATTACACGAACCATCCTCTAAAGTTTTAGATTAGTAGCAACTATCACTTCGCTCTGTTTACTGTTTTAATTTTTACAACGGTGAGTAAAATTTTAAGTCTCATTAATAGTCTTTAACTTAAGGTTTTTTCATTTTACGTATTAAAATGATGTTACATCTTTACATTATCAAGCAGTTGTTTTGTAAATAACTAATACCTCTTCTCTTACAGGTTTCATCGAAATTTCAATACCGCAATGGGTCTATTTTTACATAAATTCGTTAACGTGGCCATATTTAAAAAAAATATTTATGATCTAGTGATGAAGATTTGATTTTGTCTAACCTGAAACGAAATAAATGTGGATGGGACCAAGAAAATGTCTGAAATTTGTGCAA
Source organism: Nezara viridula (assembly GCA_928085145.1). NCBI lineage: Eukaryota > Metazoa > Arthropoda > Insecta > Hemiptera > Pentatomidae > Nezara > Nezara viridula. Next base: position 218,701,144 of record OV725077.1, on the reverse strand, counting down.
CTTTAAAAGAGATGTTTTTTTTGTTTTTTTCGCACTCATTGTGATTAAGAGAATTATGACAAATTTTGTCTTAAATGTTTATTTTTGTGAAGTTATAAAAAAATCAGTTTATAAACCAATGAGTATATCTATAGAATATTATTTCTCTATTCATTTTACTATGAAGACTCTTATTAATTTGCAAGCCAAATTTATTACCTTATTTTATCATTTAATTTGGAAAATGTACCTCAGAACATTTTTAGTTCCTTTTAGTTTAATTTTCGATTAAAGTAACATGATCACATTTATTTATTTTCAAAAAAAAAATATTAAGTTTCTTTCTTTTTTCAAAAATAGTTATAAGACTGTTAATAGAGGCTTGGAGAGCACAGTGGTATCCTTTTCGTCTTAAAATAATAAACAATACAAAAATTGTTTGTCGGATAAATTGCTTTTATTCTCCTGGAGTCAACAGTTTGCCAATCCAAACATCGTCAAGACCATAATAAAATAATAATGTCATATTGTATACTGTATATCCGTGGTTATTAAAAAAAATAAAAATTAATAACTTGATAGAAATAGCTCATTCATTATACGTAAATAGTTACTGCCTTAACACACAATGAAAGAAAATTAAGATTATATTTTAAAACCTATGAGAAAAGTTAGTTATAAACAGTTAATTTTTAATATTATAACAACTGAATGAACCGGGATATATTTTTGCCAGGGTACAAGTCATCAAAATGCATTCTATAATCAGGGTATTTTTATTTTTTTATCAATTCTTGTTTATGAATAGTATTAAATCATGAACATGAGAACACTCCAGTTCGTATTCTAGAACCTCTAGAACCTCGCCTTGCGAAAAATGTTTCTAATAAGTCATTTCGTATTAGTGATAACAAAATTGTACTTCAACTTCCCTCGAAATTCAGGAAAAAGCTCCTTCGACGTGGCCCTCAAAGCCGCCCTGATTGGTGGAAGGTTCCAGTTTCCCGATCCAATCAGAGAACAATCTTCGCGTCGAGAAGGAACATTTCCAGGCTGTCATTTCCTACTTAGCCCCGTTTCTTCTACTCCTTCGACCTCCCAATCTTCCCGCCTATTGACGGTATAGAAGTCACATCCGCCCCTCTTACGTAAATCCGATAATCCGAAGACTGTGAGTGTGTGGCAATATTTGACATTCAATGGCACCTATAAATGTGTTTTTATTATGTAATACGTGGATGGAGCATCCCGGTCTAAGTATATTTCGTAATCAGTTGACTTGCCATGGCAGGTATCTCACCGCATTTGAATGGGAATTCCATTTATTCCGTATTTTGTGGGATACTGTACACTTCCTTGTAGAATTAATTATCTAAAACTTTTTCCAAGGTCGGTGTACACTAGCTTTAAATATAAAATGGATGTATTAGATTTCTCCAACTCCACGTGATCATACACCGAACCAAAAACATCCTATAGCAGAATTATATTTCTCTTACACATAGGGTATCCCGTAACTAGAGGAAAATATTTAAAGAGGAGATAGTAGTTCTACCAACAGCTAGAAAAAAGTTAGTAAGCACAACAGTCCGATTTTCTTCAGAAAAGTAGGAAATTTAATGTTTATGTTTTTTTTAAGTAAGTCAAGTTTTTTTAATAGTAAACGAAAATTAAAAGTTTAGGTAAATAACAATAAAAAGTAAGTAACATTCAATTCAAGTAATTAACTATTGCTTCACAGTAAACTAGATGAAATTTACTTCAAATAAAAGGAGAATCTGTTATTAATTTTTAACTTATTTTATTGAAAAATATTACAATCTGTGTTAAGGAAATTTTTAATAGTGTTCAGAGATCACATTCACACTGTATGTACAATAAATAAAATAAATTATACAGAAAAATAATATATATACTATAAATAAGAATAAAATAACCTAAAAATAAATAAATAAAAAAAGCACATACATACCTATATAATATTATTATAAAAACTATTTGATTTTTGAGCGGCTGTTTTTAGAAGTTCTGTTTCTAAAAATATGTTGAATTATTCGCGATATATTTTTATCAACTTTTAACTATACAAAGAAACCATGCTTTTAGAAAAAAATCATACCAAGACTTAATATATACCTATTTCTACCATAGCGGGTCAAATGACCCGACTTTATGTTTCATGCTTGAATGTATGAAATATGGATGTTAGGAAGGAAATAAAAATATAAATTAAATTTATTATGATTAAACAAAATAGTATTTTGAGCATTTCTATTACAAAAGCAAAAAATAAAACCTTTTAATTCATAGTTCATCTCGTTTTTTACATATAAATGTTTCCATTGTACATTTTCCGCAAACATATTTTTTACATTTAGAGCAAATTTTGTTGGTTTTATTTTCTTTACAGAATCCTATTTGACATCTCATACGTTTATAAGCATCTGTAGTAGACTTAGGCAACGATCCTTTCGTATTTGTTTCTTGTTTTGGTTGTTCACGGGCTTCTCGAAAATCGGCGCCAAGTTCTTCTGCTAGCTTGAGTAAAAAATCTTGTCTCGAGATATTTTCTCCTGTCGTTTGCTTGTACAAAATCCAGGCATTTATGCCAGCTAAATCAAGGATATTGAAAAAAAACTTGGAGAGGCCATCTGCAATACTTAGATTTTGTAGTAAATTTCCTCGCCATTTGATCGGTCATGTCTACACCAAATTTGGTTTTATTGTAATATGAAACAGTTTCAGGTAAACGTTTATCATTGTTTTCTACTTTAACGAATTTATGTTTAGAACTAAGTAAAAGTACTTTTTTTGTTGGCTTACTTTTATAGATTGTAAGAGTACAATTATCTGTTGTAAAAATTTTCGATGAAAATCGTTCCATATCATCTTTCTTTTGCTTCGCAATTAGTGGTAATTCTCTTTTATTTGACCGAATAATTCCAACTAACGTAGTTTTTTTTGGCTAGGGGTTGTGTTGCTAGGGATTTGCTTGTGAAGAAGTCTGTGGTCACAGTTCTTCCGCAACCCGTAAATGGCTCAATGAGTTTGAGTACAACATATTCAGAGAGTGGTACTGAAGAGGGCCTATATTCATCTTTTCCAAGATATGGAAGTGCATTTATGACGTATTTGCTATCGACGTCCGATGCTAACCAAAATTTGATTCCAAATTTATCCGGCTTGTTAGGCATGTATTGCGTAAATCTACATCGTACTTTAGTCGGAAATAGCTGTTCGTCTATAGTAATATTTTCATCCGGTTTGTAATAGTTTTGGCTGTTCTCAATGAAAATATTCCAAATTGCAGATACCATAGCGAATTTATCTGTGTTCAAACGTTGGCTCCGCTGACTTTTTTTTTATCAAAACGAAGCTTTGAGTCTATATTAATTAAGTTGATATTTATTCCGAAATAGGTTGAGATTCACCAAAAGATGCTTAAAAAAATTATGTGAATTGATATCCTTTTACATAAAAGTTCATTATCTATTATCATATTGGCTTATCTTAATGGGCCCTCTTGTGGTAATAATTTTACAAAAGTAAATAAAACAGATACCATATTGTTTTATAAATGTCTTGGATGTCCTTAACGGAGAAATATTGTAATATTTCTCAAGAAATAAGTTTTGAATTCAATATAAACTTGGAGAGGAAAATAAGAGTTAATAATAACTATTTACTATTATTTCTTACAAAAAAATGATGGACTGTAGAAAATATCGACATCAATAATACTGAAGTGGTAACAAGGGATGAGGTAAAAATGCCATAAATCGATTTCTACCGAATAAAATAAAACGTTTTTTATTCCAATCAGACGAATAAATGGATTGAAACAACTCCGTAAAATAACCATTTAACTGACAAGCGAATGATCTTGAAACAGCTCAACTGTTAAAGACAAATTCAACCAAAAACCCTCAGTTACAGGAGAATCTCACATATATTTCTAAATTAGAGAAATACAAAATAAAAGTTTGTCTTAAAACTAAATAGCCAACAGCCCACTGCCTTCAGATGGCCACAGCCTTGCAAATTGATAACCACTTATTCCGGTCATTTAAAAACCCAATGAACGGAGAAATTGTTTCAAGACGAGCAGGCCATCAAGCGTTACATGGATTAGTCGCCGATAAGCTTCGGATTTATCTATCAGAGATCAAGCAAGTATAATCAACAATTTTCAAAACAATATAATTTTACATCGACAAAAGAATAATGACTATATTTTATTTTTGCAGATAAACTGAAAACTCAATACGTACTGATTGGACGGAAGTTGGTTTGGAATGGCTAAAATTTAAGTCGCTACTAACGCCAAGCTTATTAGTAGAGATTTTGAGTCCAATAAAAATCCGAAAAACGTGCAGCAAAAAACTCAAAATGAGCAAAATCGCTTAATAAAAACCCAAAATATATAAAATTGTGTAATTATCACCTAAAAACGAGAAAAATCATATTGTTTAATTTATTATCCTGATTTATGATTACTAGTTATAAATTGTGTCATCAAGGATGTACGGATGGAGAACATCTAGACACATGTCCTGTCTTGACGGACATAGATGAAAAAACATTTTTAAATATAAATATTAAAAAAATTATACTGGGCAGCAAGATGTTGGATGGCCGAATGACCAACGACTTTGGCATAAGAAAAAAAAAAGTTTCTGAATAAAAACGAGAAACAAAAATCAAAATGCAACATTGAAAATGAAACTCCTAAGAATTTTTAGAAATGTTGCATTGGCCGTAATACATAAACTCTTACAGTTTTATTGGGACGTGCTACCTCATCCTCCATACTCCCTAGACCTTGCCCCATCCGATTATTACTTGTTTCTTTCGTTAAAAACTTCTCTCCGTGATAAATGACATAAATCCGAAAGCGAAATAAAAACGCATCTCGATGAATATTTTGCACGGATCTCAACAATTTTGGAAAAAGGGTAAAAGAGGTTTCCTGAGAGATGGAAGAAGGTAATAGAGCAGAACGGTTCAAATATAATACAGTAAATCAACCTCAAACAACAAATAAAGAAAAAGAAAATAACTTAGGTGACACACTAATATTTAAAAATAATGAAATTTATAAAATTCACTTCAAAGCCAGAAGTATACTGAAGGGCTGAATAATGAGTGAGAATTAAAGTAAAACAATGATCAAAAAATGATTTACCTTCCTCATAGTTGTCTATATTAAATTATAAATTTAATATGCACAAGATAGTAAAATAAAATCTAGATATTTACAAATCATCTAATCTAGCACAAAAAGTATAGAAAATTTCAATTTGATGCAACGAAAATCAAAATTGAGCAATATAGGGTTAAAACGGCAAAATGTGCAATATCCAATTTCAATATTTTATTCTACAGATCATGAAACCAATAAATAATCGGATTTGAAGTTTTAACATGAAAGTGAATAAAATATACAATTGCATGGAAACTCGGTCTCTATTTATAAGGTTTTTATCATCACGGATTAAACAAATTTTACATCTGAAGAGCTGTAATAAATTAGCATCTTCTTTCGGAGTGATTAGTTCAGGACTCGCCTTGAAGAGGCTGAGGGCGCCCGGCCGATGCTAACCGAAGATGCTAAAGGATTTCTTTTGAATCAACCTTTATGTTGTGAATGTTTACATAAGATATAAGATGCTGAAGAGAAGATGACTAAAGGATGTAGTTGAATAGATTTATTCGTCAAGTTACATCCTTTTCGCGCATTGCCACCATTGTATAATCTATGATAACATAAGTGTATATTATATATTTTCAATAGTAATAGTGAATAATGTCTTGTAGAGGACAAGTTAACTTTTAAATTATGAATGAGAAAGTTAAGATAAGGAGGTAGAAGCATTTCCACAAGGCCAAATAAAGGCTTGAGGAGATGTAAAAGACCTTCATTTGGGGAATACTTTAAATTAAAAGTTTCTCGTTTGACAAGAATCATCGTAATTAATTGACGGAGAAGAAACTCCTCAGCTTTTACAACAGCCTCAGTTAGAGGGTCGTTATTTATTCATAAGATTGCCAGCAAGTTTCGAGGAGTTCCCTAATTGAAGTTCTTTAACAAGAATTTTCTTGTTTTCCTTGTTAATTAGTTATTATACACTAATATTTAAATTACAATGTAAAGCAGTAAAAGACATATGAATTATGAAACGAAAACTTGAGCAAATCAAAACCTATTGAAACTAATTTCCGTCATTTATTTACTTTAGAATATAGATTAAATGTTTGACTTTGGATGGTCGTTAGTGAACTAGTAGGTAATGAATGCTTGCTCGAACAATTTTACTCTGTTTATTTGTGAAATAATTTTAAAATCGATATGAAATATTGAGTACAGAATCCATACTATTTTTAATATACTATTTAATTTAATATAATATTTATACTATTTAATATAAATTTATACTATTTATTTAATATACTATTTTTAATTTTTTTTTTTTATAGAGTAGTGTTACACTTTCTGTAACTATGTTTTTCTTTAACTAACTGTTCTTTTTTTTCTATTTTACTAAGATCTCAACAACTTTTTTTAAAGAGAAAACTGGTTTAGGCGCGTTTTGCACTTTTTTGTAGAGATTGAATTAGATTGATACGTCAGATGTTGAAAGTGTTAAATTCAGCTAGAGTCGACTAATTGAAATGATTTTACATATAGATTAAAATATATCAGAAACTAAAAATCGGGCCAGCATACTGTAAGTGAGAAAATTGATCAGCATTTCATCCTCTCTTTAATAGGCTATAATTCAAAATTGTACCTTAACGCGACGCCGTGTTAGGGAGGCGAGAAAGAAAAAAATAGTGTCGTAAACCAAATCATAACTTTTTTAGTTGGCAATATCGATTAAAATATTTCAGATACTAAAAATCTGACCTTTATACTGTAAGCGAGAGAGATGTTCACCATTTCATCCTCTTTGTAATGAGCTATTATTCAAAAATGTATCTCAAAGCGATGCCGTGTTATAGAGGCGAAAAGAGAAAAAAATGGGTCGAAAACCAAATGATACCGAGTTTTATTAAAATATCTCAGAAAATAAAAATCGGTCCTGCATACTGTAAGCGAAGAGATGTACAGCATTTCATCCTCTATCTAATGAGCTATTACTTATAATTTATATTTCTTATTATTAATATAGCCTTGTTAATGTTTTCACTTCTATCGTGTGGTCCAAAGAACAGAGTTTGGGTGTTAAAATATTTTTTTTTTACTGTATGGAATAATAATAATAATAATAATAAGGCTTAGCGAACCCGAAGGTTCGATGCCGACACCACCAATCGCTTGTTACACACCTCCCTCCATCGTTCGCCGTCCAAACCCAGTCCCTTCAGATCGGCTTTAATGCAATCTTCCCACCTTCGCTTCGGTCTACCCCTCGGACGCTTACCATTCGGCACAGCAAATATTAACCTTTTAGGAATTCTCTCGTTACTAAGCCCAACAACTTTACAAGCCCATTTGATTCGCCGCGATGAAATTACATCAATTATATTACCCGGATACAGCTCACGCAATTCGGCGTTGTATAACCGTCTGAACTCTCCGTTTAACTCATCCTTCTTCGGTACTGTATGGAAAAATATCATAATTGAGAAAAATTATTTTTAAATTACATATTCTATAGAAGTTGTTTACAAAGTAATAGCATCGTTCTACGTAAGAATAATAGAAGTCTTATTAGCCAACCTTCAGTCCAAGGCAGCCGAACAAGACTCACCGAGATCAGTCGAGTATAGGGAGCATTACGAGCTTGATGTAAGCCAAGCCCAGTTGTATGGTATTAGATTGAGATGAACAAGTACAACAATCGGAAGGGGTTTTGATTTTTGAGGACAAACCACAGTCAGGCAAAGGCGAAAAAAAAATACCCTAATGGATGCTATGGTACTACCAATGGATAGATTCTCTACAAGCCTTGTCATGTCATATGTTTCTTTGTATCACATTTGCTGAATATATGTTAATTTGTATAATTGTAAATTTCATAAATAATAATAATAAGAAGAAACTTTTTTAGTGGTTTCGGGTATTAAATAGTTGGACATAAGCCTCACAGAATTACAGTCGATATAAAGACGCACTTACTAAAACTACAATCTTGTCAATTCAAATTTTTAAGAATAATAGAAGCAGATCCTAGGTAATTAAACAAAAAAACTTAAGTAATTAACTATCGATTAAAACAACAGTAAACGACACGGACATCAGAAGGCAATTTTGAAAGATCGAGAGTAATATTTCATATTCATATTTCTATTATGAAATAGTTATATAATCGATTAAATACAATATTTTCTGCAATAATTCCCCTTACCAAAACTATCTCTAAATCTTTCCTTAAAATGAAACGATGAACTAAACAGTTTTGGTGGTCTATAGCATTCGTCTAATTCTTTTTCGCTATACTTTAATAGTGCACATATCTTTATACATTAACCGCGAAGGATTCAATTCTGCTATATGCTTGTTTAGAAATATGATTTTTACTTGAATGACCTTAAAACCAACCGTTAGTATTTTGGATTATTATTTTCAATAATGAACCATTGTAACTGACCAACAAATTCAAAAACATAAACCCTCTTCAAAGTTTGAGGTTTTGCGTTTTAGTATGCCTAGAATTCGAAAATCGAATAAATATTTTTTTGTACGTCCGCTGTCCGCCTATTTTCTCCGAAACTACACGACGGATTTTTTTTTCAAATTTGGATTTAAAGTCACTCGAGGATGATCCTCCTACATCGGTATTACTATCTGACTTTTCCTATCAAGATGGCGGCCGACAAAGTGGTGTTGATATAGACTGTAACGCCTAAACGAATGTACCGTTTTCAATGAAACTTCCCTAAAGTCTTCTTCTCGACGCCGTGAAGATATGGAAAAAAGTTAAGAGAGGTTGTAAAATTAGATTCTAAATAACTTAAAAAGTATGCACTTCTTTGTTGATATTCTTTGATAAGGTTATTTAAAAGTTTACGAAAAAAAAAAAAAAGAAATATCGTTTAAATCTGATAATTCGGAACAAAGTTGTAGTCTCTACATTTTTTTTTGTATGTTCTACTGCAAATGTTATACTCTTTGTTTTGGATTTTGAAAGTGTTATGTTTTTAAGCAAATTGCTAATGATGAAAAAAAAAATTGTTCAGGCCAATAATAGGAATCATTATGATGTAGAGATGGTTGACCGTGATATAATATGAGTAGGAGTTGATCGGGGGTGCGGTCAAATAAATATTAAATTATAGAAATACTATTATTTAATTATAATGCCGACGTGAGATTTATTTATATTTTTATCAATATAAAAATTTATATTTTATATCGTTTGTTATGCCCTGATGAAGACCTGCAATTTGGGTCGAAACGTCGGCATTTTAATTAAATAATACTATCTCTATAATTTAGTATTTATTTGACCGCACACCTCGATCAACTCCTTCTCATAATAGGAATCGTCTTTTATTTCTTTTTCTTTGTTACTAGGATGGTAATGTTACTTTTGGTGTGTAATTGTTTGAAAATCATAAACCATTGTGAAATAATTTGCAGTGTTTCTTTTATATAGCCTTATATTAAATATAGAATACTAGATTATCTATAATCATGCTTCATTCCCATTTAACCACAAAATGGAAAATTAAAGAACCAATTTATTACATAGAATATACCAACAATAATTTCTGGAAGTGTTAGTTTGTCGAACGAAGTTTCCCAAGTAATTTGTAACGGGCAGTAGAAATACAGGAGGGCTAAACCACTTAGTGGAGAAATCTCGCCTGAGACTCTCCACCAAGTTAAGCTGGTTAAATGATATTCCATAGCCTTCTGGAGAAATCGCTGGAAGGTCAGGAAGCTGTTACTGGCACTTGCTCTCCAGTCGATTACATAAAAGCAGCCAGCAAGAGTATACACCTATAGATGATTAGTTTCCGATAAGTTAAACTTGAGATGAAAAGCAAAAACTTCATTTTACAGGATTATTTTTCCTGGTGGATTTTTAAATTTTTGGGTAAAACGTTCAAAGAAGTTGAAGGTACAATGATGGTTAACATTTTCAATGGCGATGACATAAAAACAAATGTCCACACTAATTTTTCTTACTCTTAAATGTTAGGACGTATAGACTAACAAAACATTCCAAACCTATATATAATAAATAATTTTTAAACACGATTTTGTTTTAAGTTCAACAATTGAAGGATTCGGTGCAAGAAGGTGGAGGCAGCTCCACTTTTTATATAGCAAACTAAAAAAAAAATTTTAAAAATTCAGTTTTCACCGAAACCAAAAAATATTCAGTCTTGTGTTAGGTTTTTCGGGTATCAAATACAACTGACCATAACACACACAAATGCTAGAGCTCAGGTACGTGTAATGGAACTTTGAATTTTGGAGCTGCCTCCATTTTGCTTCAAAGTGAATGAAAAACCCTCTTGTCCAGAATTAACCATATTTCAGTTTATTTTTTTATTTTTTTTGGGTCCTTCCCTTCCTCGCCGTTAAGGCTATACGGGATTTTCCCGGGCCAGGGAGTGTGAGCGGGGATTTAAAAAACTCCCCCGGCACCGGGACGCGAACTCTTGACTATTTTTATATCTTTGATTCATATGTCAGGTTGCCAGGCAACGGCGGTGCAGTGCACATGCTTTAGCCCGTTCGGCCACCCCGCCCACTTATATTTCAGTTTACAAAACATTTATTAACAAAGAAAGTACAAAATCATTGGCATAATACTTCAATATATATAGTTTTTCTTCAATCTTCCAGCTCTCTCTCTGTTTCCTTAGGATCGTTTGAAGCATCTGACGTCAACGAGTCCTAAAACCACATTTCATTTAACCCCAGCTCATTGACATCTTTAAACCGTTGGTCTTTAAGCGGGAGGAGACAATCATAAGCTTGAGTAAGTTGCAAAATTGGCGCATTATCGAAGATAGACATCCCTACGGTCACATTGCATTGAATAATCCCTTTACAGATATATGTCTATTTATAGAGGAATAGTTTGTACCTAGAGATTAAATATTTATCGTTTGGAGGAAGAACGGGGCAGCTCCATCTCCCGGATTCTCTGGAACTAGCGGGTGGAGATGCTTCATTCTTGTATCAAACGAAGCGGATTTTTCTTTTGTTCTTGCACCAAACCCCTCAATTGGAAAAATGTAAGTTTAAAGAAAGTATAATGAACAAAGATCATAAATATAAACTAAATTAACAAACATAGAATTAAGAGGGTATTTATGAACTTCGATGTTATTTATCCGTAATAAGTAGGCAACGTAAGTAAGCTAAAACTGATACAGCTTCTCAAAATTATTTGTAAGCATTAAAATTCTTTTCAGCTCCCTTGAAAATTTGTACAGCATACGAATACTCCAGTAGACCGGATTACACACAAGACTAGGTCACACACAAGATTCGTGTTTCCTGGGAGCGTGAAATGCCAGGCTCCTTTACAGATCGTGTTGTCCTAAACATTTTGCCATGTCTTCTGCAGCATTAAACTCTTCGAGAGTGCCATCCTTGAAGTTGCAGGATGTAATTGTATCAAATTAAAGTAATCATGGAAATGCTACAAATCGGTAGCTGCTTTACAAGCTATTTTAAGTACATAGAAATATATACTTTATTTGGTATATAAATTAGGCCATTATTCACCAACATTTTATTTATTAGTTATTTTATTACGATGTTTTGACCATCAATAGGCCCATTTTCAAATCATTATTGAGTCCTCCTACTAACTACACCACTTCATATACAATAGCTAAGTTTTATTCCTAATAATAAATTTACCAATGTTAGAATATTTCATGGAAATAAAACTCTCAAAACAGTCCATACGAAATCACAATCATTGATTAAATTCATTGAATCATGTATTTAGTTTCTTGTAAATATAATTTGTATATATGTACTTTATTAAACATAGAAATAAATTTAGTTTGTTAGTAAAAGTTATTTTAATTCGGCCACCTATTTATATCATGATGATCACAGGTAATGTTGATAATTAGAAATAATGTTAAACACAAACCAGCCTGTGAGAAAAGAAATTCAATTAATTAATCATGGACCAAATATACTGTAGATCCAAATTTCTGTTACTATTTTTTTATTAAATAATTCTGGATTTATTTATTTATTTAGTCGCATCTCGAATAAATTTCACACCCAAAATATAGCATTTCTTAGGAATCATAGATTCGCTTTCGCTACTGATACTCCGACGAAAGTATCTAACGAGGTGTTTATTTTGGAATCGTGAAGAAAGTTAATATCTTAACTGGAGCCGTCAGTCAGAACGGCACAAAGCGGAGAATATTACCAATCCAAACGGGAAAGATTCCTAAACCGTCATATCTTGATGGAAATTTTATAAATATCACGAATATAACCATATACCCTATAAATATATACCCTTATTAATTGTAATCCATTCATTTATATAACATTAACCAAGTTTCGAGCCTGTTTGTTCATTTTCATTAATAAATCACATATTGATCACTGTATTAATTTTACTACATATTTTTTTCTGATAAATTACTAAATATTGTAAATGTGCTCGTAAACCTCTATTTCCCTCCTGCCTTTTTTTTCATTCTTCATTGACTTTATCTGCATTTCATGGTAGTCCGAAATTGAAAATATTAATCTTTTATCAACATATTTATGAAATAGTATCGACATTAAATGTAATACAGGTTACGTCATAATGCATTTAATTTGTAGATTTATTATGTGAAAATTATTTTAAATGAATTAATTAATTTTTAATTTAATTATTTTATTTTATTTATTCCTTATTATGTAGGCAAGTCTCTATTTGTTGGAAGTATCGTTGGAAATTTTCTTAATTTCTAGCTCTAAAAGAAATGGAATTCAAACGTTAATCGTATCGGTTGGAACAGCAGTAATTCAGCTTTCCAACGAGTATAACATGAATTTGAAGAAAATCTTGAAGATTATGAATGCTCTAGTTGACGGCCGGAAAAAATATCATCCAAAAAAAAATGAAGTACTAAAGGTTTTATTTTTTTTATATATAATAATTCGTATTCAAGAGTTTTAAAGGGTCCTAGAAAGAAATATAACCTGCTTTTTTATAACAAACGTAAACTTGCCCTACCTTACCGGAAGTAAGCCAAGTTTAGTTTTTTTTTTAAATTTATGATGCAATTTAACTCATTTAATACAATATTCAATATATTTTTATTATTTTTCACAAAAAAATAAATTGATTGATATATTGTAAACTATATGTTCCGGTAAAACAAAGGAAAAATAAATTACAAACATTTTGTTTGAAATTATATAATTTTTACTTCCACTTACCTATATATGAAATATATTGTGAGGGGCAGTATTGCGTTAGTGAAAATTTTTGAATCTGAGATTTCAACGGAAATACATGTTTTGAGGTCTCCTTCCAGATGTTATAGCAAATTTTTATATAAACATATTTTTACTATTTTCTCGAAGACTACCCCAGCGAGTTTGGTTAAATTACTTACATAAATGTAAAATTAAGCAGTATTTCATATTATGTAGGTTTTATTCTCATTGATCTTCTCTTACCTTTAGTTTTTTTTTTAATTGAAACGAATAACCATTTCACAATTATCTATAATATAAAAAAATAGTTAAATCTAAAATATGAAAGAATTTGACAATTAGTTAAAGGGAAACTAAGAGATCGTAACGGAGAATAGTAGTAATGATGGAACCAAAAGGATACGAGAGCGAACCCGAGCTCGCCCGAAGATTAGAACAGGCTTCCATAGTAACATGAGCTTATTATAGTACGGACTATAGTGTTAGTATTATTTAACATTTAATTGTATGGATTACCGCGATATAAATATTAAAATTTGTTAATATAAGGATACTTAAATAAATGAAAATATCCACAATGAAATATAAATATAGCGTTAATAATTTTTACTTTCACTTCTCCTTTGTCTGAAAATACTTATTCCTGCTAAGAAAAGGGTGGCAAGTGAAAGTTGTGTGATGCGCGCACCTCACCAGATGATTTTTTTTCAACATTCGTCATCATGCTATCTCGCAAGATGAACGAGTTTACCGCTAAGTGCCTCATATATTTCGTTCTTGCGAAAATAGGATTATTACGACTTACTAAATTTTTAAATGTTCAGAGTTAGCAAACACACGAACATCACTCAACTCAAAACTGAAGCAATTAGTTTTAGTGATTGTGTAGTGGCTGTCACTTGAGTTAACAACGTTAGTCTGCAATGTTATTAGGTCTAGCAATTGTACATGACCTGAAGCCCACTTCGCCAAATAAGTCCAACTGTCTTCTTATGAATCATGCAACTGTAACTGGGGTTGACAAATTTATTAACTATACTTAAGCCACTATGTAGAAATGAATGAATAATGTAAGCAGATGACTTTCTCATTATAAAATCATTATCTAAAAATAAAATGAAACTTTCATCATGCGAAGGCGCTAAAGTAACGTCCCCTCATTCCTTTCCATTGTTTAGCTATTTTTGCCCGTTTGATATAATTCTTCTAATTTGTGATTAAAAAGTAATCCCCAGGAATCATTCTTTTAGAAGAGTTATTAAGCTGTATTGCCATTTTTTACATCAGCAATACGAATAATTTCAATAATCCATTATATGAATTCAAGCGAATGTAGAGTTAATTCAGAAGTATTTCCATACAATTTTGAAATTGATGAATATATAACAGAAGTTTTAAAGCTCATTTCTAAGTTTTATCTTCTTGAAAGCTCATTAGCTATTATCAATGTCAAGAATGAATAAAAGACTTCATATTACTTTTCAAAGACGTTCTAAACGTTAGGCGTGCTGGTTCAGCGATTTTAAAGAGTATTTAGCTGTTTATATATATATTTATACACAGACCTGTGATAAATTATATATTAAACCCATAGTCATTATTCGACTTTAGGTTTCACTTGTCTTTTGGTAAAAATAGTCATGATGTTGAGGATTAATTAATTATAATAAATATTTTATTTTTTCTTTCAATTGAATGATTTCTATACAAAGTAAAACTACAAATTATTCGACTTATTGAAAATAGCTAAATAAATATATTGAAGATTGTCGTAACACTCGTCAAATCGTAATGTGTAAGAAGAAAGCTCATATTTATGATGTTTTGATTAGATCCCAATATTTAGAAAGTTCTTGTTTGGACTTCCGAAAGATAGCCCTGATGGTGACCCTTAAGTTTGGGTCGAAACTTTGGCTAACCCAACAAAAAAATCGTGACTAAAATTCCTGACAATTTCGCCTTATCCTTGATGAAATTGATACTACATCCCCATCTTTAAAGTTTTAAATATTGGGATCTACTGAAAACATTATAAATAAATATAATTTGGTTGGATGTCGATAAATAATCCACGATAAAGTATATTATACATTAATTTAATAATTTATGTCGATTTATACTAGATATAATTTTATTAAATGAACTGAAATCTGTTTTCTATTGGCTTATTTTCCTTGTTGACAGTGTACATTTTTATGTTTGGAAAGACGTGTTCAAAACGCTATTTCACAATTATCCTCTAATGCCTATATTTCGGACAATCTTTTGTCACAGTCTGATGACAAAATAACAACTCAAAATATAGCCATTTGTCCATATTGTGTAACATATCGACCTTTAACATGGCAGTAATTGCTTACAAAGAAAATACTTATTGTCTTTTATTCGCTAAAGACTTTCCTTGTGAACATTCTTCAGAATCTTCTATAAATACCTCATCCTATTTTTGTCAGCAGATTTTCGAAACAGGTCTTGCAGAAGAATAAAACAGTCCAGGATTCGAGCGAAATTTTTACTACTTCTGGAACTTGGAACGTTGCCGCAAGATCTATTGAATATGTATGACAGGGGTTGTTCTTCGCCGTAACAGCTGCCTACCCATCGATATCCAAGTCCTTGTTCCAAATCAGAAAACTCTCCTCTGGTTTCGTTCGGTTTTCATACTCCCAGCCTTCGGAGGAACCTTTCACCCGATGATGCTCCAGCTGGAGGATCTTCGGGGCGGTGAGGTCAGAGGAGGGTCGCTCACGAAGAGCAGATAATGAATGGACTGTTCAAAAGTCAGCGGTCTCTCAAATTATCGCCCGTTGTTGTTGATGTTCCGGCAAGGTCATGGGTGATTCACAAGGTCGAAGAGGTGACATAGGTTACGGAGAAAACAGTTCGTGTTTAGATTCATGGTACATATTTACTTACGAATATAGTATATAAGTTTTATATGTTCTAGCACTTCGATGTATTCTCAGGTTCATTTTATTAATTTGGTTAGACTTTACTATGTTTATGTCAATTAAACATCTGAATGCACCTATTTTTTAGCATATTTTTAAGATCTGAAGTAACATATTTAATAAATAGCAATAAGATAATAGGTAACTATATGACTCTTGCGCAAGACCAACACCATGACCATGATTGAGTGCGCAGTGAGATGAGGTTTGGTCTGGCATTTGGACAACACACTTCATTATGGAGAAATGTCATTCAAACTCGAAGCAGAGAAGAAAATTCAGGTTAGTCTTAAATAGATGAGTAAAAATACTTAGTAGATGTGGATGTGCAAAACACGCGTTGCCTGGCAACTATTGCCCAAATGCGAGAACGAGACGAGTCTTGGTCTTGTAAACTCAGTCTTGGTCATGTCCTGGTTTGCAAATAAGTCTTGCAACAGTCTTGGAGTTACTTATTAGCTTATTACTATAGAGATATTGTTTTAATTTTTTAGATACGAGAAACCTAACTAAGTCCGAATGAAAAATTAAAGGACTTAAATGCAAAAGTATATTGGTTATACCAATTATTTACATATTGTAACTAAGATTGTCAAGTATTAGTAACTATTTTGCCTTAATTTTTATTCAAAAAATAGATTTTTTTTACCAGTCCTGGTATTAGTCTTGCAACAGTTAGACGGCCTTGGCCTTGCACTTTACAAGACCAAGACCGCTTGTGGGAAACATTACTGGCAACCAACCATATGGATGAACTGAAGTTTATAAATTACTAGCTTTACCCGGCCACGCGCTGCTGTAGCTTAGCCTGACAAAATGAAAAAGGAAGAAAATCGAAAGCACATATGATTAGAAAAGTAGCAAAGGACATCTGTCATTTTTAAAAAGTTCCGAAACAAATTTGTCTGTAATATGCCTTCAATTTAAAATAATTCTAATGATTTTTTTCTCATGATTCAAATGGAACATTCATAACCATCTGAGTGAATACGCCGTCATTAATAATCATTAACGAACTCATATTAAATATGAGTATTATCAGTCAAAAATTGTGTACTTTTTTAGTTATCGGCAAATAGAATATTGAATTCATCGTAACTTTTTTCAGCTTGTTTTCGGGAAAGTATGTTATACACATAAATGAAAAGGGTTTCAAGGAGAAGACTTTAGCAAGTTTCGTTAAAATCGGTAAAGCCGTTTTGGCGCTACAGCTTATAGCGACACATTTTTTTGCGGCTTTGAACAGAAAAACATTTACAGTTTTATTTTTTTTTTCATATATAAAATTATCGTAAGACGGAAATAAAATGCCAGAAACCTTCTCAGGAGTGTACGGAACAACTTCCTAAAGTTTCATGGCGATCGGATGAATGGTTTAGTAATTCACCAAGGACAAACAGACGGACAGACAGACAGACATACATTCATTTATATATATATAACAATTACGAGTTCGCGTACCGGTGTTTGGAGGGCGGAGAACTTTATTTCGAGCATTAATTCTCTATCCTCTCGCCTGGCCCGTAAGATTCCCCGTATAGCCTAAATAGCGAGGCAGCGGTGAACAAGAAAAAAGAAAGTTGTGATATTTCTTAATACTTAGAAAACCATCTGATGTTATCTTTGTTTAAGTTATTAAAATATCATTTTCCTAATTTTTTCCAGACATTCTTCTAATAAGCATGTATTGTTTTTTGTACATTCGTTACATTAAATGGTAATAAAATTTATGTATGCATAAAATATTTTATTAATTTCAAAATATATCTTTTTGTTTCAGGTAAGCTTTTGAGTTACATTTCTCTAAGTACTACATTGGTAAGTTTTAATTTAGTTGCACGGCATGCTTTGGAGTTCAGTATTTATTTAGAGGTCTCAAGTCATTCCCTGCATAATAAAATTATATGATATAACTCATAAGATAAATATTTCATTTAAGTGATAATATTACGTTCAAGTTACTGCTTAGTTAAATTAAAAAGCCGGTTTGTGTATATTAAATTAAAGAATATTCTTAGATGGTTATAAGTTAAGAAATGAAAAAGTAAAGTATCAATTATTATGTTCAGTTCATTATAGTGTTAGAGAAATTCAAAATTTAACTAGAGGAAATTCCATCTATTTTCCTTATCTATTCTCATTAGGTTCATTTGCTATCCAATCAGACGAATCGCTTTATATCTTCCAATTACTTCAGTTCAGATCAAAAACTCACTTACTATATACGCCCACATTTCTTTTCCTAAAACTATTATTCCTGCAGTTGAAAATTCTTTTATTAACTGTGCTACACACTCAGAGAACAGAGAAACGTCACTAAGGCATGGATTTTACCAATTACAGCAATTGTTTTCTGTCTATCTCATGTTATTAAAAGTATGATAGCAGTTTATTATTGGGTAGTAAACACAATTAAAATTAGTATAGTATAATAATACTTTCTGCCTACGGAGATATAAACTATTATTAACACACAAATATCAACGAAGAATCAATAATTGATGTAAAACCTTCCACCACTTCTGCTCTTGAAAGACCTACAAATCTAACCTTTAATTCTGTGTATGCATTACGTCAATCCCGGTAAATGTTCTTCTTCAATGGCCATAATGTGCCTTAACCGTATCCTGCAATAGCGGGCAATTAGGTCTCGCACTAAAACCTTTATTGCCACTAAATCTTCCAGAACTGACCTCCAGTTTGGAATTGAGCAGTTAACAAAAGAATAATAGCCCTATTAATAACTAGTCTCTGGAGCTGAAACTAAGCAATGTTTTAATAATATTTTTTAACCTCTTTATTTATATTACAAGTTATTTGCAACGCATTAAGCAAATGTGTTGTCGTCTACTTTATCTTTATTATTATTATTATTAAATGGCATTACGATCTTATTTAGTTAGATCTTATTTACGATCTTATTATCCTGCCCTATTACAGATCGCCATTCCTCTGTTTCCTATCGCTACCTTACAATTTCGGACACCAAGCATTTCGGAGCACCTTGCGTTGGTAGCAACCTCTTCTTCCCTGCATAGCTCAGGATGTCCAACTCTCCTTGTGCCATTTAGACATTCAGAAAAGATTTTATATGGTATATCATTTAATTCCATCCTGCCAACGCGTCCCGCCCAACGAAGCCTTAATAACTTAATTAAGGTGCATACATTAAGATCTCCATAATTCAGTATTATTCCTCCTTCTCTATATGCCTTGTTAATAAACGCCACCGTAAATTCTTGTTAACACCTTCATTTAGAATCTGAGAAGGATCTGATGTTGAATGTCTTCGTTGTTCTTGATATTTTTTATGTTGTGTGTAAAATATCTCTGGATCTTTTTAGCCTTCATCCAGGCTGTAACAGGAAGAAAGAAATATAAAGGACTAATGGTTTTGGATGTATGTAACGTTGTAGTGTTAGTATATTCATGTTGTTGTGTATGGTTTGTTATAAAATAAACCAAGATGCATTTCGATGTATTTTGGATGGTATGGTTTGAATTTTATTTATATAGACGTCTTTTACGGAACCGTAAAGTATTTCCAAATAAGTCTTAGAATAGTCAGTTGTTTTGTAATTTGAGTAAAGATCAGTAGTCCAAGAGACATGGCAGTCGTTTGTATCGTCTGTTCAGCTCTTAGTATTTTTAATTTGGTGTGTATGTTCCAGATGAGTTTTATGTCCATCTATATTTCGAGATACTGTTCATAATATTTTAAGGAAACTGGGTTGTAGTCTACTGTTACATAAGAAAACTTTCCGCAGGGAAAACTTAAAATGGATTTATTTAATTTTTTTCTTGTTTTAATTAAAAATATTGTGTTAAGCCTAACTGAATCCATAAGAAAAAAAAAATTAGCACCCGTTAAAAAGTAAATGAATGTTGTAAAATTTTTATGGAGAGAATTGTTTTGTTTATTACACAATAACCAACACATTAGTGCGCGGAGCCATCACTGTTAGCCTGTAATATTAAGGCAATATATTTTTAGAAAAGAATTTGAGGTGTAC
Organism: Nezara viridula; assembly: GCA_928085145.1. Classification (NCBI taxonomy): domain Eukaryota; kingdom Metazoa; phylum Arthropoda; class Insecta; order Hemiptera; family Pentatomidae; genus Nezara; species Nezara viridula. The sequence goes on along the minus strand of OV725077.1, from coordinate 218,680,826 downwards.
TCGGTGGGACATTGCAAAATTGTATAAATAAATTGGTTTCTTAGTTTTCAATAATAAATAATACATTTTGAGATAAATAATTAATTTCTGTTGTGTAATAAAGCATTAAAAAAAAATTTAATTCTGCTGTGGTTAATGATGAAAAAAAAAAAAAAAAACAATCTCGAATTATAAGTAACGAACAGTAATTGAGACAGAAAAACCAATGCTCTTGATCAAGGACTCAACCTCCCTTGAACCTCAGAATTGCGAAAGTTAGATCCCAGACGTAATGTCTATTTCAACCGAGAAATATATTTATTACATTAAAAGAAAAGAAAAAATGTAACATTAAAAAAAAAGTTTCTACCAAAGAATTTGTTAGTTAAAACGAGTTAGTTACTATACATAATGTAAAAGAAAAAAAAATTAAAATCACAACAGTAACAATAATATACATTTTAAGATCATAAATTATTAAGAAATACATTATTCTACATCCTTGAAAGCAACAAGATCTACTTAATAAATTGCAAATTGAATATATGTATAAGTATATACGATTATTTGTGTATAATAAGTATAATAAGTATATGTTTGTTAATTTATTGTAAAGTTAATTAAATATGTGACGGCAGCTATAACAGCGATATGGAACTGATGTAGCTATTACATCTGTATATGTCATAGGTGGGAAATCTTTTTATCATTAGAAACCACAGTAAGATAAGGCAGTGCTAATAGAGGCCACAACGATTCATTATATTTTACTGTTGCTGATTTTATTCCTCACTCAAATAAGTGAATATTAATTAGTTCTAGCATTATATTAGGTTAATTATTAATAGATTAATAGATATCGTGCAAAAAGTTTGAAGGTTACGTAATACTATTGGGGGGAAGAGGGGACGTAATATTTTTTAATATTTTATCTTTGCAATTTTTTAAATTTTTTTTACTAAATACAAACCATATATATATAGTCAATTTAATTTTTTTATTTTTTAAATGTTCATTGTAGCCATGGATTAATAAATATCGTGCAAAAATATTTGGAGGGTGCAGCAATCCCATGGAGGCCTCATGTGGCCTAGAGGGAGCAGTCTCAACAAACTGTATATACAGTAATAACAGTTGAAGACCTCGTCCCAACTCTTATTGTTATTTCATCCTTGGTGCCGGATAATTTTAATGAAAAGTGTTGGGTATCTCCTTGGCTCGCGAAGAGTGTGACTCAGAGGAGCGAAAACCCTTTCATTGCTGGAGTATGCGAGTTGTGTCCCGCAAGGTCAGTCGAAAGTCCCTTCTTGCTCATCCAGAGGTCGTGACTCTTGCGTAATGCTAAACAGGATATTTCCTTAACTTGCTCACAGAAAAAGGGGCTCTTAGGAAAGAAAAGTATTCTTGTCTTGACAAAATCGTTCACAGCAGATTTTGTTATCAATGAAGTAAGCCGATAATGTATGTAGCCTTCCCAGAAAGCTCTGAAAGCACGTAGCACGTAAGGTAAAAACCAGGCTATCCTAAACAAGCGTAGTATGTAAACAATGAAAAATATTTGATCTACAAGAAATGTATTCTCATCCTTCACGAAGAGTACAGGAGTAGGGTGGAGCTTTGGAGTAGGATGGAGTAGGGAATAAGAGCTTTAACCTCAGAGTAAAAGATAACATCCCAAGTAAATAAAATCAATATTTTGTGTTTTATTTAACAGAGATTGGAATTGGTTTGGTTATGTTATCCAGTATGATAAGAACTATAATTTCTGTACATGTCCACATTTATTGTTGTAGATCTCTCGTATATTTGAATAAACAAATACATTTGTATTCTAAACAAGAAGTATGATATACGTTATGAAAACATTCAACAGAAAATTAATAATAGTAACCATTAAAAATAAAAATTATAAGAATTCAAACTATTAATTAATATGATATTTACAACTGTATACAAAAAATACATCTGGTAAATTCGCACATGGATATAATGACATAAAACACAAGTTGAGAAACTACCCATTGGTAGCACTCTAATAATATGTCTATATTAGGAGATCACGTGGCCATCTTCTTTTCAGACGCCTCGGAGGATTATCAGGAATTGAATAGGAAGCAAGGTTAGAAACAAGAGGGTTGGGATGGTTATGAAGTTTATTATGGAATGACAAATATCTGGATTGGGCCAAATCTGATACATAAGGAACATTAAGGTCATTATGAATGATTTTATTTGTAACAAAGTAAGGAGTATTGAGGATTTTACGAAGGATTTTGGATTGTAAGGATTGGATGCGTGAGGAATTTGAAGGTTTGGAGGAGCCCCATAGCTCAACTCCGCAAGTCCAAATAGGCCTTATTATAGTTATGTAAATTAGTCTTTTATAGTTAATTGGAAGGTTAGAACGTTTGTCTAGTAAGTGTTGAAGTAGTCGGAAACGTCGAGCTGTTTCTTGTCGTTTCAGTCTGGTATGAGGATTCCAAGTTATACGTTTATCCAGATGGAGTCCTAGGTAGTAAACAAAAACTACAAAAGATCTTGAAAAGAACTACAAAATTTTTGAACTATCCCACATTTTGAAAGAAACAAGTTTTTTCACGAAAAGTGTACTACTTTTAAACCTGTAAGAATAAAGTGATTTGAACCAAATATTTATAATAAATAGTTATAAAAAAAATACGATCCGAAACGATTTTGTATTGAATTCAAGGATATTGTGAGAATAAAAAATATGCATTCCAAAAATCTTTTAAAAACACTCTAATACTATTTTTATAAATATCTATAAAATAAAATATAGACAAAGATAATATTTACATAGAGGTTACATCATCTTATAACTTATTTTGAACGTTCACTTCGTGCTAGGAGGAAACAGTTTTGAATCGATTATCTAACTACTAAATCGATTTCCGATCTTAGGAAATACCAATAAAAGACGGGATGAGGGTTCCCAGCTGAAGACAAAGACTGAACCGCTGGAGGTCAAAAGGTCGTCACTTCTTTACTCTTACTCAGCTTGGGTTAACATCGGCTAAGTTCAGATAACGGCTGAGGTATCATAGATATATGTGTTCATTATTAATAGTTATTTTTTCCCAATGAGCTGAAATAAGTACAAGTTCATTTTGAATGAAACAATAAAGGACAATAAAAGAAAGAACCAATAAGAATTACTATTGTAAATACGAAAAGAAAGAATAGATATTTCAGTACTGCCATCATAAAAAATAATTAAAACATTGGTATGTAATGATTTGATTTGGTATGTGAGCGGGTTAACTTTTTTTTTTAACTTTTTAAATTAAGAACTATCATATTGAAGAAATTATCTAAGTACAATAACATAAAATTATAAGAAGAATAGAAGGACCTTCACTCCGTGTTATCAACGGAAATGTATTAGTTAATTAATTAACTTATTTTAGACTAAATCCATAATTGAACGAGGTTACAATAATTTGTCCTTCTAGATAAATTACCAGGGTAAAAGGGAGTTGACATTTAAATTATGGGATTGGATTATTAAGAATGAAAGTCAAAAATAATCTGAGAAAAACAAAAACAAACGAGAACTTTTTAAAGCTGTTTAGAAAATGGTGAATTGCGTTATATTCTATTGCTCGTTAATATGAAATAAATTATAATTATTATTGATTAATTAGCTTATTGTTGACGAAGTCCATAATTGAACGAGGTCACAATAATTTGTCCTTCTAGATAAATTACTAGGGTAAAAGGGAGTTGACAATTAAATTATATGATTGGAATATTAAGAATAAAAGTCAAAAATAATCTGAGAAAAATAAAAACAAACGAGGACTTTTTATAGCTGTTTAAAGAAAGGTAAATTACGTTATATTGTTTTGCTCATTAATACAAAAGAAATTGTACGAGTTCATGTACAATACTTTAAGATAAATCCATAACTTTTGCATCAAAAAACAAATATTTTTGGAGAGCCACAAAAAATCTTGGATAAATCATAAGTACCAACTTATGCTCTTAGCTTATATTACCAACATACTCATATCATTAATTTTATTAAATGGGCTTCATAAAAAATCATCTCATTAATACTTATCTGAATTCATTGGAGACTCCAGATATACGAAACAATCAGAAAGTTCTAAAAAAACCTTATTAAATATTAAATCTGTTGATGTTTACAATAAATTTAAGATGTAAGCTTTGTAAACGTCTTTATAGAGCTTTGTAAACGCATAGAGGCAATTGAATTGAAATATATTAATTTTTAATATTTTCTCAGACCCTGAGTGTTGTCTTCCACACTCACTTAAGGATGTTTCATAACCGCACTCGATGATGGCCTCAATCTTGCAGAGCCCGCAAACTAGATTACTCCTGCACTTACCTTTTCTTTCTCCGGGGTCATTAATACCTAGGTTTTGGCTGTTTCTTCTGGGTCTAACGAAACCCTTGAACCGTTGCGTAAGCCAACGATCCTCAGTCCATTAGCTTGAAAGGTAACTGCTTCCTCGGGGAGGACTTTCCACTTGATGCCAGCGAACATATCCTTACCGCCAATTGGATAATCCCAATCGTTATGGGCTACTGCTCCATCAACTGTAAATTTTACTGTCGTTTCGTCCTTAACAAGTCCCAAAACCGCTCATAACACATCAGAAAGGTATTGGGTTTGTCGAAACTAATGAAAATGTACATAATTGTTTGACCATGACTTAAAAGTAATTTTTTGAAAAATTGCATGTCATTCAAATAGGAAAAAAACTACGAAAGAGTAAAAAAAAAAAAAAACGCTGGAAGGAAACTATATATAACGATATCCTCTCTTCTTCAGACCAGATATAACAATAAAATATGATAACATTTATTTACTTTTTTAAGGATGTGTTGTTCTAGAAGTACAACAAAACCTATTTTAACCAGATTGGGAGGGTCGATTTTCATTCCGTGGATTCTATATGATTTACTGAGCCTGTTCTGGTGCTAAAGTGTACAATATTTAATCTAGTTTAAAAATGAATAGAATGTTTTTTGGCGAAGACGTGATCCATCCAAGATAAAATGGGGAAAACTGAAAAACTGCCAAAATATAGTAGATTTTGAGATATTTACAAGTGATACGAGGAGGGGGGAGGGGAAGGCGGCGACGTCGAAAAATTTTGCATTCAGTCATATCCCATACAAGAAAATAAAAATAAACTTTCTACCCCCATTCGATGCAACTTACAAGGCAATCAGGTCAAGTTATATATTTTATTTTTCAGAACAATAACGGATCCAGGATTTAATTTTGGGGGAGGCTTCAGCCCCAAAAGATTTTTTTTTTTTTTGTATAAATATATTAGGATAATTACTTCGAAAGAAAGAAAGAAACTAACTACCTATATGAAATGGTCTTTAAGTTCTATTAACTGTAATTAGACGAATAATAATACTTTTTGAGATAATTTTTTCATAAAATATGATTATATTTTACCATTTTCGAGGGGGGAGGGGGGCTTCAGCCCGAAACCCTCTCCCGCTACCCCAAAGATCCGCCCGTGTTTCAGATCACTAAGGTCAAAGCGTCTTAAGTTAAGTTTCTGGGTTGATTCATCTTTTTGATGATTAAAGAGTAGAAAACAAATGAACGCAAAAATATACTAAAATAAAACATCAACGCATATAAAATATTTTTTATAACTTTTTGAAATTTTGTTGTTTATATTAAGTAACTCACTTTTCCTCTTGGATAATCGTTAAAAAATAAATAAGAATATTTAAATACTTTAATAACAAAATTATATTTTAATAACAACATAAGAAGCAAACTAAATAAAAAAAAAAGTATGTATAAATAAATAAATAATCTTTAGCAAAATTCATGAAGAGTGCATATAGGTGTAAAGTCTAAAACCATAAGGTTATTAAAAGAAATGACGTAATATTATACTAATAGCAAAAAATTTATCTAATATAATTAAACACATTAGGTGTTAACTAATTAATTAATTGTTAATTAAAACATATTCTATTAAAATATACATATTTGTGTGTGTATGGTAAGTCATGTTTGTCATTTCTAATACCCCTTTGTAAGAGGGTTCATTATAGATTTTATAGACATAAATAGATTTTCCAATAAATATAGCAAAAAAAAAAAAATAAACGGTTAAAAAGTAGCTTTTGATAATATACCTGAAATAATTTATGATAGAAAGATCCATCTTGTAGAAGATAGGGATGGTACCTCAGTTCTGAAAGTGGGTTATGCCGAATCTTAACTCGTTTAGAACTCGACCATAACGAATCGTGAAGATACGGTAAGTTCAAGAGAAATTAAATTAGTTTTTAAACTTTATATAAATTTTGTATACTTTCTCTTAAAATTTGAAAAATTACTACACATCCTATGAATTTTTGATTCTCTTCTAATTAAATTTGGGGAAAGTGTTGTGAAAAAAAAATTATAATAATTTAATGTTGATTCAGTTAAGAGAAATTATAACTTTCATAATGTTTTTATTATTTATATTCATAAGAAAAACATCATAAATTGAGATTATGTACGGAAGAAAATATGGCGATATTTTAATGATTTTTAAATTTATTATTTTAATTTAATTGTCTTCTGTACTGCATTTTATTTTGTTTCATTTTTCAACTTTATTGCTCCATTCTACTTAGTTATAATTAATTTAAGTTTTTCTAAAGTTAATTTTCATTTGTTACCAAGGGTTTATTTTAATATATCAGTATCTAAGTAATTGTAAGACATGATACTAACCTTTATTTTGAACCAATCTTACATTAAACGTTTTCCTTACCTTTATCGGTAATTTTATCGGGATATTTTTTCGATAAACAATAAAAAAAAAACATAATTAATGTAGTATAAAGAAAATTTAAATATCCAATCATTATAAATGTTTATAAAACAATCAAAATTATTTCTAACTGCGTTGATGAGTGTTTGCCTGCATGTGAATTCGGGATAATATATCGTCAAATTTGAGTTTATTTTTTCATTATTAAAAGCCAAACCTTAAGCACTCTTGCTCAATCTCCACTAGGTTAAGCCCCAGTGACGCGGTTGAGAGAGAAGTGCTGGGATCTCCTGGAGCCATGCTTTTCCCTCCACAGTTGGAGGGACAAGTCTGGTTTGGAGTTCCCTCACCAGATTGTAAATATTGTATATAGGTATTTTATTCTTATTTATTGTATATATGTTATTTTTCTGTATAATTTATTTTATTTACTATACATAGAGTGTGAATGTGATGTGTGAACACTATTATAAATGTCCTTGAGACAGATTGTAATGTTTTTCAATAAATAAGATTAAAAAAAAAAAAGCCAAACATGTGAGCAATCTTCAAAACTACGAAAAACGCAGGAGGATCTCGGAATCATTTTATGTTTTTTAAAACGTACAAAATATATTTTCGAATTCATGTTTGATTTGTTATTTAGGAAACAAGAAATGATGGAAAAGATTAGTGTGCTGTTTCAACTTGCTTTTTGATCAATGGGTTGACGGTTTATAACGATGTAGGTATCCTGACTTCACCATATTTTATTTCTATAACATGTAAAAAATCATTATATCATCATCATTTAAATCATCTAGCATCGATTAAGTTAACATAAAAGGTGGCATGAAGGAAATTCAGTTTGAAGAAAATTAATTTGCTTAACAATATATATATGCATACATATACTATAGAATGTATGGATAGCAATAATAAATTAAATAAATTACTTCCTTCTATTTCCTTTCTTATGATTTTTTTTTTCGGATTCAAGTAATGTAAATATAATACGTATGTTAAATATCCATGGACAAAATTATCACAAAACTCAACATAGCGCTCACTATATGAGTATTCCATTATTTGCCAGACGCCAAAAATTATACTGAGCTTGACATTATGCGAGCTGTGACATAATTCATCAATCCCTGAGCAGTCCAAGACGACACAGTTACCTCATCTGGAACTTGCGACATTTACATCTTCTTCATTCTCCGTCTTCCTAAAATTGCCACCATGCAAATTTCCCGTGATGTAGGAGGGGGGATTTTGCAACTTCCAGGGCTCAAGGGGATATAGAGGATAATACTCTGCCGAAGAAGGACTTTCCAAGAAGACTTTCTCTGGAAGAAAACAGTAGAACAATGGAATAGTATAAGAGTATTGTAGTGGTTTCTAGACGATTTAAAAAAAAAAAGGTGCATAACAATTGAGTCTGTCATTGGCTTCCCCTGTTGTTTTGGTTCTTAATAATAATGGAGATTTGACCTGCTTGAAAACGCTTTAAATATTATTTGAAAACTCTAGACAGATTAATAAGACATTTATTACTAATATAGTTAAATCCTTACTTTCCAATACATATATATGTGTGTGTATGTATATATACATATAATGATTTTTACATATTAATTTTTTTTAAATTTTAATTAAATGCTCCATGCCTAATTCGTAGGATTTAACCAGAGAGTAAACTAAACAAGATGGGATATTAAAAGAAACGCGGAACAACTTACTAACTGAACTTATTAGGAAAGTCATATAAGAGTACGTTACAATTCAGTAATATACATTAAAATATGTTGAAAAATATTATCTGTATGTGTTATGAAAACATTTTCATATCTTACAGTTATTTTAGACTTGATGACAATATTTATGCCAGGAAATTATTTCATATATCAAAATAATTTTATGTAGGTATACGAAAATTATTTATACATGAAATATAAAATAATGTAATGACAAACGTTGTAAATTAACAATTAGTGGTAATGAAATGAAATAAAGCATTTATGAATGGTAAGATATACTTCCATCTAAGTGGCAAAAATATAAATAATTGATTAAGTTATAAATAAATGAAAGAAAACCGACACTATGATGAATCCGGTGAAATAATAATAAATAATATATATACAATAAATATGTATATAGCGTATTTGTCTGGTCTTCAATTATGACTATTTCATTTTTTTCTTGAGCCCTTTAATAGTAGAAATTACCATAATATTATATTTTCTATTTGTTTATTTTATCATCCTCAAATCTGTCAGTACTCCATTCGTATTATATATTAGAGCGACTTTTCTCGAGATAATAAATAATGTATTATATTATTATACTCATTATTCCTCTCTTATACTTCGGTGCATAATATATAGTTTCCAATTTATTGATTTTAAGCCAACTTACACCAATGTTTTCACACGAAATCTTACTACCACGTTTCGGCTAGTCGAATTATTTTCAAGTCTACAAGGAATTTTTTCAATTTACAATAATTTCTAATAATATGTTGTTAAATCTTCCATGCATAATTATCCGTATAATCATTAATACATTCTAAAATACTCTTATATTTCAAAATATAAAGGTTTTTTTATATAATTACCTAACATGTACTTGTCCATTATACTTCTCATGTGAAATACATGTATCTATAAATGTTCATAATAACCAGTATTACGATCATCATGTCTATTTATAACTATTTTATTACATTATTATTATAATTTTTTTTTATAATACGGGCGGAAACGTCGTAGTAAGATTTTGTGTGAAAAAATTGGTGTAAGTTGGCTTGAAATCAATAAATTGTAAATTATTATTATATTATTTTTATCCTTTCAGTCATATATATTTGTTTCATTATTCTTTTTACAGATATAAAACGAAATTTTAAAGATAAAAAAGCTTTAAATTTGAACTAAAAGTGATATACTGCGATACAGTGAAATATTAAGCAGTTTAGCAAAAATCAATTAAACTTTTTATTTTGTGGAACTGTCGTCTCTGTTCAGAAAGTCAACTTGGAAGGATCGTTAAATATCAAAAAGTGACTATAAAAGTATTACCATTTGTTATTATAATAATTATAACTAGATAAAAATTGATTATCATAGACAAGAAAATGGTCATATCCGTAGATAAAATAAGGAAATCAATGGTTCTCCTAATGTCCTCCAGTGTGCCGTACAGTTTGGTTTCAAGCGATTTCTGGTCAGACCAAATCTTCCTTCTTCATCATGAAGAACGGAACTTTGAAGAACATGCTCATGGCCTTAGGGGTTACTGCGGGGATGTTTGGTGATTCATCTTTATCTTACGCAGCTAACGTAAATTTATGTGAAAAAAAAACTTTATAATGTAAACCAAAAAGTAAAGAAATAAAACAAAACTAAGGTGTGTGCTTTAGACCACACGATAGAAGTGAAGACATGAATAAGGTGAGATTAATAATATGAAATATAAATTATGAATAATAGCTCATTATAAAGAGGATGAGATGCTGAACATTTCCCTATGCAGTATGTAGGTCCGATTTTTAGTTTCTGAGATATTTTAATCCGAAGATAGGGATAAAAACTCGTTATCACTTGGTTTTCGACATTATTTTTTCCTGTTCTCTTCTCTAATACGGCTGCACGTTAATAAAATACAATTTTGAATAATAATTCATTACAAAGAGGATGGAATGATGAACATTTCGATGACATATGCAGGTCCGATTTTTAGTTTTTAAAATATTTTAATCCATATACAAAAACACTTCAATTGGTGGACTCCAGCCGACTTTATCCGAGCGTTACACATCGGAGATCTGACGTCTCAACGTAATTTACGCTTTACAAAAAAAAAAATGTGCAAAACGCGACTAAAGAACTTTCACTTCAAACAGTATTGCTGTGATATACAAAACAACTTATTAAAGCAATATTTCTCAGGTATTTGCTTTAAAATAATTTAATTTATATTTGCTTACCAATGAGGCGAGTTTCCTGGTAGATATTTTAATTTTATTCATTGCTTTATTTATTTTTTCAAATGTCGTTTTATTATAGACACGGAATGGAAATATTGATATCGATATAAACAGTATTGAATATTAAAAATATAGATAAAAAAATCTATATTTCGTTAAATTAATTTTCTCAACAACTCAGGTTCAAATATACTTATTCTAATAATATTATGAAAATATAATTATTTATACTTATTCAATTATTTTTCTGATCTCTTTTTTGAAAGTGATGAAGTGATAAATAGTTATGGCCTGATCGGAAGAAGCGTCAGTGTCGAAAGCGACTCGGACACGAAAGCGAAACGTCCTCGAACGGTACTCTTACCCGCGGCGTCTCTTCTCTGTCAAGTAACAGAGACCAATTGGCGCCCTCTCTAACTGGGAATTACAACTAGCTCACGACCTCTAGATTGTGAAATGGCAACTGATACCCTCAATTATTCCTTCTTGAAGTGCATCCTCGTCATCGTATTGCCTATTCGAAAGGCGGAACGACGGGCGCTTTATTCATTCTGTAGTGATAAACAGATTAGAATAATTAAGCATTTCCTTCTTTAATAGATACAGATAGAGGTCGATAGCGCATGAACCTTCACCCACGCTTCTCAAGATATTTTTTTGCTTTCCTCTTCTTAAATACTTGTTCAAACAAAAGTAGAATTTAAAAATTCGTAGATTATATACAATTACACATCCTACAACCTGGTCTATGCTTCCACTTGTACTTTGATTTAAAACTTTTCATTTCGAAAGTTCATCGAAATGTACCTCCTCCGAAAACTCCGTCAAAGTGTGGAAACCTCAAAAATTCACAACCCCGTCAAAATGTGCAAACCTAAAAATTTTGCGACATGAAACCCCCATTCCACTTTCTCTGTTCTAGAATGTCATTTCTTAAAGATCATTTGTACAGTTTCCAAACACAAAGTCAAACTATAACTAGCTCATAGACTTTTCCTAATCAGTTGTTTACCAAGGATTAATGTTATTAAACATTCTCTTAGTTTAAGAATTATTAATTCCAAAAGAAGGTTAGATTAACAATCAAAGACAAGCATCATTGACCAAGATTATTTAAAAAAATTTTCTAGATAAATAATTTAACTAACTCTGAGAGACTCTTTGTACTTCGTAACTCTTGTTAAAATTAAAACTTACTGGGCCATTAACATGACGACTGCTTTGTAATTCAAACTTTAAACACTTTCGAAAAATTCACTCTCTGTTAATCTTTATATAGCTGATTTAATTTGTTTAATCAGGTTCCTGTTGATTCCTCACTACGAAGGTAGGAAAGCTTTATATTCGTGATGGCGTTTAAAAAAAGTTTTGTGCTGAGAATCGAAAATTTCCATTCAGTTTTTATCCTTCGGACATCAAGAAATAGTTGGTTCCGTATCTGCCTGTCTGTAGTTAAATCATTTCTTTTTTTTCCCCCATTCAATACATTATGTACTTTATTAGGTAAAACAAATAACAAATAGAGGTTATTTATCTCGTTCTCGATTTTCAGGAAAAATGTCACTCATACCTTCGTCGCTGATTTGGAAAAACTTGCGTACCATTTTTTTTATTTTCCGCCAAATAACTAATACAGATTCTATTTAAAAAAATTTCTAAAAAAATATTAAAGATCCAACCTTAAAGCTATCACAGAGGAGCTTCATACGATTTTTTTTTTTGTACGTTTTAAACAATTAACATTAATGCATCTAAGATATTTTTCCAAACGAAAAACAGAATGCATTAAATGACTTTTATTTTCATTCGTTATCTCCTTTTTTTTTCACACCACCTGTTTTTATTTTTTTCTATTCTTATATAAATATACTTTTTAAAGTATATTTTCTTTTTATGAAAGTTTTGACTGCTTTGAAAGAAATTTCATGTAATAATATTTCAGATGCTGAGATTGAATATTCCTTTCATTCGCGGACAAAGAAAGAGAGAAATATATTTAGAGCACTAAATCTCCGCTCTCTCTTTATGGCTCTCTTAGTTATTTTTCTTTCAATGCTTTCTATACACCCCGAGGTAGCAAAAGATTTATATTTTTCAGTTACGACCTTTATTTATCTTTTATTACTTCAATTATTTTTCTTCAGACTTGTTTTTCAGCCTATTATTTTGAGTTTCTACGGCTTGCTTCTCTTGCAATGGGAGATTTTTTTTCCATACATGAGACATACCAACTTAAGAGAGTTTTTTTATAATCACAATGTCAGACGTATGTGCAGTACGGTTTTTTCTTCCAAAGAAGAGGTGTGTATGGACACTGGAATCGCCTGGAAGATGCGTCTTACAGTTCGATGGTTTTTAGGCGTAAAAGATCGAGGTCATCATCGCCTGCATTTAATTTTGTTTATCGTCGAACTAGATTTAAATTTTAACTTTTAAATTTGGTTTAACAAATTTCCAATTAAAAAAAAATAATACTAACTGTACTGAGTCTTCGTCATTTTTAAGGATGTCTGATATGGCAGTGTAGGTCTGAAACTAGTTAAATTCGAGGTATAAAAAGAATATTCTTGAAAAATATGGCTAACTTCAAGCGTACTATTACAGTGTTGTCATTTTGGTGATGGCTGTTTACTAATGAGATACGAATGGGTTGGATTGGTGTGGCCTAATCTCAGTCTGGTTAAGGCAACCTCTTCTCTGCTGATAGGACGGTTTGATGTTGTCCACGGCTTTACTGTTTTTTAAAATATCTTTTAGTTGGCTTGACGGACTCTCACTTCATATAGATTACCAGCTACAAAATATTTCTTTTTTGAGGGGAATAGTTATATCTTGTGGCGTTACAGTCGTGGGCAGCGCCCCTGGAAGGATAAGTACTTGTTTGGCCGCTACATCTGCAAGCTCATTACCAACGATTACTATCTTACTCGGCATCCAGAAAAGATATACCACTTTTTCCAATGTTTCGAGCATGTTTAGATATGTTTTTTAGATAGTTTGGTGCTTCGGATACATTCCATCCATACCCTTTAGGGAACTTAATGAATCCGTTATTATTGTAATGGTTTTGGTTGTTATTGAAATGGAGAAGTACTGAGCCTATTGCATGGAGTTCAGCTACATAATCTAGACAAAACATGTGTTAGAGCATTACAAATTAGATACATTGGTTTCGCCGAAACTAATTAGATAGATTAATGTTAGTGGTCGTTTCAATCTTCAGTGAGGATGGTTCACGCTTCGCACTTTGTCGGCCATATACGGAGACCAGGAAGTGAAAGCCGGACAGATATATTTAGGTAGCACTTGCTATGGAAGCCTGTCGTGATCCTCCTTTCGTCTATTTTCTCTCGAACCAGAGGCGAAGAAAATATCGCCGTCGTTATCCCGTATAGAAGTCCGTTCATGAAACGGCTTACGGTTTTGACACGATTCGATTTTTATCAATAAATTTTATGTTATTCTTACCTATGGCTTTCACAAAATTAGAGATGCGGTGTAGATTGTTCTTGAGAACGCCCAGATTCTATTTTGTGGTATCCTCAAATTGAGCAACCACTGAAGAGTAATCCATAAGAATCATATTAGTAATGCATGTTCAAAGATTAAAAAAATTGAAATAAAACAATTAATTTGTAAGTTCTGTTTAGGAAAGTAAAATCTGCGAGTAATATTTCCGTATAGGATATTACTATTATAATTCATAATATTTTTCTCAAAAAAACAAATAAATTATAGTTAAATTGTTAAACACTATTGAATAAAAACTAATGTAAAGAATATTCTGTTCAAGTAATATATATATATATATATATATATATATATATATATATATATATATACAGCCGCGGTCATAGAAATTGAATTATCTATTTCTTTTGATGATAACACTGATTCTGTTGAAAGTTTTATTGATTGTTACATTCCGCATCTACCCGAGCGGGTCATTAGCGGCTTTAGAAAAACATTTTTTTTATTAAAAATTTTTTTTTTGATTTTCTTTACTTATCAAGGTTACACGAAAAATTTAACAAGTTTAACTCAGTTTAGTTTTAATTAATGTCAGGATAAAAGCTGTAATTATGATCTGTATCAAAAACTGTCCTGGTCAAACAATATTAAAATTGTGACGTTGTATGGCACCAAAGGAATTTTCACGGAGAATAGCGACGAGGATAGGATACCACCAATCAACGGGAGTCATAGTTTAAAAAAATAAATAAAATAAAGCCAACTGAGAGAAGAAAAAACAAACGAAGAATTTGACGCCTTAATGGTGCGATTGTTTTTACAATATCGCTTCGAAACTGGAAAAAAAAAATATCCAGAGATCTTTCAGATATCAATCTAGTGAATAAAAGAAAATTTAATGAATTTTTTAAATGGTGATGCAATTTCTATGACCATGACTGTATATATATATATGTATACCATGGTCCGTAGCAACGTGAGGTTGGGTGACCTTCTCTAATCTACCTGTGTTTCCGTATATAAAAAAAATACTTTTGCCAAAAAACTACATCGCGTGTTCAAAGATCTAGTCAAACAAGTGAGGTGCAAAGGGACCACTTTCTTTGGGTGGCAGAATATCAATATAAAGTAGCTAATTTCAAAGGATATTTAGTTATAGTTAGGTATAGTTATAGTTAAGTAAAAAAATATATATTTTTTACATATTTATTTTGAAATATATTACCTAAATGGTTTTAATAACCAAACTTTTGATTTGTAAATTAAGGGTAGTAAAGGAGGAAAAATTTATTTAGCCCCTTCTGGAAATAGTTTCGGCACTTTATATATGAATGAACGAAACATGAAGAAATATATTATATAATTATTTATAATTTTGATGACTTTTTAAACAACTAAAAAAATAAAAAATTGTCTTTCAAGAATTTCTTCTGCCTATCCTCACTAACCTAGAGAAACTCCAAAATGGATTTGCAACTGATTCAACAGTAACTTATGTCATCGTCATGATTTCGGTCATATTTTCCTCCTTAGTGCTATATTAAGGAAAGTGAATGTGCCGACCATCTGCAGGTTCTTTCTATCAGGAAATCGATTGGGCTCCCGTATATTCTTTCTATCCAATTGAAATCTTTTGGACATCCATGTGCAGAGGTACGCCCGGACAATACACTGGACACTATAGCTCTAGTGATACAATATCCTTTATACTGACATCAATACTGTTACGAAGGAGTCCTGAGCCCTTTTAAGGAATTATCTGTCTACAAAGCAAATTCAAAATATTTTTTATCTTTATTCGGATTATTAAATACATAACTTATTAAATTACGAAAAAAAAATTCATTTTTTTATTGTTTATTTAAACTAATATCCACGTTGTATAGCCTCCCTAAATGTTACATAACGATTTTAGAACTTACATGAGTAAGTCTTTGTGCAGAATCATGTTAGGAGCATATCAAATTTCTACCGAGATTTAAAAGGTAACGTTACAACTAGGTAATGTACTCTTTCTGATTACGGAATAGGTTAATTTTCGAGGCAGATTAGGTGTCGTGTCGAATTTGTTAGATGTGATGGGATAACATTTAAGTAGATTGTAGGTAATTTGGAATATCTGAGAGGTAAGTGTGGGTTTTATTTTAAATAAAATTGTATTTCAAAAGGTCAAAATGTATAAACAATTTTTAAGTAATTTATTCTTAGTAATATTATTCCACTTTTTCTGATTCATACTTTTTTAAATGGAATGTAATAATTTTTCAAATATTCTTAACGCTTATTCTTCTGGTAACAATAAATTTTAAAAAAAAATACCTTAAAAAATGTACTAGTGCTCTCGACCAATCTCCGATGGCTTTAGTACCAGTGACGCGGTTGGGAGAGTAGCGCAGGGTTCTCCTGAAGTTCCCTCACCTGATTGTATATAGGTATGCATGTGTTTTTTTTTTCTTAGTTTCATTTTCTTATTTTTTAGGTTATTTTATTTTATTGTCTATTGTATATACTTTTGATTATTATTTTGTTCTATTTATTTTATTTGTATGTACATATAGTGTGAATACTCAATAAAGAAATTAAAAAAAAAAATGTACTAGTTCGTGTTACATAACCATTTTTATCAAATTATTAACGTCCGCCTAAAACTTCGTGAATAGCTTCATATAATCGTAACCTAAAGATATTTTATTTACGAAAAATGTCGTAATTTGGGGAATTTTTAATCTGGAGATGGAAAACTTTTTCAATTAGGTACTTAGGTAATTAGGTACAAAAACTCATGAATACCCAATTGCTTTCCACTTGAATCGTAACATAATATGATCGAAAAATTTTCAAAAAAGGCAGCCTTCAACAATATTTGGCCAATATAACTTTGTTATTTTTACATTTTGGGGGTGAAAGTCATCCCAAACGGACTAATATTCTTCAATTCGAACCTTCAAATAATTGGGGCAGTTATTTCGTTTACCATGTTTTTATTCATTCCAAAATTTTAGTAAGTATACCAAAGTATCCTCATATACCAAAGTATATAAGGCCTTCATACCATCTTCGACTCATCTAAAAAGATTTATACAAATTAGTCACACAAATTAATAAATGTTTTTATAACATAACTATGGAGACCCAAAAACAAATTAGTCTTCTTTGTATTTCAAGTAAACAAAATATATAAACAATTTTTATGTGATTTATTTTTAGTAGTATATTATAGTTTTCAAATACCTCTTCTTTAAATCACTTATTTTTAAATTTTATTCTCACCTATTTTTAAAGCTTACATTTCTAGAAACTATAAAACTCGAAAAAAAACATTTAAAGTAAAAGGAATCATTATGACTCATCATGTTTACTTTTTTTTATGTTGTTCGTCAAATGTTATTAATTAATTACAAACTGAAGCTTACACTACTTTGATTTTACTGGTAATAAAAATACATCTGATAAAAAAGTATTAATAGTATGTTAATAAGGAGGATACGCAGAGGAACAACAATGTTCTTATAACCTAAACCATATCCTATAAAATTTATAATTAGGTAAACATTTTTTTTTACTTCATATTTTTTTTTTTTTTTAACATTTCATTGAGAAATATTACAATCTGTCACAGTTAAGGACGCTTATAGTAGAGTTAAGAGAGTACATTCATACTGTATATACAGAAATATAAGTAAATAAAGTAATAACAAAAGAACAAGAAAAAAAAAGAACAAAAGAGAAAAATACATATATATATATATATATATATATATATATATATATATATATAATATATATATGTATATATATATATATATACATACATAAGTAAGTAAAAATAGAAATAAAACTAAAAAAAACATCTTAGATACAAACATACCTATATACACTATTTACAATCAGCCAGGTGATCTCCGAACCAATATTGTCCCCCCACATGTGGAGGGAAAAGCGAGGCTTAGGCTGACTTCATATTAAAAACATCTCTCAAATAACATCTTTACGTTCTCTGTATGAGTTATCTCATCATCTTTATCACCCAGTGGTTTTTTACAGGACCATGGCTTCCACAACTTCTTCAGTATTACCTATATCTGGTGCCCTTCTTCTCCAACACCGAAAGTGCGAAGATCGTCCTCCAAGTGGAGCCAACGATTTCTAGGCTCATATCTCCTTTCTTTCTATTTATATGATTCATGAATTTTCATTTGTATATATTTGGAAAATTTAAGTTCAATAAATTAAAAAAAAAATGTTTTTGCCTGAATAACCAGAGGTTTGAGAATGTTTGTTACTGTTTTTTATAAATAACAAATTCATAAGAATCGATTCATTACAATGATTGAATCCTTCAAAATCGATTCAGTTAAAAGAATCTCCCATCTCTAGTTACAATACTTTATTTCGCAAGAGTAAAAACTTCAGCGAAGTTATAATTTAGCATTAACAAAATAAGAAACTAAGAACTAAATAGAAACTCGACCATCTTCCACAAATTTGATAATCCACAATAAAGACAGATTTTTATCATATTATTAAAATCCGTCTAAAACTTCAGGAATTGCTTAATCTCAACATAACTTACAACATTTTATCTACGAAAATTCTCAGAATAGGGGCGTTTTCTAATTAAATTAATTAACTTAATGAAGTACTACAAACTCATGAGCACCTATTTACTTTCCACTTGAATCCTAAGATAATTTGATCAAAAAATCGAAAGAAAAAAAAAATGGCCTACAAAAATATTGGACTATTCCGCCTGTATAACCTCGTTGCTTTGATTTTTTGTGGATGGCTTAACATTTTAGTAGACATTGATTTTTTTATCAAATTATTTCATCATTCAAGTGGAAATGGGTGTTCATGAGCTTTTAGTACCTTATTAGATAGACTAAGTTTATTGATTTCCAGACTGAAAGCAAACTATTTCTAAAATGTTTCTTAATTAAAAAATGCCGCGGACTGCTAAGTAAGGAATGTATTAAGGAAGGGATAGAGGTTGAAGCAAAGCAAAGTTGAGAATTTTTGCCTATTTGTTCCTTAAATATAGTAATGAATATTTCAAGTCAGATTATTAGGAATGTGATTGGGGACTCGTTTCGACCCGTATTTGCAGATCTCCTTCAGAGCTAGAATGGACAAGATACAAAAAAATGTATGTTGGAATATTACTAATATTGGATCCCAACACAAATATAAAATGTTATAATGATTTTACTGCTGTTGGAGTTTCTCGCAGATGCCTTATGTTTCATTCAAATTCGTGCAATAAAAACAGAAGAAAGTTAATATTATTTTTTTCTGGAACAAGAAGCCATTGGTGGCCATCAGCAATACCAGGAACGGATGCCACCCTTACTGGACTTCGTGAGTATCCATAATTCGATTACGTGCTCTCTTTACAATCGATAAGTGAAAGCGAAAACATCGATAGGAAGGAAGAGTTCTCGACAAACAATCGGTAACTGCTTCAGGATTGCAGTTTCGTGACTCTCCGCTTCATATTTCTTAATAGTCATCGGGGCCGATGGTTCGTTACCGAGTATGTTTACTTTTCCTAATGAGGAAGAGCTTCTTTTGAAAGTATAACGAGGATCACTTCCGAAGAGCCGGATGACCCGGTCTCGGCTACTCTAAACACTTACGAGTATTTCTCTTCGTGAAGAAAACTTAATAAAACAATCCCATAAACGATTTACAAAAGAATACGTGAGGAGTGTAGATCGGAGGATAGGAAAATAATTGAAAACTACACATTTTGAAAAAATGAGGGTGTTTCTACCTTTTTAGAACTAATTCAA
Source organism: Nezara viridula (assembly GCA_928085145.1). Lineage (NCBI taxonomy): Eukaryota > Metazoa > Arthropoda > Insecta > Hemiptera > Pentatomidae > Nezara > Nezara viridula. The sequence continues at coordinate 218,660,820 of OV725077.1, read as the reverse complement.
CCCACAGAAAATGTCGGTTTTATTAACACAGTTTTTACACGTTTCTAGAATATTGAAATAACTATTGAAATGGATAAAAAGAAGAAACTCCGCTTTCTGTGTTTGAACGTTGAAATAGGATAAATTTAAAACGAGATATAGATTTTCAGCCGAAATGTAACTTAATTGCTTTAAAAATTTCGTAATTCTCGGATCTGAATTTTTTTTTTCAATATGTTTGAAGTCGTGGTTTTTAGTTGTGCTGAATCTAATCATCATCATTTGTGAAAAAAAAAATTGCAGTACCTACTATACACTATAATATACCATAAATTTATAGCATAATTGTTTATAATTAGTTTAAATTAAAAAAGTTCATCAACAAGCGATTAGTTTTCAAATTTTGTGTATTCCTTTAATAAAAAAAAGATTTTTTTTTGTGATAGAACCTTGTCAATATTGTATTTATTTGTTTATAAGATACATATTTTTGTCAAGATTAATTTGCTATTTGGAATAGTAATGAGCAAATATGATTATAAGGAATACATATCATATCAAGAAGAATAGAACAAAAAAAAAAAATCAAGCAAGAATATGAATAACATAAAATAGTGAAAAATAAAATAATAGTAAAAAAAATATATATAAGTCTTTTAGCCAGCGCCTCAGCGGTCTTAGGACAGATTATCTGGATTTGTAGCAGTCGGTAGAGCTTGAGTAAGAGGGTTTGAATTTAAAGTCAGTCTGTCATGAAAATTATTAAAACGGTTTGTGTAAGTTTCTATGATAAAAGGAATATCATGATCAGTGTGTAATATAACACTCAAGCATGTCAATATAACACTGAAGTTATAAAATATACCATTTTCAGTGTGTTTTATTTATGTTTTTTTAGATATTGTAGCACTTGAACGAAATGGGTACTGAGTGTAAGTTTTTTTTGTTCAGAGGGGGGGGGGATCGCTGAAAACTTTGATTGAAAGTATTTTTTAAAGCAAACATAATCACTATCAGACTATTTTGAGTAAGGGTAATAGTTCCACATACTCTGTTGTTTGCTTTTATTATTAGAAAAGAATAAAATTGCCCTCAAGAGAAATAAGAGGTTATATATGAATCGGGTCGTAAGATGTATGATAGGGTCCCTATTACCGATCCTGCCGATAAATTCCGAAGAGAGATCTTGCAATTTCGTTCCAAGAGAATCTTTCAGATTTATCTCCAATATCCTTTTCCTTCTGTAACATCCGATATTATCAAAGAGTAAACCAACCATATATCCTTTTTTTAGCTCACCTTCACTGAGGCCAAAATAAGAATTGTAATACAATGTGTGTGTGGATTAGTCAAATGAGAAAGTTCCAACACCATATTTTTTTTTTTTTTTTTGTTAAGTTTATGTAAATACTTCCAAAATAAATATATTTTTCATAAATGATAATTGTAACAGATTTATATAGACAATTTTCTCAGAAAGTTTCAATGCACATGCATCTTTTTGTAACAACTATTAGTCGGAATAATAGTAATATTTTCGAAAAACATTATATTTTGACCTTTCTTATCAAATTTTTGTTGTCAGTTGAATAAGAATAAGCCTATTTAATGACATCAAGAAAACGAAGATGATGATAATAGAAAAATAAGTATGTATATCCAAACCTGAAAAAGAAAATGAACAACAACAATATACACGAATCCTGATGGAAACCTAATTTTTTTTTTAAATCAAGAAAAAATGAAAAGTAATCAAGCAATAAGACTTGTTGTATTGCATAAAATGAAGGATAACCTACAATAAACTAATCAATCCAGCACTAGAACAGAGGGAATCATGATTGATTTAACTTGCAATGAAAAGTAGATTTTCTCATTTTTCACTCATTGCACACACTAAAAAAAAAAAAAAAAATATATATATATATATATATATATTCATAAATTTAGAACTTATAAAATTCTGAAATCGTTCACTTATATATATATATATATATATATATATATATATATATATATATATATATATATATATATATATATATATATATATATATTTCGATTTCAGAATTTTATAAGTTCTAAATTTATGAATTGAAAAAACAAAATTTTTATTAGTCTTGCCTGTTTTATACGCCTGCTAGAATAACAAAGAAGGCGCATTAGAATCCAAAATGTCTTTGTAGATTTAGAAGAAAAACTGGAATAAATAGTTTAATGATTTTTTTTTTTTAGAAGTTATGATTTCTTAGAGGTTTGATAACTGAGCGAAGAAATGCAAAACGAGCGGAAATGATAAAAAAATGATGAGTTGAACAAATGACACTTGAACTACAGACACACGTTTCTTCATCTTATTCATTTAACCTACTTACTGTGGCAAAGGAAAAATTTTATTTTCTCGATCTTGAACAGTTAATTAAATCGTATCATGCAAGGAAGAATCATGCTGGATTAAGTGCTGGTTAGGCAGGACTTGAGGAACTTTAGGAGAATAAGTACTTGTAAAGGCAGATACCGACTGAGGGCGCAAGCCCCGCGAAGTTGCGACACGTTGTTACCGATACGAAGTGAATTGCGCCACGAAGTCCGCGCATCCAGTCGGAGTGTTGTGCCTCAGATTATCATCAATTGGGAATCTCTGTAATTGGAACCCAGCCTTCGCAAACGAGTTAGAAGCAGTGAAGAAACTTTGCGATAAATCCAGGATGGTTCATTGTAAGGTGTGGTTCCGAAATGCCAATGGGAGGATTATTTCGAAATTAAAGTTGGGGTGAGCTTTGTCAACATGTTGGTGATATAATAAATAATAACTGTTTTTCTATTTAGACAGATTTATAGTTTATTATAGATATATGAAACTCATTTCTACTTGCAAATAAAGTCGAATCGTATAAATTTGTGCAAATCCTTAATAAAAGTTGAAATTTAATTGAATTGCTAACTGACTCTAGCCTAAAATATTATAACTTAGCTAAACTAATATTTTATTTTTCAACGTAAAATAAGTTTTCTGCTAAGCGTATAGCATGTTACAAAGTGACGGATTGATAACATAGCAGTTTTATATAAATATTCTTTATGTACTTGTCAATTGCTTATTAATTTATTTGATTAGTTTTTTGTTTGTTTGTTGGTTTGTTGCCTACCGCCTGTTAGTATAGTAAGGTATAATCAAAGATTTAAAGATTTCTTGTTTGGCCCTTTTGAAGATAATAATTTACCGTATGTATTAATTTTAATATTATTGGCATCATTAGAGGTAGGACTTCATAATTATATAACCAGTAAATAACAGAGCTTCAAGTAACCGGTTTCGCAGAATTCGGGCAATCCACTTTCGTTGGGGCGTTCGTTAGCGGATCCTCGCGTCGGGCACCTTCTGCCCTTCGGACAGCAGCAGACGTAACCGGAGCGGGCTTTAATTTCAAGCTTGAGCAAGCCGATAACCTGTGTTTAGTCCAGTCCATTCCGCGGTGGTCATCTTCTGATTTGGCAAAGGTCATCTGCTCCTCTTCGAGCTGAGCGGGGCGTGGCAGAACTCTTACCGGTCATTACGAAAGAGACTTTTATAATTTACGGCCTGGTAAGTTGAGCTAAAGTCAAAATGGAGGCAATGAAACGTACAAGTAAGAACACGATCCACTTTCGTGCGAATACCAATATAATAAAATTACAATATTTGTGCCACATTTTGTAAATTTCTCTTAAGTAGGCTCATAATAATTTATTTTTGTTCATTCGTAAATTACTTATCATTTCGTTAAGTGATCTGTTGGGTTGATGGCTATTAATAGAATTTCGTTTAAATATATAAATTTCTTTTAAGTTAGCTAAGAATGGCAACTCTAAATGACACTAATAAAAAAAAACTTATACCATCACAACCCATTAAGGGTATGGGTTCTTAGTTCTTAGTATTAATCAAGAGTTCCATCAAGGTCAACGGGTGTGCAAGGACATGATGGAACCGGGATCACGCTCAACCGCCAGGTTTTCTCCCTTAATTAGTTATTTTAATTAAGAGCACTATAGAAGCTGGGTGTGCCCAGGAGGGCCTCCGGACCCCAAGATTGATCCACAACTGATACAAAATTACTTGTCATCAGCCGGATCCGATCCCAGGACCTTGAACTTTGGAAGTCTGTGCTTACACACTGTGCTACCTTGCTCCCCTGCATGACACTGCTAATGAATGAATAATATATTCCATTTTGTGAAATATACAATGTCTGATTTCATCTATTTTAATACATAAAGAAAAATTAATACACAAATGTATAAATACATTGGAGAAGTGTTATATATAAAAAAAAAAAAAAATTAAAGAACTAAAAGAAAGAAAAAAAGGATAACTGTAGAAAAATATTATTTTATTTATTAACGAAACAAAAATGTAGAACATTTGATTTGATTAAATTTGCAATATGTAATGGTACCCTGCAACTATCCTTCGCGACAATTTCGACTGAAAGGACTGAACTTTTTTGATGTTAGAAGTTTTAGCAGAGCCCCACAGTTCTATGCCGTAAGTCCAGATAGGTTTAAGTAAAACTTTATGAAGGGTTAGTTTGTTAGTTAAAGATAATTTTAAACGTTTGTCAAGTAATCTGGGTAAAAGACCATATCATCTGTTTAATTCTATTCGTTTTTGTCTGATATGAGTCCTCCAAGTAAGTCTTTTGTCCAGGTAAAAACTTAAATACCTAATTACATCTGATGTTGGAATTTTAATGTTATTAAAATATATTTCAGGGGAAGGTTTATGATTAAGAGTGAATACCACATGCACACCTTTTTTTCATTCATCTTAACTTTCCACCTTGTGGCCCAATCTGCAATATCGTTCAGATTATTTTGAAGAGTGGTAGATGCTGGAACAGGGCTTTTATCTGAGCTTAGAATTGGGGTATCGTCAAAAGTAGCTAGTAATTGTGTAATTGTATTCCGGTAGGTCAGACATATATATATTAAATAATATTGGCCCAAGGACACTACTCTGAGGTACTCCTGCTTTAATAGGTTTGATGTCAGACCGTCCTGTCCCTACTTTTACTACAAAATGTCTATCCGTTAGTAACGGACTGAATCACTTAACATATGGTTTGCTACTAAGTGTAACCTATTGAAATTAATAAGTGATAAATTTTACCTTTTTTCGGTGATTCAGCCGAGTTTTTCGTAGTAAATTTGTAATATATTTACAAATTATGATAACGGAGAAAATAAGTGTTAAAGGTCCAAGATTGCCAAAGATTGTAACAACTGATCAAATGTTTGGATTGATAAATCCTTTCCAGGAGGGCAATATATAGCTGCTATGGTAAGATTAAAATGAAATATATTAACCACTATTGAAGTGGACTGATACCTCACACAAGCCTCAGAAGCATTGAAATTATGACTGATTGAGTTGTTAACGAGAATGAGAGTACCTCCCTTAGCTCTATTCGAAGGATGGTCAGTCCAATAAGTGATGTAAGACGGTATGTGAAACCTAATATTTCATGTTAAGTAAGTCTCATTAACGGATAGACAAATATAAATAAAAAGTATTGCCTTTGCTGATATTAAAAAAAAGTAACATGACACTATTAATCAACTTTATCAAATTTATTCTATACATCACCGTGATTGTTAATAAACTCATTACACAATTACTTATTATTTAGCTGAAGGTAGGATAGCTTTAAATTCATGTATGGAGTAAAAACAACAAAGGTACAGGGAGTTTTAGCCCTCTGAAACGAAAATTTACAATGATTTCAAGATAAACTTAGTTTCTGGCTGTAGTCCATGGATTTTGCACGCACACGCCTTTTTTCTTGAAACGCCTATATTAGAAAACTAAGCTAGTCCGGTTTGGCTTAAAGTTGGAGGAAATTTTAGGACTGATGTACAAATGATCCAGTATAAATTTTATCAAAATATATCCACTTTGGATTACGTATACTACACTTATGGAAATTGAAAAAGTTTTTTTTAAAAACTTATCTACTCATACTTGTTTTTTGTTGTTGTTTTTTTGGTTTTAAACAACGACAAAAGTTTTTTGGACGAAATATAGAATAAAATACAAACTTAACAAGCGAAATTGATCTGCTTGCTTTCCAGCCATAGCCGGACCTCCCGTACGGGCAGGCATATCATTAACCGCTCCGTTAGCTATAACTATAGATATAGATAATATTATCAGATGTTAGCCATTACAGGTACTTTCAACTTCATAATTGGATCTTCGCGGCTTTCTTTAATCTTTCCCGTTAAAATTTTATTCTGAGAAAAACATTCGAATAATAGTAAATAGCATTTTTCAAATATAGAAAAAAAAATGGTTGTAGGTTTCACAGCGGTATTACCTCACTGTTGTAAAATAGTTTTAATTATCTGGCGTTGGTAAGTCATTGGATCGAAATGTGAGTAATTGCGTTTTAAAAATTTCAACGTAGGCATTTAGATTCTTCTGGAACATACCGAACACTGTGTTTTAAAGCCCATGGATGCACCGTTTTCGTTATCATGTATTGTTTAGATTTTTTAATATCAAAATATTACTATTTATTATAGTCTTATTGTGATTTATTTTTCATTATTTATTTACTTAATTAATCTATATTATATTATGTTTTAATTATTATATCTTATATACTTTTTGATTATTATTTAGTTATGTTACTTTTGTTTATTTTATATCTTTTGCACCTATAGATATATTGTAAATATAGTCTTAACTCACTATAATTATCGCCCATGTGACAGAATACTATATAATATTCATTTTAAATTTTTATAAGATTTTTTAAATTTATTTATTGAATAATATACATAATTCAATAAATAAATTTAAAAAAAATATATAGTCCATAACGAACTAAAAATGTAAACGAAAGAAGTCCGAAGAGTATTTTGGATAATATTTTTTTCTTTAGTTTTATTTTCGTTTTATATTTTACGGAAATGCTTTTTTGGATAGGTTATATATCCTCATAATTAACAACGGCTAACGATTGACAATATGCTTATTGTTTCTCAAAGGCATTTTGTTTTCTTCGGGGCGCCATATCTTCGTTAACTCTTCATCAAATCCCATGTTTGATCTATCATTTTAAAGTGTATCTTCACCTTCAGGTTTTTTCAAAGGTTGTTTAATTCCCTAAAACAAAAAATTATTTCAAAAATTATTCATATTACTCAATAATTTAATTGGCCAAAGAAAATAAAATTAATTTAAAGCCAATCATGTTTCAAATCAGCATTACAATTTGTATTACATTAAATTCATGTTTACAAATTACAATAAGTTTTATCATTAAAGATGATGATACGATTTCGATGATTTTTTTTATTTTATTTTGTAGGATATATATTTTCATTTCAAATATTCATGCGTGCTATCAACATTAAAAAGTACAGTTTTTGATTTATTTTTTTAAAATGTTCGTTTTATTTCAATACAATTTTTTACCTGAAATTTCAGAGTGATGTGACTATTTTTCCCTACTAAAGGAAAATGAAAATTAAAAAATTATGGATGTGCCGACAAAAAAAATAAAAAACCTTGGAGAGATAATGATGTGTCGGATAAGTTCCAAAGTAACCTGAGCGGGTCTCGATGTCTGTATCTAAACTTCAAAACCCAATTTATCCTGTCTCGGTCCGCCGATTTACCATTGTCCCTGTCTCCATAGAGAATACGATCCGTCTACCGCATTAGTTAGTGTTGCCCAAAATCGCTCTTGGTATTGCACTCTCCAATACCAAGACCAAGGCCGCCTAACTGTTGCAATACCAAGACCAGGACTGGTAAAAAAAAAATCGATTTTTTAAATAAAAATTAAGGCAAAATAGTTATTTTGACAATCTTAGTTACTATATCTTAATAATTGGTATACCCAACATACTTTTATATTTAACTCCTCTAATTTTTCATTCGAGATTAGTTAGGTTTCTCCTATATAAAAAATAACAGTAATATCTTTATAGTAATAAGTTAATAAGTAACTGAAAGACTGTTGCGAGACTTGCGCAAGACCAAGACTGAGTTTGCAAGACCAAGACTCGTCTCGGTCTTGCATTTGGGCAACACTACCCCCCGTGAAAAGCTGAAATAACTGTACTCCATTCGTCGAATTTGAGTATGACAGGAAATATGTAGGGCTATTTTCAACTACTTTTTTTGATGAAAATTGTTTCCTTCCTCTCACCACACACTGAATTTACTTATTTTCATAATATATTTCCGTTTTTTTAACAGACAAATTTGAAATGCAAATTCTTGGGTCAACTAATATAGATTAAATACGGACCGAAAAATGTGATGTGGGTTCTAGCTTTATGTTTTATATTATTTATAAAAGTTTAATTGTTTTTCGTTCCTAAAATGTGAATAGTGCAGGCGGACTGGATATATCTTAAATATGGTCACGACCAATCATTTCATGTATGAGTGCAGAGTTCCTGAGCGTGATACTTCTTGAGTAGGAATTCCTACAGAAGAACTAACGAGCTAATTTTACAGGATTATCTTTAAATTCAAAGTTTCAATTAATACATGCATCGAAGTTACTAAAACAACGTTAATGATGGCGAATATATATATATGTGTGTGTGTGTATGTATGTATGTATGTATGTATGTACACATAAATTAATAAATGTAGGAGTATTTATAAGTTTAAATTAACATAACTTCATAGTTATTATAGTTTTAGTGCTAACAGTACCGTTTTAGTTCGCTTCCGTGAATAAATAAATAATATCAGTTTAACTTTTCTGAACACATTACTTTACGTGTGATAAGAGAGTCCCAGGAAATTTATTGTTTTCCTATATCGTTTCTATGAAGCGTAATAGCTTAGTATTTTCTGACACCGCTCGAGGACTTAGTTACACAATGATGACATTTTCCCGCGAGCAGTCAAGGAAACAATCATTATTATAGGAAACGAATCCACAGTAGGAAAAGGTGTTAGGCAAACGAAGACAGCGTCAATTTTCTATCCTGTATCAATAAGCAAAACGAAAATATTAATGCTGTAGTCACTTACTTTGAGACGCTTAAGTAAGTTCTTCACGGTCAATTATTAACTTCATAGTTTGCAGATATAACAGTTTATACCACACTCGTTAACTTTAAAAAAAAATCCAAGCTGAGAATGTCCTTGTAAGTCACGTAAATAACTTACTCAACTCCTTTTCAATACGTTATGTATCAGACAATAACTAAATTTTTAATAATATTTGTTGCCATCTTTTGTAGTTGGTATGGGTTCCTGATCTATTGGTATGACAAGGACAATAAAAGTTGTCCCCTTTCAGAAATCCAGGATGTATACATACAGATGCTGATACAAAACGTTGTATCATTGAAATTTATGAAACATAAGGGTTTTGCAGAACCCAAGTTATAATAGTCTAACACATCACTACACGGGCGGATCTACGGGGCTTTCGGACTGAAGCCCCTCCCCCCCCCCCAAAATGGTAAAATATAACCACGTTTTATCGAAAAAAATATTTAAAAAAGTATCTCTTAAAGTATTATTGTTCGTGTGATTAATATTAAAATAGCTTTAGGAATCACTTAAACTCCATTTCATACAGGTTGTTAGTTTCTTTCTTTTTTTCTAAAGTGATTATCGTTATTTTTATGAAAAAAAAAGCTTTCGGGCTGAAGCCCCCCCAAAATTAAATCATGGATCCGCTAGTGCATCACTATACTATGCAAACAAGTCAATGTTTGTTTTTTATGAAAGAGGTGCAGTGTTTGTGTTTGATTTGTGTATCCCAACCATCCAGCTACCTCATATAAAAGGAATTTGGTCGTGCTGAGGACTGCCTTATATAAACACTCGTTATGGATACTGAATCCTATCAAGTCATATGCCGAAGCCCCTTATTGTTGAAGTGAATTTACAAACAGTCACGAAACATATCATGCGAATAAATATTATGAATGAATCTGTCGTTTATATTCATTTGTCATAATATTGTCCAATTTTTCTCAATGAGTCAAAACAAGCTTTGTTTTTACATTCTTTTCTACAATTATATCATGAAAAAGTTGTTTTTTTATTTTATTTTTAGTTTCTGTTTTCTATGCCTGTTGGCAATAGCGGCTGCTAAATAAACCGTGTTTTTCGAAAAAAACACCAAACACAAAATGCCAAAATGAATCCAACAATATTTCTGAAACTTGTCTCAAGCCTTCTCCTTAAAGCCTAAAATACCTGAGCCAAGGCAGGGGTGGAAGTAATGATTTTATTTAACACAAAACGTTGTATGGGAAACTTAATTAAATTAAAACAAAATTAAAACAAGACATTATTATCAAAGGTATGCCTTAGTATTGTATATTGTACCCAAATTAAAAAAAAAATTAAGTACTTTTTCAGACTTAAAAACACATTCACTTTTTATTATTTTTTTTCGGATGATTCGAATACTATAATCCTTTCCCTCGGGTCATTCCAGAAGTTCATTGAAAGATAATCAAATTATTTATGTATATAAACTAAAAACTATAATAAATAAAAAAATAAATAAATGGGAACGGTATTATCGAAGATACATTAAAAATGTATGTCTTGACACTCACAGCTTTAAGGAAAGTCTGTAATTGGACACACCAGATTTCTTCTATTCCTCATATTTCGAAGATATTTCTTTTACCAAACTGCGTTTGTCGAGTAACTTTATTTTGAACCAAGAAATTGGACATTTGATCGACAATTATTCAACTGTTTGACTATTTATTAATAATCAGGTATTAATTTTTTAAAAGTTTTAATATCTGAACAAGGGAGTAAGCAGAAGCGTTTATTGTAAGAGTGGGAGAATGGTTGTGAATTCCTTCCAGATCGGTGAAATGCTAACTAAAATACCTACGATGTTAATAAATATTTTGTAACTTCGTTTTTTATATCTATTGTAGCCTTAGTTTAAATGATTTCAATATTAAAAAATTGGGAGGCAGCTATCTCACCTTGAACCCCCCTGGATATACTCACATAACTCTTTTGTATCATGTAACCAATGAAAATGTTTGTTATCATATTAGGTACTATTTTATGTTATCTCCTTATATATTATTTCTCAAGTATATATCCCTTTTTCGGCTCTCAGAAGAGATAGATTTTGACGAATGAGGCATCAATAGAAAGGAAATATCACGTAGAGTGCGTGAATCTTAATTTTGATTCCTAATTTTATACCAAGACTTAAATAAAAATTAATGTAAAAGTGGGAGGTTTCTAACCATATGACGTTGCCGTCTCAACGAATCGAGAATGAATTTTTGGCACATTATATATATATATATTTCAAAGCTTACTAAATCCTCTACAAAACGTAAAAAAAAATCGTCGAAATCGAAAACAGTTGAACATTAATAACATATTTTGATTACATATTTTTTTTGGTTTATATTACTCAGAAGAGTTCTGTTACATCAAATTTATATTTGGCATATAGCTATACTATGAGTAAAACGTTTTGTACCGAACAAATTGTGTAAGATTTTGAGAATTTTCTCCTTTTTCTCGTGGTAAAGTATATAATGTATAAGTTAGTAATTATTTTTTATATTTCAATGAGTCCTTAATCCATTATACAATTAAATAACTATTAAAATAAAATAACAATTAAACAAATATTAGGTTTGTGCGGAGTATTCCCACGGGTCAGCTAGTATTTGATTATTTTTTATTATTAATATAAAATAAAATTACCCAAACCCAGAATTCTATACACACTGCATATTACTATAGTCTAAGCATAATCGTTTCTAAGTTGCCAGCAAATAAGGAAAATATTAATTGAATCGAGAGGCTTTCTGAAAAAAAATAATAGTATTTTTCGCGAATAACAAAAACTCACACGAGAACTAGGAAAAATACCTAGCCACATGTTCCCAAGAGACTTTGAAATATTGGTTCCCGCTAAAACAATGGATTAGCCCATTCCAAAACGGAATGCACGGGCAATTAGATGAAACCGATCTGGCTCCATTTCCACAATCTCATTGTTTCTCAATATCTTTACTATGGATCAACAAGCAATGTATTTTCCAGTTTTAGAAATTTCTCTGCTTTTCTTGAGAAAATCCGACCTTCAGACATAAGACAAGAAAAATATTGTTTGTAGTATTCATTTTTCTAGTTTAAAAAATACAAGTAGTTATGATCAATTTCACACTTATAAATTCGCACAATAACGCTGAGAAAGCGAACTTGAAAGACCCCCTGGCTTTACTCCTCAAGGTACAACTGCCCCGATTCTGTCTTGAGACACGTACCAGTTATAGCGTATTAGTTCTTCTTCGATATGGCCGGCGTGAGAAGAGGAAAGTAGCCATGAGAAGATGCTTTATGGGTCCACCGCTACGGTTGTACTCAATGGGGGGGGGGGAGAGGACTTAGGAGCTTGATCCATCTCTTCTTCGGAGAAAGGTTCGGACAAGAACCGGGCTATATCTATCTAGGTCTGCAGTAGTAGGGCATCCTGAATAGTGTGCGGGGTGGCCGAATGGGCTAACGCGTGTGCACTGCACCGCCGTTGCCCGGCAACCTGATACATAAGACTTTGATAAAAAAATAGTCACGAGTTCGAATCCCGGTGCCCGGAGGAGTTTTTAAAATCCCCGCCCACACTTCCCGGCCCGGGAAAACCCCCGTGTAGCCTTAAAGGTGAGGAAGGGGAGGACAAAAAAAAAAAAAAAAAAAAAAAAAAAAAAAAAAAGGCATCCTGAATATTTTAAGAGTCTACACTGATATACTGTCAGCGAAAAAGGTCATATGCAACAATTTTACATTAAAAGGCCGATTCTTAGTCCGCAACTATTATAAGTTGTCTGATGAATAGAAAAATAGCAGAGAGAAGTAAAATACAACATTATTCTAATAAATGATAATGATATTATCGGTCTTTATGCTTTTCTGTAAAAAAAACTCAATTTTTAAATACGACCTTTTGCACTAAGAATAGCGATATAATGCGATGGTATAATATTTGATATAGAATGAATTGACGGCTATGATTTACACATCTTCTTACACGTCTTACACCAACAACACATAATTGCAATCATAATACCAAATATGCTATAAATGTGAAATTGAATTAAATAACAATATTTGATAGCAATTTGCATTTTTTATTCGTTATTGAATTTTTCTCTATCAGTATAGGGTGGTGTTATAATACTCAGAGCTGTTATTTAAATTAATTATAACTAAATTATTTGGCAGGTATAGTGAATGACTGTTGTTATAGACATTGATATAATTGATGAATGTCCAACGTTAACAATGAATCAATTTCAGACTTTCAATGATCAATGTCAAAACCAGTTGATGGCGGATAAATTATATTATTCTTTCGTACGCCGTGGATCGACTCGGGAGTCAGCAGACACTCCTGGGCCACACCCAGCTTCTACATTGTCGAAACCTGGCGATTGAGTGCAGTCTTGGTAAAATTAACTCCTTGCACAACCGTTAACCAAGGAACAGTATTTCAATACTTATAAAGTAATGAACCCTTTATGAGTTGTAGTGGTACGCGAATGAACAATAGTTCCAAATAGAACATAATTATACAATTATGAAAACAATAATAAAAACTAACTGAAGAGTTTACAAACAAAAATAATTAAAAAAATAATAGGGAACAAAAATATATAATTTGTTATAGTAGCTTTTATAGTGAATTTTTATTACCGAGTGGTCAACTAATTTTTTTTTTGTTATTTTTAAAGTTAATTGCAATTTATCAGCATAAAATATATTATATATCATAACTGAATAACTTCATTATGACTTTATTTTAATTTGTTTTACTAGAAAACCCATATTAGGTTAAATAATTTATATACACTACATAAATCAATTATTTCACTTGTGTTGTTATATTTCTATTTTTTTTCTAAAATATTTTCTTGGAATCCTACTGATGATTTCATATCCTTTACTTCTTTATTAATCAGAAACAATAAAAAATAAGTCAAAGGTTCTATTTTTGAAATTCATTATGTCATCAAAAATTTGTTGGAAACCAAGCAAACTAAAGGATTGAAACATTCTAACAAACATTCTCCTGTTGCTGAACAAAATTTGAAATTAATGTTTTTTCCCAACCTCTAAAAATATCGAAGAGAATTACAAGGACTCGAGTTTCATCCACTTTCGGAATTCAATCATTTGGCTCTAAATAATGTGTTTCCTGAAGGAAACCTTTTTTTTTAGCTCTCTAAACAAGCCAAAGCGGTTTAAGTTTAACAAAGAACACGAAAATTGAACGAAACAAATTTTTATTCAGAGATAAGTAAAAATTGAAGTAAGAAATTGGTTTCGTAAGGAGGCAGCATGTTAAAGAAAATATTAAATAAAAAAAAATAAATTGAAAGTGAAATTTCAGAATAAATATTTGCAACCAACAGTGCTTCGTAGATGTTCAGGGTGTGTTTCTAGATCTGGTATTCTCAGCTTTATAGAGTTTATACATGGGCTCTGCCTGTTAACAATTAATATTAAAGACTGTAGTGGACAACTTAATAAATTATTGTAATATGAACAATAAGATGGTATTATTCAGAAGGCAAAAAGCGTCAAAGACAAAGGCCTCTTGTCTTATTATTAATAAGAAAATAATGGTAATTTAAATAAATATTATCTCTATAATGTCTGCATGGTTAAATCAGTTTACAATTAAAAAGATAAATAAATTTTAAATTGAAACTTTTATAAAAAATTTGGTTTGTTTGAAGACGTTTTCGCACCCCTTTAGTAGGTTACCACTACTTCTCAAAAGCGGATCTAAAGGGGGAGGGGTCTTTTGGACTGAAGTCCTCCTCCCCTTCCCCCCCCAAAATGGTAAAATATAAACAAGTTTTATGGAGAAAAAAAAAATGATCTCTTAAAGTATTATTGTTCGTATTACAATAGGAGTTCATTTAACAGGGTATCAAGAATACACTTAATAGGATACAATAAACACCATTTCATATAGACAGTTTATTTATTTCTTTATTTCCAAAGTGACTCGGGTTTATCATATATGATAAAAAATTCTTTCGAGCTGAAGCCTCACAAAATCAAATCCTGGACACTTATTAACGAATCACTGAAATATTACTTCAATACTGTCATTCAGGAATGAGTGCCTTGGCTAAAAACCTCAGATTGCAGATTGAGTAATTAATGACTATGAGTATTGATGGGATTCCTGAATGAGCGAGGCACGCACTGGCAGCTGGTAATTGATTGTGAAGTCACAGACCGATCATTGAGGGAGCAAAGTGCTGCGCTGGAAACGAATAGCATGTCAGCTGTAACTGTGAAATATTGTAACGGTGAACGTTCCAGCAATTACCATTGTTAAACAAAGATAAATATAAACAAAAAAAATACTCGCATTCTTAAGGAACAATGAGGTCTATTTTCAAAATTTTGAAACGTAACGATCTATAAGTTTCGTTTTATTTTTTACTTATTTATACTTTACTTTGGAGCTTATTTAAAATTATACAGAGAAAGAAAAATTAATCATAACAACATGGAACTATGTTACTCAATTTTAATATTGGAGCAAAAAGAATCTATCCTAACAGTTACATATTTAATCACTTTAGCGCTAGCAAATGAATTCTTTTGAGAATTAATTTTCTTTTTATGTATTTTAGGAGAACTTGCCGAACAATTACAAGTAATACAAAATATGCCATAAAAATTATTAATACAATGACGAATTATTAAGTTTTATCCCTGAAAATTTGTCAGAAATGTAACTCTAGGAAAACTGCTTGGATTTGAAAAGGATTTATGTTAATCCTTGTTCTATCAGACCGAAGTTGTCATTTAGTTATTAGTTAACAGAATATAAGTGATTTCCTAATCAACTTTAGTTATAGAAAAATAATAGTTTAAAAATCGGAATAGAATGGTCAGTATTTTAATAATTTGATATGAGCCATGGGACCCAAATAATTAACTTTGAATTTGCCCGTATGAGCGTTACACATCCATACCTGACGGCTCAGTCTTCTTGCAGGGGATCGAGTGGTATCCAGAGCTGTTGTTTTGAATAATAAATTATTTTCTTTTATCATAAAATAGTAGTAAAAAAATGAAAGAGTAAGAAGTGAGATATTAGTTTTATTTAAATAATTGAAGTTTCTTTTAATAAAAGTTTTATGGTGAATTAATACATAAAAAAGTGAAGTAATTGAATTTTTGTTCGATGTTGAAGTTTAAACAGAGAGAATAGCTTGAAAGCTCTCTGGACTAGTTCTTTGATCGGCTCATCCATTCAAAAGTGTAACATCCTTTGATGCAGGAAATGTCAGGTCGACCACAACGTGAGCAACACACCGTGTCACTGGAACAGGAAGCTTTGGCTATGAATTCCACCCACGCGTGTCTCTTTCTGTTATCCGTTCTCGAAAATAATTCCACATAAATATTTATATACTGATAAAAACTAATAAATATTTTATTAAAAACTTATAATTATGTAGGTTTTGACATTCAGCAGTTTAGTACTGATCATGTACTTCTCTACTATTGAGGTATTTTCAAGCCATCGTTAGAAAGTAAACCCCCAAGCAAACAGAAGACTTACAGAAACATTTGAAACCAATAAATAAAATCAGATAACAGAGCGTAATATCAAATTACAAAGCAAAGCGATCTAACAGATATCACTGCTAAATCACTGTTATTCAGTGCACAGTGATCATGGACCAGGTAACAGCTGTATCGGTTGGATGTTTTGCTATCGATACAAGTAGGAAAGTCCGGTTACTTTCTCTGGAACCAGTTATAATCGATAATGTTTCTATAAAAAATGGAACAGAGGAAGTAAAATAACACTTTGGAAGAGCGTACGTAAAAGTACCGGTCAGTGAAATTGTATATCCCATTGACGTGTAGAAGAAACACATACGATTTCCCAAGTAAGTATTGGTAGCGAGTTGTGCCAAATCAGCTAATTCGAAGATTATTATCAAAGTTTCATTTAAAGATATTGACGCAATCTAAATAGCGACAGAAAGTGACAATTGTAATAACACTTTAAAAGCAGAAATGAATGCGGACTTATTCGTATTCATCGCTCATTATAATATAGATGAAATAATTGGGTTAACTTAATAACACCTGCGGCGTTCAAAGCGAGAATTTCGCTATTTTGATTTTGTATCCTTACGATCGCTGTATTGAATTTTCTTCTAAAACTTTTGAACTCCTCACCTTTGGCGGTTCTTCTTAGTACCATATTATAACGGGATGAGTCATAAAACATCATCGTTCTTCTTGCTTATTTAAAACTAATTTTATTCCAACACAATTCATGTTATGGTTTGTTACCATCTCGAGGCTAAACTATCGGATTCCTTCACAATACCACTCTTGGAATGATTTCCTTGAAGAAATCCAGCCTTTGACAAGGATGGGACTTCGAAGGTATCCAGTATGACTGTAAGCAGGTTATGGAAGAAGTACAAAATTTCTGAAGTACATAGTTTCGTATAAAAATAAGTATGTCGTCGTAAGTGATATAAATTATGTAGGTTAATTTCTGATTATTTACGTTTGGTAATGCTGGGTCACAATATAATACATTTTTTTTTTTAAATTGGTCACTAAGAATGATTATATCTTACACGGTATCTTAGTATTTAATCACTACAGTTTGAATCACCTGCTCCATCATTTGGAATGAATCCATAGTATACATTTTTAATTGCCCTTTCTTTACGATTGGCTGATTTCGGCCCTACCGCAGTATCTTTGTCGTGAGATTTCTTTAACATGACACGACCAAGCAAAGTGCAAGACCAAGACCAAGGCTGCCTAACTGTTGCAAGACCAAGAAAACTTAGGCTGCCTGACTGATGCAAGACCAAGACCAAGGCTGCCTAGCTGTTGCAAGACCAAGACCAGGAATGGTAAAAAAAAATCGATTTTTTGAATAAAAATAGTTACTAATACTTGACAATCATATTTACTATATGTAAATAATTGGTATTAACAATATATTTTTGTATTTAACTCCTCTAATTTTTCATTCGGGCCTAGTTAGGTTTCTACTATCTAAAAAATTACAGTAATATCTCTATAATAATAAGCTAATAAGTAACTGCAAGACTGTTGCGAGGCTCTTGCGCAATATCAAGACTGAGTTTGCAAGACCAAGACTCATCTTCGTCTCGCATTTCGGCAACAATACAGGATGGTCATTTGAGTTTCCCAAAAGTTGTAAACGAATTACTATCTTACGTAGTTCCGGCAAAGTTAAAAACTCACGTGGGGACATTCTTGATGATCTCTTTATTTTTCCTTAATTATAGAGTCCACAATTTGCGCTGGATTGGGAACCTATGATCTCTTATCTAGTTTTCAATACTTTTTGTTTGGTCTGCCTCAACGTTGTTCCAAAGAAGTTTTTCATCAGACAATGGTTTTAGTTCTTTTTTATTCTCGAGGATGTTGTTATCAGTGTGTAAGCTATGAAACTATCTTCTCTCAGTCCGGTCGGAAAGAGCACTCTACTCCTCCAATTGCCCCACTAAACCGACGGAAATATTTTCAACGTTTCAGATTAGATCAGTGTTTTTTAATGGAGTGCTTATTCAAAAAACCGAGACAAGGCGATGGAATTTTGTGGAAACATTTTGTAAGCCTAGGAATTAAAATTACATCAACCTAAACTGGTTTTCAAAAAAAAAAACATAAGCAAATAAACAAAACTGGTAATTTTTTATAGTTCATCCTATTAAAATATAGTGAGAATTTTAATAAAATAATGCATTATATGATATGTATTTCAATGTAATAAAATCATATGAAAAATCAAAATTTTATTTATTTTTTTCTTTGAATACCAGTACTTTATTTTATTCTCTTTCAAGAGTTACAATTGTATCTAGAAAAGTCTCTTTCATAAATTTGCCACATAAAAAGGCCAACAAGGGATTGATTCTTTTTTTAAACTTTATTTATTTAATAATACACTAAAGAATAAAATAATATTGAATAATTGAATAATAAAGAATAAAAATACAATCAGCCACTGTTGGAGGGCTATAAGTATTAAGGCTAAAAGTTCTCATTCATACAATATATACAAATAATAGAGAACTATAAACATAAAAAGTAAATAAATAATACTGAGAAAAAAGTAAATGAATAAAAAAAATGAAATTAAATAAAAAGTTCTAAACACATCCATACCTATATACATACGCCGAGGAATCTCCGAGTCAGGCTTTTCTATCATATGTGGAAGGTAAAGCAGGACTCCAGGAGATTCCAGTGTCACTTTTCCAGCCGCATCACTAGTATTGGAAGTCAGTGGAGACTAAAAAGGGACACTGAAGGTTGATTCTAGACACAATTTCTAACATAAAAATTTATTTGATACATGGGCGGATGTACTGTTGCTATTACGGTACCCATCCATGAGCAGCATTTCTCTGCATTCCTGATTCGTACAAAACAGTACAGCGGCCGTATTAGACCTCCTGAAAGTCTCTTTTATTATTTTTAATTTTAACTTATTAAATTTACGTAATATTTTCTTTAATAAAATGTTGTCTACTTTACGATGGTGTGCTTAGCATTTAGTTATCTTAAATAGTTTTTGAGCAATTTATTGTTATAAACGTGACGATATTATGAAAGAGAGAAAATTGGTCTTAACTACTTTTACATTTGGAATCGGTCAATGTAATAAATGAACGTTTTTGTTGTAAAATTTGTTTAGAATAACCCACCAGAGTTTTTCCATTAAGAACTGAAATACTTTATAAACGAAAAATGATGAGAAACTTCGGAATATTTGACTGCTAGTTAAGCCTTGCTTTTTGAAGAGTAAATTTTTAAATTAGGAGTAGTTTATCAGCAATTCGAACCAACGAGGAAGAATTATGTTTTATATTAATAGAGACGTCCATCATAAAGTATCGTTAGTGTCAATTGCATCAGTGAGCTATCGGTAAATTGATAGGGTTATCCCGAAGGCCACCTTTCAGCTGGGTATGTTGTACTTTAACAAGATGTTGAAGAGGGTAGGATCCTGTCAATACCACGGCTCCATCCATCACTGCCTGTATTCCTCAAGAACTAAGTGATCGCGCGATATGTTCCTTAGGAAAAGGCCATGGTACAAAGAGCTACAGTCAAGGACGAAATAATTTACCGTAACGGTGAGGGACTACGTCTACGAAGAAGTCGACGATGGCTTGATCATAATTATGTTATTGACTTATTTATCTACTATTAATCTAAGTTAAAAACTGTTGCTAAACTAGATAATATACAAAACATAAAAAAAAAAAAACAGTGAAAAAAGATACTGAATATCCAAAACTACTTTTTGAATTATTGGAGAAATACAAGGTTTTAATGTGATATATACCTATGCCTCCAAAATGGAAAATAGTTTTGGCTGCGCTGTATATATTAATAAAAAACAACACCAACTTCTGTTTATCTTACCTAGAGAGAGTTCCATATTTACTGGAGAAGCTACTGTGATCATGAAGGCCCTCCATTGGATATCAAATTCCAATGACAATCAATGGATGATAGCATCAGACTCCAAAAGCGTCATAGCAGCAATAGGTAACCCATGGCCAAGCAATTCAATAATAATTGATATATTGAATCTATGGTGGGAATTAAATGAAAATTGGGTAAATAGATGGAAAAATAGACAGTCAAAATTATTGGAAATAAAAACAGACTGCAACAAGTGGGATAGTAGCACAAGAATATTCAGAAGAGAAGAAACCATATTGTGCCGAATACGAATTGGTCACTGCCTGTTAACTCACGGTACCTTCTCAGAGGTCTAGAACCACCCAAGTGCGAAAAGTGTGACAGTAAACTGCAGTCAGTAAAACATCTGTTAGTAGAGTGCAACGAGTTCAACAACATTAGGCAAAAATTGAAACTACCAACAGCAATGAAAGAGACATTGAGAGACAACGAAGATGGAGTCAACACCCTATTCCGATACTTAATGGAGACGAAATATTACAATATAATATAGAAAACTAGCCGCCAATGATCCTCTAGGGTAGAGGCGAGTACAAATAAAAAAAAACTCAGAGAATAGTGTCACTAAAAATAGGAGGTTCAATGCCTTGAATTAGATCACATTATAATATTTTATACGTCTTAGGGTCATAAACTTTCTTTAAGATTTTAAAAGTTCCTAATCTTTTGTATCAAATATCAAAAAATAAAAAAGGTACTATTAGATTATTCACTATTATTATATTAGATTATAGTTTTATCAATAGAACTATTTAGATAATAGTTCAAATTAATATCAATAATTTACCATTTAGACCGATAAATTTATTATATAGTTCTTATCTTAGTTGACAGATTTATAATAGTATGAGAGTATTAATTTTTTCGTTTAACGTAAAATTCTCCTTAGTAATAAAAATATTAGGATAATATGAATTCCACCATTTCTTTGTTGATTTTTATTACACTGGCAACGTTTCGGCTTACAGTGGTACTTTCAAACCATCTGTAAAGATTTACTTAACCATTAGTATTATACAAAATCAACATTTAGCTTAATACAATAGAAATGTTAATCATCTTGGCAATTTAACATTAATAAATCTCAACCCAAACGGGATTGAGTCAATAAATTAAATTACATAAAATTTAGGTCGAATAAAATATTATATTACATAAAACATTACACAAGTTAAGGTAAGGTCAATCCAATTAAAAGTCCTTAGTTAACAATTATGTAATTTAATTTATTGATTAAATCCCATTGGGGATAAAATTAATTCAATGTTAAATTGAAATTATGATTAACATCGCCATTTTATTCAGTTAAATGTAGATTTTATATAATACTAATCGTTAAATACGTCATCACGGATGGCTTGAAAATGGTATTATAACCTGAAGCATTGCCAGGGTAGCAAAAATCAATAATGAAATGGTGAAATACATATAGCATAAATTTTTTTATTATGGCATGGTGTACTTATTATGGTTTTGGGATGCATTTCATTTTTAGAGAAAGTCGGGGGATTTTAATTGATACAATATTTTAGTGATATCTTCTATGTAAGAATAAACGATCCATTTGTTACCATGTACTTTTTACTCGGCATTAATAAAATAATAAAGGCACCGAAATAATTATTTACTTATCGGTATTGATCATTAAATTTGTTACCTCTGAATTTTTAAAATTTCATCGGAAATATTAAAATTTTTACTTTTTTCAATTTCGACCATAAAATAATGTTTGATGTCGAATGAAAATTTTTCAACATCTTTATCATTTTTCAACTCAATATCTTTGGAGGGAATTTCCTTTATAATCTTCTACATCTATGTTCGTTTTTTTTTCAAGCCAATAATAATATCCCGAATTAATGCGAAAGTAAATTAAACAAAAAAATATTATATTAGTACATATCTTTCGAATGCAGCCGACACCGGTATATTTATCTGTTTGTTTTGGATGACAAAAGACTTACTAAAATATCAAGACAAATTCCAGTTGCATCTACCTGTGTTTATCAACAGAATTCAAGTTCTTAAGTGACATCATCCTTTGAATTTTTTTTTTTTTTTTTATACAGCGTTGATTAGAAATATAAAGATTACTGGTCATAAGACAGATAAGCATACTGTATAATATATTATTGCGTGATGTACAAATCATTCTACGTTTGTATTATAATTTAAATTAATAATTTTGTCTTTAGACAATAAATTTATGAAAAAAATATTTTCATTTTATTTATTCGGATTCAAAATCAGTAACTGTTTCTGAAATTTATCATTTTAACATATAGTTGAGGTCTTCAACTTAAAAAGAATAACTAAATTTCTTCTATGCCTATTATATTCTTAAATTAAATATTCACCAATAAGTAAATACGCATCTTGACGGCAGATCAATGTGTCAAAATTAACTCAATCATGGAAAATCTATTACAGCTTGCTTGCAAAATTTGGAGCCATAACTTTATGAAAGACGTCATCAGTAGTTAAAAAAAAAGTCTAGAAAACAACCTAAATAAGAGGATATTATTAAATATCGTATTTTATAATATAATAAATATTCAATTTATTCCATCTTTGCATTATATTTTAAAATTATCAAGCTTTACTTCAGTTAAACTTTCTTAAAACAAAAAGGAATACCTGGATTTTTTCTCCACGTTCTCTTTAGAAAATAAATAATTATTTTAATTAATAATAATAATAATAATAATAATAACAAGACTACAGATAAGGCAGACCAACAATTAGAGATTTATTCAATTATAGAAAACTTTTTCTGCAAAATTTTAAATCCAGATGGTCCATAATTGTTAGTAGACACATCAGCGGTCAAAAAAACCTAATTGAACCAAATTGTTTAGCTTGTATTTATTTTAATTTAAATGTTATCAACTCTATCGTGTTGGTATTATATTTAAAATTTATTCATGCATGTGTGAAATTAAACATACAGAAACCAAATCGACTAAATTCTAAAATTTTGTTTGCTTGTGGTATGGACAATATTATAGTGATTTAATTAAATAATTGTTTATTTTTATTTTTTAAATCTTCAATATGTAGCATCCTCCAGCTCGCAACAAATCATTACTTCCGTTTAAAACTTGATTCATTATTAGTAACTTAAAAACCTTAAAAAAAAATGTAAAAATATTTAGCTCGAAGCCTCAAAAAACCAATGGTATATTTATTACTTTTAAAACATTTTTTGGAGATTCATAAAATAATTTATAGATATAAAGCAGTTTATAATGCCGGGAAGGTTCAGAATATTCATAAAAACTTGCAAATTTCGGACTGCCATTCGAAAGGCCATTTGGTTAAGAAAGTACTTTCCGAAAGATGTGAGTATCGACATTATAATCAAAACTTTAGGTTTTGTTTCATGATGAGTTGATCATATTGAGCAAAACAACTAATTGTTAAACAATTTAATTAATTATCGCAAATATAAGGCATCTTGAAAATCTTAATTAAGAAGCTTTATTGACAAAAGCATTTTTATGGAGTAAGCTAAAGCACAAAAGAGTGAGTACATATTATCACTTCTTAAAACATGTAAAATAAAACAGATCATATCAGATTTTCCTTCATAGAGTGACAATTTATGACATAAGATAAAACAAAACCGTATAGCGAAAAAAGCAAAGATAACTAAATATTATTAACAACATTTTTCCACCTGGTTCTATCCCTAGCCACAAGTCACCAGTTATCGCCTACATACTGTGTCATTTCGTCCATCCACCTATGATGCAACCGGCTTCTTTTCCTGCTGTTCTCTCATGGAATCCATTCGGTGCATGCCTTGGAACATCTTTTTAGGAGTCTGGTGTCAATACGGAGGAGAGAAAAAGTGAAAAATAGAGATATTCTCTGTAAAATAAAAAATAAAAAGTTTAAGGGTTGAAGCTCATCGGTTAAAATGGAACTGGGCTGGAGACATAGCGAGGTTCAAAGATGAAAGATGGTCCAATCTTAAATGGTAATATAAAAATAAAAATTTCGCCAATAGTGTTCGCAAAAACATACCTAGTATATAGTTCCAGTTAAATGCTAAGTGATGGGCACATCAAGCCGAATCATTTAAATTTAAGTTTTAACTTTTTCAATTCTGATAACCTAATTGGCGACAAGTTAAATGTTTAGTGTAACTTACTCAAGGCTTTGTTTTGAAATTTCATATAATTGCTTACTTAAATTAATTAGTTATATTTAGAAAATTTTTCGTATTAGTTGAAATACTTCATTACATTCAAATGACTGCATAGAAAAAAAAAACACGTAACGCAGAGGGCTATTCATCAACTTCAAAATGCAACAGTTACGACATTGAAAGCTAACTAATCCGGTGACCGCTTACTGAGAATATAATTGAAGTTATTGATGGACAGTACTTTGAAAAAAAAAAATGCAACTCAGTCTTGCTAAACACATGTTTTCGATGTTTAAACGAGATGTTTGATACGAGTACTCAAGTGTTCCTACAATTGTACTTCGACTATAATTGTAGTTTAATTAAGAATAATATTAGAAGTAGAATAATAATAATTAATCCTATTTTAAAAAGTCTTACGTTTCTAATAATTTTCTGGCCAAAACAAAAAAAGTTTATCTATAATATGAACAGATAAATCTGAAAAAGTTACTATGATATACATAGTGACATTAAATATTGATCGAAGGATCTTGGTTACAGTACAATTTAAAGTACTGTTAAAATGCCAGCGGTTGTGCAGGGAGAAGATCGAGACATGATCACGCTCAACCGCCAGGTTTTCCTCAATCAATTATTTAATTAAGGGTACCCACTTTGTAGAGGCTGGGTGTGCTCCAGGAGGGTCTCCTTACTCCAAGGTCGCCTCACGGCCAATGAAACAGAATAAATAATTTGTCTGCCATGAGCCGGGATCAGAACCTGGGACTTAGTGCCCTAGCACTGATCTGCCCCGCTCTCACATCTCTATGTATTTGATTATAAATCAACTAATGAATTCATATTAATGTAAGGAAGACAAGGTAAAAATATATCACTACATGGCTTTATTGTTAAAAAGGTTGCCACTGATGTTCCTTGTCACTTATTTCCCTCAGTATACCATTCGTATAAATAAAAATGAAACAATACAAAAGAAACTTAGCTTTTTGTTTTGGAAAGGGATTTCACTTTGAAGGCTTGATTCTGCTGTTAGACCCTTGTCAAAAACAGTGAGTCGAAGTAACTAACATGAAAGGCTTAATGCTGGACTGGCGGCTAAAATTAGGGGTCGACATAATTCAAACAAGATTATTATTTTTAGATTTATTAAAATATATTTGTTTCTGTTTTTTAAATAAGAATACACGATTATAAATTACATTATTATTTTTATAGTGAAACTTTAGTTTTGAATTAAAGTTCATACTTCGATGTAAAGGCATAAATAAAAGGATCTATTGAAAAAAAAGAAGAAAAAAAAGGCTTCTGTATTGAAAAAAATTTATTTTAAAACAGAAGATTACCTAGAAAAACATTAATAAATTATTAATAATTTTTATACTATTTTCCTTTGTTCATTTTTTCCACACTTATGAAAGAGGATATTTAACTGTTTGGTATTATATAAATTTAATATGTTTTATTAATATGAATGTTAACGTATATAAGTAATGTATTTACAAATATTTGCCGGCTAAAGTTAAGTAAAAAACCTTTTTGAACCATATGTATGTGCTCATTTAAAAGATTATTTGTCAGAATGACACCAATTTCAACATTATTTATTATTAATTTTAGTAATATTTCTAGTGAGGAAAATTTATACCTTTATTCACTGATCTATATTTCAAAACTGCAATCACCTGCTCTGGAATCAGCTTGCTCACTGTCTGTGTAGATATAACTTTTCCAACTATAAATATCACTAAAATAATATTATTTAAAATGTTGAAATTGGAGTTAGCCATTCTGTCAACTGAAAGGATCACATATTTCATCATATTTTATTAACTGTCACTTTTATAATATAATGTTTAAAATTAATTATATTCGATACTGTATTAAATTGTATTATATTTAATAAAACTAAATATTTAAATACTCAGATATTTTTATTATAATTTTGACTTATTGAAAAAAAAAATGTTTATCGTTTATAAGCTTAATCATTTTCTGGTATTGTGCAGATAAATGCTTTTATTTAAAGAAATAACTTATACTGTCCCCAGAAAGATGAAAACTGTAGAAAAAAAAAATAGAATTAAAATTTTAATTAATTATCATTAAACATTTTAATTTAAAATTTTTTTTCGGAGAAGCGTTACTAAAATTCGCTGTCATCAACGAGAGTGATAGATTTCTGTGGTCGAAGCGGTATCAAATATATTGTACAACCGTTCAGAAACAGATATCCTGGCATGACTTCCTTTATTCCTTGTTTCCTAACAATGTCATTTGCCATGATAATGCCAATATTATTCACTCGTCTATTCCGCTAGTGGATTTTATATTATACAATTCCATTATCGTCATACAATTATTGCCGCTAGAATAATATTCTCGGTTGACGGACATCCTCTCCTAACAAAAGAACAGTTTGACCGCTTTACTTATTTGTACTTCCTACATTTTATTAAAGAGGACCATCTTCTTACAAAGAAACAGAAAGTCAAGATTAAATGTCTAGCTTTTGCTGATGACCTAGCCCTATTTCCAGCGCCTGAACAAGATCCTATCAACCGAACAACTATTAACCACCTGAAAGTAGTAGTTGAAAATCTACTTTTCGAAAACGAAAATGAAAACAAGAACCATTAAATACACTAAAAAGACTTTTTAAAGATTAAAACAAATATTTTGACACAGAAAATATATACAATCAAATTACCTCTCTATAAATAAAAAATCAAGTCATTTTAAAACAGTTTCAAGATCATTCATCATATTACAACTATAAAAACTAAAAATATAACTGTAATGGAAAACTTACTCAAGATAAAGAGGAAGTTTTAAGAAGAATTTATGGTTCAAAAAGAAACCAAGAAACCTGTATAGAAAGCTATACAACAAGACTGATAATCTGAAAATAACCATCAGAAAAGAAAATCTGAAAAGGTACGAACACATGATCCGAATGATAATAAGTAATAATAAGATAATAAACGGATTTCAGATAAACTTTGAGAATATAAAAGATAAGGTGACTATGTTAAACAGGTAAAAAAAGAGCTCAATAGATTCATTACTGCAAAAGAAGCGACAAATAAAGGATGACAATTTCGAATGAAGCATTCTTGTGGGAAAAAGAAAATATAAAGAAAGAAGAAATTGGACTGAAGAAAGAAGAGCTAAGAAGTCAGAATAAAATAGGAAGTTCTGGAATAAAAAGAAGAAAACTATATAAGATCTTTTATCAAAAATAATAACGTTTTAAAAATATTTTTATTGAAAAATATATCAACTAAGGAATATACAACTATTGTAAAAATGTAATATAAACAAAAGAAATGTAACGAAGTGACATAAAATAGTACAGAAATTCTTAGAAAACATAAATAAATAAATATAAATGAAGTTTGATTGTAGTTAAGTATGACTGATAGTTTTGTTTTTATTTGTTTATTTTATATATATTTATAAAACAAACAAACAAAAACAAAACTAACTGTCATACTTAACTACAATATACAAATAAAATAAATAAATTAAAAAAATTTAAAAAAAATAATCATAGAGATTAAAAAAAAAAATCTAAAAGCATAAAAATAAATTGAGCAACTAGAAATAAATAGATATGGATGAAAAAACTATAGTTGTTTTGTTTTCATTTATTAAAAGATAAACTTATGAATTGAGAACATAAACAGGTAATAAAAGATTAATTACTTCATAATTAAACTCATCCTAACGGAAAGTTGAAATAATAATCCCATAAAGTGATGGCATAAAACGTGATTAATTAGAATTTAATTATCAAAGTTGATTGTTGCTAATTAAATACCTGTATTACAATTACTAATACTGTTAATGACTCATCCTTTAAAGAAAATATTATTACAATGATGAATCATGGTGACTTACTCCATTACCGTTTGATGCAAAAACAATGAAGCTCCAAATTTTCTTTTATTGTTCAAAGCAACAACATAATTAAACATTATTTATTTAAGAGAAGTGTAAAATGAATATTCATACATCTGCTATACTAGTTCGCATGGATTATATACAGCCTTTTGAAATAGCCTAATAATAAATGAAAATAACCTCTTGCAGAGTGTGTACATTACGGTGGAACGAAAAACGCTTTTTTCGGCGGACATCATTCAAGTAGCATTAAAAATTTGCCTTTTTATTTCTACAAAAACACGACGAAATTTCGTTGTTTTAATTTAACTTTCCGCGAAAGGCTTAAAAATATGTTTGTTAAAAACAATTGGAATTTTTATCTGCTTTAGTATTACATATTTTTGGTCAAATATTGTTTATAATAACTATCAATAGATCCTTCTTTATTATAATAACAAAAATTTGATATTTGGGTACTCTAAATTTAAGCTATGATTTTTCCCAAAATTGAAATAAATGGGGTTTTCACAGAAATTTAGAAATATTAATTCTGATTTTTGTTCAAACATAGTTCTTAACATAATAATATCTAGAACTATCTAAAGTAACTGAGTATTAATTAATTTACCAATTGTTTTCGGTGTTCTGCGTTAAAAGAGATTTTAGAGAGGGATTAAAAATCATGAACAGTTACCAATAAGGAGATAAAATAATAAGGTAGCTTAATGATTAATAATTAGTCATTAGAACCAATTAACCATTCATTTTTTTTTATATTAAACGATTTTTACGTAATTCAACCCTAAACCATTGTTATTCTAATTCTTATTGTTATTTAGTTATTTTAAGTAATTCTAGATATTATTGTGTCAAGAACTATGTTTCAATAACATTTTAAAATTTAGAAAAAAGTTATAATAGATTATTCAACTAAGAATTAATATTTATATATTTCCGTAAAAACTCCATTTATTTTTGGGGGAAAAAAACAAGCATACATTTAGAGCACCCAAGCTTTTTGAACAAAAATATTATTTTTAAACCTCTTGCGGAACCACACGATAAAAAGATAAAACAATCAAATTTCGTAGTGTTTTTGTAGACATAAAAGACAAATTTTGAATGTTATTAGACTGTTGTCCACCGAGAACAGTGTTTTTCGTTCCACCCTAGATTACATATGTAGTATTACTTTATTAAGTTTATTAGTGAATAGGACAGAAATTTGTATTTTTTATTTAGAAACATTCTGTTAACAGCCAGATCCTGTAATTTTATTTATCACAATAATGTAAGCAAGTCACAAGATGTCAAGTAATCGCTCTTGTATGTAACATTTTATTTTTCAGAATATCCTTTGATTTGAACAAAGTCTTCTAAGATTCTAAGCATTAATTTTTTTAACAGTTCAAAACTTAAGGGAAGTCAGTAATAAACCAAGTTCCAGTTTTTAAAAAGCATGGTAGAAATGTGAGTGTAGAAGAAGAGTGAAAAATCATAATCAAAAGGATAATGTGACAATTTGCTAATGACGAAATCGTTGATTCTAAATCAGAATTTAATGCGAGATCCTCCCAAGTATAGATCGAAAAAAATGTAAATGAATATTAAGCAGGAGTGTTGAGGAAAATATGTAAAATCCTAATAAAAAAACTTATGCAACAAATGATTGAATTGGCAGAAATGGTCGAAATTAAACTACTAAAGTAGTTTCTAATGATAAATTATTAATTAATTAATAATTAATGTTGCGTTCTTTCGCTGTTAAGGAATCAATAAAAAATTACCATACCGATATTCAATAATAAACTATTTATCAATATATTCTATTCGATTGATTATTTGATGCTAAAATTATATTATTTATTGATAAAAATGTTTATCTTATTGACTCTTCTAGTGGCTTTTAGAACAATACTTCAAATGATTTTAAATAAACTTCAAAAGAATAATAATAAAGAAACAATATTATCTTTTGAATAAACAATAACGATTTGATAAAATAATTTATTAATGACTAACGTGTTTTCGCAAGAATTCGAAACAATAATTTCTAATTTCGGATAAAAATCCCTTTGTTAAATATTTTTTTCCTCGCTTCAGCAAATTTTATGATAATATTAGTGAATTAATGATACAATTATAATATTAGTAAATGCATACAATATTATCATAATTTAAAAACGATGAATTATAACATGTATTACCATTTATTGTTCCTAACAATGGTAGCTAATGATACTTACTTGACAATAAAAAAAAGTTAATTTCTCTCTCTTTCTTTCTATCTTATTGTACATCAATAAAAGTTATTGGCGTGAATAAACGTACTTGTATGGTGTGTTAAATAAAATTTTAAGGACAATTCCATTCATAAATGTTAGTATGGTATTAAAATTTTATTACGCAGGGAATAACTTGTTATTTTAATATACAAAGAAGAACTTCTAATTGCTGTTCGACGTTTTTTGACTGATAAATAGCTGATTCATAGCATTTGTCAACGCATTTGCGCAATGGACAACGTCAGTCCATCTTCATCTGCCCAATGGATTGGCTACTTTCACCTTCGATGACTTACTTTCCGGTTCACGATGTTCTTCGGGAGTAATTGAGCAACGGGAATGCGTTTAGCTGGGGCCGTGTCCTTGTCGCTAAGATGAATGTCTTCGCCGATCTCTTACGATCGTACTCAACCAAGAAATTTGAATTCTATGGTAATGAATGCAAAGCCAATTGGACAGTCATAAGTTCTTGCGCAGAGTTAATTATTATTTGAACGAACTACTTAACCTTCATTAGTTTTTCAATGTATTTAAAAATATAATTCTATTACACCTGAAAAATTGTTTTTATATCTTCAAATAACGCGACTATATTTATTTTTCCTTGTTTCCTGCCTCGCCTTTTTAGGCTATACGGGAGTTTTCCCCGATAACGCAACTATATATCAACATTTATTTTTTACTCACACATTTTTAGAATTTTTACTAAAGTGCTTGGATGGCTTCTTTCCATAATGTCTTATCTAAGGTCCATTCTTCCCGCAGACCATGACCCATCATGGATTCCTCCACTTCGTTATTCTAGGTCTTCCTTGGTCTTCTTCTTTCCCTAGTCTCCATAAGTGGACTTCTTTGGGTAGTCTTCCTTCAGGCATTCTTTTCAAATGTCCATACCACTTCAGGTGTTTTTTTTTTTTCAATCTCTTCCAGAATGGTTATTTTAGCCTTCATCTTTTCTCTGATGGTCGTATTTCTCACTTTATCCATTCTTGATATTCCCGCCGCCCTTCTCCAGTAGTCCATTTCGTTGGCTAGAAATTTCTTTCTGAGGTTGCTTTTTCTGGTCCAAGTTTCTGACCCATATGCTCAGTACTATACTATTTTGAATGTTTTTTTTTTTTGTTTGGGGATAATTTTCCGGTTCTATAATTGGAAATTTGGATGTTTTAAATATGTTTTGTACTTTTTTTTTTTGTTTCATCGCATTCCTCGCCTTTAACGCTATAGAGGGTTTTCCCGGGCCAGGGGGTGAGGGCAGGGATTATTGGCAGAGTTAAATGTCCCCCCCCCCCCGGCACCGGTACGCTAACTCGTGACTATTTTTATCCAGTTATTTTATGTATCAGGTTGCCGGGCAACGGCGGTGCTATGCACACACGTTAACCCGTTCGGTCATTCCGCCTCCAAAATTTATTGTTAAATTTCATTTGATGTAATATAAGCACTGTGTAAGGACTAAAATGAACAGTAAGAGGCTGAGGAGCTCCCCATTGATAGAATAAATAAATACTCCTGACAAATAAGGTAAAAAAAAACTAGGATTAACAAATATTTTATAGATTGAAAATTATAGATAGATAGAAAAATAACTTTATTCTGGAACACAGTCCCTTGAGAATAACAAAATAGAACAAAATTAAAATATTACATCTGGCCAAAATAAAATCAATCGAAAAAAAGAAATAATGTAAAAAAAATATAAGGTAAAAATTCTATATACAAAACAAACTAAACTATATACAAAACCATTAATATTATGACAAGACACTTAAAGCTATTTGCTCTTATAGACCAGTATACACTTTTCCGAAAAAAATAAAGAATTAAAAAATAAAAATGTATCAAATTCTCTATTAAAATCCACTCGAATGGTTAGCAAGTATCTGACTGTTTTTGTGATAGGAATTGGAATAGGAGGGATTTGAATGTGGATATGGAGGGGGAATGTCGAATTTTGATAGGGAGGGAATTCCAGAAATTGACGGAGCGAACAATAAAGGAATTTTGGAATGAGGCAGATCTGTGAGAAGGCATGTAAAGGCCAGAAGGTCGAGATCTTGTGGACAGGGAATGGACTGAGGATTTGAACTGGAGAAGGTTGTATGCGTAAGAAGGACGATGATTGTTGATGATTTGGTAGAGGAACGTACCTAGAAAATATTGTCTTCGGAAGGAGGGGAAGAGCCACCTTAACTCAGTGTAGTGGTGAGAGACATGGGAGTACCTCGGGGCACCAATAACAAATCTTACGCAGCTATTCATTAATTCCTCATTAAGCTCCATTATATGTTAAGGAGCTTGGGAGAATGGAAAACATGAAAACAAAATTCAAGAGTTTTTTTGTGTGTGTCACAGGAACCGTATAACATTTTGTTGACTCTTTGAAAATCACAAATTTGTCGGAAATATATTCCAAGAAAAATAGGTCTGTTATAAATTAAATATGAAATTGAATAATTCAAGTTCGTAGTATTTTACTTTTACCCTTCAATAGTACTTCAAAGTACTGAATCTGATAAAAATCTTTGGAATGGATTTCAACATAACAAAAATATAAAAAATATTTAAAATATTGTTAAAAAACATAAGGTGTGAAGAAAAATATCAAACTTGTAACTAAAACCTTGAATGATACTTATTATTTATTTATTATTATTAGTTAAAATGATCACAAAGTTGTGTGAGGATAGGATTCATATATATTTTTCCTTGTTCTGTCATGAAGATCCATAATGAAAAATAATAAATCGAAATGCAGATTTACTATCTGCTTAGTATTAAATCAAAAAAGATAAATATTTTAGGAGAAAATATTTGTGCTAAACTAACAAATGTTACTCTGCTATGTTATATTATTTTACAATAGTATATTTCTTTAGTGAGTAGTTTTCTCTTACAATTTTAGGAATATTAAGATGACAATATTATATAAATGGAAATATTAAGATGCAGGTGAATTTCGAAGTAAAAAGTGAAATAAAACAAAAATTTCTGATAGATATGAGAACGAGGAGAAAACAACAAGATGCTTACGGGACGATAACATCTGAGTTCCCAGTAGTCGAGTGATAGGGGGTATGTCCTAGTGTACGTGTGAAATATCGTATTAGTTCCTTTCTTATGCTTCATTATCATTTCATGGATTTTCCGAGAACAGTAGGATGTAGTTTTCCCACGAACGGAGAAACGGATGTTTTTTTTTTTAATATTTTGAAAAAAGAAAAATCTAGACTGTTGATTGGCAAAGAAAATTAGATTTCTTTTTATTTAAAATTTTAAATGGAAGACACATTTATCACAATACAAGCGTTAGACATTTACTCAGATGGAGTAATGTTGATTCTCCAACACAATTCATTCAATATTAATTGCAAAAATAAACCAGCATTCTAATAAATCACAAGACCCAATATATATATATATATATATATATATATATATATATATATATATATATATATATATATATATATATATATATATATATGTGTGTGTGTGTATATATAAATTTTTTTTTTTATATATATATATTTATGGGTTTTAGAAGACTGTTAAATAATAGTTTATAATTATTCAAATATTACATTAGTAGAGGAAAGTACAACGAATTTGAAACTTGCCTAAAATAATAGAATAGAATACCAATACTTTTCCATAGTTTTCACAGCTCAGTCAAATAATTATGAAATACAAGTTTATTTATAAACAGATGTTTTCAATTTAACAATATAACATTATATTATATTACCTACAGTAAAATTTAGGAACTGAATAATGAATATAATTTATACACACACACACACACATATATATATATAATTATTAGATAACGTAAATCCTGGGTTCTTTATTTATTCATTACATAATTTGATTTATTTTTATTATAATTATGTTATTATTAGAAAATGATGTTTTTAACCCACTGAAGAGTGATAAATATTACCAAATTAAGTATCAATTACTTACCTGATACAATATAAATATTTCGTACTATTAGAAAAATGTAGAGCTCACAATTTAATTTTTGAGAAAGTGATATGAAAAATATTTTAAGATTTTTGATTCGTTTTTTCAGTGAATAAATAAGTTATAATTAATCATCAATCTATATTTTATTTATAAATATTATTTGACCTCATATTTTTGTAAATGAGAACGATAATATAAAAGTGATTTCTTTACATTTTAGTATACACAAACCTACAGTAAAATTATTCTCGGCAGAATAATAGAAAAATAGGTTGAAGAAGAACTTATCACTATAATAGAATATGATACGTAATTTTATTATGATGTATTTAGTATAATTACACAAAACTATTTTTGTTGCAGGGATGGTGGCAATATTTCTAGCGCAGATATCTGACGCACGGAGGCCTCGAGTAAGTAAAACAACCCAACAATAAGTCATAATGCTCAGATTAAATTTAATCACATCATATTATAGTATCAGGTATTATTAGACATGAAATGAAGTATTTAATTAACACTTTAAATCGATAGTTAACATTGCTGTTAATCAGTTCCGATTTGACACAGATATTAAGAAGTAACATATTAATGATGTCATAATGTGACAATCATTCTAGTAATTTATTATAAATGAAATTCCATCCTTGGTCCTTAACAGTTAATCAGTACTTAAGTGTAAATGTTCATCACTTAAGCGACCCTTCATAAAGTTACGACGGCATGCCGTCACCTTTGAAATATATAGACGCCAATTTAGCTCACGAGATAATCGTAGGATACATTAAAGATGATTCACCAATTGGCCAACGCAGCTATAACGCTAACTGTATTCGTTCAGATTTCGAGGCCGCGTGGGACGTTATTGCTGGATATGAAGCCTCCGTTGACTTCGAATCCTTAATTGAAATCGAGAACCATCCGACTTTTCTTCAAGGCCATGAAGACCCTCTTAGGATCAGACCATATGCTTCGCTGGCTCTAACAACCATTAGCAAGGATAATTATCGAAATCGTGAGAGCTATTTGCATTCATAATTGTATTCACAACTTTCACTATATCCTCGATTCTGCATCCTACCGGAGGAATGTCTTGTCGAGGAGTTCTTCACAGATGTTGGTTCATACACACCTTGGATGAAAAAGTGGGTTTGTTTAAAAAAAAAAAAATAGTTTTCAGTTGATATTTTGTACCATCTACTCTACTAAATCGATGAAAATGATTTGATTTCATCAAAAAACGACTATCGAGGTCTCACTCAATATACAACTTTGAGATTCCTCTGACAAACACATGTTCGTCCGGAAGACGAAAATTCGTCACTTGTATATTACAGAAAATAATTTATTCTCGTTCTTTTTTTTTTTTTTTTTTTTATTATTTTAATGATTAACAACAGTCATTACATAGAGAATACAATAAGTACAATGAGAATTTGTAACTCGCATGTACCACATGGAAGAGAAACTACCATTGGTCGATACTAAAATAATGTTCCTAATAGAAGATCCCGAGGCCATCTTCTTTTCAGACGCCTCGGAGGGTTATCAGGATCGAGGAGGAGTGAGGTTGAAACGAGAGGCTTTCGGATGGTTCTGCAGTTGTTGATGGAAGGAAAGGTATCTGGATTGGGCCAGATCGGAAACAAATGGCAACATTAAGGTCTTTATGGATGACTATTGATTTGTGACCAAAGTAGGCGGTTGAGGAATTTACGAAGGATTTTGGATTGTAAGGATGGATACGAAGAGAATTCGTTGGTTTTAGTGAGCCCCAAAGCTCAAATTCCTTAAGTCCAAATAGGTCTTATTATTTTTCATTAATTAGAGTCTGTTTACTTAATTGATGCCCAAGGCTAAGATCGTTTGTCTGTAAGTGCTGCCAGTAGTCGAAAATGATCGAGCGGTTTCTAGCGTTTCAGTCTGGTATGGGGGTTTCCTAGTGGGGGAGTCGTTTGTCAAGAGGAGTCTAAAGTAGCGGATTTGCTAACAGGAATACGTGGAGTATTATTGAAGGATTTGAGGACAAGAAGTCTTAGGTTTACGACGGGGGTAAAGGTGATTTGATGGGATTTGTTGGATATTTATTTCTTATTTCCAATTTTTACCACCCATTCTTCAAGCTTGTGATAGTGAGTGAAGGTTTGGGATGCAATTAAGGATGTTATTAACTGATAGGATATACGTGTCATCGGCATAGGTGGTGATAACAGTGTTGGTTCTCGTTCTTTTAATTCTGAATTTAGTTAATCTATCACTGTCACTAATAACATCGAATGTAGCAGAATGTAATATTAATCAATAAATAAATTTTATAATTCTAAACGCATTAAATTTTAATTTGCACCAGATATGCACATTTTGTGAATGACGGTGAACAAATTTACAGGACGAATATGTGTTAAAAAAAAATCAAAACA
The DNA here is from genome assembly GCA_928085145.1 of Nezara viridula. Classification (NCBI taxonomy): domain Eukaryota; kingdom Metazoa; phylum Arthropoda; class Insecta; order Hemiptera; family Pentatomidae; genus Nezara; species Nezara viridula. Next base: position 218,623,569 of record OV725077.1, on the reverse strand, counting down.
ATAATAATAATAATAAAATTTTCACACGTCATTTATGTAAAAATTTAGAAACCTGATATGAACTACCATGTTTTTCATGTATTTATGTATGAGAAAAAAGTGATGGATGTATCATGGTTTAATGGTAATAGCGCAAATCCATCTCATCTCGCTGTATTCAAATGTATATGTATGGTTTTCACAACTATGCGCTCTCATTGAATATCAATACTCAAACCTTAACAGAGATAAAAAAATCACACCCCCTTAACTAATGAATTTATTTCGAATAATTAATGATCAACAGTAAGAAGCGTAAGTTCAGAACATAATCGTAGATGAATTTTGCGATTTATTTTGTATTAGGATGCAAATTAATTATAAAATTTTCGAAATTTTTTTTTCTGGCTCAATTACAAAAAATAAAATTTTAATCTGAGTAATTAGCTAAGCGAAACGAGGATTGTGTGTTTGGGTCGTTCGCTAAAAGCTGTGTACATATTTTTTGAGCGAACCACTGAATCGTTTTTTAAGTTCGATATCTCAAATTATTCGGTGAGGCACCTGAGCGTTTTGAAATGGTTCGAGCTAAAAATACTGACACCCAAAAACGAAAAGTCGTACGAAACTAATATTACGTATTTAAGATTGTGACAGCAACTTTTCCCTTAAAATCGGTTAACCGGAAGTGCCACTTTATATCAACGCTGAAACACATTTTTACATTTTGATTAAACTCGGTGTATCATGGTATAATTAAGTGGTCTTTAATATCAATCAGGTCTTATCCTCATTGATTTCACTTTACAGGGCTTAAATGCCCAATGTTCATACGTTTCACGTTCATACGTCTTCGTCTACGTTATTTAGAGTTACGAAAAAATGCTAAATATAACTTTTGAAAGAATTTGATAATTTAATAAAGAAGAAAAAAAATAAATATGCTTATTCAGGTCGAAAATGAATCTCCGGAAATACCAGTCAGAAGGTATACGTATAATATACCGTTGGAAAGCGAAAAAAATTATAAAAAAAACAATATCTAATATAGAAAGTTGTTGAAGATAAAGGAGAGTGGCGAAAACATTATAAATAATAATGTCAGAAAACTTTATTTAACTTACATCCCATGTTTCCAAGGAAATTAAATGAAATTTTCTTACTATATGTAAAATTTTAAATGTGTTTCTAAGATTGAAAAAAAAGTATTTAAAATCCACCGAATCAAGCCAATGCCATTGTTTAAAATACTATTTCATTGCACTAGTGTGAAAGAAGAAGTTAAACATAAAAATATTTCATGGATATGTACATAACCTCAGATATATTTACTTTTGAGTATTTACTCTAGATAAGACATTATATTTCAATAATTAAGTATCTATCAACCGTTTATTCCAAAAAACTATCAAGTAACCTTTTAGAAAATTAAATTAGTGAATAATTTGATGAATTTTCCCTTCGTGAAATCCCAACATTATCCACATTAACCATAGCAAGGCAATGGAAATCTCGTAATTTTGTTTTAGTAAACTTTACAATGGAAAATAACAGGTTAATAAAAAATAGTCCTGCGATCCATAATCATTTTTATGTTAAATATTCGGATATACTTTCAAATATCTCTAGGCATATATGAGCCTTTCGGTTGATAGAATGACTAACTCCAATTTCAACATTCTTTATTATTAATTTTAGTGATGTTTCTAGTGGAAAAATTTATACCTTAATTTTCTAGGTTCTATGTTTCAACACTTCAATCACCTACTCTGGAATCAATTTACTCACTGTATATATAGATAACTTAGATAAACTAGAAATATCACTAAAATGACATTACTAAAAAATTTTGGATTTGGAGTTATTCATCCTGTCAACTGAAAGACTCAGAGACTGAACTTGTGTGGTTTATAAAAGTAGATTACTAGATTTTTATTGCTTACCACCGATATTATAAATAGACTTTTTGTAATTATAATGCTCATAATGATTTGCTATCTGTAGGCTTTAAGCTTTAGCTCCGTTTAAAATGCACTTCAAACATTTTATAATAGCACAACATTGCTAGAAAATAATTTCTATTCCAAGTAGAGCGATAAGTGAAAGTTGTGTGTTGGTCGCACCAGATTTTTTTTTATACATCTAAAAATGGATTAGATTAATCAAAACTATACAGTGATGCATTCAAATAAATTAAATGTATGGAAAGCTACGTCATGCCTCGAGATATTTTGATCTAAAATTTATTAAACATTATTTTGATTTAATTAAGTTTATTGAACATCATTCAATTTTAGTTCGAAAACGTTTTAAGTTATAATAAATAAATAATATTTAAATAATAAAAACATTTTGATATTACTACTTTTTATAAATTCTACTTTTTAATTATCATATTTAATTCCATTTGATTTTAAAAGAAAATTTTATCAACATTTCTTATCACAGATAATCTCAAAGATGTATTTGTTCAGTATTATAGACCTAATAATCCCTTCTAATGGCCTCTCAGGCTGCTGTTCTACTGACTATCCATCTTCTGAAAGTGAAAAGATATTCGTTTCGGTCGTCCAACTCAGACGGATTCCCCACGTCTAATTCGGAACAGACATCCCCCGTCCTAGAAACTGTCGGAGGAAAAGCAGCACATGTTGACAGTAACCACTCCTCGCTAATAGGATACAGTGTGAACAGGAGAACTGCTCTGACCTAGATAGACTTCAGCTAGTATATGTGTTCTCTGGCTGTACAAGGGAAACATCTGTACCGGCGGGATATAGCTGGGGCTCTCTGTAGACTGTTGGCTGAGTAAATATGTCGGTGAGTCTGGGATGGGTCTATCGTCATAATTAACAGTTATTGTCAACATTACAACTCTCTAAAATATAAGTTGAATTATATAGAAAATATAGAAATAGTAATGTCGTTGAAGGAGGATCATCCACTGGTGACCTCTGATTTTATATCCAAATTAGAAAAAAATAGGTCCAGTAGTTTCGGAAAAAATGCGCAGACGGCGGACGGCGGACTAGTAGTGCTTATATAAGAGAAAGTGGTGGGCAGAATTCAATAAAATTGACACTACGTTATTTTATCACCAAAGTCTAGCTTTTATCTAACTTTGAGCCAAATCGAACGAGCCCTTTCTGAAATATTGGCATATCTAAAAATATACATTTGCGCGTGCGTAAGCTGAAGTGCTGGGTGGAATTTGATAAAATTGATATAGGACCATCTAGGCACCAATCAGCATAATCCCTGAAAATTTTATGAAGATAGGATGAACGGTACTAGGTGATATGCCCGTCACATCGATTTGACTACTGACAGACAGACAGACAGACAGAAAGACACCGAACCAAATTTGATCCTTGATGTCTGAAACGTAAAACGCGAGTGAAAATTTTCGATTCTGAGCAAAAAGTATTTTTAATCTCTCGCACCTTCGGTAGTGAAGAAGCAAAAAACTTTAAAAATAGAAAGGCTTACAGGTGAATATGCTGAATAAAAATAAACACTAGACAATAAATATTAGAATAAAATAACATTGATTGAATGGTTTTCTTTAAATTTAATTTTAATGATAAAAGTAGGGTGAAAATGGCGGTTCTACTCCACTTTAATCTCAGAATTTGGGGAGCACTTTTGGATTTTTGACCCTAAGCCATTCTTACCTTAACCACCTGTACACCACGTTACCAATATAATTTATTAATCTTAATCCTTAATCCTTATTTGTATTTTTTTCATTTTCAAGTTCGACAAGTCTGAACCTGTCTCAACTGGTTCATCTTGTTCACCTCAAGTAAATGTAAATATAAATTGTAACGACAAAAATATAGACATATATTGTGACATCCTACGATATCATGTCAAAACTTGTGTCATCTTGTCTACCTCAAATAAATATAAATAGTAACGACAAAAATATATATTATTGCAAAAGAATATATAAATTTATAGTAACGATGAAATATATACATATATTATTACAAAGGAATATATACATATATGGCAACGATGAAAGATAAATATAAATTGCAACGAAAAAAATATATATTATTGCCAACGAATATAAACTATATCAACAAAAGAATATAATTTTAATATAATATGTTAATTTAGCATCAAAGATACATATAGTTACACATTATAACAACTTTTATTTCAGAGACCTAATCAAAGTAAACTAAACCATTACGTATTGTAACCATAACTAACTAAATTGTATTGTTTTTAAAGATGTACATAACAATCTCCTCTACGGTGATTAGTATTACTAATTTCAATTAAAAACACTATATATGACAAAGTGATTACTCCGTTAAATAATAGTGAAAAATTGGTGGCATTCTAATAGGTCGATTTGATCGAAAAGAGGAGCGGGGTAGCTCAGTGGATGAGTACTGACTTTAGAGTCTCAGGTTTGAGTTCGGCTGATGAATAGTCATTTTTCCAATAGCTGTGGATCGATCCTACGGTCAGATGGCTCTCCTGGGGTTCTATAAAGTGGGTGCTCTTAATTAAATAAATGGTTATGGGAGGAAACCTGGCAGTTAAGCGTGATCTCGACCCAATCACCTCCCTGCACAAGCGTTCACTTTGTCACAGTACTTCTTCATATATCACTGAAACAATGCCAGAGAACCGGTTCAGGAGTAATCACGTTAGGAGAATCAGTGAGTGTCTCCTGTGGAGTCTGAAGGCCTGTAGGATTGGAGGCGGCGAAAATTAAAGGATTTTCGTTAAAATGTCGGATCGAAACGATGAGCCCGAAATGTCTTATATCAATAAGTGGATTAAATGTTTTCTGTTGAACAAGAATGGCGCGTAGTTAATCAATATGGAATTTCAGGTTTCCAGGTAAATGATAGAAACGGAAATGTAGAAATTTTTTTTTGAAATTACTATTTTGAATTAAAAGTATAAACAGTGGCATTAACTGAGGCTTTCATTTGACAGAATGACTAATTCCAATTTCAACATTTTTGAGTAATCATTTTAGTGATATTATCTGTCTGATTGAATATTTGAACATTTTTATTGTGTTGTTTTGCTTCATATTTTACGTTTTATTATTACATTTTCAGTGGGTTTTCAGTTTTTTATAAAACGTCGGGCTATCTTAATAGAATTCGGTTAAACAATTAAGTGGAATCTCCGAATCCCAACAGGAATACGTGACATTTTAGGCGAATGTGAAATGTCAACGATGACAAACCGTAATTTCCCACTAAAGAACAACTCAAGCTACAGTGCACGAAAATAGGCCAGGATGACTTTCTTAATAAACGTTCCACACGAGGATCGTTTGTTCGCTCGAGATCCTGCAGAAAACAGACACTTTAGCGAGAAAAAGGACACTCGTCCATCCGAGATGGACAAACAATAGAGTCACGTTCATCTCCGTCCGCCGAAGGTAAAGATCACACCCTGGGGACAATTATCCTCCTGAAGAAGACCTGTCCTTGGAAGGGAACAACAATGACATTGGTCAACAATAGCTGCAATCCCATTGTGAAGAGCAGAAAGTGATGGAGGATAATGCCTCCCATTTACCGCTGCGTAGCGTGCACTCGGTAAGTCAGTAGTAATGAGCTCCGGTAGCAGCAAGGTTGGAGAAAATTAACCTTATATTAAAGAAATCTACCGAATAGTAGAATTAATAGATAAAAATCGAAATAATAACAATAGTATTCGTGCTTTCGGCCGAAGCATTCATTTTTTTTATTTATTTATGATATTTACAACTGTAAAGAAAGAATACATTAAGTAAATGTGATAACAGAAAATAAAAACATGAAAACACTTGTTGAGAAACTACCCACTGGTAGCACTCTAAAAAAAAAAAAAGAATTTACAACGGGAGATCTCGAGGCCATCTTCTTTCAGACGCCATGGAGGATTATCAGGGATCGAATAGGAAGCAAGGCTAGAAACGAGAGGATTCGGATGGTTCTGAAGTTTATTATGGAAGGATAGGTATCTGGATTGGGCCAATTCGTAAACATAAGGAACATTAAGGTCTTTATGGATGATGAAGCATTCTTAAATTATTATTTATTGAATATTACAATAACAGCAATGTATCTTTTTAGTGCAATTTTTGGAATCTAAAGAGACTATCATATTGGCTGAATCCATCTTATCACAATTTTTTCATGTTATTTAAAAAACCCTTCAAGGCCCTACAGAAATATCTGATGTACACTCATACAACTTCTCTATCAGCTTTAATTGCTAATTCAAAAATAAACACTATTATTTGTTGCTATTCTCACAAACCGTTTATATTTTAATGTTCATATTTTTATATTTATTTTTAATTAAAATCTATCTACAACTTATCTATCAAATAAGTATCTGGAATTTCCATGAGGTTGGTTCAGGAAAATGATGGAGACAGAATAGATTATGTCACGTATTTGATAATACTTATGTGATCTTTTTTTTTTTTGTAAGAAATTATATATAATCTTTCGCAAAATTTTGGATTAGACTAGCTGTGAAACTTAATATACACTAAACAACGCAAATTTTAATCCGATTACAATTCTTTAAGATAAGGAAGTAACAGGACCAATGAAATATCTTTCAATCACAAATGTGTCAACGCAAACATCAAAATTTTTATTTAGAGTAATATTCAGATGATAACTCATAATAATCAAGTACCGAAATAGTTGATTAATGAAACAAAAACCAAACAATGCGGTTATTTTATCCCCTAACAATTTTTTATTTTATTTTATAGCGTTAAGATTTTACACAAAATCTTATTTTGTCCCTAATATTTAAATACCACAGCAATTTGAGAGGAAATTATATTAAACCCAAATCGGAATATTGTGTGAATCCGTTGAAGTGTATTTATAATGAAAATAAACATTAAAAAACGCATTCGTGAATTTCGTGATATTTATCAATGAAAAACTCATTAAATGCATCAAAATAACATAACCCCCATTTATTTCATAATAATGTAAGTGTATCAAAGTGCTTCCTGTTTTAATTTTCTAAAACGTTACTTAATTAATGACTTTCTCAACACATTTTCAGTTTTTTTTTTTTTTTTTTTTTACATTTCGGTGTTTGTTAAGTTGTTAACACACACAGACAGAAGATTTTACGAGACGTTGAAAACTTGGATTCGAAATTTTTCTTGATTGCAATATTTTTGTAATGTATAGCAAGATTTCATATATAGTTATGTACAAGTAAAAATTGTAAACAGAGCCGACTGTTTTTGAAATTATAAGCATCAAATGACTATGATTTTAAAAAAAATTAAAAATGTGATTTTTTTACAAATGGGATTAAGAAATTTTAGAATTAAACGAGTAATGCTTGAAAATAATTTCTTTCCAAATCTATACGGAAAATTTACCTTTTAGATGAAACATTTAACAAGGCTTCGTTACACGTGACATGTTGTATCATAGTATCGACTGTTCTAATTCTAAACTATATTAAGACAGATTCGTTCCTGACATCCATAAAGAATTTCATGAAGTTCAATTAGTCTCTTAGGTACAACGAATTACCAATTTTAATTAGCAAGTTATATGATCTATAACTAATTTTAGTTAATTAAAATTTATTGGTTTCTTATCTTTAAATTATTCCTTTGACAGTACATCTCGGAACGAAATTGAAGAGTATATTATGTCATGTGTGTAGAAGAACATATAAGTTGAAATTGTTGGAATCCAAGAGATTTTCACTTGGATGAATATTTTATACGTATTATTTCACTTATCAATAACGCACTATAATTCGAATAACTTGAGAGGGAAAAGATTAGATATATTTTTTTATAAAGAAGTTCGATGTTCGAAAATGTTGTTGTTCTCTCCTCCCTATCCTCCCCCCACCACTCCCACATTGCAATTGAGAGATGAGAATTTCTGTCCAGTAGCTTTTATAACTCGCCGAGTCGTCGTTTAATCTCTTCCTTGTCAATTACGTATTCTGTTAAATCAGCTATGAATAGACCCTGAGCTCGTGGAATCCTTCTGGAACAAACCCATACCCTGTGAAGTGGATAATTTCAATTAAATAATCAATTAAGGAGTAAAACCGGCAGTTTAACGTGTTCTCGGTCAAATCACCTCCTTCTATAACTATCGACTTAAATGATACTTCCTTACGAATTACTGAGTGTAACAAATGGGTTGTAGTCATAAAGATTTTTGTAAAACTTCTTTAGACGCGTTTTATACTTATTCTGCGGAGAGTGAATTACATTGAGCAGTCACATCTCCGATGTGTAACGTAACAAAGCCCGAATGAAAAACTAGAAGAGTTAAATGCAAAAGTACATTGGTTATACCAATTCTCTATATATAGTAACTAAAACTATTTTGCCTTATTTTTTATTCAAACAGTCAATTTTTTTTTTTTACCAGGCTTGATTGTGGTCTCGCTACAGTTAGACGATCTTGGTCTTAGTCTTGCAAAGTGATTTTCGGAAAACCTCTTAGGCGCGTTTTGCACCTCTTCTGTGGAGAGTGAATTACATTGAGCAGTCAGATCTCCGATGTGTAACGCTCGAGGAAAGTTGTCTAATTGGAGCGTTTTAGCATATGGATTAAAATATTTCAAAAAATAGAAATCGGACCTGCATACTGTTATCGAAATTAATGCTCATCATTTCAAATTTCAAGTTCAATATTTCAAACAGTTGTGTCCTATTAATGAATTAACCATCGCTTACCGTTTTAAATGCTTCATTTGAATTAAAATAAAATCGACAATATGAAAGGCGATGCTGAGATGACACTGCGCTTTCCAGTTCCTATCGCGTACTGTTTGAGACTGTACAGATTAACCATTGTGTATCTTCCCGCTTACATAACGGCATACCATTTCTTTTCTTCGTTTACGGCGTGAAAGGTTTCATTACCCGGGCTGTGACTTTCATCCTCTTCCTACACCTGATGTGGGTCTTTCGAATCCAGTTTAGCTGTTTCTAGCCGGCGGGTAGTAGCGGCATTAATCAGAGAAATAATCGGACCGGTCTCGCGGCGGTCATAATCGTTTCTGAGCTTCGCCGTAATTGGAGGAATATTTGTTTAATGTCTTTTAACTTCAAATAGATTTCTAGGCATTAATGTCTTGTTTTCTATAACGACCTACTTATGATAGAAAATGAAAATGTTTCTGTATAAACATTAGTTGACCTATAGTGAACATAATTTTTCATTGAATTGTTTACTTATAAGTTATATTCAATCCAGTTATATATATATATATATATATATATATATATATATATATATATATATATATATATATATATATATATATAATATATTTATATATATTATATATGATATAATTTTAAAGGCGCAATATTAAAAAAAATATATAGAAAATAATAAAAATAAATACTATAAAAAGAAAGATCAATGTTTAATAATACGTAGCAGAAGAATATGAGATAAAGGAAAAACATTAAGAAGGTAAAATGAAAAATTAATTATAAATATACTTAAAACAAATATGTGTAAATATAAGAAAAAAATATAACAAATATTAATAATGTTATGATGTTTTAACAGTGAAGGGGAATGTCTCTGAAGATGGGCAAAGTGTCCGAAACGTTGGACTGATAAATAAATTAATATGTATGAAAGAAAAAATTTCATACTTTATACCTAAAACAACATCTCTTCTTAAATAAATTATTGAACATCAAATATGATAAGAAAAAAAAACACGATTTTTGATATTTGGTTTATATAAAAAAAATCAATTAGCAAATTGATCGGCAGTTCACAGAGCTCGTTTATATAAAAGTTCGTTCTTAATGCTAACCAGATATTTTTTTCATTTGGTATTTGTCAACCAAAATTGTAATTTGGCATTTTTTTTTTTTTTTTTACTCTAAGAATGAATTTCGATAAATATTTGTAGGATTATTAATCCAAAATACTGGAATAAAAACAATTTTTGAGACTATAAAATGTAAGGAAAAAATAAGAGAAAGAATCACCATTGGAATTTTATATGTATTTATGATATGCACCTAACGCGAAAAAATGTATTTAGCGCATCCAAATGACCTGAAGTAATTTTAGTCTGTCCAATTATAATGTTTCAATGGACAATAGAACTTTCATTAAATAATTCACTCTCAATAACTCATAGCACTCTCGCTCAATCTCCACTGGGTTGAGCCCCAGTGACGCGGTTGAGAGAAAAGTGCAGGGATCTCTTGGAGTCATGCTTTTCCCTCCACAGTTGGAGGGACAAGTCTGGCACGCAGTTCTCACGTCTGATTGTAAATAGTGTATGTAGTTATGTATTTGTTCTTTTTAATCGTCCTTCGATGGTTTTCATGTACTATCTGCATAGTCGGATATTCCAACAAAAAACTTTTCAAACCCCTATTCACAAATATTGATTAGAACCACTAGCGGATCCAGGATTTAATTTTGGAGAGGGGGCTTCAGCCTGAAAGCTTTTTTTTCATAAAAATTACGATAATTACTTTGGGAAAAAAGAAAGAAACTAACTATCTATATGAAGTGGTGTTTAAGTGATTCCTTAAGTCTTTTTAAATGTAATTACACGAACAATAATACTTTAAGAGATAATTTTTTAATATATTTTTCCATAAAATATGGTTATATTTTACCATTTTGGGTGGGACTTCAGCCCGAAAGCCCCCCCCCCTCCAGTAGATCCGCCGTGATTGGAACAATAGTTTATAATAGTTAACTGTGCTACGTTGAATGAAATAAAAAAATACGATATCCGACCTACAGGACCTTTCACATGATGCGGCCTCTATCGAGTCACGAGGAGAATTATCTTCATCTGCAATTAAACCATAAATTGCAAGTTGCGTATATCTTTGAAGAACCTATTGGAAAGCTTCCGAAGGACAAAGCCGAACCTCCCATTAGTGTATATATTAACACTATAATATTAATACTCATATGACATTGAAAAATAAAGTATAAGTTTCTATAAAATAAATTTTGAAGCGTCGAATAGAATAACATTAAATTAATTATTATTGAAGAAAAAGATAGTCCGGTGTGGTGGTCCTAAAAAGATTAAAAAAGTAAAAAAAAAATAGTAAAATAAACTATTTTACTTCAAGCCATCGTTTCGCCCCGACTTTGCAGATCTTCTTCAGGGGTATGAAAAGCACCCCGGTTGAAACTCCAATTTATGAAGATAGAAATTTATTATTACCTAAATCGAATTCCCTATTTATGTGTTAAATCAATATACAAAGTAAATAGTGGAAAGAAATAATAATAAATACAAAATTATTTTAAACAAATTAACTAGGTGATAGGGGTTTAATTTCTATTCAATTAACGACTAGAAACCGCCCGACGTTTTCGACTACTGCAGCACTTACTAGACAAACGCTCTTAACTTCCAACTATTTACAAAAGACTCATACATATTACTATAATAAGGTCTATTTGGACTTACGGGATCGAGCTTTGGGGCTCTACTAAACCAGCAAATTCCTCTCGTATCCAATCCCTACAATCCAAAATCCTTAAGACTCCCTACCTTGTCACAAATAAAATCATCCATAACGACCTTAATGTACCATATGTTTCCCGATTTAGCTCAATCCAGATACCTATCCTTCCATAATAAACTTCTGAACCACACGAACCATCTTGTTTCTAACCTTGCTTCCTCTTCTATTTCTGATAACCCTCCGAGGCGTCTGAAAAGAAGATGGCCTCGGTACCTTCTAATATAGAAATATCATTAGATTGCTACCAATGATCACGAAATACAATCCTAAAAGCATGGTAACCTTGTGCATAGCGTAAGTCGAAACATAGTATAATATCTTAAAAAGAGCAATAAATTAATCTAAGGCTTCAAATGGTTATATATATGAATATTCTTTATTGGAACAATTTCTTTATTTATATAGTCTATATTCCTACAATATGGTAAGATATAAAACTGTTACTTAGATTCTAGCTTTCGAATATGACAATCGATAGTTGATACCGAACAATTAAGGTAAAACGTCATGTCATTGTCATTGAAGCTATGATTTCTTGCTTTGGAGGTACACGATGTGCTGTGAAAAAAATATGTTTTTATCAAATGAATGACTGCAGGTATTAGCCAACAACTGTTTTTAGTTTTTTTTAAAAAGTGATTTAACTATTTTAAAAAAAAAAATCTTTTTATTGAGATATTATACATTTTACCACACTTAAGGGAACTGAGTATTAGAGCTGTAAGGCATATTCATACCTTGTTGTACTTTAAAACTACCGTCAAAAACCAACACAATCTCAATTTAATTTTTATACCAGTATTTTATATCAAAGCTTCGTAAACGTAAATTTTGAACTCATTCCAAACGTATCTGCCCTATAATTTCGCACATTCCTCCCTTACTAATGTCATCAACTATTCCTTCATTTCTTATTAATTGTCTCTTTTGATCTAACTCGACATCTTCTTTCACCTATATCCTATCCTTCGAAAAGCTTTTATACAGTTTTGTCGATATCTTCCAGATATTCTTTTCAATTTTCATTTTATATTTTATTATATATTTCTTTGCTTATTTTTTTTTTTAATTTCAGCAATCATTAATTTAATATTAGTGCTTTTCTAGATATTTGTTTCACACGTCACCATTAATAGACCATTTTCGTATTTAATCTTCAATTATTACTATACATCATAATATTCAATATTAAGCGTTGAAATAAAGGTACTTTACTTTTGATAATTAAATTTCAAATACATAATATTGGCCTGCATAAAAATATAAATATATATTTTTTATCCATTTCTTTAACTAGGAGAACACATGAGAGAATATTTTACAATAGTTTAGGGGTATGTTAATCTAATTTTTTTTAAATACATACTAATGATTCAATACCTGAACGGAATTTGAATAATTATACCAACGATTTAGATATTTTTTCTTTTCATCATCTTTTACATGAAAATAGGCCGTTTTCAATAAAAATTTCTTTCTCTATTTCTTAAAGCCACTTTCGCCAAAAAAAGGCCTTGACAAAACAGCCTCACTCCCACATCAATCATTCGGAAACTAAGGGAAAAAATTTCCTGCAAATATATTACGGCGTTTTCCGAACATGACGCCGTGAATTCAGTGCGGCGTGAGATGGCACGGAGGAAGGGTGAATGGTGGTTATTTGAACTTTCTCGTCCATTCACGCTCATACAGGAAAGTATACATACTTCCTCTAATGTTTGTATAAAACATTTTATTTTTCCATATTGATTCTGAAGACAAAACATATTAAAATTTATTTTCTTAATTTTTATTCCGAAGTTTTAATTATAAACTTGTTAAGTTGTGTGTTATTATGTATGTGTTGTTTTACTACTGTTTTTTTTTTTATTATTACTATTCTTTTTTTTATGTTATCATTTATTCTCGTTGATATCATATTTGCTGAATACCGAGGTAGATGACAAATTTATTGTGAGCCAGGAATATGTGTAACTAATAAATAATAATAATGAATTAATCGAATTTAAGATTAAACCTTAGCAAGATTTTTCTTGATTTATACACCAAGTAAAATATTGCATAAAAATTGGCAAATATTTTAATAAACGGCTGCATTATGAATAACTGTTCCTAATAATTATTCAAATCCAATAAGGGAGCTGCAAATTTTTTCCAGCCCAACTGAGGACAGGAGAAAAAAAAACGTTTGAGGGTCGGTGATAGTTAACAAACGCTCTGTAACTGTTTCTTTTACACATTTGAGAGTTAGTTGAAATACAGTGATACACCCTAAGTTTTTTTTTTTTCAAGGAACTAAGTATAAAGATTTATCAAATAAAAAAAATTACCTAGGTTGAATAACGTTTTTAAGGTTATTTATCCATAATTGTAAGTAGATATCTTCCTCCTTCGGAGGATCTGAGACATACAAATTTCTCCTCCCCATTTCATACAAAGAAAAATATCACAGCTCCGAGACATGTAGATTTACGAAGCTTTGATACAAGTGTGCGTTCCTAGAAATAATGCAATGATGTTGGAAACATAATATAATTGGTAATTAAAAGAATGAAATTATTCCCACATTGAAACTGAAACATAGAATTACGATACTAATGTATATTGTTGAATGAACAACATATAAAAATACATTATACAGATACATTTTTACATGAAATACGTATTTAATTACTCGGTTATTATACTATAATATAATATTGTTCAATCTAAAATCATTAATAAATTTAAAAACTTGTCTTCCTTGGTGCACTGTAATTTATCAATACATATAATACTACCATAGATAGCTACAATAAGTGTAAAATGTCTTATGTAATAATTTTACCTGTTTATTCTCTTTGTACTAAAGGTGAAATTTTTTAGTCAACTAAATAGGAAAATAGCAGAGAGAAATAAAATATGAAATTATACTAATAAATAACAAATAAAGAATCGGTCCTCTGCTGTAAAAAAACTCAGTTTTTATACATGACCTTTGGCACTAATATTAGCGATTTGTAATTTGGTTTTTATTTAAAGGTTTTAACCAGCTTTTCAACGAAATTTACCGACACTAGCGGGTTTCCTGGCGTACTTATGAATTATTGTTCTGGATAAAGAAGTTACTGGTATAGAACTCTGTTCCCATCTGTCTATGATGTCTATAAGTTCCCGTCGGGATGCACTTCTTAATAATATTGGTGTGTTCGAGTAGTTCGTCGGTAGGAATCGCACTGTTTGAACAACAGATTCAGAATGAATATTTTGCCTCTTAAAACCACAGATTTTTTTAGAAACAAGTTTGAGTTTTTTTTTGTGTTCCACTATTTAAAGTCTGTGCGTTCTTTTAGTACAAACAAAATCTAAAGACTTAAATACATAGTAATTTTAGTAAGTATGAGTAATCATAATATTTAAGATTAATTTGGATTATCATTTTAAATGTCTGCATATTAGTTCAAAACTTTGGTTTGAGTTCTGGGTTTATTGTAATAATAATAATAAAAAATTAAGAACTCAAAAAGGTAATAATATTTTTTATCTACGGGAAATATCTAATTAACTACGGAATTATCTACGGTCGTTCTGCAATCAACAATAAAATTTAACTATTGTTGCTATTTGTTACCATTTATCTAGTGGATTTAGTATGTAGTGGATGTATTGCGATGTTAGTGAACTTTTTGCTTTATAATTATATTATCTTTTGTAAACATTAGAAATCACCAACAATAACAGTGCCTAATCATTTCCCTACCTAGCTACATAACAATATCCTATTTAAGCGTAACCCTATAAGAACGGTTGAGAGGAAGTTCCCATACTTTTTGCCGGTGCTTGCGCAATGGTAAAGCCAGAATTCGCGTGTTCAGTTGTCTTTAACAACAAAGGGAATAATCTCAGGGAATGAAACGTTTAATGATACAGTCATCGGTGCTTGGCAACGGCACGAACAGCTGATTCCCGTGTTAACCTGCCCAAATGATCCAGCATCTTCTGTGTCAACAAATCCTGTACTGGCAAATTCCAGGCATCCCAGTCGGTACATGGAACGTTTCTTCACCAAATCACTTTCTGAAACGATCAATGCGCTAAAGGACGCGGCGAAAGTCACTCGAGATCCTGACCAACGTAAGATGCTTTCGTTACCAACGGGACAGTTTCCACATCTTCGTGACCTTCGCGTTTCGACGATTCAGAGCTCTTCAGACGTAGGTTCTTGATGACACGCTATGGAAAGGTCGATTTCATAGCCCGGATGAAATATTTCGGCAATCTTCACTTCTAGTGTCGTTTGGAACATTGCGTCAGAATAAATAAATGATCACTGTACCTCCAATAAAACAGATCCAAAGGTACAAAATGAGTCACATAACAATATAATGATAAAATAATTCAAATAGATCGTTTGGTGTAACCAAATGATCGAAAAGTTATTCCTAGCTAACAACCTTTTAAAAAAGCAAAACTATCAATGGGTTGTAAATTTACTGCTATATTGAAATAATCTGTCTACATAAAATTATTATTAAAAAATAGGATAAACCCATTATATTTTTAAAAAACTATACTAACTTCAGACTGTTAGATCTTACATACTGTTAAGTTGGAAGTGGTTTATTTTTTAAATTGTGAATCTTTCTGGCAAAAAAATATGATGCTTATCTTAATAATACTCAACTACCTACTTATTAGATACTTAATTCTCATAGTATGTAATTAAAATTTTTTGAAGGTTTTTTTTTTTAATACAAATTAATGCATTTTTGTAATTGTTGGAATTCTGAAAATATAACATCATGAAAAAATAAATAAGAACATAAATTACTTAATAAACTGTTTATATGATTTTTTTTTTATTTTGATCTAAAACCTTCTGAATATCATCTAGATTTGTAAAATATCTAAACATAAGATGAATAATATCTAATTGAGTAGCAATTTTTTTTTAAAATTTCTAATTTTGTGCCAAATAAACTGAAGCGATATGTTGAACATGTTTGTAAACATTTTATCATTTAAACCTTTTGAAATTGCATGGAAACTGACTGTGATAAACTTAAAAGTCTAAAGGAAACGTTTTACATATTTTAAAGTCTTTATTGTTTATTTGATTTCATCGTTATTCGAGTTTTGACTCTTCCCACTGTGCGATGTATTGAGAAGGCGCCTACATCATTTTGGTTTCTTATTTTCAATAATGAAACATTGTTGATCGACCGAAAAATTCTACGAAGGGATACGTAGAATTCAAGAAACGAATAAAATTTTTTTTGTCCGTCCGCCGTCCGCGCATTTTCTCCGAAACTACTGGACCGATTTTTTCAAATTTGGATATAAAATCAGAGCACACCCAAGGATGATCTTCCTTCATTGACATTGCTATCCGCCTTTTACTTTCAAAATGACGGCCGAAAAACCTGCATTGCTATAGACTATAGCGCCTAAACGAATGTACCGATTTCAATGAAACTTAGCTAAACCTGTTTTCTCGACGCCCTTTAAATTTATTTATACAACTTATTGCAACGAAAAGAAGCTGGAAAAAAAGTTACGAGGAATGGTAAAATTAAATTCCGAATAACTCAAAAAGCATGCACTTTTTTGTGAATATTGTATATGGTATATATACTCACACACACACACACACACACACACATATATATATATATATATATATATATATATATATATATATATATATATATATATATTTATATATTAAAGTTTACTGAATTTCCTAAAAAAAAAAAAAATCGTTAAAATCGGACAATTAGGAAGGAGCAAAGATATGGTCTCTACTTTTTTGTTTGTATGTTCTACTGCAAAGGTTATTTCCTTTGTTTTGATTTTTGAATTTTGAATGTATTGCTCAAAGTAATGCTAGTTTTTTTTTAGTATATTACTAATGATTAAAAAAAAAAGTTTAGTCCAATAATTAGAATCACCTTTTATTTATTTTTCTTTGTAATTAGGAAGGTAATGTTACTTTAGATGTATAACTGTTTGGAAATAATAAAGTATATTCTGGTATTCAAAGCATATTTTAATTTTTACTAATGATATATCAATTTATATGTGCAGGTAAGGCTACCTATGCCGACCAGCGAGACCATACCGTACGTGGCAGAGGTGATGGGCGCTACCAGCTACGAAGAGAGTGTCGAGGAAGGCGGGGAAGTGAAGCGGGTCCAGAGGAAGCTCTCCGGGCCGGAGCACAAGGAGCCCGATCTCGACAGGGAGGAGGAGTTCACGGAATATCAGGGTAAGGCAACCAACACCCTACAGAATAACAATTCCTTCTCGTTCATATCGATATTAGAGATCTCTCATCCCGTTCTTTTTCACAGAGTTCGGTTTCCGAATCTCCAAAGATAGAAGTACTAGGTGTATTTAAAAAGGAACAGAAAATTTTATATTTTGCGGGTTCTATTAATTGGGTTCGGAATATTTTTCGTTTTATGTTTCTAGACAAGTACTAAATCCATCTGAACGCTAGTACCGATGTTGGTTGATTAGTCTCTCCTCAGTTATAAAGAAGGTTACCTTTGTTTTCTTGCTTATGTCGGTTTTTTATTTCGTGTAAAAATGATTGAATGTAAATGTTTTGTATTTTGGGCCTAAAGTCTCCTTAGAATAACTGTAGAGTTAAAAATAAATATACGTCAGCCTGGCATGTAGTTATAATACAAATATATACAAAGAAACCTAAGAAAAATAAAATTATATACAAAAAATACTGAGAGAAAAATAAAAGTAAAATGGATCTTATCAAACTGTTGGCAAGCAATTATAATTACATATCCTAAAAATTCTTACAAACTTGCTGAGGTCTGAAGGTGTAGTAGGTAGAAATAGGAATTTTTAGAAGGAATTTGTGGACTTGGTTTGATGTATGGAGATTGGTATAGAATTCCAAAAGGAGGTAGCACGAATGACGAAGGATTCGCTCAAGAAAGTGCTTTTATGGGAGGGAATATATCTATGGATTGAGATCTGATATTAAGGGAGTGGATAGACGAACGTCGAATAAGGAGTTCTAGGATACGGAGAGGATTTTTGGTTCTGAGGACTTAGACAAGCAAAATTGTCGCCAGATAGTAGGAGAGAACTACTTCAACTCGGTGTATAAGCAGTAAACATGGGAACGCTTGCGGATCCCAAAGATGAATCTTATGAAGCAATTCATGATTCTCTTTAGTCTCCACTCCAGTCATAAATGGATCATAAAATTTTAATGTGAAAATGGAATGCTGAACATTACTTTTGACGAACCCACTCTGAGTGAAACAAGGGTTTACGAGTGATACCACCGATTCCATGATGGCACTAGCGGATCCTGAATTCAATTTCGGAGGAAGCTTCAACCCAAAAGATTTTTTTTGTATGTATATATTACGATAATTACTTCGGAAGAATGAAAGAAACTAAGTAGGAAATTGTGTTTAAGTGATTGTTTTGAGCCGTATTAAATGTAATCAGACGAACAATAATAGTTTTAGAGATCATTTTTTTGAAAAAACATAGTTATATTTTACCATGGGAGAGGGAGGGGGGGGGGCTTCAGACCAAAATTCCCTCACACTAGATCCACCTCTGTCTGAGCTGAACTTTTTGTGTGGCGTTGCAATATTTTCATGTAATCTACATTCTTACAAGCTGTTGCCTGGAAACAATCTTCATCGAACAATGGTGATTGTGTGAGCCTCTCTACATAACCTAAGCTTCTCTCAGCCGCTGCATTAAGAGCCTTAGAATATTTTTTCTATTCTCCTTCAATGCTATCAGCATAAGTATTCATCCTTTTAACAAATTCTTCTTAGAAGGTATTCGTATATGCAGAGCCACCGTGTTAGTTTTTGGTACCTGGGGCGAAATTATATCAGGCGCCCCCTCACATGCCTCGAACTCGGCCAGTAGTATATTGTCTAATGTTTACGGATTTTATTTATATTATATATAACGATAACGATAATAACTTTGGAAAAAAAGAAAGAAACTCACTACCTATATGAAATATTCTTTAAGTGATTCCTAAAATATAATAAAATATAATATGTAATTACAATAATGATACTTCAAGAGATATTTTTTTTATATTTGTTTGCATAAAACATGGTTATATTTTACCATTTTGCTTCAGCCCAAAGCTCCTTCCTCCTTCCCCGTAGATCCGCCCGTGCATGATGGTCGTGAAGACTTTAATGAAGACGAGCGATCTGGGTATAACTCCAGCACCTCAAGGTTGGTTAAAACTCGGAAAAAACTGAAAGAAATATCATAGATCGCCGAATCACAATCAGAGAAGGTGCTGATGATTGTAGGTTAAATAACTCATGACTTCTTTACCACGATAATGAACCTGCACACATACACACTTCACAACGGCTCGTTCGAGGTGTTTTGGCGAATAATCAACACAGTTATGATACCACACCCTCCATATTCGTCTGATGAAGCCTCAGTGCGACTTATTAAATTTTCGAAAAGTAAAAAGAACCTTAAAAGGCCGTCGTTTTTCAAGCATAGCTGAGATTAAAACCGCATTACTGAGAGAGCTAAATTTTATCCCAAAGATCAAGTTCCACATGGGTTTCGGAGACAGGAAAAATCGCATAGGTGTGTAATAACTAATATGGATTACTTTGATGGTGATAATATTGTTGTAGATGAATTGTTTGAAAGAAAATTATGATTCCAGCTACTTATTGAACACATGTTGTATTTCAAGATTCGAAGTAAAATTTCTTTTTCTATGTCTAGTAGGTTTCAGTAAATAAGATTACGCATCCAACTGCTGCAATACATAAGCCCCACGCCATTTTACAATCAAAATATAATTCTAAACAATAACAATAAGTCGGTCAGTGGAATCGGCTTATTGTCCTTGTAAATTATGGCGATTGGGGCAATTGCTCCAGGCCGACTTTGAGAACCGTCAGGTAGGGGCTATGATCTTCAGCCATCAGCCACTTGTTAGAAATGAAAAAAAAAATACAAAACATATTAAAATAACCAATTTTAGCTAGTCAATAAAGCAACTGTATTAGATGATTTTAGAAATATAGAAATATTGGATGAAATAAAATTCAAATATTACATAATATAAAACAATTTAAGAAATAAATTTAATTTTTAGCTTTCATATTTCAGGAGTGATTGGAAGACCCGGTGTGGACTTCCCAGTACTGCCCAGTATCCCTAGAACCGAATTCAGCTGCAGAAACGTAAAAAGTTCAGGATATTATGCTGATCTTGAAACTGGATGTCAGGTAATAATTTCAACCATCAATCATACTCATTTATTTATATTTAAAACATAAATAAATAAAATTACGAATAATATGAAAGGAATTCAGAAAATTCCATTTCTCTAAAAGCACAACATAAAGCTTAAAACAAATATTTCTTTGGATTACAATTACAAGACTCTTAAAGTAAATAATTTATAGCAAATAAGTATTTATTCTTCTTCTTCTTCTTAATCAATTCCTCTTCTAGCGTTCCTGTTTATAAAGCCTAGTCCATTTATCTCGTTCTTGCACCAGTTGATTGCATCCATTCCATTTCATTTCTCTCCTATCGAAATCCTCTCTGACTGAACCTTCCCAAATCTTTCTAGGCCTTCCTCTCGGTATTGTTCCTACCAGTTTTACTTCATATAAAATTTTGGCCATCTTCTCTCCTGCATTATTTTGACATGGCCAAACCAGCGTAGCCTGTTTTCCTCTACTGTATTTTCTGCCGGTTTTATTCCCAAAGTGCTTCTTATCGTTGTATTCCTGATTTTTTCCATCCTAGTTTTTCCCTCTGTTCTCCTCAGAAACCACATTCCCATTGCTTTTATATTTTTTATAGTCCAGGATTCACTGCCATTAAGTCAGTATGGGAACAAATTTATTTTTACACACCGTTTTCTTGACATTTTTTGACACTTCTCTCTTTGCTGAGAAGCCTGTTTTTAGTGAATGGAAGCATTTGCTGGTCGGACTTATTCATTCCCTGATGTCAAATGTTTAAATGAGATCTCAGATACTTAAAGTCTTTGACGGGCTCGAGTTCCTCCCGCTTCAATCGAAGTACTCGGTCTTCTCTCCCCTCCCCACCCCTATCCTCATTATTTTTGTTTTGTTGCTGTTTATTTTCATGTTAAACAGTTCTAATTCTTGCTACAGGATTCAGAGGTTGTATTGGAGGTTTCTTCCGTTGTTCCTAAATACCACAATGTCGTCGGCATATACCAGAAGGGTGAGATGAACTGGTAGTAGCGCTCTGTGGCTCAACCTAAAAGGTCTCAGGTTCTTTCCTTTGCTCTCTTCAGTGCCATGTTGAGCATTATTATCAACAATAAATGGCTTAGACTACAGCCCTGCCTTATTCATTGGGTACTCTGAAACTCCCTAGAGGTGTGGTTATTGGTTCTGACCACGCTTATTTTCTTTTTATACAGGCTAAGAATGGCCCTTGCTAGGCCTGAATCGGCTCCATAATCGCTCAGTGCTCTGTTTGAGTCAGTTTTTCTGACCTTATTGAATAGGGTTAGGTCCACAAAGCAGCTATATACTTCTTTATTCTTTTCCGCGAGCTTTTCTGAGAGCTGCCTCATTGCGAATATTAAATCTTGGCCGCTTCTTCTTGGTCTGAAACCGTATTGTTCTTCTTCTAGGGTTCTCTTAATGAATCCCCTTAATTCTCTTCTCTAGAATTTTAGAGTATACTTTGCATGTTACACTAAGCTGTGAGATATCTCTGTGGCTTCAGCTTTATTTGTAATTTCCTTTTTAATATAGTGGTATTATGACTGAACTTTCCCAATCTTTAGGTACTTCTCTCTTTTTCCATACAAAATTCAGTAGATACCGAAATATTTCCTGTACTTTTGTTCTCATATTCGTCAGCATTTTGCTGGTTATACCGTCTATTCCAGGTGTTTTGCCCATTTTCAGGCTGTCGATTGTATCTGTTATTTCCTCCTCTCTTATGAAATTATTCATAAATATAAATTTCTTTCGGTAAATGTGTGGCTTGGTGCAAGAAATAAAGAATTATTGAGGGGAGGGAATGTGGGAGTGCGAATATAAGAATTCCATAAGTAAAGTAACCATTCAACAGTTTATCTTTAATATAAAATAAATAAAATACTTATACTAATAAATCATTAATAATTTAAGACCTGTATGATTTATTGAATCTGTTTGGAGATTATTTTTCAATAAATAACTCTCCTCAAGCCCGCTCCATAAAATATTGAGAGGAGTGATGCAGAAATTCCCTTGTGTAATTTTAATCAATGTTTTCTATAATAATAATAATAAAAAGGCTTAGCGAACCCTAAGGTTCGATGCCGACACCACCAATCACTTATTGCACACCTCCTTCCACCGTTCGCCGTCCAAACCCAGTCCTTCAGATCGGCTTTAATGCAATCTTCCCACCTTCGCTTCGGTCTACCCCTCGGACGCTTACCATTCGGGACAGCAAATATTAACCTTTTAGGAATTCTCTCGTTACTAAGTCCAACAACTTTACAAGCCCATTTGATTCGCCGCGATGAAATTATCTCAATTATATTACTCGGATACAGATCACGCAATTCGGCGTTGTGTAACCGTCTGAACTCTCCGGTTAACTCATCCTTCTTCGGTCCGAATATTCTACGCAATACTTTATTTTCAAAAACCTTAAGACGCTGCTCATCCCTTAATGCAAGCGGCCAAGTTTCGCACCCATAAAGAATGTTTTCTATGTTGGTTTAAAATCATATTTTCGTGTGTTTTTCTTGCATTAGGCTTTAGAAATGAAGGTAAAAGTAAGTTAAATCCAAGCACACATAGATTGATTTTGTTGTCACATTTTCAAGATTCGGAATATTATATAACATGTAGTTCTGTGCGACACGGCCAGATTTATCGCCATTAGAGCGGTTTTCTTAAATAATTTACTCGATAATTAGTCGCATTCGGATTTATGAAAATTTCTAGGAATTAAATTAACACTGGAGCCGGAGTTCCCAATTGGGTTAATGCTGGTGTAATAGGTAAAGTTGGGCGTTAAGCTCAAGTGATCGCGGTCAAAACTTGGATAGGATACCTTGAAAATGGATTAACTGGGCTATTTAGGCTACCCTTCCCCTCCCTACTCCTCCCCCAGAAACAAAGCCCGTCAGCTTACCAGTAATTCACACCCATCAGACGCCGGAGTTATGGCCATATATTGAAAAAAGCGAGGGGAGCTTAGAAGATCGATTACATAAATGTTCTATGAACCAAGATCTATCTTTCGGATGCTAGGAAGTTACACTTACCGTGTGCATTAAATGCTTTCTATATTAGAAGTGGACTTAGGATGTAATAGTTAGAGAACAATTCGATGATAGAAATACTTTCCAAGACCTATTTTTTAAGTCATTGATCAAAAATGCGTTTTTTTACACCACTTGAAGTATAGTACTTATTGCACATGGTAATTCTTTAGGTACCATTTCATAAATAGTAATAAATTTCTATAGAATTCAGAAATGGAGATATAAACAGTTCTACAGGAGTCCCAGGGTCCAGAAGAATATTTAATGACACCGGCCAATTTACTTTTAGAGAACTCCAGATGTACCTGAAAATATAGAATGTAATACCTATTAATTATTTAGGAACTATATATTTTATTTATTTACAAAATGTTCAGGGATTTCAACCACCTGGGCCATTTTCGTCCTATATTACAATTTTTTAATCAAATTAAAAAACAACAGATGACAAATAGAGTTTATCAATAGTTTACAGTGAATATAGGAAGTTAATAAATAGTTACAGCTTAATAAATATACAAGCAGAATAAATAAAATGTAAAGGTACAGATTTAATTAATATTAAATGTTAGAGATTAAATGAAGTGTAATTAACAAAAACTGGTAAAATTAAAATTTAAAGATTACAAGAATAATAGTTACCATCTACGGTTTAAACATTTTTTAAAATTACAAGAAGAAAAGTTAATGACTAAAATTTAAAATTAAATATTAGAAATAACAAGGAAAAGTTAAACAAACAAAAAACAAAACAATTAAATTTAAAAGTTCAGAATTAAAAGAAGGAAGTTGAAATAACACTTAAAACTGAAAGTTGAATATTGAAAGAATCAAAGTTAACAAAACTGGTAAAATTAGAAGTTAAAGATTACAATAATTAGAGTTAACAGGTGTTAAGTTAAAATTACAAGACGAAATGTAAAAAAGTTCAATTTAAATATTTAAGACATAAATTAAAATTTTAAGATTAAAGGAAGAATAGTTGACAATAAAAATTAAAGTTTCAGAAAAAAAAAAAAAAACTGAAATGATTAAAGTTGAAAGTTAAAGCTTATAATGAGAGTTAACAGGCAATGATTCAAACACCAGCGGATCCAGGATTTAGTTTTGGGGAGGGGAGCTCCAGCCTGAAAGATTTTTTTCTATATACATATAACGATAATTAATTAGAAAAAAAAAGAAAGAAATTAACTATCCTTATGAAATGGTGTTTAAGTGGTTCTTGAAGTCCTATTAAATGTAATTACACAGACAAGAATACTTTAAGAGATAGTTTTTAGTATTTTTTTTTCTGTAAAATATAGTTATGTTTTACAATTTTGGGGGGCTTCAACCCAAAAGCCCTCTCCTCCCCCCCCCCGTAGATCCGCCTGTGGATTCAAGTATAAAAGGCTGAAATTACAGATTACAAGAAGTAATCTTAAAAGATACAGTTTAAAATTACAAAAGGAAAAGTTAACCATTATAATTTTAGTCAAATGTTAATTCTACAAATACAGTTATGTTAAAAAGACCGTTTGTTAGAATAAATTTGTAAAAATTAAAAACTGAATAGAGGTTCTTATGTAATAAATTTATTTTAAAATATTTAGAATTTACTAGCTTTTAAGTAAGGTTCGTGTTTAAATTTCGTGAAATATTTTGATTTCCTTAAGAAACGATAACAAGTTTTTGATACTATTTGATTTTTTTTTAAGTGATTCATCTAAGCTACTCATGAAATGATGTTGGTCCCTAAGGGTTTGCAATGTATAACATTCAGTCAATATATGGATCACTGCGAGAGGTACCCCTCAGAATATGCATTGCAGTGGAAAATCTTTCTTCATTGAATACCCTTGGGTAAGCCGATCTTCTGCCTGGTCAGTACCACTTCTTCCTTCCTCGTCAAGATATTCGGTGCAACTCTTCGGACCTATGGCTCCACAACCCTTAACTTATTGTTCCTTGTGACAAACCAAATTTCTTGCCACTCCAGCCACGTTTCATATTAAGAACTACCTATATATTTAGTAAATCGTACTTAAATAGATATTCATAATTACTATAAAAATTTAGAGCAGTAGAATAACGATAAGTAGGAAGGTTAAGTTTTACGATAAAATCATAAAAATTATCACAAAAAAATTACAGTTGCTGTAATTTTTGAACAGTTGAGAAGATAAGATGGTAAAATAATGTATATTCTTGAATCAAAATGAATCCTTAATAACTAGATAACTGCCCCGCGACTTTTTCGTAGAATGAAGAGATAGGGGAGACTTTTAAAATGAAGATAAAAACGTGCAAAAAAAAAATCCTTTTTTTTTTTCAAAATCAGCGATGATTGAGCACTGATATTAATGAAAATTTTATCAGCTTTTATTTTGTATAGAAACTCTTTATCCCTACAATAAATAATTACCCTCGTATAAGCGAAAACCAAAAAAAGCTATCTTCTGGGCGCTTCCTCCCACATCCGGCAAACCTTAGGAGCGGTGACTTTTAGTATAACTATCACCTGACTACAAAGTCACAAAGTCAAAATCTGTGTCCCTTCCATTACCTATACTTCCTTTTTGAGCATTCATTGATTGGACTAATTGGAATATTTCAATGAATATTTAGGCAATAAGAAAATAGGACTCTTTAGCTTTTCTGTAACTGATACGAATTCTGAGCCCTTAGCTAAACTTTTGCCTGATTTTCATTACCTGCTAAGTTCTTCTTCAGCCATCTGCCGATAAAGGGACTGGCTTTTCTAAGGTTTGGTTTGCCCTGGTATCTAGAATATCCTCTTATTGTTTATCCTTCTCATATCTTTCTAAAAAGTTTATTTCATAAAAAATCTCAGTCTTTCCATCCTGTATAGTTGAATTAATAGAGCACACAAGATTCAAAATCAACTGTTTGCAATATATATGTAATATTATAGTAAGAGAAAATACTTAGATCGCGAAAATTTTCGAATCCGAGTTTTTAACGCAAATACATTGAGGTCCCCTGAGTCTACATAACCAAGTCCCGCAAAATGATCTGGGTGTGAGAGCAGTCTAGCTCAAAAAAGAAAAGTCGCAGGAAACTAGAACTACATATTTAAGCTAGGTATAAACCTGGGATGTCACAGCAACATGTTCCTTATATCAACTAAACTGAAGTTCAACTTTATATCATCGATTTTACAATTTTCTCAACAACGTTGATTAAACTCAGTGTATCAATGGATAATTAAATGGTGTTTATCCCATGTCTTTATCAGGTCTTACCCCCATTGATGTTGGTTAAAAGACCTTAAATGCCCAATGTTATATAGAAAATCGTGAAAGGTAATTGAGAGTGACGAAATTATTTAATGAAAAACACATGTTTCCAAGGAAATTAAATGAAATTTTCTAACCAATTGTAAACTTTTAATTGCTTCTGTTCTTCTTTTGATAGGAAGTTGTTTAAATTATTTAGTTGTCGGTAATAAAAACTTCCATGATATAACAAATTATGTATTTGTTATGATTTACTTTAGGTAGTAAATACTTCATTAGTAGTTAATAGCTAGAGGAATATGTGTTACGGTTTCTATCAATGTTAATGTTGTTAAAAATTTGTTATATTTAAATACCTAAATAAGGGTGCTCCTTTATCATAATTTAATTTTTTTTAATCCTCTTCCTGGCATTTTTGCCATACGGGGTTTCAGCAGTGCGTTGATATGTTGGGAATACGTACCTCTGCTGCTGCCAATCCTCTTAATAATAATACTCTTCATTTTATTTTTACTGCGGTGCGGCCTGGTGCGCCTTACTGATGGGACCACACCTTAGTCTCCAGCTGGTTGCGCATCTTGCCCTCCTGGGTAGTTTCCTCCAACAGTTTGATGCTGCCTCTTCCTTATGGCCTGCTCGTGGAAATCATCTCCCTATTGAGAAGTGCGTAGGTTCCACCTTTTGTCTCCATTTTCTCACGAACTTCACGAAGTGGGGGTATTTATCCTCTTCCATCAGTCGAGGAAGGTACTCTTCGTCTAGGGCGTACAGTCCCATCCTCTACATCAATATGCCTCTGGCTTGCTCCATTGCGGTGCATGATATAACCACATGCTCAGCCGTATCAGGGGCACCGCAGTCGGGACATGAGGGGTCGATGTTCTTCCCATGCTTCCTGAGTTTGTCTCTAAACCCCCCATGTCCCGTCAGGATCTGTGAGGTCCAGTAGTCCGGTTCGACCCAATGTGCTTCCAATCTGGAATGAACTGTGGGGAAGTACTTTCTCAAGGTGGCTCCATTATAGTCCTGTAAAATTAGGGATTGGCCCCAAGGTTGTCAGAAATTGTTTATTACCTTTACCTTAATAATTGACAAAAAGAGTCCCAAAGAATCAAAATCCAAGAGTTAATGGGGTTCCCCGTTACCAATGCTAAATCTCGTCACCTTAGCCAGATAGGAATAAAGTTTTGAAGATGAGAATTGAATCCCAAAACGTTAACTTAAAGTAAATGATAACAAATACATAATTTGTCACATTATGGAATTTTTTATTGCCAACAAATAAAAAAGTAAACTTTTACAATTATTTTTAAGTTTGGAAAAAATATATATAATTTTTGGAAATATATAAAATCCACCGAATCAAGGCAGTTTGCATTTGCTGATGACATTATGCTAATAGCTGACAGTAAAGAAAAGCTACAAGCAAATTTAGATGTCTGGACAGAAGAGTTAGCAAAAAGAAATTTGGTCATAAGCACTTCCAAGACCAAATGTATGCTATTGTCCAGAAACAAAAAGAATTTTGAGATTAGTATTAATGAGATTCCTATAGAGCAGGTTCAAATATTTGGGTGTGATGATCAGCAAGGGAAAATCAGAGGAGAAATTGATACTAGAGTTGCCACTTCGGGAAGAATGTTGTCTGCCATTAATAGGAAGTTTATAAGTAAGAGATAAGTGGCAAAAGAAACAAAATTAGTTGTCTATTGCTCGACATCCGTCACTTATGGAAGCGAATCCTGGGCACTAAAGCAACGTGATCGCAGTCGCCTTCAAAGCATGGAAATGAGGTATCTGAGGAAAATAGAGGAAAAGACCATGAGAGGCTGGATGGGTAACACAACGGTACGGAATACACTCAAAATTGAACTCCTCAACCCAATAATAGAGAAAGGGCAGCTTCCATGGTTTGGTCATGTCATGAGGATGGATGACTTCACTGCCATTCAGTGAAGAAAACTATGAAAGCTAAACCAGAGAAAAAACGACCTATAGGAAGACCAATAATTACTTTGAAAGATAATCTCAAAAATATTCTTAAAGTTAAAGGAATTGGTTGGTTGGAAGCCAGGAGAGCACCTCTCAACAGAGATTAATGGAATTCCTTGTACGAAAATCTCTACACCGAAAGATAGAAGAGATTATTGAATAAGAAGAAGAATCAAAGCAAAGACATTGTTAAAATAACTATTTCATTGTTCTGGTGTGAAAGAAGTGAAATATAAAATTATTTCATGGACCTGTAAAACAAAGGTTTATAACCTTAAATGCATTTACTGTAGTTTAATAACACCAGATTCGATTTATTATGTTTAAATAATTAGGCATCTTTCGAAAATTCAAGTAACATGTTAGAAAATTAAATTAGTGAATAATTTGATGCATTTTCACTTTTCTGAAATCACATAATCCACTTACAATTAGTGTGATAACTTTTGACCTATCAACAGTAGATAATAAAAATCTTGTTACACCATTTAAGTAAACTTTACTATGAAAAAATAAGAGTTTAAAAACTAATGGTAGTACAAACCATAATCATTTATTGGTTAAATATACAGACATAATTTCAAATCTCTCTAGATATATATAGCTCAGAAACTGGAGTTATGTGGTTTATAAAACAGATGGAGTTGCCAGGTTCTTATTGCCTACCATCGATATAATAAACAGGGGCTTTGTTATTTTAATAGCATTAATGAGATCTTAGCCATAAGGTTTAAGCTTTAGTTCCGTTAAAAAGGCACTTCAAAAATTTTATAAAATCCCAACATTGCCAGAAAATAATTTGTATTTTAAGTAGAGCGGTAGTGAATATTTTTGATGCGTACACCAGATTTTTTTCTTTAAATAAATTGTAGTTTATATAAACTATTTTCTTAGCTCTTGCGGTCTACTTTAATCACTTTGAATATTCCTCTTTACTTATACAACACTCTGTATAATACATATTTACAAAGTAGTTTTCTGCGGCCTAACATAGGCAAACAATGCTTTATTATAAACCAAATAACTTCTTATTTTAAAATTTCAAATCTCCTTAAATTGGTGATTTTTTATGCCGGAAATTGCAAATTTTTATTTTGAGCCTACCAGTGAATTTCAGCGGCCTAAAAAAGGCAGAAAACATTATATCTTCCTTTTATCATACATATTCTGTTATATTATAATTTTATAAATATTATGGTTGGTAAAAATATTATCCTAAAGTTGCAATTTTTTAGATTAAGTCTACCAAAGGATAGCTACAATATAGAAACAGCATCTAGCCTATGACGAGGGATATTTTCGGCAAATTTGGTCCGATTTGCATGATCAACATTTTTTAATGTAGCGGTTTTGCAATGAAAAACGAAGCTTATTTTAGTTAAAATTGTATACACTTTCATAATTTACATAGAAATATTCGCATGCGATGAGGTCTATTTTTTGGTCCTTGCTCCAGGCCTAACATGCTTGTCTCAACAAATTTATTAAATTTCAATAGATAAAACTTGCTTATGGAGTCATTTTAAAAAATGTTAATAGATTAATAAAAATAGATCAAATGCTTGTCTCAACAAATTGATTAAACTTGCTTATGGAGTCATTTTTAAAAGAAGTTAACAGATTAATAAGAAAATATTTAATTTACTGATAAGCATATGAATATTCTATATATATATATATATATTTTTTTTTTTACTACTCTATGTAGATAAGACTATTTGTGAAATGATAAGGAAGATTAATTATATTAATATTTTTCAGGTTTTCCACATCTGTGATGGAGGAAGAAAAATATCATTCTTATGCCCCAACGGAACCATATTTCGTCAAAGTCATTTGATATGTGACTGGTGGTTTAGAGTGGACTGTGAACGATCCGTTGAACTTTATGAAGAGAGTGCAGAACAGCTTGCCCATGACCAAATGATCTATAAGAAAAGAGCAGAAGAGATTGCTAAGGCCATAACTGTAAGGACCACTTCAGAAGCACCAAGAGTGACCAGCAGCACCCAGCAAAGGCAGTACAGAAGAAAACCTCAACAGAGGACACAACCGCAACTTCAACAAAGAACACATTCTCAACCTCAACAAAGGACACAGTCAAGGCTGCAATCACAATATCAGCCTCAACAATCTCAATATCAACCTCAGTCAGTTGTTCAGGAACCTAAATATCAAACTCAGCCAGTTACTCAACAACCTCAGTATCAATCTCCACGAGTTACACAACAACCTCGATATCAACAACCACAGACTCAACAACCTCAGTATCAACAGCCCCAGACCCAACAACCTCAATATCAACAGCCACTGACTCAACAACCTCAATATCAACAGCCAGAGACTCAACAACCACAATATCAACAGCCACAGACTCAACAACCACAATATCAACAGCCACAAACTCAACAACCTCAATATCATCAGCCACAGACTCAACAACCACAATATCAACAGCCACAAACTCAACAAGCTCAATATCAACAGCCACAAACTCAACAACCTCAATATCATCAGCCACAGACTCATCAATCTCAATATCAGTCTGAATCTCAGCCCCAACAAGAAGAACAGGAAAGGCAAATACCTGCAGAAACTGCTTCATTTGCAAGTAATAGGCATCGGTTCGCAAATCAACTTGAGGCTCAATATAAGCAATATGCGGCCACAACTACAACAGCTTCACCCCTTCCCACAGAGAAAAACATATACAATTATAATGGACAGCGATACCAAAAAACTTCATCGACTACAGCAAGTTATAATCCACCAAGTTTTCAAGAAATAAGCAACAATGAAGAACATAGTAAGGAAGAATACAGTAAAGAAGAATTTAGCAATGAAGAACTAATAAACAATAATTACCCAGGTAGTGTTTATTCTAGCTATAATTATACCTATCAAAATGCTGATTATTATAATAGCAAACATAATTATACTAACAACTACAACTTTTCAAGCAGCGACTATGTTGATACGTATTCACAACAAAATGGGCAGGATTATCAGCCAGAAACTAATAGGGGTACAAGCAAATACTTTGACAATAGCCAGGCTAATCAAAAAGATAGTTTGGAACCAAAGTCGAGCTATGTTTCTGAAATTCCTTATTCATCCACAACAGCTAGATCAATATCAAAAAGTGAGATTAATTCCTACAATGACCACAAACAAATACAGGACAACTTCCAGCCAGTACAATCCTCAACAAGAAACCCTTTGAAACAAAAAACCGTTTTTGATGTTAAAATCAGGCCGACTAAGGATTTTGCTTATGTTGAACTTCTCAGGCATGAAGAATATTTGAAAAATCAATCTAAAACCACGTCAGCACCTGTCTCTTACACATCTTCAAGTTTATCTCAAACAGTAAGCCATGAGACCACCCCTTCTTCCTTAAATGATGATGTTATTCCAGTATCCAGGTTTGCAACATCAACTCCACCTTCCCAACCCAGCACAAGACATACATATCTTCCTACCAAAGCAACAGAATCTTCTAAACAGTACACAACCACACCCACACCTAAAATTAATAGATATGCCTCAATTCATGTTTCAGGTACTTCAGAAGAAATAAGACCGGAAGTTGTCAATTCCTTAATGGAATCAGGAGTAACACCCACTTCAGCTAAGGCACTTCATTCATTAGCAAGCTATATCAGTTCAGCTGCTGCTGATGACTTGAGTAGCATTTATGGACAACTAGATGGACATCCACAGGTGTCAGATGTCATTCTCAATTTCCATTCTGGAACCCCAGCAACTAATTCATATCTCCAAAATGAAGTAACAACTCGATCATCGTCATCTCCTTCAGAAGAAAGTTTACCATCAGGATTAACGAAAGCTACAAAGGAATCATATTCTTATCTCTTTTCAGAAAGTAAAGAACAAACTGAAAAGAAAGGTGAGGTGCCAAATGTACCATTTTTAGAAATAGATTATACTACACAGAAACCTCAAACAATAACCCCACAAATGACTAAAGGAGGTGACAGAGATTTGAGATTAAAGGACTCAAGTGAGCTACGGGAATTGGCTCAGGTATTTAGTAGAGCACTTTCAGCTTATCTTGAAGATCCTGAAACATTTAAAGAAATACTTGCCCAAGTGAGACCTACCGAACCCAGCAATACTGATCACACCACACCATCTCCAGATGATGAAGTACTAGACTTTTCTGATGCTAATCAAGGCCAGAAAGGCATTACAAGTTCTCCATTAACAACTCTCAGTAACATTGTAGGATATACTGATGAAAATTTAAACATTGGTGATATAAATAATTTGGCCCAAGGAACTCGAACTTTTGAACCAGACAATTCATTAGAACACAATACATTTCCACCAACTGCTCCAGAAAATTATCAAGCAACTCACTTTAGTTCAGTTACACCAAGTTCTGTACAGTTAAAAGTGAACAGCATTACAAACAACACGGATCCATTAGACTACTATAGCAGACTTGGTTCAAAAGAAGACCAATCCTATTTCCCAACTGTAGGAGGAGTTAGTGATACCAGCAGACCAAGATATGGAGGTTTTCAAAACAACACCCAGAAAACAGCAAGAGCATATTCCCCATATGGCTCAGATGTTCCTAAAAATCTTACTGGGTCACCAATTTCTATAACAACCCCCGTGGTACAAACTGAAGTTCCCTTACTGTTTAGTTTGACCAATGCTTCATCAGAAAAAGAAGGACTTCCAGAACCTAAAGATGTAAATAGTCTTATAAAAATCAATGTCTTGAATTCAGATCAGTCAAGTAGTGAGGAAAATACAAATTATCAAACATCACCATCTGCATACCAAGATGACACATATTTTCCATCTGCAGACCAAGAGAAAGTTTTGATAACTGCAGGAAGTCAGTCATTAGTGTCCAGCAATAACTACCTCCAATTCGCTAAAGTATTTAATGAACAAAGTCAAAAAGAAAGAAGTAAATATTATCCAACACTCTACAACTCTAATTCATATATAAATTATGCTCCCTCTGCAGTGTCACAAGATAAATTTAATACCAAAGAAGATTACAAGAGTGAAGAATTTATTCCTTTCTTTGGTCAGGAACCTCCTTTTGAAAATCTGGCCAAACCTTCTGGATTCCAAACTACAAAAGAATCGGATAATATCAAACAAGATCAAACGCTAACTGAACAGAGTGATACATATGAGAAGCGAACTGGCATCTTTGCCGATCCAATAAACTATCATTTGGAAGCTATAAATGCTGAACTTTCAACTCCTTCATATGGTGATAAAAATAGTGAATATAAAGTTTCATATAAAAATGTTGACCTTGGTAATGGTGTGACTTTAGAAAAACTTGATTCATCAACAGAAACTCGTAAGTATGAAACAACTTGGACTGTATCACCTTTAATAGATTTGACCACTGCCAGTGGGAGCACACTTCATCACAACTATACCAGTAGCCCGGTACCATCTTCATCAGCCCACTATTCATCTCCTCATCAATATGAAGCAACAACATACCGTCCACCACGCTCAAGCGATTCTTCAGATACAGCTGAGTTCCAATGGGCAACCACTGTCCAAACAGAAAGCAACTCTGAGGAAACAGTAACTACTTCTGGTCTCACTGATTCAACAGAGACAGTGATTCCTAATGAAAATTTAGGAAGCTTTGAAAAAACAGCTATGGATATGTTTGGTAATCTTAATGAAAGTGCTGCAGTCACACTAATGGATATGATGTCTAAAGCAGAAAAAAACATGACAATACGTAGGCTTGTATTGCTTTTGGTTAATGAAAAAGGCAAAGAAAATAGAACTATTCAAGAGTCACGAGAAAACTTGATAAATGCCCTTTTAAATAATATGGAAGACATTAAAAAAGAAACTACTACTAGTGAATTACCTCCTCTTTCAGCTTCTCCATCTACACCAAATAGTGTATATATTCCTAGAAAAAAAGTTAGAGTTTCTCGAGTACGTTTAAGCACCACATCCGAACCCCCACAAAATAGTGGCAAGTTTCATCGAGGAACGGATACAATGACTGCAGTCCATGGAAGTCCATCTGATATAAATAAAATCAATTCCGCTAAGTTGTACATACCTTCACCAACAATATCAGCATATACTAACACACTTCCAATAGATTCGGATGCAAGAGCTGTGGAGCTTTTGAGGACACTCTACAGCCTTGCAGCCAAATGGGGTTAGGGCCACAATCTGAACTACTATGAGACTTAAGGTAGTAAACCAATATGATCGATTGAACTTCTACAATTGTTTCAAACAGATGCTTTGCATACAGAGAAGAATCCTTGATCATATATGGTTTATCAGCATCAAACAATTTTATGTGAAGATTATGAAAATCACAATTTTTTTTATTTGTCATTGATAAATGTACAGTTCTATGAATGTTGTTATGTTCCTTACACCTTCATACTTTTAAGAGATGTGAAATATATTGAAAAATATTGTAAATGTAGATAATCCTGTTGACAGATTTCGAGACTTTTAGTAGTGTCTATAATTACTAGTTAATATGATGAGAGCAAAAGATATTTATTATTTATAAATAAAAAAAAAAAAACTAATAAGGCTCTATTAGTATTTATTTTTTTCAGCCAAATGATTTTAGTCACTCGAAGAGAACAATATGTAAATAAAAGTGTTTTGAGGTTCTGCACAACTTTGTAATGCTCAAATGAGTTAAAGGTGTTATTAGACAGATCCAGTGAGAAAGACAAATTAAAATCTGTAATTTTCATATTTTGTTTTATGTTACTTTTAGTTATTTTTGAAAATCACAATTATTGTGTTGCCATTAATGTTTGAGTGAGCGTTTGTATAAATGATTTTATGTAGGTATTAATTTTGTAAAATTTTTATTGAATTAAATGTAAATATTTCTATTTTTTTCTTTTTTAATTAAAACTTTTCCTTTTGTCCCAAAAAATTCAGTAGTTATTAAGATAATAATCATTTATACTTTTATTTTCATTTAACTTAGCTGTTAAAAAAAAAGATTACCAAACCTTTACTTAATAAACCTAAAATTTGATAAAATGACAACTAATCTAGTTTTTAAAGATCAATCTTACAAGTAAATATAATATTTCAGGATTTAGAGTTTTAAAAGATCAATAAAATATACAGTAAACTGGACAGCTCAATGAAAATGTATTTTCAGTTCTATCAGTCATGAAGCAATATTGAAATGAGACACATCAAACATCTTCAAAGTGATTCTTCAAGTCTGTAAATTTTTACAAAAATTTTATTGAAAAAAACAAATTAATAAATATAAATGCATATATTAGGAGAGATATTCAGAAATAAGAGGTAATAAAATTGTATTAAAATACCATAAATAGAGAACTATAATTTGATAACTCATTGACCATACAGTTGGATATTTATTAAAAAAGATAAACACAAGTACATAAAAACAATAAGATTTAATCAAGACATGATTAATTTTTTACAAAAACAACATTTACTACTGTTCAATAACACCCACTCCATTATAAATAAATTACAACTCTAATTTTAAAAGATTGAAAATCTAATTCTAGGTTTAAAATGTCTATCCTTCCATAATACAATTCAGAACCATCCTAATCCTCTCTTTTCTAAACTACCTTCCTCCTCAACCTCTGATAACCTCCAGAGGCGTCCGAAAAGAAGATGGCCTTGTGACATCCTAATTTAGATACTTTTTTAGAGTGCTACCAATGGGTTGATTCTCAACAAGCCTTGTCATGCCATTCTGTTTCGCTTATATCATTTTACTGAATGTTTATTTATTTTTATAGAGTTATGAATTTCATGAATATAAAAAAGATTAAAATTTGATATTTTAAGTTTAATTAATTAGAAAAATAAATTTTAACTTTTTATGTAGAATCACATTTTATCAATGTATCAATCATAGGTGCAAACTTTCCATTCTTATATACAATTATGGTTGCATTTACAGGTGGAGTAAAGAATATTGTTATATTCTCATGAAAGTAGATATAAATTTTCTCAATTACTACGCACCTATTAATAAAATTTAAAATAGAAATAATAAAGAATATTGTCCCATTCACATAACCTTAAGAGTAAATACTGTTATTAGTTATTAAACACTCTTTGAACAGTGTATTTTTCCTTATAACTGTGTATTTTCAGCATGGCAGTATTTTTCCTTTAAAATCGTTAACATTATTTGGTTTTTCCGTGATGAAAATACCACCTATTTCCAAGGGAGCCCGGGCGGGGAAACAGGTATATAGTATGTCTGGTGACATAGCATCCATTATTGGACATGGACATGTTCATGGACTTCGGAAACTATTGATTTTTGCAATTTAATATCTATTATTAATTTATATAAAAAAAAAATTGATAAATAAAGAAGAAAATCTTATCATAATTTTGTGTGAATATAACAGTGTTCATTATCACTCCTGTAAATACAAGCGTATGCATTTTTATAGGTATGTATCTTAATGCAAATACAATTCAGAACAGTAAATGTGCCAAAATTTTGATATTTAATTAAGTCTATTTATAAATACCTTTATGTGAATATAACAATATTCTTCACCATACCTGCAATTGCTATTGCAATACTGTAATACAAATGTTCGTATTTACATGATTGAATAAGATAGTGAACACACGTATTTAGACTTGTAAATTAGAAAGAAAATGAATATTTTCTGAATAAAGAATATTCATCCATAATTATTTGTGAATATAACAATATTCTATATCACATATTTAAATACAATTATTGGGGAATGAGGAGACAATTTAGCCCAATGATGTTTAAAAATGGATTTTAATTGGTCTGCCGTTTATATCAGGCAGATCGGAAGGAAACTAAAAAAATCTTGTGCGTTGCGCGCATCACACAACTTTCACTTATCACAAACGCTCTTCTTAGCAGAAATATGTATTTTCAGACAAAGGAGAAGGGAAAGCAAAAATTATAGATGCTATATTTATTTATATTTCATTGTGGGTATTTATATTTGTATAAGAACTCTTATATATACAAATTTTAATATTTATATCATTGTTATCTATTCAATTAAATATTAAATAACACCAACAATCGCATTTATGAAAACCGCTTATGTATATTTATATAATATTGTCAGAGTTCGTATTATATTAAACTCTTGTTACGTATAAAACCATGTTTTAATCTTTTGGGTGAGCTCATATTTCTTTGGTTCCTCAATTACAACTATTCTCTGTTACGATCTCTACAATCTCTCCTTTAG
Organism: Nezara viridula; assembly: GCA_928085145.1. NCBI lineage: Eukaryota > Metazoa > Arthropoda > Insecta > Hemiptera > Pentatomidae > Nezara > Nezara viridula. The sequence goes on along the minus strand of OV725077.1, from coordinate 218,585,292 downwards.
TTAATTATCAAATTCTTTCATATTTAACTATTTTTTATATTATTGATTAATGTGAAATGGTTCATTATTTCAAATAAAAAATATTGAAGGTACTTTAGAGGAAGCTAATATTTAAAATTTGCCATTTAAGTCCTGTTAGAGAACATCAATCAGAACTAAAACTACATTTTATTTTAAACTGTTTAATTTTACACTTATATAATGAGTTTAATCAAAATTGTTAGAGCCGGTGAGAAAATTGTAAAAATGTGTTTAGTCCATGATATAAAGTGCCACTTCCCATTAGCCAATTTTGACATTAAAGTTGATGTAACATTCCTAGTATATAAAAACCTTAAATATGCAATTTCACTTTCGTACAACTTTCATTTTTGAGCTACAATGTTAACACACACGCACGCACGCACACATGCACGCACGCACGTACGCACAAACGTTATTTGGTTATTTAGATTCAGGGGACCTCAAAACGTGTATTTGCATTGGAAAATAAGATTCGAAAATTTTCACGATCGCAATACTTTCCTTTACTATATATTTAATATATAAGAAAGTGAAAATAAAAACGAATTAAAGAACATTTGCATGGATCATGGCATGCATCTCATTTCAAGGACCATTTAGAAATTTCTTCCTACCCGTATAAAAATAGTACCGTAAAAGTCATACACACTGTGTCTAAAGTGAAAGAAAATGGATTATCTTAAGAATGTAGAAATCTATAAAAAAAAAAAAGTAAAAATAGTGTATTTTTCCTAAAATAAGGTATTTTTCTTGAATGTCAATAATATTCAATTTGAGGATTCTGCAATCATTAAATTAGTAGTAGCTATCGAAAACAAGACATAGAGAAGATGGGAAGGTATTTAAGCAATAGTTTTATTTTAATTTTTATCCTTCATCCGACAAGCAGGAGAGGAGGACCATCATAAATTACGTGATAATTAGATTTTATTTAATGTATTTGATTGTTGTTGTCATTAATTTTATAGATTGTTTAGTAAATTTTGCTTTTTATTGTTGTTGTTAATTTTTATATCTTATTTATCCCGATGAAGGATCGAAACCATTAGTATATACAGGAAGAAATATTTTTATTGAATTTTATTTCTCTCCAGTAACATCAAACCTCAATTCATGAAAAAAAAAACACAAAAAGGAAGTTATATTACCTACGACAATAAAACTTCCATCATTAGAAACATATTACCAGTTGCTGAGCTTGTTTGTTTTGGCAACTGTAAATCAAAAATATTATGTATAACTCTAGTAAAGAAAAATCTTGTTTATCACAACAAAATATAACAAGAATCATGAAGGAAATAATAAAAATCTTATTTATCATAAAAGGAGCACAAAAAAAAAACATTTAAAAGTAAAATATTTTTATACATTTCCCAGAGTTTTCCTGTACATGAGAAATTCCGGTACAATTCCCAATTATCGGGTAATTCCTTGTCGCTGGACACCTTGAAAGAACCATTTATCGGCATACTGGCATACCTTTCGTTTATGTTCATACTTGGTTGCTTCCAATGAGAACGTAAATTCCGGTTGCTCCAAGTTAAACTCATTGAATCTTGATAAATTCAGATAGAAAAGTCGCTTTCTCAATAAAAAAAATAATACTTATCTGGATAAAACAAGGTTGTGAGGCTGATATATTGGTCTTTGCGCAAATTTATGTTGATGCAGATCCGTTGATGTTTGATTGACATATATATTTTCAATAAAAATAATATTCAATGTGAAAGAGACCGATATATCGGTAAAGTAAAAGTCAGTCTTTAGGATATCCATATCTGATGAAAATCTGTCAAAAGGAGGGGTAAAAAATAAAATAAATAAATATTAAAAAAGTGCAAAGTTTACTAATCATCAATTACTAATTATTAATAAAATATGGTCATAAGAGCGATATACCAGTCTATGCTTAAATTTATGTTTATGTTGATGCCGAATGATTGACACATTTATTAGCAAAAAAATAATATTCAATGTGAAAGAGGCCAATATATAGGTAAATATAGGATATCCGTATATACTGAAAATGTGGGGAGAGGGTGATAAAATTTTTTTTTTTAAAAGTGTAAACTTTACCAATCTCAATAAAATATGATAAAATGGACGATATATCGGTCTTTGCTTAAATTTATATTTATGTTGATTTCTAGGTATCAACAATACCTACGAAGCCGGTATATAGGTAAATATAGGATTTCAGTGCTAAAAAATAAAAATAGATATAAATTAGCATATCGGCCGATACTGATAATTGGCCAAAAGGCAATATGGCCGATATTAATATCGATATCATTTTCGGTCGATCTCTAATTATGACATTATAAATAATAGTTATATTTTTTCAGGAAAAAAACTGTTATAAACAAAAGTAGAAAAAAAACAAAGAAATTTGCAATAAAATATGAAAACAACTAAATTTGTAATCATTGATTTAACAATACTTACTGCCGTAAAGTAATATACTAAAAAAAAAATTAATGATGTTATGAGTTGTTTTTTTTTTTTAAATATTTGAAAATGGCAATAAATGCCAACATTTTATATAATGCATACAGGAAATAAAACTTCTTAATAATGGAATAAGATCTGTGGGAGTAAATTTTATCTTTATAAAAAAATAGTTGTGTATTGATTAAATATTAATAATTATACCAAGATCCTACAAAAGAAATTGACAAACCAAGATAGGGTTGTTTATCATAAAAACATTTATTTATGTTGGCACGCCAACATTTGAAGAAATTCCTCTAAACATGTTTTGGCTATGCCTTCTTCCTTCTTCTCTTGCATCTAGAAAGGCTGATACATCTTTATGGCCAAAGAAAGCAGCAACTTTACTTGCAGAGTTTCCCAGTCTGAAATTATTAATTTTTCAACATATTTTTAAAAATGATATATAATAAATTTCTAGGGGTGAGGAGTCACTAGAATGTTTCATCATTATTAATCTATAATTGATATTTGTAAACATATAAAATAATGCAATATAATTTAAGGCAAATATTACTGCTATGCAGAAGCTTTACCCTTTCCATGTCACATTCTATTAAACGTCAGCAAGACAAAGTTATAAGATCTTTGATTTCCTTGACTTTCCGATCAATTATTTCAATTTGAAATATTTTAAAATGAAATTAAAACCAAAGGATATTAGTTTAACTTATGGGTCTTTAATATAAATTATATAGAAGATTACACTGGCCTAAATATATTAAACAAGAAAAAAAACAAGTGCATGTGTACATAGTATTTTGTTGTTTTTTCTCCTTGCTGTAAAAAACTAAACTTTTTTTGCTTGTGGCCTGGTAATTGACAAAGGATTGGAAACAGATTTGAAAAATAAGAAATATAAAGCCTGTAGAGAAAATATGTATAGAAAAAGATTTTCTTTTTCCAAATCTAAAAAATTTTGAAAAATAATAAAATATTTTTTCTAGATCAATATTTTTAATAACAAAGATAATTAATTTTGTTCAGGTAGATGCTAATTACATTTGCAACAAATGAACAAGCGTAGCCAACGGATCTTAACTATTCTCCCAACTTCTGGCTGATTAAGCTATCTCAAAGTACTACACAAATTTGGGAAGATTCTTATCATACATTTTTTAGAAAGCCTCTAATTCTGATGCTCAATAAGCACAGCTCTGATCAGTACCTTATATATTCTCAATTTTTAAACTATTAAGCTACATTCCAAATACCAATAGTACCTATTGGCTGATGATATTTGCCTCCTAATCTAAGCTGAAATGTTATTTGTTTGTGATCACAAGTTAACAAACTGATCAAATTTTTTTAGAGTTTGTACCAACTTGGACAAAATATATATTATTATCTGTGCTAAATTGAACAACAACCATATATTTGGTATTAACCCTATAATGACGGTGGACTCATGTATTAGTCAAGATGGAATCAGACCCACACTAATATATGAGATCTCACTAATATAATCAACACACTAATATAATTAGACCACAGTGGACTAATATATGAGTCAAGAGACCGTTGGGCTGTTTCTCGTTAAATGACGGGATGCTCAGGGATGAACTCTATCTTCAAACTATCGTGTGGCTTTTCTATACACTAAATAATGTTCTTTGTAGGTTATATCGGACAAATGTGCTTAATAGGTATATTGAGGTTTTTCATTGCTTGATACAGATGCTCATATTGAGTGCTTTTGTAAATAGATCTAAAATCTAAAATATTTTCTCAAGCTCTCTATTTTTTTCAGTTTCTTTGTTTGTTTGTCTATGATGAATATGCTTTTCTTCTCCTCTGCCCTACTGATAGATATTCGCTAAAACTGACTAGATGTTTTTTTATGAAGGAAGTATTTGCAGGCTCATTCATTCTTTTGAAGTGACATTCTTTGTCAAACTTTTACAACCTTCTCTCTATTTGGCTAGGGTCAATTATGCCTCTGGTATGTCACACATAGTTTTTTAATTAATCGAGGACAATCCATTGACATCTTTATCTTTTGTAGGTTCCATATCATTGAATTTTTCATTAATCTAGATTTTGTAATTTAAAATTCATACTTCCTTTGCCTTGCCTTGTTTTTATAAGTGAGATTCTATCTCTTACTATGGCCAAAGTTAAAAAATGTTCTGAACCCATGTGAGGTCCACAAAAAGTTCTGACGTTGAAAAGGTTTGTTCTATATCTAGCACTTATAAAAGAATGATCAATTTAGTTAACTATATTTATAGTAGGAAGTGTTGAAGTGCCAAGATGGATTCTTTTACAGGAAAATAAACTGCTAACAACTACATGACTTTGTGATGTACAGACATTAGCAATTCTATGACCATTGTCATTACAAACATTGTGCAGACTACACTTACGAATAGTTGAGTAAATTTGTTATAAATTTTTGCATTAAAATCACTGACATTTATTATTATTAAATTTAAACAAGGACATGCTTCAATATTTTTTTTTAATAGCAAGTCATTGTACACTTACTTGACTTGTTCATCTGAAGTTTCAGTCCGAGCATGGCAACTTAACAGTATATAACAAAATAATACTCCTTTTACCCTGATAAAAATTCATAAAATTCATTTGGGGGTTTATATGCTGTATTTCAATTATTGTTACAATTTTAGTATCAATGATTGACAATAATAAAATTTATGGGGTGAATTTTTATCTAAGTGAACCCACTTCCAATCCTTTGAATTTCTTTCAATGTTCATTATGGGACAGTAATGGCAATTCCATTTCATCTAAGAGCAGTTTAATTGTTTCTGTTCTATATAGAGTTAAGATATAGTCTATAGGAGTTAAGACAGAAGAGATAAGATATAGTTAAGATCAAAGGATAAATGGATGGTGAAATCAAAATGATGGGCGCTATGTTGCTTTCTTATATACAGTACATCTAGGTCATATCAAGGTTTCCAGATACAAAAATTTAGGGGACGTGGTTATCAATCAACTGTCCCTGAGTCAGGAGGAGAGACTGCTTTCTCAGAGGATCCAACATTCTCCCTGGAGCAGCCAAAGGAAGATGACCCGAGGATGAGTACTATTTATAAAAATCCTACTATAAATTTTTTTTAAATATTTGATATCAAAAGCATATATATATTCTACCTTCGGCTCAACTTGATAGTTAAAATAATCTTTCTAAATAATCCTTATAAAATCAATAATAAATTCCTACAATTATAAACAGTATAATCATTCTCTCCAATTGATTCATATGATCTTCTCATATATACCATAGGTGTGGAACCTTTTATAGATCCCAGTAAAACTAGATATTGATAATGGAGCCCACAATATTTTTTTTTTTTAATATTTTACTGTGCTATTTTCATTTATGAGTAAATACAAGATACACACATTTAATTCTATTAATGTTCAAATTTTCATTGGCTAAATAATTAAACATTAATTAATATTGGTGATAGATTAATAAGGATCTCACAAAAACTAACAAAGACCACATTCTGGCTGAAGGTCGTAGGTTCTCCACTGGTGATAAATACGTTAGCATACCATAATACAGTACAGAATATAAGATAATAATAATAAATAATAAAAGGCTTAGCGAACACAAAGGTTCGATGCCGACACCACCAATCGGTTATTACACACCTCCCTCTACCGTTTCCAGTCCAAACCCAGTCTCTTCAGATCAGTTTTAATGCAATCTTCCCGCCTTCGCTTCAGTCTTCCCCTAGGACGTTTACCATTCGGTACAGCAAATATTAACCTTTTAGGAATTCTCTCCGTATTAAACCCAACAATTTTACAAGCCCATTTGATTCATCGCGATGGAATTACCTCAAACGTTCCACGTACCAATATTTAAATCCCTATTTTTCAACTTGCGCCATGAATCCCTTAAAGCAGTCAACACCCGGAGACCCGAATGGGGGATTAGTTTACCTTCGGATAATGAGCGTTTTACCATGGGGAGATCCATGAATATTTTTGATGTATGGTGAACTAAAGATATGTGAGTAGGGCGTTCAATCCTACCTCACACCCTCCAGCAAGTCTGGTGGGCCCCTACCTCCAGCAAGTCTGGAGGGCCCCTCTCATTGTTGGTCAGCGAGTCCATCGGACTTAGCCAGCAGGAACTTCCGAGCAATTTCCACTGAACATCCCCACATCCTCCACCTGTGGGACGCTCCCCATACGCCGGTAATGAGACCGCCCGAGGACAGATTATAAGATAGATTTAAAATAAGCCAAAAATAAAGTAACATGGTACAAACAGTGTGACTTACACATCTTTTTTCAAAAGTAGATAAGGACAAAGTAACAGGATGAATTCAACAAATTTTAAATTTCCTGTAGCTGCAGCAAAGTGAAGAATTGTTTGATCCAACTGATTTTTTGCACAAGGTTTCATGCCAATTTGAATCAAACTGTTAATGAATTAATCCGAAATCATTATACAGAACTTAAAAAATGGAGATTTAAAATAATTAGTATGGAAACTTAAGATGAATTGGTTGTAATATTTATATCTTATATTTATATATTAAAAAATAAAAAAAAAAGTTTCTGCTAAAATTTTTCAGATTTTTTTTAATAGAAAAATAAGATTTAGATATACAAAAACAGACTTGAAAGTGTAGTTCCATAAAAATGTAGGAACTTTTTGCAATAAACTGACCTTATTTTATTTTTTTTTTTCATAGTATAATTTTCATTCAATTAATTTTTTTTTAATTGGCAAAATCCCTATTTTGATCAAATCATATGGATAAGTAACGTGAATAATGGTTAGTCTCTAACAGTAGCGGTTATAAATTACCTGAACAACAAAAAGAAATCTCCATCTCCAACTACTTTGAACATGGAGCACGAATATGGACATACATCTTTTTTTTCTTCTTCTTTTTTCAAACATTCGAAAGGATGAAGATCATAAAGATTACACATATTCTGAAATTAAATTAAATTTGATGATGCCAGAGATAAGTTACACTAAACTGATGCAAAACAATAGCTATAAAATAAACCAAAGACCATGGCAACATACAAAATTGAGACAATATCAAGTAAGAAGTAGATAAAGTTCAAAAATACTATTTATTTTTAAACAAACCATGAAATAAATTCACACCTTCACATTTATTTCTTTTGTATTTTTTTCTTGTTTATCTTACAATTAACATTAAATTATATTTTCTTGTTTTTGTTAATCATACATATTTCATATTCTTTGTCTATTATTCTATGCCTTTATCCTACTTTTTTTTTAAATTTAAGTTATATCCTTTATTCTTGCCTGCTATGGCAAACATGTTCATATCAACTCTATTCAAAGTTTTAAAGTAAATTAATGAACTAAAAGAACAAGTAGGATCATCAAGAAATATAAATTAGCACTCACAGGTCAGCATCCACTTCTAAAATATGAATGATAAAGATGCTACCATGGCTTCAGATTATAAATTTAATAAGTAAAAATTATCATACCTTTATGTATTTATAAGCTCTTGAACTAAATCCTAATTTATTGAGATTTGGAGATATGAAGCTGTATGCCATTACACCTGGCAAAATTACCAAACAACAACCGGACTCACCAAAAGCAACAGGCAAGCCTACCTATAATATTTTTAGTTTTTAAAAAAAGATGATTAAAAATTAATAACTAATCAGGAATTATTAAATAATACTTAATTGTTCAGTTGTGTTTTAAACTTCTATTTTAAGTTTTTATAAGTTATTCTATAAGAAAATGAAATTCTCTATTTTATAACAATCCCTCTGAAAAATCATGAAGGGATATTAAAAAAAATTGGAAAATTGACTTGAATAAACAAGAATAAAAGATAATCAAATGGATAAAATAAGTGAAAAATTAATTATATTCACACAGGAATATTTCATATAAACTAAAATTAGAACAAACAACCCAATGGTGTGGTGCATGCATCACAAAACTTTCACTTACTAACCTTAGGATTGTATAAAACACCCTAATGATTATGTGGGAAAGTTGATCTTTTGGAAGAAATCTGCTTTTTATCATACAAATTTAATAAGAAACTTGACGAAAAAATAACTTAATTCTAGTAAATATTGAATATTATTAGGTTTATATTAGTAGATCATCAACATTTCTCATAGAACTCTTAAAAAAATCATGGATAAGTGATATATAAAAACTAAACTAGCAATATGAAATCCTTGTACAGAGTGGTATCGGGTATCTTTAAAGGGAGAAGATCAGGAAATGTCGGGCGTTCTCGGCTTCCATAGCTTCCAATCTACTAATCAATTTTCTTCATTCATTATATTTAACCATTTTTTACACTAGGTTATAATATGAAATGGTTAATTATTTCAAATAAAAAAAAAATAAAGGTACTTTAGAGGAAGACATTTTGAAAATTAGTCATTTAAGCCCTATTAAACAACATCAATGAAAATAAAACCTATCTGATTTTAAAGAACATTTAATTATACATTCATATACTGAGTTAGAGATAACAGAAATTGTTAGAGCCATTTCTGAGAAAATCATAAAAATGTGTTAAATCCATGATATAAAGTGCAACTTCCGGTTTCACCAAAAATTTTCAGTAACATCCCAGACTTATCAAAACCTTCAGTATGCAATATTTCACTTTGCAGGACTTTTAACACACATGCACGCTTGCACTAACAGACACAAATACACAAGCACTCACGCTTGCAGACACACACACACACACACATACACACACACACACACACGCACGCACACGCACACAGAGATTATTTCGTGGGACTTGTTATTTGGACTCAAGAGACCTCAAAATATGTATTTTTGTTGAAAACTCAGATTAGAAAATTTTCATGATCACAATACTTTCTCTTACTACATATTACATAATAATAATGATAAAATAATAAATTCTCAATTATTTTCATAATGACAATTCCATTCTAGATCTAACTACTTAAAAAAATCAAGCCAAAGATGTATAAACAGGAAAAAAATATGGCAATGTGGACAAAAATTTTCAATAATGTATTGATTCGGCATCATGCATTGATTCATTCAATTCTGGCATCCTATTATTATGAAAAGGTAATAAAGGTATATATATTTTCGTGTGAATTTTATTGTTTAAAGTTGTAATTATAATGTTTTATAGATTATCAATATGTTTTTTCCAAGATTAAAAAAACAAAACAACAATGAACACAACACATTTTTTGAGGTCTTACCTCTAAAACTTTTCAAGTCTGAGGTGTAGAGGATGTGCTCTATTTGTTTTACTTGCTATCATTTCAATGCTGGGAACTTTTTAAAGCCGAGAGACACCACATGATCAACTCTCATAACCCATTTTTTAAGATAGAAGTCTTTTTGATTGATTTTTTTTTCATTGTCTATGATTCAGCTGAATAGAGAGTAATACTTTTCAGGAATGATTTATACATAGATTTTTTTGTTTTTTAAGGACAATGTTTTACTCAATAGAACCAAATTTAAAATTCTAATAATGATAATCTTATAACTGATACTTTTTCAATCTCCATGACTGTTCCCACAACATTCATCCAAGTTATGGTCTCAACAGGATCATCTTGTAGAATAGATAAACTCTATAGGATCAAACTAGTTCTTCAATTACAAGTGCACATTTGCTTCATTTCCATTTAATATTTTTTTTGGTATTACCTACTCATGTTACTGGTCACTACTCTTCATGATAATTCAAACAAAGTTTTCTGGAAAATTGGGCTGATGTTCCAAAACTTTCACTCTTCCGGAACCTTATTTTTGCTAATGCAGCTCATGTAATTTTAAAGGGATTGGGTAAATTATTTCAGTTTAATTTTTAATACAATTATTTGGATATTACTGGACCAGCATATTTATGTTTTTCTATTTCTTTGAGACCGAGATTTATTTCTTCAACTTATTGATGGTCCTTGTTTTCCCAGTTTTCTGTTATCCTACTTGTTGGTTGAGTGGTATATGCCAGTCTCTCTTTCTTTAGCAGACTTGAAAATTAATGAACTCAGATATCTACATTCAGAATATCAAATCCTCTCTACTTTGGAGCTTTTTATTACCATTGCACTTTCCCATGAAAAACTACCTTTTTGACTAATTGTACATCAATTGATTAGTTTACAATTTCTTTCCTAAAATTTACTGGTGCCATGATTTCCTATTTATTAGTTTCTCTGTTTGCATTTTTATATTTTTCAAAAATTTGTTTGTTTTAGTTTCAATTCGAACAGAAATAAAGTGAATTACAATGAGTCCTGTAACTCTAAATGAATGGAATACAAAAAAAAAAAAATGTTATTTGACAAAAATCAACTTCAAAGAACTAATATTTAATATAACATTCTGTAGTAGACATCCCCTGGTATTTACTCCTTTATGTGATATTGGGTGAGGGAATGAGAAGGAATATATAATATATAGGAATGTGAGGTTGCACTGTGAATTGTACTCAATTGTGCAGTGGACAAATTGTTCATTGGAAAATCTCATATCGATAAAGAAGGAAAAAGGTCTGGTCAGGTAGCAGCAGCTTAAAGAAGACGCCAGACACTTGAGGCTGGACATTGAGGCGGAACACATACCTGGGAAGAGAGTCTACTACAAGATTTAGAAGATCAAGTCTATAGTTATAACACTTTAATAGAGTCAATTTATTACAGTTGTAGAAATAAATCATTTTGTTATACAGGAGTGAAAAGTCATTTATTTATTTAGTTGTCCTATATGCCTCACGATTAAAGAATAACAAACCAGATGAGTCAATTCATTCAAAGTGTATTTACTAAGTCCCACATCTCAAATATATATTCTTATTGTTTCTTCTCACTCAGTGTCACAAAAGGTATTAGATTCCCGAATTCCCAACAAAAGTTAAACATCCTCAAAAAGTCTATATCCAGTGCCGGGGTTTTGTTTTAATTATCTCGAGTGTAAATAACCTAGTTTCTCGATATAAAAGCGTAAGGTTATTCACTATTCCTGGCAAAAAACAAATTATTTAACAATTAACTTTTAGTAGGTTATTTACAATTCAAAAGCCAAAACTTAACATTAAACATATATTATGTATTTTAACCACTAAAGCATAATACAAAATTAAAGTAAAGTATGATACCTTGCGAACCCAAAGAGCTGATGCTGCTCCACTAGAAAACAATGTCATGTAATTATACAAATATCGACAATGACCTTCTTTAATTACCCTCTTCAATGTGAATGGATTGACGCCATCATTTGCTATGGTTGCACCAATAATGCTCAGTGACTCAATATTGGCTTCAAAAGAACATACCTGAAATGGTGGCAAAAATGTCAACCAATTTTCATTGTTCAATAGTATAATTAAATATATTATTAATTAAAATATTCTAACAAGTCATATAACAACAAATAATTAAATTCATAGAGAAGATTAAAAATATTGATATATGAAGGAATTTAATAAGTAATTATGTTTAACTGAACACATGATTTTATGTCATGTTTCCAGTTTACTTAATACTTCAAAACACACACATGACAGAATTACGGAGTCAAGATGACCTAGAGATGAAAAAAACACTATTATTGATTATAGAGTGCTCAACTGCAGAATAAACATCTAAGAACACATCGGACAGTAGAAGATTAGTTCTTAGTTCATCAACCTCACTTTCATCAGTGAAAGAGCCAATGTAATACACATTAATTTTTTTTTTTTAATATCAAAATTAATAATATGCTTGAACCTTTTCTAAGATTTATTAGGTAAGGGACTGAAGAAAATACAAGAATAATTTCTGTGATTAATAGAAAAAAAACTTCTCAGAACAAATTTAATTTAAACAGATCATCCATCATCATATTTCATTTCAAAAGAAAAGAAAAAAAATGTTTAAAAACATTTAAAATTTTTAATTTGTTGTCTGTTATAATCTGTAAAATCAAAGGAGGTAGTAGTGGGAACAAACCACACCTGAGTGTCAGTTCTTTTCCAAGAACAGGTCAGTTGTCACCTATCCTTACCAACACACAGTTAGTCTACAAGCAAAGTTTGGTTGTTCCTGATCTTAGGCCAGTACAGTCACTTTCCAGCAGTATTTATGACATTAACTCATCTGCCAGTCTTCAGCTGGAGTTCAAACAGTGGAGTTCTTTGATGACTTTCAACCGTCATCATCAAGATGTTATATCATAATGTAGTATTTCTATCACCTTTGGACAAACTGGGAACTCAGCAACATCAAAAATATTAAGTCAATTAATCAATTTAAAAACAAAAACAATAGACCTGATGCCCATCATTGAAGGAGCCTAACTTCTTTTCTTAGCAGAAACTACCAAATGTTGTAATGATGATATTCCATTGAATGTATGTATATTCATTCGCTAAATAATAATTGGTTATAGGATTGTTTTTTCTTGTTTTTTTGTGTATTTGCCTAAACAGTGTATTGACTGAGTTTCAAAGGTGATAGAGGTCTCAGAACCCATGTAGCTAAGAAGCATCCCAGGGAGGCAAATAACGCTAGGATTAGGAGCTTAAATAATAATAGAGAAAGGGAAAGAAATGGAGAGGGTGAGGAAGAGGGAGTAAAAAAAGAAATAACCAAATGGTCGTCTAACTTCCAGAAATTTGTTCAGCAAAATAATGTGGAATTCGACCAAACAGGGGGCAATTCCCTAAAAACCATCAATGAAGAATTGCCTGGCCCACAACACCCTGCTGTTAAATTTTATAAGTTAAGAAGAAACATAAAACAGATATGACTGCTAAGGGTGCAGGAAAAGTGTCGAATCCACAGAGGGCCAACAAGGCAGATACAAGTCATCAGCAAGAGCAATATCAATATGAGGTAATCCCGTATTATTATAATAAATAATAAATAAACAAATAATAATAAATAAATAATAATAATGAAAGGAAGAAAGTGGTGCAGAATATTATGAACGCCAACACTCCTGAGCAATACCCCCAGGCAGATGAAGTGGAATGGGAAAAGAAGAACATATATGACAAATGTATCCCTTTCCTAAAAGGGAAATTTGGTTAGACCTTTGGAGAGAGTTCACCGTGAGAGGCCTCTGGTTTGGGTCTCCCGAAATGATTCCAAAAAGAACTAGGAGCTTCCTCGAGGGACTAGGTGTTGATGTTGTGGAGCTTGTGATATTGGCCGAGAATATTATTCTGGAATGTCTGGGTATCATCCAATATCATTTATATAGTAATTGACAATATCTTTTATAAAATGGTTGGAATGAAAATGAGACACCGTTGACAACATAAAAGAGGACACGTGTATGAAAATTAGTAAAATTTTCTACACCATTTCTCCATTTTCCTCTTTTATTCCATCAATGGAGTCTCGTTTTTTCACTGTTCCAACCATTTTATAACTGTTTAGAGGAAGGCCAATGGGAACAGGAGTTGTAAAAATTTTCATTCGCTTTTCTTTTTTTATCTCAGGAATGAAGGATCAGTTTTCACTATTCTAACAATTTTTGCAACTATGTAGGTCTGGCAAAAACTGCGAAACATTTTCTACACAAATTCTCTATTTTCGCCTATATCTAAATAGTTGGAAAACTGTTGGAATTGTGAAAAACCATGCATTCGTACACGAGATAAAAATGGATTAGTGAATGAAAATTCGGAAAATTTGTACCATGCTTGTTTCAACTGGCTTATTTATAAACAGTTATAAAATTGATGGAATGATGAAAAAATGGGCATGTACTATTCACGATATAAAAGAAGGGAAATTGTCTATACTATTTCTCAATTTTAACTTACCTCTTAACAGCCAGAAAAGTGGTGGAACGGTGAAAAACTGATCGTTCATTCCCGAGATAAAAGAGGAAAATAAAATAAAAATTTTCTACACCATTTCCCACCTTTACATAGCCGGAAAATTGTTAAAACAGTAAAAAAAAACGATCTTTCATTACCGAGATAAAATAGTAAAAGTGAAAAAAAATTCAGAAATTTTTTTTTACACTATTTCTCTGTTTTTGTTTACCTTTACGTAGCTGGAAAACTGTTGGAACAGTGAAAAACTGATCCTACATTTCCGAAATAAAAGAGGAAAAGAAAATGAAAATTAGGAAAATGTTAAATGTTAAACCGACAGTATTTTCATAGAAAGTGTTCCCAACAGATAAAAAAAATATATAAATTTTTTTTTGGCCATTTTCCTTTCAGTCTATCTCTAAACAGAGGAAAATCGTGTGTATTTAATTTTTTTTTTATTACAATTCCATGATAATGATTACAGTGATTTTGATTACAATGGTTAGAATTAAAAAATTACGATTACAAGATTACACGATTATAATCCAAATCAAAAACCATGATTACAATTACAATTGGGTAATCAAATAATTGTGTTATTTTTTTTATTATAACTGTAATCATAATTGTTGGTTATGATTATGCCCATCTATGATAAAATATAATAGTTATGTCCATATGGATTAATTAGTAGGCTGTGTATTAAGCATCAAGGTTCACAAAAAAATTTCATACAAACAATTGCCCAATTTCCAGCAGAATAGTAGGAAATTTAAGATTTGTGGTTTTTTTAAGCGAGTCACATTGTTTGTTGAATAGAATGCGATGAATTAAAAAGTATTTGATTTATGTAACTAACATTGCTCCATAGTAAACTAGACAAAATTTGTTTTAAATGAAATTAGAGTTTATCATTGTTAAAACTATTTAAGGAGGACTTTTGAGCGGGTAAAAACAAATATGTTCCGTTTAAAAAAAAAAAGTCATAAATTATTTGTGATTTTTTTTATCCCACTTTGTACTACATTTTTATCATAAACTGTGCTCCATTTAACCCACTTTTAGAAAAACTTTCCCATTTAATAAGCTTTAAGTCCATATTAATTAAGTTGAAGTTTATTGGGAAAATTTTTGAGATTCACTTCAAGTTGTGTGAAAAAATATCGATATTATAATAGCAAATACTTGGTAGGATACATACATTATACAAAATAGAAAAATAGCAGAAGGAAATAAAATATAAAATTATACTGATAATTTATCAAGAAATAACCGGATTTTATGCTCATCTGTTAAAATAACTCAATTTTTACACACAACATTTTGCACTAACACTAGCCAACTATTTCAGCAATTTATCAATCAACAATGTAAATATAATTTCAGGATGTCTGTTGGAGAACTTGGAGATTAGGAACATATACTTTGTATCAGAAACGATATAATAACCGCCAGAATATACTTGAAATTTATTATTATATATAAAAAATCAGAATGATTACGAAAGAGTGAGAACTTCCATAATTGAAACTAATAGTAAAGGAAATTGAAGTGACTATATATATATATATTGATATGAGAGACAAAACTTAGAACAAAAAAGAAACGAATATTTGTGGAGCAGACTCCAATTCAGCCAACCATTGGATTTTAATAAAAAAAAACCAAAAAACTATACCAAATCTACAAAGTCCTGAAGAAAAGAATAGCTGAATAGTCTCTTGGAAGTGAAAAATCAGAATGCCTAAAATATGAGAATGAAATACAAGATTATTATTTGTGATGAACCGAAAATAAAAAAAGAACAACTTAATGAAATCATAATGAAATATAATGAAAATTATCAAAAAAAAGAAAGTGAAGTTAAGAATAAATAAAAGTTAGTCAGAAAAATAAACTTAATTTAAATTCTTCATTATTACAATAAGCTCAAGAAATAATCTCTTCACAGGAGAGAAAAGGTGATAAATGTTTGAATACTTTTAATCCCTATCACAAATATGAAAAGATAAGATCCATAACACAAAAAAAAATTCACCAATTGCTTGAATTATCTTTGAGAAAGTTGCATTAACACCGTGACTACCCAGCACAAAGGTACTTCAATGTGGTGCAAAATTGGCATGGATATAATTTAAAAAATTACTATCCCAGTGCATACATTGAATAGGATTAACAATGATTACTAACAATTTTCATAATTTATGAATATTCTCAAGTATTACAAAAGAGAAAATGATTTTTAAAATAAAATCCTATACCATATAGAAATAATTATTAAGAAGTAGGCAGGGTAAAGGAAAGGGGGTTATACTTATGACATGCCTCAATACCCTTGATTGTGATATGTGTTATAAAAATCTAGTACAAGCCTAGCATCAGGAAACCATTTTCTATTCCAGAAAGCCGAGAGATTTCAACTTCAAAGGCTCTTTCCAATCCAAATTAATAAAAAAAAATTACTTTTAATTTTTTCTACTTAATTAATATCAGAGTCTGTACAATCAATATGGAGTTTCATTAAAACCATTCTTAAAATAAAAAATAAATTTTTAATTAATACATTATAAATGTATATATTTTTTTAATTACGTGTAAATAAAATTCTAAATCCTTGGTAATGTCATGTGGCCACTTCAATGCTTTACAACTCTCTAAATAGTAGCAAAGACTAATGTATTCCAAGTTATTGTCCATCATTGACATAAATATTGATTTATCAGTCCCAATGTGACCTACTCCTGCCATTTCCTAGAAATTTAAAATATTTTAGAATTATTATTATAATGCACAGATAAATTGATGACTCAAAATTTTGAATCAGTACATTTTCTTTAAAATATACCAATATAGGATATTGGGATGTCAATCAAAAGTGATGTTTTTATTATAAATATTTAAATTAATTTTCATATTGTTAAATGAATGCATATATGAAAAATAATTGTTATTGTAAACAAGTTAAAAGGTCTAAAATCCCTTTGTAAAGTTTTTGTTGGAATAAAGTGGGTTTATTTCAATTCAGAGTACTTACGATTAGATATATATTGGCCCTAACCCGAACATAAGTGGCGACCGTGACAGGACCTGTTTGGGCACCATTCTCCCACCTGAGAAGTTTTGAATTGTTACTAACAATTTAAAAATAGTAAATCATAACCAGAGGAACACTCTACAGTCTTCAAACTCCAGAGTTCCCTTCTTTTTTTCCTCTTTTTTGAATGCTTCTTTTTCTTACCAGTACCTTTTTTGACCTATTTTATTTCATATGAGGAAGACTCTCACTGTCTTCATTTATAGCAGTTTTCTCTGAAAATCGGTTTGGTCGATAGTGAGGGATCATACATTAGTTCTGGAGCAACAGCCATATCAGCAACTGAAGTATTTTGAATATCATTTATATTTTGAATTTTAATTCCATCATTTTTATCATTCTTCTCTTTCCCTATTCCTTGGGGAAATTTCTCAGGTTGATTATTTTCCAAAGCATCGTTAGCTCCTATCTTTCTTAATCTTATATCTTTCATATCTTACTTGTTTTTTTCAGGATCACCAATGAATGGTCTAAAACCTAACTCACCAGAACTTTTTTCTTCTTAAGTCTGTGTTTCTTCACTGAGGTCGGTTCCGCCTTCCTTTTGATAGTCACACAATGATTCTCCTAAAATGATCGCTCTGTCAAAACAATTAACTATATGTTCTCCTCTCACAACCTGGACATGTTCCACAATTTCAGGACCAAATCCTGATTTTCTTTGAGTATTATTTTGATCAAAGTTAGGTTGCAGTTCAGGAGATGGATAATATTTCTTTCTGTGACTTTGAATTTTAGCTAGTATAAGGCCTTCAATGCCAATTGTAATTTTTGGTCACTGCGAGCATCTCTTGTTCTTCATGTCTATCTTTCCTCCTAGCCTCCTTCAAACTATTAGTAAAAAATAAATTTATAATTAATACATTATATTGGATTATGGATATGAATATGGATGTGGATACCTACAGAAAACAGTACTGGCTTTCAAAGAAAATTCATTTCTTGATATATCATTTTTGACGTATATCTCTTCATTTTCATTTTCAAATGTTCTGATGGTATCTTCATTAGCATCACCTTTAGTATGTCTTCATCTTAGTTCTTGACTTCATCTTCATCTTAAGACATTAGTATGTCTTATATGTCTTCATCTTTATCCTTAAATGCTTTGATGCTGTTTTCCTTAGCTTCATCTTTAGCAAATTTGCCTTCATCTTCATCGTCAAATTCTCTATTGCTATCTTCCTTAGCACCATCTTTAGCACATGTGTCTTCATCTTCATACAAATTAAGAGTTTTCATAACTAGTAGAGTGTCCATAACTAGTCATTTACCCTACTATACCTTTTATTTATCTTTAATATTTAAAAAAAAAAAGAAAGAAATAGCAACCCCGTTCTCAACTGACAACTTTTAATATAGTGCAAATATCTATTATTTTCAAGGAAAGTAGACAATAAACCAGAACAATGTGTACAACACTATATTTTTGGAAAAAATGATTTTTTGATGATTTTTTTTTTAACTTTTAGAAAATGATAATTATCAAAAAATGTATTCTTAAAAACATTATTCATATCTTCATGTACACTTTCAAAGTACTTGTGATATATCATTCTGAAAGTATAATTTTTTTATAAATCTATCATCAGAATAATTGTCATTTTCTTTTGTGTTCTTATTTATTTTAAGATTTAATTCTTTGCCAGATTTTGTGAAACATGTATTGAATTTCACAGTTTTCGTACTGATCCCCAAACTGTACCATATCAGCCTACCCAAAATTATACCTTTCACAAGACAAATTAATTTCCTAACAACTTATTATATTTTTAAATTAAAGAACTTTGGGGATAGAATATCTTTGTTGTAAATTCTGAAAAGGTAACCAAAGAAGATTTAAATATTAAGTAATCACTTTATGAGATGGTTAAATAATAATTTTAAAAAAATGGTACTAAAAGTTAACCACTCTATTTACTTTTATATATGAATGAACATAATCATATTTTGCTGGGAGGGAAAGATCCTTTAAAGCCACATTATAGAGAAGTGAACAAAGTACTATCGCTCCACATTCTGTTGCAGGATTCACAGGTTTTTCTGTAAAATGATTTTACTAATTATTGTTAAAAACTTGTCAACAGTGAATAAACTATATAAAAATAAGATTTTTTAAAACATTGGGAACAGCAGTTTCTAATACAAGAGCCTTGGTGGTACTCTATAATAAAAACTTCTAAAAACACTGCTAAATAATTTTTATAGTGGAGGTTAAAAGTTTAAAATAATTCTATGAATATAAGAGATAAATGCACTATAAAAGCACAACTTTAAACATCCCAATATAATTTGACAATACAATATTTTTAATCAACAGCAGCAACAAGCCTCACTGTTTCATCTTTCAACAAGTTTATCAAGTTTCTATGTAAACAAGAGAAGATATATATTGTGGATATTTATTTATTTATAGAATCACTTTTTACTTTCTAATGGAACATACATGTAAGTTTGAAAATCCTAATAAAACTTAACTAATCTCGCTTTTTGTATGGTGAATGTATTTTGAAAGAAGATTCAGATACCAGTAAAAGTAATTGAAGGGGGCAGTCATAAATAATATATAGTTTAGACAATTGAAATTATTTAAGACCACCCTGAATCATTTCTTCTCTCATTACGTATTTATTTCTGAAGCCTACTGGATGTTGTGAAATAATTGTTTAAAAAGAGATTTAGAACAAATAAAGTGGATTAATATACTGATATTACACTATTTAAACATTATATATATGTATAATATATATATATATATATATATATATATATATATATATATATATATATATATATATATATATATATATATTGAAATAAGAAAATTATCAGGTTTCCTTCTTGCATAATTTCACTTAGCTGGAATGAGATCAGTATTTTCCAAAATTGGAAAAATCTAAAATCGCCTCAGGTACTAATGGGTTAATGATGATTTATTAAATTATTTTAATGGCAATCCATAGATATTTGTAATAATTATAAATTATGAATGAACTGCAGGACTGGGTCTTATGTTTTCTTAAATGAAAATCAGAAACAGCTTTCAATAAAATACAGAATAAGTGTAGTTCACTGATTTCAGGTTGTAAATATTTTCTATTGAAAATCCCACGGAGGGTATATGTTTATTTATTCTATATACATATATTTTTGATATTTGATATTAAAAGAAAAATACAAAATTTTGAATTAAAAAAACACAGACTACAGAAATTGAGAAATTCCATCCATCCTCAGGGAATATACTTCCATATATATTTAAACATCTTGGTAGATTTGTAGGGAAATGAACATTTTCTAATATTTAAACTTGGTGTAGTAGTCGGGTGCCTACCACCATTCAACAAAACTCAAGACTTGGATGTTTACTTGCACCGATTCATGAGGTGAAATCTATTTATCTGGAGCCATAATGTATAGTGAAAGGTACCCGACTATTACACCAAGTTTAAATATTCCTAGATATCAATTTCACTATCAATCTACCAACGTTTTTAAATAGACATGGAAGTAAATTCCTTTAGGGTGGATACAAATTTTCAAGTTCTGTAGTCGGTTTTTTTAAATTATTTTTTTATTTTATTTTAACATTTTTAGACTTTAAAATATGGTCAATTTATTTTCATATTTCATAACTTATGATTACATGATATCATTCCAAACAAATTAATAATCGAGATACTTCAACTATAATACTGTTTTTTCAATATTTTGAGTTCAAATTGTTTCAAAACATTCAATGTCACTGAGTAAATACAACTGTCAAAGCTAAAAATCGGTCAAATCGTCTGCTCAAAAATATGTTGCACACTTTTTAGCGTACAGATTCAACACATTTAAAATAAAAATTTGTCAGTTATTTAAGCTCAAATTGTTTCAAAACGTTTCTGAGAGAACACTGAAAAATTTGATGAATTGAACTTTAAAATTGATGTGTCCGTTACCCAAAAAAAAATCGTTACATAACTTTTATCGACGGATTAAACACTTTTTATACTGTAATTTGATAGAATTTTGAGTACAAATTCTTTCAAAACACTCACGGGATCTCAACGAATAAAAGTATCTGACTTAAACATCGTTGCAGGCGTTCAATCGAAAAATTGTTACATACCTCTTAGTGGAGACTCCGAATACAAGACCCTCATGTCGTTTTGCTTTCTAAACAATCACGGGGCCTGACAGAATAATATAATAATCCAAACTTAAAAATCGATCCAGTCGTTGGCTCGAAAAATTGTTATGTATCTTTTAGCAAATTGACATATTTTATTAGTTACAGTTCAGTATGTTTAGACCAAATGTTTCAAAACACTAAGGGGATCTCACTGAATAATTTGAGCTATCAAACTTAAAAATTGATCCTCACAATAACGCCTATTCATCCCTTTTTTCCCAGTCCGCTGGTGTTCCTCAAGGTAGTATCATAGGTCCTATCCTCTATACAGTTTATACAGCTGACATCCATACATGTCACAACACTGTCATCACCACATATGCCGATGACACATGTATCCTCTCAGTAAACAATGACCCAGCAATTACATCCCAAATGCTTCAATCACACATCATAAATCTAGAAGAATGGTGTCAAAACTGGAGAATTAAAATAAACTCCAATAAATCCCACCAAATTACCTTTACCCTTCGTCGTAGACCAACGACTTCCTGTCCTACAGTTTCCTTTAACAATACTCCACTTATCCCTGTTGAGCAAATCCGATACCTAGGACTCCACCTGGACAAAAAACTAACTTGGAATCCTCATACTAGACTGAAACAACAAGAAACCGCTCGACGTTTCCGATTACTTCAGCACTTACTAGACAAATGCTCTAAACTTCCCATGAATTACAAAAGACTCATATACTTGACAATAATAAGACCTATTTGGACTTACGGAGTTGAGCTATGGGACTCCACTAAACCATCGAATTTCTCTCGCATCCAATCCTTACAATCCAAAATCCTTCGTAAAATCCTCAATGCTCCTTACTTTGTCACTAATAAAATTATCCATAAAGATCTTAATGTTCCTTATGTTTCAGATCTGGCCCAATCCAGATACCTATCCTTCCATAATAAACTTAAGAATCATCCCAACCCTCTCGTTTCTAACCTTGCTTCCTCTTCAATTCCTGATAACCCTCCGAGGCGTCTGAAAAGAAGATGGCCCCGTGATCTCCTAATGTAGTCATATTATTAGAGTGCTACCATTAGGTAGTTACTCAGCAAGTGTATTCATGTCATTATATCTATTATGTCCAAATTTACTTGATGTATTTATGTAATACAGTTGTAAATGTCATAAAAAAAAAAAAAAAAAAAAAATTGATCCAGACATTTGCTCAAAAAAGCGTTGCATAGTTTAGTGGACGACCTAAACACAACCCTAATTCCGTTTCGCTTAGTTGGGTAATTATTCTTTAAATAGGCATTAGAAAATTATTGATAACATTTATCAGAGCATATCTTACTGAAGGATCTAGAGGTTGCTGGGACACATTCTTTTGCAAACAGAGATTTCCTTGTAGTGTGGAGGCCAACATAAGCATGTACTACTTCAAAACCAAGCAAATCTATAGCCAAAGCATACAGAAACAGCTTGCTAAAAAACAATGTCAATAATTAGTAACTAGCAGAACCATGTATGTGGGTGTATCATTCAACTTTTACCTAAAATCTTCCTTTGAGAGGAAATAAGGATTTACATATTTATCTAGAAATAATCTTGTACCTAAGTAAGTGAAAGTATAGATAATATATTCATTTAAAATAATTTTTTCATACCATATATTCTTCTCATGTCCAAACTGTTAAATTAATGCCTTTTACATCACCCTCCATTATCTTCTAAGTCAGTATAATTAAAACATAAATTTTCTGAAATCTTTATCTTTTTAAAGGTATATTATATATCTACTATACTATTTTAATTTTTAAAAATTTGTTTTCAACCAAAGAAAACACATCTCCCTTTTTCTTCCTTAATCATAAAAATTCTTTTATAATTTATAATTGTTAATATATTTTTACATATTCGCCAAATTATTTAGTTATTAATTAATTTTGTAAAATATTATTTATTGACTTATTGCAATGAATCTGGCATATGCAGTATTAGGTGTGGCAGCATTCAGTAGAACTCAGTTCAGGGCCATTTTGTTAGGCCACTTTGGTCATTCTAAGACTATCTCATAATTAACCATACAAATTCTTTCATTGTTTATATTTATCCATTTTCATTAATATGAGCAATATGAGATAGTTAACAATTTCAAATAAACAAAATTAAATGTACTTTAGGAGAAGAATTTTTAAAAATTTGGCATTCAACCTGTTATTCGACTATCTTAGTGCTTTTATATTATGAGCATAATCGTGAAAGCCGTTTTTGAGAAAAGAGAGAAATACTTTATTAAAAGTAATGCTGCCCTACTACATAGGCTTGCTTCGTACAAAGCATACTTATCAATCCATACGGACATTAATTTTATGTTACATTTTTCAATTTTTTTTATATATATACATGACACATCTTTGATTTCTTTTTTTTTCTTCCCTTTCATAGCAATACTCTCACAAATTATCAACAATAAACCATATTAAACAATAGACATAGCATAATAAACATTTCCCCAAGATAAAAACAAAAAAAAAAACTTCTTTTTCTCTTTAAATTCTCAAACGCCAGGAACTCAATACAACATCGCACATATTTCCTAACACAGCAATTTCTCAAATGTAGACAAAAATATAAGATGATTATTGACCAATTTAAAATTTAATAAACAAATAATACAAGACGTCCTCAATCAGTATATAGATGATAGTGGATGATCCCCAGGGAGTCCAAAATAATATTTTCAGCCAATATCGCTAGCTCCTCAACATCAACACCTAGTTCCTCGAGGAAGCTCCTTGTTCTTTCGATCGTGGATCGTTCCACGAGACCCAAACCAGAGGCCTCTCACGGTGAACTCTCTCTTTCCGAATGTCTCACGGAATTTCTGTTTTAGGAAAGGGATGCATTTTTCGTATATGTTCCTCTTTTCCCTTACCACCCGCCTGATCGAGGTCATTGCTCTCAAAGAGGACAGTTGGATCCAAGATTAGCACTGTCCCTCCTGTCCTGGGAAACGCGACAATATTTGCATATCTTGTAGAGCCTTCACTGTCTATGCAATAGACCTCGTCAAAGCAGGTGAATTCCTTTTCTCTAAGGAGCCTCATCACCTCGAACTTCACCCTATGGTGCCGGCGTGTTATGAGGAGGGAATTGTTGGGGTATTTTCCCAGCACATGGGCTGGTGTTTCCGACTCTCTGCCTCATTTACGACAGAGGAACCCAACCTCCTTTGACTGTCCACTGGCTCCTGGGACTCCATGTAAAGGTGCATAATTGATGTTTAGTTTTAAGGCGTTGGACCATTCCGACCCCGAAAGCACTTCTTTCTGGCATGTATTTATTGGCTTTGGGGGTCTCTTTAAAGTGTTGAACTCCAATGCCTTGCCACCTGCAGCTGGCCCATTCTTTGAAAGAGTTTTCTCTCAGCGACTGTCGTAGAGCTCTCACGCTTCGGTGGCACTGATCCACTCCCGAGGTCATTGCACTCCCAGTCTTTCCGCACATTCTGCGATTTCCGCATTATAATCAAATGTGGATTGGAACAGGGCATCCGATACATTAGACAGCCACTGGGTAATGGACCAATGCTGCAAAGGAGCCTCCCATTGACAGCGGATCAGTCCCAATTCACGAAACCTCCTCCGTGCATAGAACATCGCCGTTGATGCATTAGCAGAGAGCCCGATAATGGCCTTGATACTCCTGCGGATATTTGTATCGATTCCTTCCATTATCGCAGGACGTA
Source organism: Nezara viridula (assembly GCA_928085145.1). Classification (NCBI taxonomy): domain Eukaryota; kingdom Metazoa; phylum Arthropoda; class Insecta; order Hemiptera; family Pentatomidae; genus Nezara; species Nezara viridula. Next base: position 218,560,036 of record OV725077.1, on the reverse strand, counting down.
TCTTTGTGAGGGGCGCCGTCTGGAGAGGGTAAGTAAGACCCGGGAACACGTACTGGTTTACAACGTTGATCTTCTGTTCCGGCTTGAGAAGGCAAGAGCTAACCAATTTGTCCAAGTTGTTGTTTAATTTGGTCACCATTTCCTCATTTAATACTAGTTCTCCCGAGAACGCACATCCTAAATATTTTATAGTTTCACCAGGCTTTGTTGATGCTATAGCTTCTCCGTTCTCTAGGGAGAGCTTTGTTTGTTGTAGCTCTCCTTTCTCGACTATTAAGCCCACGCTTTCCACGATTTATTGCTAGACCAATCTCGGCAAGGCTCCTCTGCACACCATTGACAATCCTCTCTCCAGCACCCTTGTCACGTGCTGTAACAGATTGGTCATCCGCGAAGCCTGTGAGGACCACACATTCTTGGTAGCTGTTTAATTTATATCCACAGCCGTTGGAAAATTCTTGTTCACACAGGTCGCGTTATAGATGATCTATGGCCAGTTTGAACAATGAGGGCGACAAGGGTCCGCCTTGGGGTACTCCTCGCCGCACCCTGATCCAGCTAGTCGAGTGGGCTCTGATTCCAATCTTGATTTGGTTTGATCCCAGGAGAGCAGCAATTACGTTTTTCAGGTCCAGTGTGCTCCTGGTAGGCCTCTGATCAAGCCCCTCTGATTTTTGCTGAAGGTGATCTGTTTTCTCAGTTCATGGTCCAGAACCTTCTCAATAATCGACGCACAATCGAATAAATGGTAATGGGTCGCCATGATGATATGCTGTTGGCATTTCCTGTACCCTTGTAGACCAGGATTGTGCGCCCTTGACGTAAAGGCTCTGGTACATACGCCACCCTCAGCATGACCTCCGCTATGGTCTTTATGATATGTGATACATCAAAGAATTTAATCGTGTGGACTAAAACTCCGTCCAGCCCCGGTGATGTGTCCAATGACGTAGATTTCATCGCTTTTTTTTACTGCTTGGACATAGATGGATGTTAGATTTGGCGTCAGGGCGCAATTTTCATAATCCGCACGTTTGCAGAGATTTTCTTTCCCAAAGAGGCTTCTGAAGTGGCCTTCAGCTACCTTTAGAGGGCATTGTTTAGGAGCGTCGGCATTCATAATATTCAGCACTATTTTCTTTCTTGTATTATAATAATTATACTGGGCTACCTTATATTGATTATTATTATTCTTGCCAACGACTTCTATCTGCCTTGTTGGTCCTGAAAATTGCCCACTGCCTCGTCGAATTCCACATTATTCACATTATTTTGCCGAACAAATTTCTGGAAGGTAGCCAACCATTTTGCTATTTCTTTCTTTACTCCCTCTTCCTCATCCTCACCATTTTCCCCCCCTTCTTTATTATCAATCAAGCCCCTCATTCTAGTGTCATTTGCCTCCCTGGGATACTTCTTAGCTATATGGGTTCTGAGACCTCTATCACCCTTGAAACTCAGCCCACAAATGGGGCATACTTTGTCATTAACCTCTGAGGAAGGGTCTTCTTTCCTCACTTTTATTTCCCCACTAGGCTCTCCGGATGTCTGTGCTGTTTCAGGCAAACTAGGAAATACTTCATCAATTGATACTGTTTTGCCCAATGTTTGGCCATATTCACCCTGCCACTCCACCTTGATGAACTTTTTATAAGACATCACGGAGGCCACTACGGCTTCCTAGACTGTGCCTCCTGATCTCAGAACCCATGCTCTCTGACCTAGATCGACCCTCTTGGAATTATTTAGATTTGGGTCCATATCTTTTTTATAAAATATTCTTATAAGTTAAAAATAGATAAATTAATTAATTTTAAATAAATATATACACAGATAAAATATTGTTAATTATATATATATATATATATATATATATATATATATATATATATATATATATATATATATATATATATATATATATATGGATTTAAACAAAATTTCAAGAGGTTAAAATTAAATAAATTGATTAAAATTTATGCACAAATTAAATATCAGTAAGTAGAATTAAATAAAAGAATTTTTAAAAAATGTTTAAAAAATATATACATTGATAAAATAGTTTTAGTAAGTTAAAATAAATAGATTAAAAATATATATACAAATGAAATAATGTCAATGTGTTAAAATTAATTAAATAGAATAAAACTGTTTAAAAATGTATGCATAGGTTAAATAATGTCATTAGTTAAAATTTAATAGGTATATTAATAATATTTCAATATGCATACATATATAAAAAAAAAAAAAATGTTAAGAAGTTAAAATTACAATTAAATATAATAAATTAAATATAATAAAGAATTACATATATGTGTGCGTCAACATACCTTTCAAGCAAATAAGTCATAAAAGAAGATGGATTCCTCATGAGGAAAAAAAAACAAAAATATTTTCTATACCCAATTACTAGCATATATACATACATGCGGAATATAGTTATTACAATATTTATTATTTTCTACTATAAAAAGAAGCCAGGCTAGTGTGATGACAGACACCAGGTTGAAGTCGTCAGATTGGTGACAGCCGACAATGTTCTTGGTAGCCAGCTGGTGGAGCACGGTGGTGGGGAGATGCAAGTATATTTCTTACGGTAGATAAGGGCCAAGCCTGTGTTATGAGCAGCTTCCTTTACCCTCGATTAATTCCGAAGATACTCGATAGATTTTCTTTGAATTTCGTACCACCCTCACAATGCCTTCCAATGACATTCGTGACAATTTGGACTCAAACGGATGAGAAAAACCACATCAGAGGAGAGTACAACATAGACCCGATGTTGCTCCGTCATAGGCTCAAGCCTAACTAAAAAAAAGAAAAAAAAAAAGTGCAAAACTGATTCTATCTAGTGCCATTTCCAATAAGTTGACTATACCAAAAAAGAAGTTGCTGAAACATCCACAAGTTATACCAACCCTAATTCAAAAATTTCAATTTCATACAAATTTACATTTACATATGCACATACACAAACCATTAAGGGAGACTTGGATTAAAGGGAACTCAAAAAAGTATATTTCTGTTGAAAATTTAGATTCAAATTTTTTTTCATTATCCCAATATATTCTCTTACTAGGTTTATAATTCAAATATAGTTAAGTAAAAATGAAAAAAAAAAATCGCGAGAAAGTGACAAAAACCACTTATTTAAAGAAAAGGGAAATGTAGGGAAAATTTATCCTCATACCCAAATTTCCTAATGCAATATAAAAAAAAATTACTATCGTGACCAGCACTAGCGAATTCTGCCAGGAGGGGGCCCCTCCCTTGGATAGTGAAAAAAAATCCAAAAAAACACCTCTCTAACGAAAAGATAAATATAGGAAAAATTTATCATCATAGACGAATTTTGTAATGTAATTTTAAAAAAATTTATTTTCCTGACCAGCACTAGTGATTTCTGCTAGAGGGAGAATTTCTATAAATTCTCTAATTTTTTTTCCAGGCTTTCTCTGTCTCCTTTAGAAGAATTTCCTTTACTTTCTTCCTCTGCACCTTATACCTTTCATAACTTTCCTGATTCTTCTCCCCCAAGTAGCTTCTCAAAAAGCGTTTCATTAATCTCGCCTCTTCCTTCAAAATCCATTTAGTCTTTTTTTTCCTTCCACTGCCGCACTTCACCTCCCCACAAACTACTTTTGCTGCACTCAGGATCACTACCTTAAAGTTCGTCCATGCTTCTTCCAACTCATCAATGTATTGGCACGAGGTCAGCCTTTGATTACTATTCCTTCTTCCACCTTTTTGATTACTATACTGCCTCTTAATTTCCAAATATTTAATCTAAAACTCTCTCTGATAAATCATAGTTGCCTGTTTTAGTAAAATATTTTTCAACCCGGAAGGACTCACCATTCATTACTTAAAACATTTTCCTATCCCTTCCTCTTAGATGGCATTGTTTAAAAGCCTTGAATAGCACAAAAAGAGACAAATTATGGTAAAAAAAATAAATATATTATAAAAATAATAAGGTACTTTAGTCCAAGAAAATTTTGTAAATTATATGTGAAAAAATAATAAAAGAAAATTAAAATACACTTAAATTATTGATAAAGGGCTAATGTATTATACCGTTGCTAATCCTTTACCTGATGGCCATGAGTGGAAAAGGTTCTAAGTTGTCAGAATGAGTGAGATAAACCTGGCCCTCTATGGAACAGAAGCCCAACTGCCACAGATTTTTGTCAATTTTTTTGAGGTGTGGCACTGCTTCATACACCTGAAAAGAAAATTATTTTATTACTTTCACTTACATATATATAGTAAGGGTAAGTATTGCGATCGTGAAAATTTTTTAACATGAGTTTTCAACGGAAATACATATTTTGGGTTATCTTGAATCCAAATAACTAAGTCCTAAAAAATGGTCTGTGTGTCTGTATGTTAGCAATCTAGCTCAAAAACAAAAACTCATACGAAACTGATATTACGTATTTAAGATAGGTATATGCCTTAGATGTGACAGCAACTTTTTCCTTAAAATTGGCTAACCAGAAGTGCCACTTTATATCAATGGTGAAACACATTTTTATGATTTTCTCAAAAACGGCTTTAATGATTTTGATTAAACTCGGTGTATCATTGTATAATTAAGTGTTTTTTAATATCATTTAGGGTTTATCCCCGTTGATGTCACTTAACAGGGCTTAAATGCCCAATGTTCATATACGTCTTCCTCTAAAGTACCTTTAATATGGTTTATTTTATATAATTAACTATCTCTCATAATTAGAAGTTACGAAAAAATGCTAAATATAACTTTTGAAACAATTTGATAATTGAATAAAGGATAAGAAAATAAAAATGCTTATACTTTTTTAGCTTTAGCTTAGTTAAAAATGCAATTCAAAAATGTTATAATAGCCCAACATGGATAGAAAATAATTTCCATTCAAAGTTGAGCGATAAATGAAATTTGTGTGTTGCGAGCACCAGATTTTATCTAATAAAATCATTTAAAATTAATTTTACTTAAACCACTTACCGGCTAAAATCTTAAAGTTTAAAAAGGGACATAATTACCTAGATCCTAAAAATATACTTTTATATTCTAAACTATTTTCTCATTTTTTAATAATTGAATGTTATATTCTTTAATGGTTATAGTAATAAAAATATGCGGAAAAAGAAACTAGGAAATTTTAAAAAGGAGTAAGAAATGCAAGGACCGGTTTCAAACTGCATCTAGACTATTGTAAAGATAAAAAACGAAACTTGCTGGGATCGAGAAAAGACATTAAATTTATGGACGGAATACTTTTCCAAAGTATTAAATCAAGGAAACATAGAACTGAGTAATGAAGAGGAAATGCATAGAAATAAGAAAACATATGTGAGGAAGAGGAAATACCGCCGGAAAAAGAAGAAATAGAGGAAATAATTATGTCTTTAAAAAACAACAAATCACCGGGTGTGGATGAAATACCAGCAGAGTTACTAAAGAATGGAGGAGAAGAATTAACTAAGCAGCTCTACAACCTCATATATATGATTTGGATGCAGGAAACCATGCCTGAAGAATGGAACACTGCAGTTTTATGTCCTATTTTTAAAAAGGGGAACAATTTGAACTGCGATAACTGCAGAGGAATAGCACTAATGCCAACTGTATATAAAGTCCTTTTCATTGCTATTAGTAAGAGACTAGCGTCATGGGGAGAAAGAATCTACGGAGACTATCAATGTGGTTTCAGAAAAAATAGGTCAACAGTGGATCACATCTTTGCTATAAGACAAATGCTAGAGAAAACATATGAGCATAACGTGGATCTGCACCATGCCTTTATAGATTTCAAGCAGGCGTATGATTCTATTGACAGAAAGCTATGAGGATGCTCAGAATTCCCGAAAAATTGATAGCCTTGACAGAGATGACGCTAAGAGATACCAAATGTAAGGACAAGATTCAAAACATCCTCTCAAACAGCATTCAGCTAAAACAGGGCTTGAAGCAGGGAGACCCTATATCACCAATCCTCTTTAATCTAGCCCTGGAGCGGGTTGTTAGAGCAATAAGGACCAATCCTGGAGGGACTATATTCAATCGACTTACTCAATGTCTTGCATACGCGGAGGATATTCTTATCAGCACTCGCACATTGTTGGCCCTTGCGGGATCTATCGAAGAATTCGATGTGACAGCAATGCAACTTGGCCTGAGGATAAACAAAGGGAAAAGACTTTACATGAAGTCCTCAAGAAACAATGTAGCTATGCATGAATATGTTTAAATTAATCAGCACCTCTTTCCAATGGGAACAGAATTCAAATACCTTGGAGTAATAGTCACTGACCAGAACAAAATGCAGGCCGAAATAAAGGCCAGAATTACAGCTGGCAATAAGTGTTTTATTGCCCTGGCAAAAATACTGAAATCCAAGGAACTGAGCTGGAATACAAAAGTAACAATTTATAAAACCATTATAAGGACAGTCGTTACCTACAGGTGTGAAAATGGGTTCCGACACAGGAAAGTGAGAGGTTGCTGATAATATGGGAGAGAAAAGTCCTAAGGAAAATATACGGTCCGAAGAAAATAAATGATCAGTGGCGAATACGGAAAAATGACGAGCTCTATGAGTTGCTTAAAAATGATGATATTGTAGCCACTGTCAAAAGGAGCCGGCTCAGATGGCTAGGCCATGTAGAGAGAATGGAGGAGAATAGGTTGCCTAGAAAACTTCTCTATAACCGCCAGGGAGGAGCACGTCTTAGGAGAAGAGCCCGGCTGCGGTGGGTCAACGACATGGAGGAGGACCTCAGCCGCATGGGTATCAGAAGATGGAGAAGAATAGCTGGCGATAGGGAAGCCTGGCGGAAGTTTGTTTCTGACGCCCAGGCTCATTAAGGACCGTAGAGCAAATTAATAACAATAATAAAGATATATAATTTTCAATTGCTAAAGGAAAAATTAAAAAAAAACTTTTGTTATTTTATAATTTACTTTAGTCGAAAAGAATAGTATGTAGAGTGGAAATAAAACAACAAAAAAAACTTAATCTATGACTGTATTGTTTTTTCATTCGTGTTTAAAAACCAAATATTTCATCGAGAAACACATTTGAAATAAATACCGAAGATCCTTGTTAACTCAGTGCTTGTGCTATATTTCGATTAAAAGACTGTCATCCCAACTGCCAAAGAGCACATCTGGTCTTCTATAAAAGGACCAAAACATACATTAATATTAATATCATAGAGTCATTCAATTCGTGACCATAAAAAACATACCATACAACAATTTTCGAAGGCTGAATAGGAGCTGAATTAGAGCATTGTTTGAGTAACATGGAAAATTTATATCAAAATTGAAGAAAGTTCCACTAGGTAATTCTTTTTTTTATACGTGACATAAACCGTTCTTATAATGACATTTAAGGTTATCACTGTACACTAATGGCTGTGAATGTAATCATAGAGAGAAAGATAATGTTTATTTTTATTTGTATGCTTCCAGTGATCCATATTAAAAAAATAAAAATGAAGTCAGATGTTTTTACTATCAAAGTATTTAAAAAAAACATACCTCACCCGAATCATCAAGTTTGCAAGATTCAAACAAAAATAAAATTTCTGTCTCAAATAATTTGAATTGAGGAATGATCAGATGATCCTTAAAAATTGTCATAAGAAAAGACCTAGTAGCCATTATGAACCTGTAATTTCAAATGTTATCATTATTAAAATAAATTTACTTCAAAAGCTAAGTAATTATATGAAAACCAGAAAAATACAAATTATATTATGAGATATTATGTTACAGAATATTTAATAAGAAAACAACATAAATTATGTTCTGAGATACGGTATTATAGAATATTTACTAAAAACATTCATCTGTATCAATGCTATATCTTTGGTTATCAGAAACTATTATGTTAAACTGCATCCATGGTCAGGGATTACAAAAGTCAGTTAAGAGTTCATTTACCATTGAAGGTTCTGCAAGAAACAATTGAACCAAGTCTAATCCAGTACCAGTCTCACACATCGGCATCCCCTATCAATGACCCCATTTACCCTTTAAAAACAAACATTATTTCTTAAGCTGTTTTATATTATGTAATATTTGAATTTTTTCATTCAATATTTCTCTAAAACAGTTGCTTCATTAGTAGGCTAAAATTAATTCTTTTAATATATTTTTTGATGCCTAACAAGTGTCAAGTACCCCTGAACATTGGCGCCCCCAACCGCTGCCCAACTCTGGGGTAATTGCCCATCCCCAAGGCCGGCATTGGTTTAATCAATATTGGTTCAATAGCAGGAAATTGTTAATGATCTTCTCAAGTGACATGGTCTGGTATCCTCAACACCTTCCGTCAGCCATTTACAGCTAATGCCACTTTGCAACCCAAGTTCTGTCAATACTAACTTCATTAAAACGTTCATAAATCTCCATGTTAATTCTTTTTTTCTACAGAACTGACCATCACTTACATGACCAATGTAATGCATCCTGTGCAGAACCTTTTTCTTGAAGATATGGTGGTTTTACTCATTGTAATTGGATGAGGTTTAAGTTAGGGATGAATGATTTAAAAACAAATAAGTGCTCTATAAAGTACAAATCTGCTTCATGTATACACAAGGAGGGCAAGCCAACTACAATTTCTTTTTCTTTAAATATAACCAGATTCTTTGAGTTGTTTGACTCTAATAAAAAATATAACTAAATTTGCATCTAAAATAAGAAATAACAGCATTGTATGTTTTGAAAATCAAACCTTTTAAACTGTTCTGGTGTTAATGATATAGAAGCTGGGCTTAGTAAGTTGGAATATTTGGGCAGTTCTTTGCAGGACTCCTTGAGCCTCTCATCAAGAAATACACGAATACCTTTATCACTAATATCCTACAACAAAAAAGATAAAACTGAATAAATTATCATTCTGATATATAAATTCATAAATATATATATAATATGAACCTAGGAACACAGATACATGAAGTTATTTTAGCTCAATTGTCAACCTTATGATTTCTAGTAATAGTTAACCATTTGATATTCAGTGATACCATCAAAGTATTAATTGGTAGGCAGGTAAAATCTTTGCAAAACCTCTTTGATTTAATTATTTTTTTCTGATAATAGAACTTAGTCCCAAGAGCAAAAATAGCAATTAATTTGGAAATTAAACATAAAGCAATGTTTTTAAAAAAACTAGCAGTGAAACTCAACTTAATTTATATGTATTTAATAAACTTATTAAACAAGGTGTTTTCCGGAAAATGGGACCTAGTTTAAGGCTCATAAAAAAAAGAGTCATAAATAATTCATGATTTTATGAAAACAGAACTATATTCCTGAACTATGATCATATGGAGTGAGAGACTCTCACTCCATAGGATCATAGTAAAATATTGTCTTAACCTAACTCTCACTGAGAGTTAGGTTAAGACAATATTTTTATGCAGTCATAAAATTTTAGGTTTTATTATTGTTGCTGCCCTTACTTAGATTTCTCGTAATTTTTAGTAAATTTAAATTAATTTTTACTCAGACTTTGTAACAAAAAAAGTCTTATTTGTGATTGTCTTTATTTCTACTGAAGTTCAACCAGTTCGTCATAGTATCGATTTTCTCCTTAAATATCAAAGTTGTGTGCACTTCATGGATACTTTTGAACGCCAAACATCATCAATGGGACTCTAGAACCACGAATTCTCAGGGTAGAACATTGCTGTCTGCACTCAATTCCCAACGTTTCACGAATTCCTTAATTCACCCACCCCACTCTCCTTACCGCCCAAAGCAGTTAATCCTTCTGAGCTCAAATATCACTTACAAAAACTCTCTACCAGTAAATCGCTTGGATACGACCTACTTACCTCTCAGACCCTTAGACAACTCCCTCAAATACATATACAATAGCATCCTATGAACCACCCACTTTCCTCTTTTATGAAAACATTCTACTATTATTCTATTTCCAAAACCAGACAAACCTCCCAGCATTTTAACTTCCTAAAGATATAGCCTACTTCCTTGAAAGTTTGTCAAACAAAAATCCTTGAAAAGATCCTCCTGAATGAATCCTACCCTTTATAGAATCTCAAAATCTCCCTTCACATCATTTTGGATTCCGTTCGAAACACTCCACAGTCTAACAAGGACTTCGACTGATCCATCAAATTTCCATAGCCCTGGAAAGCAAGCAATATTAGTCGGGTGCGTTTATGGACATATCTCAAGCTTTTGACCGGTTATGGAACCCCAGGCCTCTTTTCGAACTTAAAACACATCTGCCTCAGCGGCACTGAATTTTCGAATTGAAGCTGGTGTTTTTCAAGGTAGCGCATTGGATCTTGTCCTTTACAACCCGTCCTCTTTACCGCCAATATCTCTGTCCATCCCGATACCTTCCTCACAACATTTTATGATGACACCAACATTCTATCATCCGACTCAGATCCCGAAAAAGATTCCTTAAGCCAGCAAAAGCACCTCTCCCTGATTAAGCACTGGTTTAATAAAGTAAATTAATCCAAATGCCAACACATTACCTTCACACTCCGAAGTAGTTCCTGTCCACCAGTACAGCTTAATTCCATTCAGCTTCTTTTCTCAGACACTGTCCGATATCTTGGGCTTTCTCATAGACAGACGATTAACGTGGAAATTAATAATCAGACTTAAAAGACAGGAACTTAACCGAAGATACGGCCAAATATACAGACTACTAAATAGAAAATCTAAACATTCAATTGAAAATAAAGTACTTATCGGAAAGAAAATACTGAAACCTATTTGGACTTAGGGATTTGAACTATGGGGAACAGCAAAATTTTATAACATCAAACGCATCCAATCCTTCCAGTCCAAAGTCCTTCGAACAATGGTCGATGCTCCTTTCTATGTAACCAACAAAACCCTACACCATGACCTTAATATCCCATTTGTCATAGACCTTATCCTAGAACAATTCCCCAAATTTTACCAGAACCTTACCTATCATCCGAATCCCCTTGCACAACTCCTATCCAGCACCACTCATCACTATAATCCTCCAAGAAGGTAAAAAAGGCAGTAGCCCCGCGACCTGTTATAGTTTGTAAATATTGGAGTTCTGGCAATGGCCAGATTCTCCACTCAGGACATGAGTGTATGTGGCTAAAGCACTCTCGCTCAATCTCCATTGGGCTTAGCCCCAGTGACGCGGTTGAGAGATTAGTGCAGGAATCTCCTGGAGTCATACAAGTCTGGCTCAGAGTTCCCTCACCTGATTGTAAGTAGTGTATGTAGGTATGTATGTGTTCTTTTGTATTTACTTTTAGGTTATTTCATTCTTATTTATATATATATATATATATATATATATATATATATATATATATATATATATATATATATATATATATATATACATTATTTTTCTGTATAATTTATTGTACACAGAGGGTGAATGTGATCTCTTAACACTATTATAAATGTCCTTGGAGACAAATTGTAATATTTTTCAATAAAGAAGTTTAAAAAAGAATGAAATACTTACGCAGAGTGATATACAAAACCCGCAGAAATAGGATCAGGAATGAAACTATAAGAGAAGAACTAAACATACCTGCAATGAAGGAGGCCCTGGAGAAGAAACAGTTAGGCTGGTACGAGCATATGTGCAAAATGAGCCCTGATTGTGACACATGCAAATTTATGGAGGCGAGACCGGTAGGCACTAAACCTAGAGGACGTCCAAGACTCAGCTATAATGGCTACGTTCCAAGATGGGAAAAGCGAGAGGACAAATACTGCAGGAGATGAAGACTCTTGCAAGAGACAGAGCTAGACTGAGATCCTGGGTTGGATCAACTTAACTCAACGCTGAAAGGTACAAGGAGAAATATTACAATTTCTTTGAACCAATTTTAAAAGTGCTGATCAATAAACTAGGTGGTATTGGAATAAAAGGAATCAAGTAGCCAGTATTTTTCTTTAGGCCGCTGGTAAGGTTTGCATCATGTAACAAAAAAATCGAGTATCCGAAAGTGATGGTCTGACAAAAGACTGAAAAATAAATTATTATACTGTATAAAATATATATATATATATATATATATATATATATATATATATAAATAAAGTATAATATATAGAAATGATATATGAAAACTTCTAAAGAGTCACATACGAAATAAGTTAATGGAATATATAGCATAGAAAGGGTAGAATATATTTTTTTAAACATTTTTAGTTATTTATCATTTAATGGTAAAAAAATATCCGAGACATTAAATGACCCAACTAGAATATCAAGTGATAAATTAGATAATAAAATGCATTAATATTCGTGTAAAATAATGAATGACTATGGTCATTACTGTAAAGACAGGACCAAAAGGGACGACTAACTGTGTCTTATCAATCTTCACTTTGTACAGCTCCATCAGAGTGGCGAAGTCCCGGTCAGCTTCTATCTTCGATGGGCTCCTCATGCTTGCTTTTCTACTGTAAAAGTAATCAAATGAATTTTCAAATTTATTGCATTTTTTTAATTACCGGTGTGTAACTTTTTTTTTAGGATTTAATTTTATATTATGAAAACAATGAATTTGCGAGTAATAAACATTTATATACCTTAAGATGAGGTAACTTTGCTACTGGATGGGTAACTTTGGGACAGCGGGTAAAATTTTGTATGTGGTGATTCCGTGGTGGATACACTGTGGTGTATGTACGAGCATGCACTGCGCTACTACCTTGCGCACACCACTCACTCTGGAGGCAGAAGCGGAGGTTTTATAAAAAAAAAAAAATAATTTTAAAAAAGCAATGATCACCTTTACCCTTTGTCGTAAACCTATGTTCTCTTGTCCTACAGTATCCTTTAATAATACCCCACTTATCCCTGTTGAACAAATTCGATACCTTGGGCTCCAGTTAGACAAACGTCTAACTTGGAATCCTCATACCAGACTGAAACGACAAGAAACAGCTCGACGTTTCCGACTACTCCAGCACTTACTAGACAAACGCTCTAAGCTCCCAGTCAATTACAAAAGACTCTTATACATGACTACAATAAGACCTATTTGGACTTACGGAATTGAGCTCTGGGGTTCCACTAAGCCATCGAATTCCTCTCGCATCCAATCCTTACAATCCAAAAACCTTCGTAAAATCCTCACAGCTCCTTACTTTGTCACAAACAAAATCATCCATAACGACCTTAATGTTCCTTATGTTTCTAGCCTGGCCCAATCCAGATACCTTTCCTTCCATAACAAACTTCAGGACCATCCTAACCCTCTCGTTTCTAACCTTGCTCCCTTTTCGATCCCTGACAACCCTCCGAGGCGTCTGAAAAGAAGATGGCCTCGAGATCTCCTTTTGTAAATACATTTTTAGAGTGCTACCAGTGGGTAGTTTCTCAACAAATGATTTCATGCTATTATATTCTTTTGTTCACATTTACTAAATGTATTTTTACTTGTAATACAGTTGTAAATATCATCAATAAATAAAAAAAAAAAAAAAAAAAAAAAAAACAATGAAAATAAATAAAACCTAACTGCACTACGAATGTAGAGAACTAGGGTTCTCAAACCGCCGCAAGATTGTAAAACAGTACATGCCTGCACAAAGCATCTTTTAGCTGACCGAACCAACACAGTGTATCCACCACAGAATCACCACAAACTAAATTTTACCCGCTGTCCCAAAATTACTCCATCTTACTGTGTAAATAATATGTAATTAAATAAAAAAAATGTAAATATATATAAAGAGTTAGAGAAATGCCATTTTTTAATTGATTTGAGTTGGTGTTAGATAAATGTTATTTAGGGGTAATAACTTTTTATCCCACCCCACGATTTTTTCATGACCTCTTGCACTTCTTTAGCTACTCCTTATTGAATTAGAACGTTACACATTTGTACGTGAGTTTAGTTTTTTTTCTTTGCCACCCTTGCATATTCAACTTTTTTACAATTGAACATTGCTCAGAAACAGTTCCACATATAAAGAACCAAATTCACCTGAAGATATCCGGATAGTCAAAATAAAGAAAATTAAAGATTAACATCAGCAAAGATTTTTGAGTCTTAAGTATTTTCGCAAGAGTCTTGCAGCTACTTGTTAGCTGGTAGCTATTTATTAAACATCTTACTATAGATCTTAGAAAAACGCTATAGAATAAGTACATTTAGATGTTTCAGTGACATAAAAATAGTAAAGTCCAACCAAATTAATAAAATTAACTTGGCAATATATTAAAGGCATTGCGAAGAAATATAGTGCCCCCCACTTTGGAATGAATGAGTAGTAAAGTGAAGACAATCCATACAGTGCACTAATTATTTAAATAAAAAATCTAGCGTATCCATTAACATACCTTTCCTACCTATTTTAAACAATTTGTGATATATAAATTGAAAATAACAATATTGTATTAAATTAATTTTCCTGATAACCGATCATAGAAATCATTAGAGTACGATTTCTTTGATGTACTAAAGAAATGCAAACGGGCAAGTTAACAATTATTAAAATCAGTGTATAAAATTCAATACATGTAACGTTGCTAAAACTGGGCCGTTTGGACGATATTTTATAGTTTTGTCGGAAACATAATAACCTTTTAAAAATGTTACCAACACATATGGGCGATATTAGTATAATTTTTCAGAATGGAGAAGCCTAATTAAAAGCCGAATGAAAAATTGGAAGAGTTAAATGCAAAATTCTTACCAAAAATATTGGTATTCTTACCAAAAATACCAGGTTCGCTCACTCAGAGGTAAAATGGCGGGGAGGAATCGAGCTCTGACATAACCACTAGACCGATAATACCCCTCCGGCCCTTGTATCTGGACGTTTTAAGAATATTATTTACCTTTATACATGAAACCAATACGTTAATATATAATAGACTATTAATTTATTAATATTAATAAATTTTAAAAAGTGAGAGAAAGGTTCATTTGCTATTTTGTTTATTTTAAAACAAATAAAATGTAATTTTAGAAGTTAATGTATGTTTTTTTTTTCAGAAATTCAAAATACCACATTTTTTTAAATATTTGAAATAAATATAAAACATAATGTGAAATGATAGAACTACTTTTCTTTTAAAAAAAAATATTTAATCCAAAACTAAAGAAGCACGTTTTCTTTCTACGAATGTATGTAAATTTGACATTTTTTTTCATAAGTAATCATAATATTAACCCTTCAGTCAAAAAAATAAAAATAAAAGTTAAATAAAGTATCATCCACCTACCCAAACATATTGCCATTTTACCTTCTTTTTTTTTAAATTGGGAAAGGGGGTAAATCCCCCTTCAAAAAAATATATATTAATTTTATTTATTTATTTGGTAGTTCATACATAGTTAAAACATTGTTCAAAATAACAAAACTCCAGGAACTTTTTCAATTTGGTGCTACCTTCACCATCCTAACATCCATTATATACAAACTATCCAAACATATCCCTATCCAAACATATTGCCAAGAGGGCCACCAGAAATTTGGTATCGCCCAGTGATTTTCAAGATTCGTATACATGGTTTAACATTGCTCAATATAGCCCTTACAAGTGCAATAATATTGGCATTGTTTCAATAATATTAAAGGAGCTTCAAAAAAAAAAAAAAAAAAAAAATGTATATCAACCATTTTAGTTGACGTCAATATAATTGATTCCAATGTAGCCCTTACACGGTCAATATACTGACGAAACTCAATATTGACCGAGTAAGATTTCTTAATTGGTGCAATATAAAATATAAAATGATAGGGAAGAAAAAATTATCAGGATTTGCAGTAACAATTTGTATATTTTTAATTTTTTTATTTAATTTTGCAGATTATGCAGACCGATTTTGGGCTAAATTATACCTTTATTTTAAATAAACTAAACTTGAGGAGAATGATGCCCCAATAACGCAAACGTTTTCTTGTGCGCCTATTATTCCAGACTTCTCCTAAACAATACCACTATACTAATACTTACCCTCAAGATACTTAATCACACAAACTTTTTCAAATTACCTCGTAAGTAATTACAAATTTTCAGAGACAGTACGTGAGGAGTAGTGTTGCCCAAGTGCGAGACCCAGACGAGTCTTGGTCTTGCAAACTCAGTTTGGTCATGGTCTTGGTCTTGCACAAGAGTCTCGCAACAGTCTTACAGTACTGTATTTTGTAGATAGGAGAAACCTAACTAAGCCTGAATGAAAAATTAAAGGAATTAAATGCAAAACTATATTGGTTATACCAATTATTTCCATATAGTAACTAAGATTGTCGAATATTAGTAACTATTTTGCCTTAATTTTTTATTAAAAACATCGATTTTTTTTACCAGTCCCTGGTCTTGGTCTTGCAACAGTTAGGCGGGCTTGGTCTTGGTATTGCAAAGTGCAAGACCAAGACCGAGTTTGGGCAACACTAGTGAAGAGTGACTAAGAAGGATGTATTATCACTGCAGTGGATTAAGAAGTCAGCGAAAATCATGACGAGGAAAAAGGTGTTCGGCAAAGTGAAATAAATTACAAATGGGGAGAAAGGGAAAGAAAACGGAAGTTAAAGTATTTTTTTTATTTCTTTATTGAATATTACAACAATCTATCTCTTGCACATTGGTTATAGTGAGGTAGGATGACATTCACACTATATGTACAAAAAAAAAAAATATAAATAGAAACAAAATAATAATAAAAAGTATATACAATAGATAATCAAATAAAATAACCTAAAAAATAAGAAAAGCTAATATAATAAACTTAAAAATATCTATTGATAAAAATTTAATTATTTGTCATACTAAAATAGGGAACTCCGCCATTAAACGAATATACCTTTGATAGTGGAAACTTGTGAGATCTTAATAAAAAAACCTGACAATTCTTTGGGGTTGTTCGTATTAGTAAGGTATTAAAGTAGAAATAGTTTTAATTATCCATAAATTATTGTTATATATATATATATATATATATATATATATATATATATATATATATATATATATATATATATATATATATATATAAGTTGAAAAATTATCCTTGTATATCCGTCTTTGCATTGTTCCCTCTCCCACCCACTGGAGCTTTGCTACCTAATGCGCCGTATCGGTTTCATTGGCTTTAACTAAGCCTCTGATTTTGAAATTAAACGAAATAGAATTTAATTTTCGTACATCCGCATCTCACTAAAAGAGTTCCACTACATAAAAGTACAAAAGCTTCTTTGTACTATGTTAAACTTTATATGCTGTATATCAAGGTTTCATCATCTTAGCCATTTACCCCTCACGTCAAGAAAGGACAAAGCCTTAACGACTGCAGACAGTGTGTCGGTTCCGGGCGGGCGGTTTGAAGACTATCTCCTTCCCTCCTCTGCCAAACTGTCACATTGGATATCTTCCTTCCGATACCCCCGCCCGGAACAATATCAATAACAAACTCTTTTGTCATATGTCCAACAAACCATTACTGGTTCAACAAGCTTGTCCGTCTTCACAATCCTCAAATGAGAAATAAAAAACAATAACGTGGAGTGTTTACATTTCAATATACCTTCATTGGTTTTGAGATTATCTTTACGTTCTTTGATATGACGTTTATATTCAACTCATATATCAAATATGGATTGTTAATGAAAAAACCGAACAAACACATACAACAGAAGAAAACAATAATTACTATAATGTGCATTTTAAAAAATCGCTAAAGATATATTTTTTTAATTTGGAGGAAACAAAATTAATTAAATTAAATTAATGCATAAATTGTTAGCTGTAAATTGCAAAGCGTTTTGAAGTTTTCAACCTCTGAAGTTATTTTTACTCAGTACTACAATGATAGCGAGCTAGTTCTAGTTTTATTTTCAGAAAATTGTATCAGCTTTCTTTTCGATACAGGTTATTTTTCTCTAGGATGCGTCATTTCGGAGTTAAAAGCTAAAAAAGAAAACTAATTCCGAAATTTTGCCATTTTTATGTTGAAGCCATGTCTGAATTCAGTCAATAACTGGATTTGCAGATTGAGCTCCTCAAAAAAACATGTAGAGCCGTCGAGAAAAGTTCTTCAGCAACTTTTTCTCTTCAAACTACCAAATGACTGGACTGAGTGCGGTACGTGGGCCATACAATGCTTTTAGCCACCTGTGACGACTTCCTATATTATTAAAGGACTCTCACTCTCAAGAGTGAGAATCTCAAAGCTTAATTTATCGTTACCCCCGAGGAATAAATATTAAGTATTCTGGTTGGAAATCGAAGCCACATCATATCAAACAATCTTGAACCCAAAACAAAATACAAAAAAAACTTTACAGTGGCAACAATTTATTTAGTATTAATGGGACCTTTTATTTAAATTATTGTGCTACAATTACCAATTTAACTCTGCTGAAGGTACAGTACGACTACACAAAAGATTAAAGCCACTTAGATTTGTGTTGTTACTCGTTTAGTAGAAGTGGTTTTGGAGGGCACCTTATAGATTCGATATATATCAATATTTATGTGAAATTCCTATTTTTCAGCATTATCTTTAAAACAGGTCTTTAATATTCCCAAATATATTATGGCCACGTTTCACTAATTTCCTTAAAGGCTTTTGCCACCAGTACTTTTTACGGTTCTTTAATGATTCTAAGTTTTGAGAAATCGTATCGTAGGTTTTTTTGTTTTCATCTAAAATCCGAGCCAAGGTATCTTCTATCTTTTTTATGTTATCTTGATCTTTTTTCTTTAATGATGTATTTGTAGTTTCAAACTGTTCTATCACTTTTTCATTATTGACAACTGGCAACACGTTCTGAACCACCGCCAGTTTCGAATCCGTTATTTGTTCCCTATTCTTCCATCGAGATGGAAGAATATTCCGTTTTTTTAGTTCTTCTAGATTCTTCATAAGTTTTTCCAGACACTCATTTCTCAGGCTGATGTCCCTATTTCTCTTTCTCGTCTGCATCAACTCTTTTCGCAGAATGGAAACTTCTTTTTCTTCTGTCGTTATGAACCTTCCGTACCAGAAAATTTCGGATTTGGTCCTGTCTAGAAATTCTTTCAACAATGTGATCTGATTTGTAACAGAATTTATAACTAGTTGCAAAACTAAATTATTATTTCTTTCGTTATACAAATAATACAGAGCTGCTTTAGCAGCCCATTCTGCACTGTATTCGACAGATAATTCATCAGTTGCTAACTTCAATTCAGTATCCAATACTCTATCTGATGATTTCTCTGGCTCCTCACTAAATACGCCACTCATCGGTATTCCTTAAAACTGACTTTTTTGGTATATTGTACCCAATTGCCACATTTATAAAGTATTAACACACCTTTACCTTGTTTGCTATTTAAAACATTTCAAACTCACTCGCGAAACCCACAACTGTTTTACCATATGTTTTAAATGTAATTGTTTTTTGTATATCGATGATGATCAATGAAAATCTCTTAGCTCCATCAGCCTATATAAATCATACAAATAAATATTTGAAAGTACATAAAGACAAATCTAATCGCCAAAATGATCGTGTGCACGCACACCGTTGTAAAGAAGCCCAGGAAGTTATTGAAAGAGTGAAAAGATATCATCACCTTGCACAGTGATGGTTTGGTGGAGAGTGCTTTGATGGCACCATTAAGCTCCATTTTTGTGAAAAGGGAGTTAAAACAGCCGCTGAAAACTATCAGGAATATATTTTGGAACAATTTGTTAAGCTTCTAAATGTTACTCTGTTTGCTGGAAGTCATTAGGTTTTTTTAGCAGGATTCCGCTCTAGCTCACAAGGCTAGGTCAACTCAGCAATGGCTGCAAACGAATATTCCAGAGTTCATCTCTGCCTCGGATTGGGCCTCAGGAAGCTCTGATTTCAACCTTCTAGATTATCGGCATTGGCCCGAACTGGAGAGGATAGCATGCCTTAGAGCACACTCTAAGTTGGAAAGTCACAAACAATCTCTGGTTCGAGCAGTTGAGCGCTTTCCTCAAGAAGTGCTTCGTGTTGCTATTGATGACTGGCCACAGAGACTAAATGCCTTTGTCAAGGCAAAAGGAGGACATTTTGAGTGATTTATTTTTTGGTTTACTCTCTATTGATATAAATTTCATTTTCTGTTTTATTATAAAGTAAATATGGGTGTAGGCATAGGTAAATATATCCGTTTTTGAATTTTGGTAGCGATATGCGATCTATTATGTGATTTTGCAAACGAACGGTTTGTTTGTACTATACTAGCTGGGATATGGATCTTATTGATTTAGTTCAGTAATGGTCAAATCATCTTAATAAATAAAGATTCTGTATTATTTTGAATTTAACTAATTCTTGAGCGAAACGAATAGAGGGTTGAGCTAGAATTCATTTTATCTTTCATTTCCACTTGGCCGACTGTGAAAGGATCAAATCTGATCAGCTTTGGCCTACATTGCACTTCATGTGTAAAAAATAATGTATAAAGTATAAAAATAAACAAATTGAAAATATGTGAAAAAATATGTAGTTCTTTTGTTACTTTCTTACCGCTACTAACTATGGAGTAAATTGTAATCTGATTAAGGTTTACCTGTGCATTTTTTATAACATCTTTACATTTCATAACTCATAGCATTTTTTAATTTATCTTTTTAGGTCTTGTTTGAAAAGTTATTAAATTCTATAAAGAACAAACCATGTTTCATCTACATCTAAGATACTTTATTGAAAGTTGATATAATTTGTCTACAAAGTCAAATATTAAAGCAAAAAAAAAATATGTAAAAAGAAAAAAAATTTAATATGTTAGCGAATATAAAGCAAAAAATTTTGGATTTTTTACTTTATGGGGCGAGAAAAGCCATGTGAGTGAAAAAAACAGATTTAATAATTTTATATATATATATATATATATATATATATATATATATTTATATCAAGTATTAAAATAACATTTTTTTTTTTAATTTCACTATTATAAATCTTTTATTTATGCGGTGGGAAGTGGCCTAATACGGTAGGCTGGCAGGCATTCGTCAGATAAAGGAGCTTACAACAGACTCAATAGGGACCTCAAGAGACGGGTTGTAAAA
The DNA here is from genome assembly GCA_928085145.1 of Nezara viridula. NCBI lineage: Eukaryota > Metazoa > Arthropoda > Insecta > Hemiptera > Pentatomidae > Nezara > Nezara viridula. The sequence continues at coordinate 218,539,000 of OV725077.1, read as the reverse complement.
TTCAAAAGAGCAATTTACGATAACTATTATTATTATAAGGCGTTACAACCCTCTTCTTGAGCCAAAGCCTGCCCTATTTCCTGCCCTTATCTTCCAGGTGTGGATACCAAGGAGGGATCTTGCGACTGTAGCCACTACATATTCCTAGCGAAGCTTAAGACGTCCGAATGTTGTTGTTCCATATACTCGCTCTGATAAGACATTATGTGGAATCTCATTTGGTTTCATCCTAGCAACTTCGTTGGGCGGGCCATGTTGCTTGATAACTTTATTAAGGTGCATACATCAACATATGAGGTCCTTAATTCAGCATTATTTCTTCTTCTCTATGTGCCTTGTGCACAGACACCACCGTATATTCTTCTCAATACGTTGCTCTCGAATCTGATAAGGACCTGTTATTTGTATTTTGTCAATGTCCAACATTTCAACCCATAAGTAAGGACCGGTCGGATGAGCGTCTTATAAATTCTTGTTTTTGCATCCCTACATAATGCCTTACTTTTCATCAGCTTTTGGTGGACGAAATATGTGCGGTTTACTGCATCCATAGCCCTTCCAGTTAGATGTAGGTCATCTGGGGAGTCAAGGACAATCGCTCTGTAGGCCTCATCTCTGTTAACAGGTATGTGTTGAAAATCAACAAAGAGATGATGCTTTGAAATCTGATATTCCCTTGTTTTTAGGAGGTGTAGAGTGAAAATTGGGTCAGTGGTTGATTTTCCTTTTCGAAACCCACACTGATCTTTTCACAGTTCGCGCTCGGCATATGGAAGGAGTATGTTAAATAAAATTATGTAAAAAATCTTTTATGCGCTTGGGAGAAGTGAAATTCCTCCTGGATGTACATACTCGGAGGATTACTGCAGCGTGTACATACATCTCCTTTCTTATGAATAGGACAAATTACTGTTTTCTTGCATTGAGGTGGTAATCTTTCTTCCCTCCAAATATCCGCTAAAATGGCCTGCAGGAATTTTATCATTTCACTTTCACAGTGTTTGAACAGCTCAGCTGGTATGTTATTAATTCCTGGTTCCTTCTCATTCTTTAGTTCCTCGAAAGCATCAGTTATTTAGGCGTAGCATAGTTATGAAGGCGTTAATTGCTGCTATAAAATATACAGTGTAGTTTTCCTTTTTGTAGCCGGTCCACCTGATCTCTTGAATGACAGCTAAGTCAATTTTATAACTGTCAAAAGTCTCGCAAGCGTTTGTAGCGGCTCTAGGTCTGTATACACCCTTCCTACATCTGCAGTCTCCTACAGTTTAAACCCGTGGTCCACTCCCAGAAAACAAGATCCCGTGTTTCAGACCTTTATATCCCTTCCCATAGAACTAAGACGTTTGAATATTCCTTTATTTCCCGATCCACAGTCTTCTGGAATTCCTTGCCATCTGAAATCCGCCATGCCTCTTCCTTGTCCTCATTTAAATATCATCTCCACAAATTCCTTCTCACATCCCAAAATGACGTTATACAATAAAATAAATGTTGCGAAACAGATTTTGACTGAGGTGAACGGTTGATAAAATTGATTGAGTTTTAATTTTAAAAATCAACCCATGCTTATTTTATTTTATTTTATTTTCATTTAAATAATTTTTTTTTTATTTCGTTTTTTCTCAAAATTTTATTTTATTTTTACTTGTTTTAATTTAATTTCACTGAAGATACTGTATATATTCTTTAATATTGATTAATGTAATTTTTGGCCAGATGTAGTTTTTATTTTTTTTGTTCACATCTGTTATTCATAAGGGACCTTGTCTCATAATAAAGTTTTCTTTCTATCAATCAATCTATCTATCTATCTATAATGTCAAAACATTCCATGAGGGGATTGAATAGCCCAGTTGACGGTTTCAAAGTTGTTTACCATTGATCAGTCCGGTTAATCTCTTTTGGGATATCTTGATACCTGTGTTATATGGAGAGTGGGTGTATCTGCCAACTTTTCGCGAGTCAAGCGAAGGGACTGCCTCCCCTTTCCGACATGCTAGGAGTGAATGCACTGTGCTGTACTTAGTAATTTTGTGTGAGTGTCAGTGTACTGTTCCCCCAACCTGGAGGACCAGTGGCTGGTTGCGGTATAATTATCGGGCGATGAGGCCGCCACATTTCTACACCTAAAACTTACGATAACTACATTAGGAATTATTAAACAGACGCTGGGAGAACATGAAGACCTTACTAAGTTCTGTGATGTGTCAGTACACCAACCAAAAGAAGATGGTTACAGTACTCGTAACCGATACAACGGATTATTATTAAGTTTATTAAAACGTTTCTTTAACCCAATTACAGCTAAGAAAGAAGGAGATTTATGTGTTTGGGTTGAACGCTTGTAGGTATGCAAGTTTTTTTTTGTGCGTCCCGTTCATTCATTAAAGATTGCATGATGGCTCAAATTATTCATTGTGATTCAGTGTGTATTTTTAAACGATTCAAGCAGAAAATACCAACAAATTATTTTACTAAATGTGATTAATCTATTCGTTAAAATGTATGTAATGACTTTTGGACCAACTCATCGTCTGATTTTTTTTATTCAAATTTCTCAGTTAGATCTTGTAAATATTTTAAAATAATTAGAGCTCAAAATATTAAAAAATATTTTCTCATATTTTAATAATGCTTCTTACATATAATAATTAATCTGTCTCAAGGAACCGCGATCTGCTATTAGGACAGTGCACTTCTAAATATAAAATGTTACTGCAGTAGTTAATGGTAAAAGTCGCCAAGGTTTGAGTAAAATTATAGCGACCACTCTGATGCTAATTCTAGTATGTACTGAAATTCGTTCCAGATAATTTGTACTCCAGAAACCTATTTTTTCCAGCTTATACTTTTCGGACATAATAGGAACGATTCGAAGGAGAGATCACTGACTTGATCCTTATCCAAATTTTTCATAAACCTTAGCCTTGAAGTTATGACAAGTGACATGCGAACATCGAATCTAATCCCGCAGTAATGTTGTTTTTATTATGCTATCCCTAATAATCGATCTTTTTTAAGTAGACATTTTGTGATAAGAAAAAAATTATTCCATTATTTTTCTTTTCTTATAATGAGCCGAATTTTGACTTGTGTATTGCCTAAAAAAAAACAAAAAAAAAAAAAAAAAAAAAACGAGAGGTAGAAAACAAATGAAATCCATGCGGTGTTTCTTAATTACCTAAATTATCAAAATCTTGTATAAAAACAAAATTAGGAAGTCATGAAAACTTCATGTTATTTATTTAACATGAACGTTTTTCTGATGGTGGGCAATCAAAATATATATCCGTTTTCATATTAATAGCATAACTTAACATTTTGACCGATTAAAACCTTCCTCGAAATGGTTTTCTTATTTTTAATAAAATTATTAAATTAAAGTCTTGTTTACAATGTTGCAATTGGTAATTACTTAAATTAAACATTATTTTAAAGTAATACTTTCTTTTGTTAGTTAAAAAAAATCCCCGGAAACAAATTTTAAAATAAATTAAATTCATTATAGGTGTAACACTACCTTATCGACCATTGACCCATGAAATAATACCTTTGTTATGTTTTTTTCATTTATCTTTTAAATTGTTTATATGACTACGTATGACCTTGGTATGAAAAGGTTCTAACTACATTTACTATAATATTTAAAAACAAAGTTTGAAAATTACAATTTACAGTTGTATGATTATTTTGTTACTTTTTTTTTTATTGATGATATTTACAACTGTTTTACAAGTAAAAATACATTCTGTAAATGTGCACAAAGGAATAAAATAGCATGAAATCACATGTTGAGAAACTACCCATTGGTAGCACTCTAAAAATGTATTTACAAAAGGAGATCTCGAGGCCATCTTATTTTCAGACGCCTCTGAGGGTTGTCAGGGATCGAAGAGGAAGCAAGGTTAGAAACGAGAGGGTTTGGGTTGAGAAGTTTGTTACGGAAGGATAGGTATCTGGATTGGGCCAGGTCAGAAACATAAGGAACATTAAGGTCGTTATGGATGATTTTGTTTGTGACAAAGTAAGGAGCAGTGAGGATTTTACGAAGGATTTTGGATTGTAAGGATTGGATACGAGAGGAATTCGATGGCTCAGTGGAGCCCCAGAACTCAACTCCGTAAGTCCAAATAGGTCTTATTGTAGTCATGTATATGAGTCTTTTGTAATTGACTGGGAGATTAGAGCGTTTGTCTAGATAGTGCGTGAAACGTCGAGCTGTTTCTTGGATAATGAGGAAGTATGTAGGGTGTAGGAATTTACGGAGTTTGTAAAGCAGTCCTGGGTGCCAGACTCGATCAAAAGCCTGTTCTACATCGAGAAAAACTCCCGTGCAGTATATTCCGCGCTCCAATGCAGAGGAGACAACATCCACCACACGATGGCATTGCTGGATAGTGGAATGGGATCTGCGGAATCCAAATTGATGATCTGGGATAATGTGATTAGAACCTAGGATGGGGTACAGGCGTTTTAGGATGAGCTTTTCGAGGATTTTGTCTAGGAAGGATAAAAGAGAGATAGGGCGATAGGAGGATGGGTTTTCTGGTGGCTTTTTGGGTTTATGTATCATTTTGATAATAGATAATTTCCAAGGGTCAGGAAAGTATGTGGATCGCAGTACAGCATTATATATATAAGTAAGGAATAGAATGGCTTTCCGAGGAAGCAGTTTTAGGATCTGGGATGTAATTAGGTCCTGTCCATGAGCTTTTCGGGAAGGTAACCTTTGAATGATGTCGGATATTTCTGAAGGATGAAAGGCTTTAGGTGGAAGAGACATTTGGAGTGGGATATCCAGTTCTGCTTCAATACATTCAAGGTGATTTGGGTTAAGAATATCGGGGTGTGGATTAAAGGTTTTAAAGAGGTGATGAGCAAAGATTTGTGATTTTTCTTCATCGGATTTGGACCAGGTTTGAGCTTCAGTAAGAAGTGGATGATTACAGTCTTTAAATTTCAGGAGCCTTTTAGTGGTAATTTTGTATTGTTTAATTTCAGATTTGTTTGTTAGTCAGTTGGGTATAATGAGTTTTATCTGTTGGATATCTGGTTTTATGCCACTTCGATCTTGTTCTGCGTTTTTCCTTCAATAAAATACGAATGTGCTGTGGCAAGTCAGTCTTTTGTGAATTGTTAAACTTATTGATAAAAGTATTATTATTTATACTGTCTGTTATTGATGCTGTCAGTTTTTCAATGACACCATTAATGTCATCTTTTGTCTTTAGCGGAATTTTTAAGTCTAGTTTGTTTTCCAAATCATCACGAAATTTGTCCCAGTTTACTCGTCCTGTAATCAATTTAGAAGTTGATGGTTTAGGAGCATAGCTCGAATGTAGTGAAAGCAGAACTGGACTATGGTCTGAAGAAAGGTCATCAAGGGATTTGATTATGGTTTGTGCGGAGGAGATCTGGGAAGTTATAAATATATCTAGGGTATCGGGACGTTTTTTGTGGGATGTTGGTCAATAAGTAGGACTCATGGGCGAGAGGATTGAATAACTGTTGGAAGAAGAGACACGTGATAGGATGTTACCGCGGGGGTTGCATGTTCGACAACCCCATCGTTGGTGTTTAGTATTGTAGTCTCTTCCAGCAATGAAGCGGGGATTGGAATAAGGAATCAAGGAGTTTATAGGAGAGGGAATTACCAGGAGGACAGTATACAGCTGAGAATTTTTTGTTACTTAGACTAACAATTTTGTTTGTAAAATACCTTGAAGCAGTCAACTTATATTTGCGTTCGTTGATGACTTAATTGTACCACTTATCATTTTGTCATTTCAAAATGTCTTTTCGTGGTGTTAGATCTTATAAATTATTTAATCTACATTCATGCAGGAATGCATTTATTACAGGATTTATTACCTTTGCTATAAATCTTTTGATGATCCGACTCTCAATTGGCCTGATGACAAGATAAAATGAGCTGACAGAAGTGGAATTGAAATGCTATTTTGGTATTATAATATTATGATGACTTCGTTTATTATTTCCAACAATAAATCTTTATAAATAAAGCATTTAATGAATACGTAGAATATATATATATATATATATATATATATATATATATATATATATATATATATATATATATATATAGCATACATTGCATTAAAAAATATAATAGAAAAATTGATTATTCAAGTTGATTTTATTCTTATTGATATTCTTTAACAATTATGTTACATCTTATATCAACTAAAAATAAAGAATATGAACTATTTTGAAGTCTTAGGTCTCACGTTTCATAGAGAGTACGTTGAATCGAAAAGTCGAATTAAATAAAAGTATTTCACTATCTGTTTTTAACAAATTGATGCATTAAATCATTTTACCCTTTTTAAGTTAAATGAAATAAAGGTTACTTTTTTCCGATGCAATATTCTACTTCAAAATCATTACTAACATGTTTATAATTTAAGAAAAAGAAGAGAAATATGTTGTTTTCCTTTGTTTTTTTCAGAAACAACAGCTGAGAAACATTTCCAAAAAGATTTGTTGGTCATTTAATGATATATGCATTGCTAAAACCTAACATAATTAAAGTAAATTTTTTTTAATTTACAGTATATATATATTCTTACCTCCTAAAATGTTAGCAAAATATGATATAAATTTTCGTGATTTTTCTAAAAGTTATGAAAATATCACATATATCGTTTCTGAAGTAATCGATTAAATGTGTTATACAAATAGAGCAGACTTTTACAAATAATATAAATGATACAATTTTCACTAAAATAACTATAAATAAAATATAGATACATGGTATAGCAGTTAGAACCTTCTCATACAGATTACTTTAAAAAGTTGTCTGTTGTTTGAACTACGTCACATTGCTAGTTTCTTCATTTTTCATCTGATGCCACTAAAATTCATTCTGGATATAGAAAACTGTTGTAAGTGGTATCTGAGTGAAAACTCAATTGCCAAATTTTGTTAGTTAGAACCTTTTCAAACCAAGGTCTGTTATAGCCAAAAATTTAAATTGTCACTAAGAAAATATTATATTTTTTTTTCTTTTGGCATTTCATATCTAATAAATTACTTTCGACCTCAACCAGCCTTCTCTAACGCTACTAATTTTAATCAATTTATTTTCAGTTATCTGTACGCATCTTGGTCGATTTGATCTATCCATTTGGATTTTGGCCTTCCACATATTCTCTTGCATGGTTTTGAAGAACTTTTTAGCTTTTTAGCGGTTATAGTGTTAAATTTTGAATTAAGAGAAAATACAGAGCGGTAATAAATTATTTAATATATGGCTTAATTGAAAAACAAAAATCCTTTCCTAAAATTAAGTCCAAAAATTTATATATTTTTTTTATTTCAAAACAAATTCGTATTTAACAGTTTTAAAAATCACACTAAAAATACATCTACATGGTTTTTCATGACAAAAATTTCCTTTTTTAAAAAGTTATTATTTTTAAAATTTACTTTGCTGAAAAAGTATTTTGGCTTTTATAATTTATTATGCATGGGCAACTTCCTAGCCTTAAAAAATAAAAGTACCAAACTCCTAAAAAAAAAAGAAAAAAAAAAGAAAGTATCTTAAAACTAAAATAATAGAAATTGAAACTAACAGAATCGAAAATAATGTGAGAGACATGTATAAAAAAATCGCGTTAATGTTTATGACCCATAAAAAATGGAATAAGGTATGAAAATAACAATATCCTGACCAATCCGGTAGACATCTTAAGTAGGTTTAAGAAACAATTTAGCAATATTTTAAATTTCAAAATTAATTATCTGCGTCCATCCTCTGAGTACCTGGCTGCTAAGCCTTGAATAGAAAAACCGAGTAAAGCAGAAGTTGAGGAAGATATAAAAATATTAAAATCTTATTTATAAGATTAGCAGCGGGAACCGATAGTATTCATAGTGAACGAATTAAGGCATACGGGAAAGCTGAATTTTTTAAAATACATTAGTTGGAAAAAAAGATCTGGGAGAATTAGAAATTGCCAGAAGAATGGAAAGAATCTATTCTTATTCCGATTCACCAAAAAGGCCCGAGGACGAATTGTAATAGACTATCGTGGAATCTCACTCCTTCCGGTATGTTATAAAATATTTACAGTAGTTTTAAATAGTTGAATCACAGAATAAGCCGAGAAAATTATCTGAGATTACCAATGCAGATTTAGAAAGAACTGTTCGACTATAAATGAAATATTTTCTTTACGGTAAATATTGGAGAAAAAATCGAGTACAGTGTTGTCGCTTACCAACTGTGTACAGATTTCAAAAAGGCTTACGATTATATTGACCGCGAGAAGGATTATACTATTTTAACTAAGCAGGAGATCAAAAAATAAAAATAAAATAAAAATAAATCCAGTTAGAATCTTCTTGACGAAAACATTCAATGAAGTTAGGATCGGTTATTATTTATCTGAAATGTTTGAGCTTCGTTGGGGTTTTAAACAAGATGAGAACCTTTCATCTGTCCTGTTGAATTTAGCATTAGAACAAGATTTTAGGGAGGTAATGCGTACCGAAAAAGGGGTTCAATCTGTATGTAACACCCGTGCTTGGCTAAGCTAAAGATTTGTTCCTACTAAGCAAAGACAGGGAAACTATAAAACTAAATACAAAGATGTTAATAAAATCCGGTAAAGAGCTAGTTCCCGATATAAACCGAATAAGACAAAATATATGGTTGGCTGCCAAAACCGTGACAATTTCGGTGATATCGATATAGAAGGGAATATGTTTGAACGCGTAGAGAAGTTTAAGTATCTTGAGTCTACGATAACTATAAAAAAAAAAAAAACGGAATTGAGGACGAAATTAAATTTAGGTTGAAAGCGGGAAATGGTTTTTATTTTTCTATGACAAAACTACTTAGCTCCGGCTGCTGTAGAAAAGTTAAATATTAGAATTTACAAAACCATTATGTTACATACATCTTTATGGATGCGGAACGTGCCCACTTACGTTATGAGATGAGCAACGTCATAATGTTTTTTTAAAATAAAGTATTGCGTACAATATTGGAACTGAAGAAGGATGAATCAATTGGAGAGTTTAGGCGGTTACATAACGCCGAATTTCGTGAACTCTAAAAGTCCGAGAAGCCTAAAGGCTGATCTGGTGGGTCGACTGATGGAGAGAGGTGTGTGAAAAACGATCGGCTGAGTTGGGATCGAACGTTCGGGTTCGTTAAGCGTTTTTTTTTTATTATACATAAGAATTCGTTAAATACAAATAAGAATATGCCACCCTCCCAAACAAAAATCTATTAATATAAAATAATTTAGAAATCCGGGTAAACCAGTCGTAAAACAGAAGGGAGAACTACAATAATATTTGCGCAGCTGCTCAACTCTGATGATTTGCTAAATCGCACAGCATACTCTTCAGTCAACAGATATTATTTAAAACAATAATAAAATATTGTTCTCTCCTAGGGCACATTGGCAAGAAGCCCCGAACATGGCTCCAATATTTTTGGAGTTACTATCGCGAAAAAAGTTTCATTGAAATCGTCGACACTACGTGCGTAACCTTTCCGTAAGTAAAATATGCTCTGTACCAACCTACTATCGTTTTGTTGCTCAGAAATGATTAAAACGACATTTTAATTGAATATGGCTGTTCAGATATGGAGACATTTCATTTCAATTTACTTATTTTTGGTTAAAATTAACTTTCGTAAATGATTCAGTCGTTACTTTAATTTTAGATATGAAAGGCATCGATTTGAAAGTGAAATATAAAGTAAAGTCTATAATAATTCTTCATCGTGGTCAGAGTGTGCTCTTTATTTCATTCGTCAAGTGAAAACCAACGTGACCTAAGCTTATTATAATCGAGAAAAAAAAAAAAAAAATCAAATATAAAATTTTCAAATAGCAATGATATCTTACATTAGGTTTTCTTTTGATGGTTTCATTATTTTATGCCACTTCTTTGATGCGTTATTCGGAAAGTTCTTGAATTGAAAACGATAGTAAATATTCCAATAATCATATGTTATGATAAAATAACTATCGTGTTATAGTTATTTTGTTTACTGACAGATGCAATGTTGTTAAATAAATTCTTCAAAAAAAGTATCATCCTAACATTTGTCTCTTAAGTGGAATTTGTAGGATTAGTCAAGCAAAAGGTACTTAATAATTAAAATATTATTCTATAATAACTGGAGATCACTGTAGATTTAATTTGTTTCACGATTGATTTCCATTGGTTCATTCCAAACGGATTATTAACTGAATTTGTTGTTCTGGTATGGATATATATATTCATATTTTCGTCAATTCATTTAAAGAAAAAAACGAACTCGTATTATCCAGTGGATAAAAAGAAATAAAATTCTTACTTAAATTGACTTTTATTTATTTGCTATGAAAAAAAAAAATGTACTTTACAATCTGAAGATGGTCATGGGTTCAGTACTTTGTAAGAAAGTACTATTTGAAGACCAACAGGTTATGGAGAGTGGTGATCGAGCCTATATCTCGCTCAACCATTAGGTTTTCTCCTTAATTAATTATTTAATAGAGAGTACCCATTTTATAAAGTCTAGGTGTGCCCCAGGAGGGTCTTCTGACCCCAGAATCGATCCATGGCGAGATAAAACGGAATAAATAATAACCTGTCATCAGCCGGATTCGAACTTGGCTTTAATGGTTATTATTCTTGCAAATATATCCTAAATGTCGGTGAAAAAGCTTGATCGTTTGTAGGTATGTAACGATTTTTCGTGCGAAGAACTCACCCGATTGTTTGATGGTTCAAATTATTGAGTGTGTTTCGGCAAATGTTTTAAAACAATTCAAGCTGAAATTACTTACAATAAATTTTCTGAATAAATACCGGAGATAAACATTGGAAATAAATGAAATATGAGCTGGCGGATAATTCTCACAAGAGAAGAGCGACTAATGAAATGGACATCAGATGGGACATCGACGGAACCTGAATGGGACAGATCGGCATTAATCAATATAGAGTGTACCCTTGGGAATTGCTGTGGACGAGGAGGTAGACCACCAGAGCTCGATGTGGAGGGGTCTAATCGTCCGGGTGCAGGTCAGCGTCACTGCCAGGGGTTGTGGGGTTTGGCAAGTTATCTGGAAGGGCAATTAATTTAATTTGGGGCTCGTTTGAAATGTTTGATAATTACTTTGTAACATTGGTAATTACTCTTGAGGTCGTGATGGCCGAGTGTGTTGGAGCTTTTTCCGTTCTCCGGTTCGAATCAGGCCTGAGAGGGTTTGACTTTTATTTCGTGGCGGACCCACGGAATTAAACTCGACCTTCCCACTCTGGTTAGAATAGTTTTGGTTGTATCTCTACTTCCTCCGTATGCCAAAAATGGTGAGTAGGGGGTGAACCAATAAATAAAAAAATAGTTGTTCTTACTTTATCTTAAGCCTTGTCAGCAACCTATGCATATTTAGCAAACCACAACTAGTATATGTAGTCAATAGTTTTGGAAAAGTCATAGATCCTCTATGCCCCACTTGTGGAGTACCGTGAGCACGCCATCGTCAACTGTACCGTCTTTGATGAACTAGGGGCCGGATTTATGAAAAAAATTTAAGTCTATGGCCTCACGGAGGATCAATTTCCTCAGTTAATGACGGAGCAGTACTACCCTTTTTACAAATACTTTGTTTACGGGTTGAAAGCTGCTCTGGGGCCCTCCCACTTTAATCTGGGAAGAAGAGGACCTGCTAATGGAGGGCCGCCAGATTAATATGGTGAAAATAAAATAATAAAAAAAAACAAGGGCTTTGAAAAAAAAAAATTGATAACGAATTTGTGGTCTAATAGCAGGAATGGCATGCACGTGTGTGATATGCCATCTCTGCAAAATACCGTGTAGCCGAAAGGCAAGGAAGGGAAGATAAATAGTATATGTAGTCAATTATCATTTATTTGCCAACAAAAACGTTTGTTAATTTTTTTTTAAATATTTGTTTTCTACTCACTCCAGTCAGAGGTACTGACGATTAGAAAGTCTACTGTTGGGAATATACTAATAGTGGATTGATCGGCGTAAGGGAAAGGAGTGCCCAACGGCAACCCTTCTTGGCTTGAATTCGCTGTATTTTTAGGTGAGGAAATCTTTTCGTGGGGAGAGGTGGCCGAATGGGCTAATGCGTGTGTACAGCACCGCGAGTTGCCCGGACACCAGCTGACCTGAATTTGAGATTAAAAGAAGTACGAGTTCGTGTCCTGGTGCCAGAGGGGATTTTAAATTCCTCGCCCTCACCTTCCGGCTACGGAAATCCCGTATAGCAGCCTAAAAGGCGAGGAAGGGAAGAACAGAAAAAAAATAAAGGATTAGGGAATTTCTCATTCAGCTTCTTTTGAGCCTCCAAAGCGTTTTTTCGTGCATAATCGAGGCCATTTCTTGTATCAGTGTGTTAATTTGTCCATGTAAGTTATTGTGAAGTTTGTTGTGGTGTGTCCATATGTGATCGTTAACTGTTGGCATGTTTAGATCTTTATATAAAGAAATGTTTGTAACGTACCATGGACCTTTAAGTATACTCATAAAAGTTTTAGACTGAAAGGATTGTAATTTCCGTATGTGGATCGTTTGACTGTTTCGTATATTTGAAAAGCGTAGGTCCATTTAGGCTTTAGTAGATAAATGTAGGTGTTCAGTTTCTGTTTTAATTTTAATTCTGAGCGTCTTGAAAGGAGTGAGTATATTAGTTGTTGTCTGAGGTTTAGCGTTTTTCTTTTTTTGTTGGTATGTGGGTCCCATATCATTCTTCTGTCGAATATCAGTATTGTATTTGATCTGTTTGTGGAATTTTTCACTGAATTTAGTTATCTTTTTTCAATTAATTATAAACATTTTTTAACTAAAATTACCACCTTATTGTAAGTCCTCTTACATTTTAACCATCAATGATAGCGAACGATCTAATGATTAGTACTCTCAGCCACCTAACTTGTCAATTTCCAGTGTCTGTATGCTTGATACCCAGAAACGAATAAGCACCTCACCTTGAGCCGCTGTAAAGCAATCCAGTCTCTTCAGTTTGGTCTTAACTCTATTTAATGTAATTCGGATTCGGCCCTAACGCCTTTGCGCAATTGCGACAAATGTCTTTCTATAGACTGTAGTGGAACTTGTATCTGTAGACTGTAGATGTAATTTTCAGGCATTATTTCTCTTAAAGCTCTTATATTTATCATATTAATCATATATATCCCAGAGAGAAATCAGAAAAGAATGTCTTTTATAATTCAGTTTGTTTTAATTTTTTCAATCATATTAGTATTGCATCTTGATCCGTAACTAGTTTTATTTTTTATTTTCATCTCATATATCGATTTACATTGCGGGAATATTACCAAATTTCACGGTCTTTCGAAATACAGTTTTATTTGATCTAGTAAAAAATACTTAAAATAACTCCAAACATTTTTTTTTCTTATTATAGGTTTCTCAGATGATTAAGAAGCCTCTGATGATGTGTACGTGAAAATGAATTTCCCGTATGGAGGTAACAACCATGGTTGTATATGTAAATCTCATTTCTTACTACTGGTGTCTTTCATCAACCAGAATTCTTCCATTTAATTCCAGCCGTTTTGTCAGAAATTTGCTTGACACTCAATTTAATAATTCAAAATTGGTTTAGTGTTACTTATAGAAATATTTGCGCCTTGAGTAATCAAATAGGTCTTTGACACGTGCTCTGAGGTTTTCAGCTGGAATCAATTCTCTATTGTGAGCGCTGGGAGACGGCCTGCTTCCTCATATTAATTGGCCCTCTTGCCTAAGTTCCTAGAAACGTTGATGTTTCCTCCTTGTTCTGCTATAGATATCCATTCGAATTGTCTCATTAGTAATTCCTATTTCAATATTTATTCTTATTATAACCTCCATCTCAAGGCTGTTTCAGATTTAACGCTTATAATATGATTCATTCATGAAGTCAGTTTTAACTAAATGCTCCCTTTTCAACACCGAAAATTTCTATACAATACTAAGCAATCCTTTATATTTTTTTTTTTTATACTTTCTTTCTCAGCATTTTCAAAATTTAGGCATGAAGCTATAAGGGAGAAAGGGATGTCAAGAAAATACTAATGATAACCAATTCCATATTTATTACTTATATTAGTTTCGAATGCATACAATAGCATCATTATTTCCTCTGGGCTACGAACATTTTTTTTTTTTTTATGTTGCCTAACATTTGATAACTGATTTCAGCTATACTTGGAGTAAGGAATCTAAAACTGAATTAAAATGTTAATGATAATCAGAGTTCTGCGCATGCGTTAACCCTACACATACACTCTTTATTTCAACTCTTATAAAGTGACTTTATTATCAGTGAAATAATTCATGTTATTTGTGAAAAAGTAGTGTGAACTGTTAAGTTAACAATTAAGTTGAAACTGGACATAAGTAAGGTGAGTAATCACTTATTTATAACGGCATTGTGAACAATGTAAATAGACCTGAGGATAGTGATAGATAACAAGCCGGCCATATACATTCGCTAATCCGACCAGTGGGCTGCTGCCCTTCGGCGGAAGCACATCTACGTTTCTCAGAATTCCACAAATTCGCGTAATATATACGTAATTGATAAAAGACTTTTTTTTTACAAACTATTACATTTACCTCTAATTAATTAACATGAGATGCGATATTTTCACATGGTAATGTCGAGTAAAGGTAGCAATCGAACTTTAAGATCTAGGAGTCTAGATACCACAAAGAGTTCACCAATCAAGAAAAGGGCTAGACGCTCTAAAAAAAAATACCCCACCAGCTACACCAGAGAGCTCAGTTGACGAAGTCGAAAATCAACCTGGCACATCATCACAAAATATGTCAACACAAGCTATATCAAAACAAGGTACGTTAGAAGAATCGCCCTTTTTTACAGCTAATCCATTCCAAGTGTTGTCAAACACACAGAATGAACAAATGGAAGCAGTACCCATCCCTAGTGAACCTAAACCCCCACCAATATTCGTTAGAAACATTAAAAATTTTCAATTAATGTGTCTACAATTAAATAATATAGTGGGCTCAGGTAAATACTTATGCCAAAGCCGCATTAATGACACGAAATTAATGCCTGACACCCCAGATACGTACAGAAAAATTGTCAAGTATTTATCTGACACTAAGGCGGATTATCACACATATCAACTGCGCCAAGAGAGAGCGCTCAGGGTGGTGATCAGGAGATTACACCCATCAACACCGCTGGATGCCATTAAAGAAGAACTAACTGAGATGGGGTTCCGTGTTCGCCAAATAGTGAATATATTCAAGGAAGATAGAGAACAGCCTGGCTCAAAAAATAAAATACCGCTCCCACTATTCTTCGTTGACCTTGACCGAACGCCCCAGGTCGAAGACATCTACAAGGTCACACGCCTTTACTACACTAGCGTTGTTGTAGAAAAGCCCTACACTAAGCGCGACATTGTACAATGCCATAACTGCCAGGCTTATGGTCATACGAAACGCTATTGTCACCACATTCCTAGATGTGTCCGGTGCGGTGATAAACATAAAACAGAGGACTGCCAGAAGTCCAGAAGAACACCAGCTGTATGCGCTTTATGCCATCAAGGGCACCCAGCGAACTACAAGGGTTGCCAAACATATAAGGAACTAAAAGCAAGAATTTATTCAGCTCCAAGAGAAGAACGGCCATCCAGGCCACCAAGACAACCCTCTAGAACTGTAAATACAAGAGTGTCCTATGCTCAGATATTCAAAGGAGATACTGCACCCACACAAACTCAGGCCCTGCCACAAGAACCTCAACCTCGAGTAATCACATCTCAACCTCAAGACCCTTATCCCATCTCTGAACCTAGGCCTAATAACCAGGCATTCATTCCTCCTCCTCCCAATGCCACTGACCTCGCAACCCTATTGACTTCTTTTCTCTCTGAATTCAGATGACTCATCACTCCTCTCATTTCCTTACTTACGAATGTTGTTTCCAACCTCATCCCACTGCCGAGAAATCCTTAAATGTCCCCAATCAAATCCCTCTCCGTCCTCCTTTGGAATGCGAATGGTATTCGAAATCACATCAACGAGCTAACAATCTTATTACAGGACAAAAACATTGATGTAGCATTAATAACTGAAACTCGACTTACCAACAAACGACCACTTAACATCCCCAACTATCATATCTATCGAACCGACCATCCTGATGGAACAGCACATGCTGGCACTGCCATAATTATCCATCAATCCCTTTCCCATCACCTATTCCCTTTGCCGACCCATAATTTCCTACAATCCACTGCCGTGATAATCCAAACTTCTCCTTACCCAATAGCAGTAGTTGCAGCATACTCCCCGCCTAAAATACCTATCTCAGAATCCCAATTAACTTCCTTCCTTAACTCCTTAGGACACCACTTCCTTCTAGGTGCAGACTTAAATGCTAAACACCAGCAATGGGGAGCCAGAACCACAAATTCCAGAGGACGAACATTGCTATCTGCACTTAATTCCCATCACAGCAACATCCTCTCACCCAATTCTCCCACATACTGGCCAACAGATCCTAACCGCAATCCCGATCTCCTAGATTTTTTCATCCACAAAGGTCTAGGGTCCCTTAATTATAGCATTTCAAGACTTGATGATCTTTCCTCAGACCATAGTCCCCTAATCCTAACGGTCTCCACATCACCAATTCCCAAACCACCTCCACCTTCATTTATCAGGGGGCCAGTTAATTGGAACCCCTTCCGTCAAATACTGGATGATAATATTGACCTCAGAGTTTCCTTAAAAACACCTGCAGACCTAGATGAAGCAGTATATTCCATGACTACCTTGATCCAACAAGCAGTTTGGACTGCATCTTCACCTGATCCTTCTAAAAAATACCGCAAAATAAATCCTCTACCCCAAGACCTACTGGACCTTATTAATAGGAAACGATGCTCTAGGACCATCTGGCAAAGAACCAGGCATCCTGATGATCGGAAATCATATAACTATTATTCCAAGCAGGTAAAACAAAAACTGGCTACGTTTAGATCCCAATCCTATAATTCCTATCTTTCCTCACTATCTGCAAGTGATAACTCCCTCTGGAATGTAACAAAAAAAATCCTTAAATTCCAATCCATTTCCCACCCCCTCCGCCGTGATGATGGTTCCAGGGCGTCGTAAGATGAGAATAGAGCAGAAGAGTTTTCTAAACATCTATCGTACACATTCACTCCTCATCCTGAACTCCATCCCTCCCATACTGCTGAAGTTAAAGAATTCCTCTCTTCATCGATTCCTCTCTCCTTACCTCCTACAGCCGTCAACCCCTCTGAGGTCAAATTCCTTTTAAAGAACCTAAAACCTCGCAAATCTCCAGGACACGATCTCCTTACTTCCCAGATCCTCAGACAACTTCCCAAAAAAGCAATTATATTCCTTACATATCTATTCAACTGTATCCTCCGCACAACCCACTTTCCCCTGGTGTGGAAACACTCCATAATTATCCTCTTTCCTAAACCAAGTAAACCTGTTAATTATACATCATCCTATAGACCGATAAGCTTACTTCCGATCCTTTCCAAAATCTTTGAGAAAATCCTTCTCAAACGCATCCTACCCATACTCGAATCCCACAATATCCCTTCCCATCAGTTTGGATTCCGCTCAAGACACTCCACTGTCCAACAAGGCCTTCGCGTTGTGGACCACATATCCTCTGCACTTGAAAACAAGCAATATTGCACTGGTGCCTTTCTGGACGTAGCTCAAGCTTTCGACCGGGTGTGGCACGATGGCTTGCTTTTCAAGCTCAAAACCCATTTACCTCAACCCTTGTACCTAGTCCTCAAATCTTACCTTTCAAATCGCTCCTTTCAAGTCCGCTGCGGCACTGAACTCTCCAAACATTATCCAATTGAGGCTGGTGTTCCACAAGGCAGTGTCTTGGGCCCAGTTCTCTATATCCTTTTCACCGCTGACATCCCTTCAAGTCCTGATACCTTCCTAGCAACATTTGCTGATGATACTGCCATCCTATCCTCCCACTCGGATCCTCTAATAGCGTCCCAGAACCTGCAAAGACACCTTTCCTTCATTGAGCAGTGGTGCAACAACTGGCGCATCAAAATTAATGAATCAAAATGCAAGTATGTAACTTTCACTCTTCGACGCAGATCCTGTCCGCCAATCCTTTTTAATTCAATTCCTCTTCCCTACTCAGACACAGTCCGATACCTTGGCTTCCTTCTGGACAAAAGACTGACTTGGAACCCACATACGAGACTTAAAAGACAAGAGCTTAACCGACGATTTGGTCAGCTATATAGACTACTAAACAGAAGATCTCATCTCTCAACAGAAAACAAATTATTAATCTACAAGACCATACTGAAACCTATCTGGACCTACGGACTTGAACTGTGGGGGACAACTAAATCATCGAATATCAAACGCATCCAATCCTTCCAGTCCAAAGTCCTTCGAACAATAGTCAATGCTCCATATTATGTCACGAACAAGACCCTACACCATGACCTTAACATCCCATATGTCCATGACATCATCCCATCCAGATTCTCCAACTTTCACCAGAACCTCATTCATCATCCCAATCCTCTAGCGCAATCCCTATCCAGCTCCGAGCATCCATACCATCCCCCTCGAAGGTTGAAACGGCAGTGGCCTCGAGATCTTTTGTAAATATGCCTTTGGAGTCCTGGCAATGGCCAGCTTCTCCACTCATGTCCTGAGCGTCTGTGGCTGTATTGCCCTCTTTCAGTCTCCACTGGCTTCTAATACTAGTGATGCGACTGGAAAAGTGGCACTGGGATCTTCCGGAGTCTTGCTTTGCCTTCCGCGTGTGGAGGTAAAAGCCTGGCTCGGAGATTCTTGGGCAAATGTATATATTGTATATAGTTATGATTGTGTTTAGAAGTTTTTATTTTATTTTATTTATTTTTATTTTTTTTTTTATTTATTTACCTTCTTCATCAGTATTATTTATTTACTTCTTATATTTATATTTATTTCTTTATTATTTGTATATATTGTATGAATGAGAACTTTTAGCCCTAATGCTTATAGCCCTCCAGCAGTGGCTGATTGTATTATTATTCAATAAATAGATTCCAAAAAAAAAAAAAAAAAAAAAAAAAAAAAAAAAAAAAAAAAAAAAAAAAAAAAAAAAAAAAAAAAAAAAAAAAAAAAAAAAAAAAATGATAATCAAATTCTATTATTTTTTTTATACAATAACAAGAAACTAAGCAGGCACATCACCAACACAAAAGATAAAATAGAACCAATAAAGAAGAAAAACGGAATATACAAATTAAACTGTCAAAACTGCCCCAAAATCTACATTGGTGAAACATCCAAACAATTAGGAACTAGAATCGCACAACACATCACCAACTGTAAAAATCCAAAAAACATAAACACAACAGCCTTAGCACATCACAGTATAAAACTACAGCATAAATTTAACTTTTTAACCAAAGAACACTAACAGAAAATTACTTGAAGCAATACACATTACAAAAAACAACAGAACAAAAGTCAACTAAAAAACAGACACTAAACATTTAGGAGCCCACTATACAGACATATTGAACAAAATTAAAATTTAATAGAAGTGAAATCACAGACACATAAAATAAACACTAACAACAACAATCAAAATAGTCAGATAAAACATTTAGATCCAAAGGTCAAATCTTCAATATGGTAGAAACCCAATTATTGGTCAAAAGGAGAATGTTGCTCGAGATGATAAATTTTAGAACATAAATTAGAACATTGACGATGGAGCACATTATTATTATTATTAGAGTTAAGTTAATTACAAATTTATTGTAACAAACAAAATACAAATATGTAATGTAACAAGCACAATATTGTAACTTAAAAATTTTTTTTAGCCTTGCATCCATAAGAGTATTGGAATTGCAGTTCTGAAGATGGGAATAAAAGGTCCCGAGACGTAAACTAGACTGTTAACATGTAACGTTAAAAATATACTCGAATTGTTAATAATTGGAAGTTATTATTGCCAAGCAACTAAATTAAATTGACAACTTCCCAGGAAAAAAAGAAAAAAGAAGATAATAAGTTATATGTTTGAGATTAGATTATCTATCAATGCTTTTCTCCTTCACTCCGAAATTTAAGGAAAACTTGTATCCTTACAGTAGATGAAGAAAATGTTCAAGCTCAGTATCGAAAATATTTATTCACATTATACGTTTTTGACATAAAAGGATAACAAAAGTGCTTTATCAATCAATAAAATGGAATCTTCCATTATTTTTTTTAAACATGAACAGACGTATAATGTATTTAACAAAGGAATGCCCCTGAAAAGTTTATATCATCGATTTTAGATATTTTTCTCGAAAACGACTCTAAAGATTTTGATTCTCAGTATAATTAAGTGGCCTTTAACATCAGTTAGGTCTTATTCTCATTAATGTCGCTTAACACGGCTTAAATGCCTAATGTTCAAAATTTCTTCCTCTAAAGTACATTTAATTCGGTCAACTTTAAATTATTAACTATTTCATTCTCGGTAGCAATAAAAGCTGGCTGAGTACAAACTATTAAATTATTTGATTATAGGTTAATGGAGGATAAAAAGGAAAAATGTTTTTTCAAGTTTAAAATGAATTTCCATAAATAACAGTCAGAAGATGTATGTATAATATATCGTTGGTAGCTGAAGATTTTAGCAAAAAGAATATTTAACATTTAGAATCGTAGAAGATAATGGATATTGACGAAAAACTGATAAATAATAATGTCTAGAAGCTTATGTTATTTTACGGAAACGAAATATTTCCATAGAAAATCAATGGATTTTCCTAACTAAATGTACACCATTGTTGATGTTTGGCGTTTAAATCTGCACCCAGGATGAAGTGATGTCCTAAGGAGTTGAGAAGAGAACTGAACTGGATATTAGTCATGGATCTGTTAGGAGGGCAATATACTGATGCTATGGTGACGGGAAAGGAGAAGGTTTTGATTTTTAAAAGCTGTTTCCTGGTCAGTTGAGTTTCCGTAATTAGTGCTACGTCGATGTTCTTGTCCAGAAGTAAAGACGTTAGTTTGTCAGCGTGATTTCTAACATCATTCGCGTTCCAAAGGAGAATGGATATGGGTTTCGGGATGTGAGTCATTAAGGATTTTTTGAAGGAGGAATGAGGTGAGGTACGAGATTTATGAGGAGTGATATGAGTGGAGTAACAAGGGAGGAAAGATGCTAACAAACTGGTGAGGTCTGTTGTATTCAAAGGAGAAGGAATATGATGACTGCTTTGTTGATGGTTAGGTATATTAAGATGAATAGAATTTTGAAGTTGTTGTTGTAGCAGGGCTTGACATTTATCGGTTGAGTTCTTACGTCCAAATACTTCCGTATTAAGTATATATCCAAAATAAAACGACTCTCAGTACTTCAAAATCTTCATTCTTTATTGCAATATATAAAATTAACTGATTTTACAATATTTAGAATGAAATATGATTTTACAATTTAAATAGGACAATAGCCAGTAAACTATTTAGGCTATACATCAAGAAACGATAAAAATTCTATATTCTGAGAAGTCAATAACTGCAGGTAGCTTTATTTTTTTCCCCTACATCTTAGTATGTAGATTACAATATTTTTCCAATTTCTACAACAACATTGCAATGAATTATTGTTATGAAAATTCATTTAAATATTTTAGAAACAGTTGTAAACCATTTATTTACTTTATTTATTTATCTTTTTTTCTACATTGGTTTACCAATAAAAGTAATTTAAGGTTCCTATGGAATTTCATTTAAATATGTTTACTTAATTGTTTTTGTACTGCACGGGAATCTTTCTCGACGTTGAACAGGCGTTTAATAAAGTCTGGCATCCGGGACTGATGTACAAAATCCTTAAATTCCTACCACCTACATCCGTTCCTACCTTACTGACAGATACTTCAAAGTCAATCATAACAATGCTTATTCATCTATTTTTACTCAGTTTGCCGGTGTTCCTCAAGGTAGTATCCTTGGTCCTATCCTTTAGACAGTTTATATAGCTGACACCCCAACCCAATCCAGCACTGACATCAACCACCTATGCCGATGACACGTGTATCATATCAGTTAATAACGATCCATCTATTGCATCCCAAACTCTTCAATTACACATCACAAGTCTTGAAGAATGGTTTCAAAACTGGAAGATTAAAATAAATTCCAATAAATCCCATCAAATTACCTTCACTCTTCGTCGTAAACCTATGACTTCCTGTCCTACAGTATACTTCAACAATAGCCCACTTATCCCTGTTGAACAAATCAGATACCTAGGACTCCACCTGGACAAACGATTCGTTTGGAACCCCCATACCAGACTGAAACGACTAGAAACCACCCGACGTTTTCGACTACTGCAGCACTTACTAGACAAACGCTCTAAACTTCCAAATATTTGCAATAGACTCATATGTATTGCTATAATAAGGCCTATTTGGATGGGATCGAGCTTTGGGGCTTACTAAATCGTCAAATTGCTCTCGTATCCAATCCCTACAAACCAAAAATCTTCCTAAAATCCTCAATGCTCCCTACTTTGTCACAAATAAAATCATCCATAACGACCTTAATGTACCATATGTGTCCAATTTAGCTCAATCCTGATACCTCTCCTTCCATAATAAACTTCTGAACCATCCGAACAATCTAGTTTCCAACTTTGCTTCCTCTTCTATTCCTGATAACCCTCCGAGGCGTCTGAAAAGAAGATGGTCTCGGGACCTTCTAATATAGAAATATAATTGGAGTGCTACCAATGGGTAGTTTCTCTTGTTATACATGCCAGATTACTTATTTCATATTTACTAGTTGTATTTATCATTGTACAGTTGTAAATTTTAATAATAAAAAAAAACTTTATTGTTTTTAGCAGCTATGATGCATTATTGTAACCTTTGCTTTATTGCTCATATGTTTGCTTTTTTTTTTAATACTTGTCTTATCATATGTTGTTATTATTATATTGTAATTTTGTTGTTTTATTTATTTTGTTGTAGCAATTTTGAGCAGATTTAATGTTAATTTGTTTGAGCAATATTGTTTATTCTTACGGAACTTTGTCCCAAAATATAATTTATTTTTCTATTCTATATTATTCTATTGTTAATTTATAGGGTTCGAAAATGAACCTGTTGTAAATATCTTCTTCAATATAACATTTTCATTAATTGTTTCTTATTATTATTGTTGTTTCATATTGTGAAAATATGGTATTAATTACATTTATCGCTAAATATACAATTTAATATTTGACCCCACTTTTATTTGGATACACTGGTTCGTATAGATATTTAATCTTAAATAAATATGAAATTGCATAACTGATAACTCTCTCCCTAACGTACCATATGTCCGAAATTAGCTGGTAGGGGACTAAAGAAGAAAAAGAAAACTAAGCTTCTTTTGTAAGATATACTTTCATTAAGATTAACTAATGTAAGTAAATGAAAAACAAAACAAATCAAGGGTTTTTATCCAGAAACTTGGCGATCAGTTAAGACCCCTTTAAGACCTCCAACTCTCAACATCCCAGGGAGGATGGAATACTTTACTTCAGCAAACTACTTAGCGAAATGGCTAAGCCGGTATAGAAAAGACTGGGCAGCCTTAAAGCTTCTTTACTCACTCGAAGGGGCCGTAACTACGCTCTTTGTAAGTCCTTAGTTTTCTTAATTCAACAGTGCCTAAGGGGGGGGGGGTCGCCTTTTAAAACTTAAACTTGTTTAAATCGTCTGATCTCGTTGGCGATAACGACTTGTTGAAATGGCAGTTGGTGTTCAACTCTCTTTCCTAATAATGATCTTTGCATCAAGTGACAGTCAAATCTTGTTGACTAACAACACCACGGATTATATTATAAAGAAAATTGGATATTTTAATTTTATTTCTCTGAAAAACAGAATTTTAATTAACAATGAGATTTCATATTGATCCCTATAGAATCAGCATACATCAACTTACAGCTTCTGCAGCCAAAAAATAATCAAAGCTACTCTAAGGCAGAACTAAATAATTTAGCAAGTGAAACTATAAGAGAGAAGTCCTCATTCCCCAATCGTTACACGCAACACAGGCGGTTCTGCTTATGGTCCAAGAAAGATGGAGGAGATAGTGTTTATGCAGAAGTTTTTCCAATTTTCAGAGGCTGTGAGAAAGCTCCTTAGTAATCTTGATAGCTAAGTCAAAGCAGTTTTTTCTCCTTAGAACTGATAAAAAAGTCATTTGGAGCCCTAATTGATTCGCAGGCTGTAATGATTGTCGTTCCAAATGGTTCTTGCTGTTTCACAATTCAAATATATTGTGCCAGGAATCGATTGAGGAGCTGGTTTTAGAAGTCATAAATGTCGTTTTACAGTGAATATCGTCACACCGTGTGTTATCAGGTAATTATAAAGCTTTTAGCAAAAGATGGTGCCGGAAAAGATCAACAAGATATGCCATTACCTTTCTTGGTGGAAAAAGAACATTAAATCATTAATCATAGGAGAGTTGAAAGAGAAATGTTAATTGAATTAAATGCAATCGATTTCATTACTTGACGGAAAGCGACGAGTGTCAGTATATTTCCCAAGAAATCAGGGGTCCTAAACTATTGCACAGTTTAGGATAAAGACTGGATATGACTTTCTCCGAAGCAACCTCGACCGTATTGGAGTTGTCGAATCCAGCAGTATGCCCATTTTGTCGACAAGAACATGCTTTTGTAATATACAAAGGATCTATGACAACTGTGTTTCTGCTTACTTGTCCTGGGCTATAGGACTTTAGAACTAAAGCAAGAACTGAGGGTGAAGTATCTTGGGCTGCTAGACGCCGTATGAACCAAATGGTTCAGTATGATGGTGGCATAGGATTAAAAATAATCTGGTGCGAGCAACACACAACTTTCACTCACCCTTCTAGTTTGAATATAAATTATTTTCTGGCAATGTTGAGCAGTTATAAAATTTTTTATGTGGACTTTTAACGAAGCTACAGCTTAAAGTTTACTGCTGAAAAATCACTAACACTATTAAAATATCAAAAAGACTATTTATTATATCGACGGTAGGCAATAAAGATCTAGTTACTCAATCTGGTTTTATAAACAACCCAACTTCAGTCTCTGAGCCATTCAGTTGACAGAATGACTAACTCCAATTTCAACATTTTTGAGTAATGCCATTTTAATGACATTTCTAGTTGAAAAAATTATATCTATACAGTCAGTGAGTAAGTTGATTCCAGAGTAGATGATTGCAGTGTTGAAATATAGAACTGTGAATAAATTTATAAATGTTCCGACTAGAAAAATCTATAAAATTAATAATAAAGAATTTTTAAATTGGGGTTATTCATCCTGTCAACCGAAGTGCTATAAATGCCTACAGAGATTTGAAAGTATATCTGAATATTTAACTTATGAATGATTATGGATTGTAGGACTATTAGTTATTAAACTGTTATTTTCCATTGTAATGTTTACTAAAATTGAATTACGAGATTTTCATAATCTGCCATGGATATGTCAAAAGTTGTCATACTAATTGTAGGTGGATAATGTTGGAATTTTACAAAGGGAAGGTTCATCAAATTATTTTCTAAAAGATTACTGGACGTTTTTTTTTTTTGTAATAAAAGGCCAATAGATAGCTAGTTATTTAAATATAATATCATATCTATAGTTATTAAACTACAGTAAATATATTTAAGATTATAAGCATATC
The DNA here is from genome assembly GCA_928085145.1 of Nezara viridula. Taxonomy (NCBI): domain Eukaryota; kingdom Metazoa; phylum Arthropoda; class Insecta; order Hemiptera; family Pentatomidae; genus Nezara; species Nezara viridula. Next base: position 218,513,224 of record OV725077.1, on the reverse strand, counting down.
TATGAAATATTTTTATATTTCACTTCAGCTTTCACACAAGTACAATGAAATTGTATTTCAAAGTTAGAAACAATTTAAAAGTTTACATTTAGTAAAAAAAAATTATTTAATTTCTTTGGAAAGATGTGATTTACGTTAAAATAATGTTAGTTTTCTGACATTATTATCTGTATATTTTTCGCCACTCTCAGTTACCTTTTGCAACTTTATTTATTTGATATTACTTTTTCTAAAATTCTCCGCTTTCCAATGATATATTATACTTATATCTTCTGACTGTTATTTCCGCAGATTCATTTTCAACCTGGATATTGCTATGTATTGTAAAGACCGCCGGTGGAATTCATTTAATTGTTTTAAGGGTATAAATAAATAAATATCGTAAGTGCTCTCATCTGGTGGTACCTGAGCGAGGGTAGCGACCCACGAGGACAACCTTTTGTAAGTGGTAATAAAAACCCTTAAGAACCACCGACCAAGACCGACAACTGAGTGTTTAAACAGGATCCAGAAAGACCTTTCACACCTTCCGCCAGAAATACGTAAAATATACCTGGTTAGTGAAATACCTTGGCCTGGGGGAGAGGGCGTGGTCATCCCTTAGGCTAGGAATATTCAGCCAATCAGGAAAAAGTACAAAAAGAGAGGGGGGTGACTGGAAGCGAGGACGGTTAGAGTTTTGAGGAAGGACTTGATCAGGAGAGACGAAGAGAGGAAGATACGGACTGATAGCTGGGACTCAGGCCAGAGGACTTCAAGTTGGGGGTCAAGCGAGGACGGTTGAACACTGGTAGGAAGACGGAGGCTGAGGAGAGCGGCATGGAAGGAGACTCGAAGGTGATGAAGAACCAGCTAGGTAATAACCCTCATTTAGTTATACAGATGTAAACTTGTGTTGGCAACCATAAATCGTTAATTAATAGAATCAATAGAATACATGTAACTTTAATCAAACATCAAGCATTCTCCTCTAGTCTGATTCTCTAATACCATTGTATATATGTTTTGGTTATTTAAATTTGTACATATATTAGTTAGTAAACCATCTTAGTACGTTTACCAGTCTACCTTGCATGACATCAATTAGATATAAATTCAAATAGTAAATTTAAAAATATGATGCCTTTAGAAAGGAAATCCAATAAAAATTATATGTTTCAATCTAGGATACTACAGTAGGGAGTCTGTGGTATCTAACCTTGTAATACAGAATTAATATATTTTTCGGTAGATCGGTTCCCTTCTGGGGCCGATATAAATACAAATATAAGTGATAAATACAAATAAATGCGGTTCGTGGAACCCCCTACTCGCCGTAAAAACGCGAGGCCAGGAACATAGCAATATGCATTTTTCTTTTTTTTAAAACATCACTTAATTATACAATGATACACTGAGTTTAATCTAAATAGTCAGAGCCGTTTTTGAGAAAATTGTAAAAATGTGTTTCACCGTTGGAAGTGGCACTTCCGGTAAACCGATTTTAAGGATAAAGTTGCTGGGACGTAATTAAGTCAGGTCCAGGAGCTTTACGGGGGCAGGCAATTTTGAATGATGTTGGAATATTATTATGGGCTTGAAATGCTTTAGGTGGCAGAGAACATTTGGAGTGGAATATCCAGTTTGCCTCAATACAATTGATGTGTGTTGAAATAAGGATACCGGGATGTGGGGTTAAAAGTTTGGACAGAGGATGGTTGACCAATAGTTGGGCTTTTTCTTCGTCGGATTTGGACCAGGTTTGGGATATCAGTAAGTAGAGGGTGTTAAAGTTCTTTCAAATTAAGAGTTTTTTGGTGGTTTCCATAATTGGATTTGTCAGTGGTTGGAAGTTTTTCAGTAAAATTTAGTAAATTTTGAATTTTGATATACCTATCTTAAATACGTAATATCAGTTTCGTACGACTTTTCGTTTTTGAGCTAGACTGTTCACAGACACACAGACCATTTTTCGGGACTTGGTTAATTGGATACAGGGGACCTCAAAACATGTATTTCCGTTGAAAACTCAGATTAAAAAATTGTCACGGTCACAATTCTTTTCCTTAATATATATTGCACATATAGGCAAGTGAAAGTAAAAATTTATCTTAAAACTTTCATTCTTAAATAATTCAAATTGAATGTACTACAAAAAGAATTAGGTCAAGTTTTTTTCTCACTTATCCCCCCTCCCCTTCTTGTTTCTATCCATGTCTTACTTTTAAGAATTTTTTTTATGCTACATTCCATTTTTCATTTTCCGCCACTAGAACCTTTATATTTTTCACTATCCTGATTTTTTTTTATTCCTTATCTTGGTAGTTTTCCTTATTGATTCCAACTTTTTTCTGTTTCTTCTTCTATTTGTTCCGAGTGTCCTTTAATGTTCTTAAATCTCACCACTTTATCGAATAATAGTTTGTTTAACCTGTTCCAATCTAATCTCATTTTATGCCCCAAGAATTTTGTTCCTCTTTTCCTCATAGATGTTTCTAAATTTTTAATATGTTCAAAAACTCACTTTGTGTAGTCAATCGGTATTCCCTTCTTTTTTAATTGGTATTTCCCACCGTTCTTGGCCGCTTATATCATTCTTAGTATTTTTTTTCCTGTTTTTAATAATGATTCCATGATGGTAATATTCCATAGTCTCCGTCCCATAGAGTATCACCGGTTTTCTAACTGTTTCGTAGTGTCTAATTTTGGCTTTTCTGGGAATATACATTTTGCCTTACAAACTCACAAAGATCCATAATTTATCCAATTTTACTTTCAAATCTTTGTCGTTATACATCGCGCCATTGTAGAGCATGAGTTCCTTTAGGTGTTTAAACTGTTTTGATTTTTCCAAACTTAGTCTTCGTTTTTTTCCTTTATTACTGGTGATTATTTCGTTTTATTTTCAAGGGTATTTTTATCCAAGTTCTTTCCACTATTTCTTTAAATACATTAATCTGGTCAACTGCTTCTTGTTATGTTCCCACCGTAAGAGCTATATCATCCACGAAAGATAAACATCTGATTTTTACTCCATATTTATCCGCATATCCCTGCACCAGACTTATTGGATTCCCAGAGTGTTCTCATAAATTTCTCCTTCATTATATTGAAAAAGAAGTAATAATTCGTCTCTTTGTCTCAATCCTGTTTTAATTTCGAACGGTTTACTGATTTCTTCCCTGAATTTAATTTTAGAGTATGCCAAAGTTAAAGTTAGTTTAATTAATTTTATAACTTACTGATCTACTCCGTATTCTCTTAGTATCCAAGATAAGGTTTCTGGGAATCTACGAAGGAGACATATATATTCTTCTATCTAATCATGTAGTACCTCAAGATCAATTTTAGACTTAGAATTTGTTCTGGACACGGTCTCTTTCTTTTTATAAATATCACTTGATATTTCCCAATCTGATGATCTATATAACAGAGCACTTGTTTAACTCACAAACACAAATCTATATATATATATATATATATATATATATATATATATATATATATATATATATATATATATATATATATATATATATATATATTGTTTATTTAAAGAAGTAGATGGTCACTTAGAACTCCTAGTTAGTTCTAAATGAAACTCCTTGCTGAACACACCTTTCCTAAAGAAGACCTGCAAGTTCTGGTCGAAACGTTGGCTTTTAATAAATTAGTTTTGCCACTATTTAGTCTATTTATGACCACCACCCCGGACTATCTCCTTCCTTAATAATACAACAGTCAACTATTAAGTATTCAATGTTTTTATTTACTTTTTTTTATCTCTGTATATCTATTGTATTATTATCTGTATTTTGTATATATATGGTAAGATTGTTCACACACATAATATCGTGCCCTTGATTGTGGCAGATTGCATTATTATTTCAATAAATGATATTAATCATTTTTTCTAAATCCTAGAAATTTGCCTTGTTGACCAAGGGTTAAAAATAGCTTATTTTCTTTTACTACGGCATAATTATTTATCAATGTAGATTCCTTAGCTCTTAAGAAATATCTTGTAATGCAATGTATTATTGGTAATAAAAAATAACTTCCATAGTACTTCGCTATTAGAAAAAAAATGAATGTATCTCAATATTCATAATATGAAAACAAGTGACTATTAGAGTAAGTATGCCTTTATCACCCTGGGATCCATTATTTTATTCCTTCCACGTCGCCGGTGAGAAAGTTCCCTAGAAGGTCCTCCGAGCTATTACTGTTATGACGAGGATAACGCAGTGCCATTATGTGGAGGCTACATTGCAGCCATCGGGATCCACTTCGAAGATAGTCGGTTATTTCTCTGCTATATTCTTCCCCAAGGTTCACATGTCCTTCATCTTCCCGAAGATATAAAAATAATAAATACTATCATAGCTTCAAATATGCTGAAATCGACTTGTAATGATTATCGTCTCTAGGTTCAATACCATAAATGCTTTTCTTTGATTTCCAGCTAAGGCCTAAGGACATATTCTTAACATCCAAAAATATGTCATTCGTTACCTTTCTCAGAAACTGAGTAAAAGCACCCAAGCATTCCTTAGAAGGCCAATTACCATCTTTTAATGCTCCACGTTCCGCTAAATCTCTCTCTCTCTCTCTCTCTCTCTCTCTCTCTCTCTCTCTCTCTCTCTCTCTCTCTCCTCTCTCTCTCTCTCTCTCTCTCTCTCTCTCTCTCTCTCATCTCTCTCTCTCTCTCTCTCTCTCTCTCTCTTTCTCTCTCACTCTCTCTCACTCTCTCCCTCCCTCTCTCCCTCTCACCCTATCTCTCCCCCTCTCTCACTCCCTCCCCTACTGGAGGCAACTCACATCGCAGGGAGGTGAACAACTCATGTATCTGCCATAGCTCCTGATCCTCAAGGATGGGGGTTGGGCATGGTGGTAATAGCTCAATCCCGTAAGAACTAAATTATACATTTTTTTCAGCAATACCTACTTTTTATCCAATTTCGAGCCAAATCGAACGAGCGCTTTCGAAATCATGGTATATCTAAAAAAAAATATGTTTGTGTGCGTAAGCGGATTCGCTCAATGGAATTTGATGAAATTGATATAGGACCATATCCAGGCACCTACATGTATAATCCCTAAAAATTTCATTAAAATCGGATGAGTGGTACTAGATGATATGCCCATCACATCTATTTGACTATAGACAGACAGACGCCGAACTAAATTTGATCCTTGATGTCTGAAACGTTAAACGCGTGTGGAAATTTTCGATTCTGAGCACAAAATATTTTTTTTAACTCTTGCACGAATACCATGCTTGCCTTCCTACGTCCCGTAGTAAGGAATAAAAAAAAAGTTTGCCAAGTAAAGTCACTATAGCTTTCTCACCGTGTCACCTTTTTCATTGGCTAAAAAATATCCGTATTATTACAAGATCCAAAATTTTTCGTATGAGAAGGAAATCTCTGGGAGAAGCCGTTTTCGGCAATTCATCAATCCTTCAAAATATAGAAATTTGATTTCCATGGGTTTTGTTCATCAGCAATGGAAGCAAAATGGAAAATAGTTCTACATTTGTAGATTGTATATTTTATGATTCGTGAATAAAAAAAAAATCCAGTGCATAATGAACATTAATGTATGCCAAAATTGAGTGCTTTACATATGAGCGTAAAAACTAATTCTTTGATTTATAATGATTTGTCGATATAATTTTATATTTTATTACCCTCTGCTATTTTCCATCGCAGCACGACTGTTTACATTAGTTGCAAATTACAAAATATCATTAAAATAAATAATTCAGAAATTCAAAGCATTTACTTGATTCTATTAAATAGATTTTAAAAGAACAAATTAATAAATAGGTTTAAATAATTTATAAATAATTAAAATGATAAAATTATGTCTGTTTATTAAAAATAAATAAATTTAAAAAATATGTACACGGATAAAATGACGTTGGTATGTTAAAATTAAATAAAGAGATTAAAAATATGAGATATGAATAAATAATGTTAGTAGATTAAAATTGTATATATAGATTAAAAATATATATATACAAATTAAATTATGTCAGTAGGATAAAATTAAATAAAAAGATTAAAAATATATACATAGATTAATTAATGTGAATTATTTAGATTATATAAATAGATTAAAATATTTAATTAAAATAGATTAAAAATAAATAAATATATAAATAGATTAAGAAAACTTAAATATACAATAAATAAATGTGTGCATCAATATACTGTTTAAACAAATTTATACCAAAATATGAAAATACATTATTTGAAAAAAAAATGATGAAGAAGAAGGAATCTAGCAAATGAAACAATTAATAATAAGTTATGTTGGACTCCTTCGATGACAACTGATTAGGATGACACTGGACTTGCTGGGGGTGGAGGCAGCCATGGGGAAGGGTTATATGTCGCTGGCTGCAAAGAGATAAGTCGCCCGGTCGCACAAGCACACCGAGTTCTTTTCATTCTCGTCCTGGCGAAGATTTTTGTTAAATTACAGAAACTGGTTTCCAGCATACGCCTCCGCCCACATGCCAATCCTCAGCTTACTTGGATGAAAAAAAAGTGACACCAACATAGAGCGGATGTGACCCTTTCAACGGCTTGAGCCAAACGAAATAATAAAAACATTTTTCAGTATTTTATGCTCAAATTGTTTCAAAACGTTCACGATATCTCACTGAGTAATTACATCTCCTTTTACCAGCCTTTTCAAAAATGGATCGTTTTGTTGCCGTTTTCGTTGTGAATCACAAACAGAAATGTGTGTTGCCAAGTTGACTTCGGTTAGAGAGTGCGGAACCCAAATATTAAGCTTGGAAACATAGCCGAGCTAGTCCAAATATTTTTCTACACTTATGTGCGACACGTTTAGGGACATATCAATCTCTCGCACTGATTGGGTGGGATTTTGATCAACAATGACCTTAATTTTGCTCGTTTCAATTTCATGTGGGCGACCAAACAGTAGAGCATCATTGATGTCAAAATTTCCAGAATGAAATTTGGCAAACAAATTTTGACATGTGCGTTTGGTAAAGCATTATCCCCATAAACACTCCAAATGTTTCTATGAGCTTCTTCAGCACGCTTAACTTTTTAAAAATAATGTGCCGATAATGAATGATATTTTCTTCTATATTCACAGTGCAATAGCAAACACAGTACTAAGCTAGTTATAGTTAGTAACAGATATAATTGTTGTCAATTATAAATAGGATAAACAATCTACCTTAGAGATTAATTCAACGTATCATAGTGACATAAAAATAAACAGAAAACTCGAAAGGATTTATTTGCCAACCCAATAATTGACAATAGAATTAATATAATATTTGTTAGATATATCATAAATATTGATTTGATAACTTGATAATGAGCAAATTGGCTCGAATTATTGCAATAACCAAATAAATGGAAAAATGCTAAGGGTAATTAATTTCTTAAAGGCACTGTATATAATTACATTAAGTGCTCATGAAAAACACAGTGCTGAAAAGGAGCTAGATATACTTTTTTTTTTCATCCATAGATTTTATTTTAACAAAAATCTTAGTTTAACTGGAATGTTATATTATAAATGTTGTGCTCATATTTAATTGTAAAATAATAATAAAAGAAATTAATTTAAATGAGTTTTGGTGGGTGTAATCACTACATTTCAAGTACGAATAGAATAATATTGACCCCAAATTCGCCTATAGCACTTAATGACAATGAGACGTCAGTCGCAATGGTATTTGAATTTTAAAAAAACAACAGAAATTACACCACTTTTAAAGAATTATTATTTCAATTTCATTCTGTAATTGATAACTTTTATGTATAGTTTTTTTTTTCTCAATTATATAGTCTAAATTTATTACAAACTTATAGTTGCAATGGAATGAACCGTAGGCATTGATGACATGGGGGTTTAACGCCTATAAACAACAATAAACAAGAAACAAATAAATTAAATAAACGCTCGAGAAATGAGAGACTTGATAAATATTGCAGGGGATGAAATGAATAATATTAATAAACATGATGATATTTAGATAATGGAAAAATAATTAATCAATATATAATTGAAAATTTACTCCGATCAGTTTCCTATTTCCTTTTAAATTTGAAGATTATAAAGCTGAGGGTTAATAGCCGCCCCAAACCACATCATAGTTTCATCGTACCCAAAGCATACTGCCTTTTGAATTAATTACATTGGAGCGTTTGATCCAAAGTCCTACAGTATTACAAAGTGACGTGTTTGAAAGTTATATTCTTTTTAGTTTAAGATTTAAGTGCTAGGTATGGATCTGAATTTCTATCAGTCGATCCCAGGTTCGAGTACGGTTTGTATGAAATGTATCTCTCTCTCAATCTCATGAAATGTATCTCAGGTCGAGAAGCCCAGATTGGCTTGGAAAAAAATAGTAATAATAATAAATAAATAAATATTTTGGAACCATGCTACGTTCAAAATATGTCTAATCTATCCATAATGTTTTAAGGCAATTATAGTGAATTATTTTATAAAAATTTGATTGATGAAAATGGACCCTTAGTTGCAGAAATTGAATAAATTCTGAAATCTGTACTGAATGACTAACTAGAATTTCAATATATACAGATTTTTATCTATTTAAAGGCATGTTGTTCATTTGGAAACCAAAAAGGGAATCTGTTAAATTAATAATTATAAGTCAATGAAAAATGAAAAGTTTCGTAAGGAAAATATTTTTTTTTATGAAGAGAAAGAGATTTGGATCGGTTGAGAATAATTTAAAGTCTAGCAACAGCTGTAAACAAATTACGATGATGGTTTTCAATACAAATAGAATTATACCAATATTACCTTACAAATAAAAAAGAAGGGAAAAAATATAATCCAGTACGCTCTTTTCCAGGTACAGGAAACAAGAACTGAATAAATTACTTGGCCTCCAAACATGGATTTAACGTTTTATTCTTTCAACATATCATCGTTATGCCGTTATTAAAATATACTGTTTAATCAAACCATATTTATCAACATATGTTTATATCAACCTTCAAGATTGGTACATATACCTGACTGATTCTGCGGGTTTGAAAAACAAATAAATTGAGGATAAATAATACATTAAAAAAAAAACGTTTATTCATTTATATGAATATCGATCACTTATCGTTTTTATAATATTTTTTAAATTAAGGCTCGATGCTACAAGAGCGCAATCATATTAAATAAAATAAATAAAAAGGCGCTTTCCTCCTGTATATAATTGTTTATTCTTTTTTCTACCGGATTTGATCCTTCGTCAGCCCTTCCTCTACCGTTTGTAAATGACAATTATATAAAACAAGATAATTTTATTATATTTTATATTTTTTATTTACTTAAATATTCATATTCACTTTACATCAAATACATGAATTTCAAAAATTGGAAAATTCAACCGAATGATGAGAAATTGAATCATATAATTATATATAGATAAAATACCTACTATCCAGTTTGTATAGGTCATAATGAAATTCCTCATAGTGATATGGTACACTATATAAGACAGACTTCTGACAGAAATGGGGCCCACATGTTAAAATGAAATGTAAGAGAAATAACTTAAAGTAATCTACTTAATTAAAAAAAAAAAATTTTTTTTAGGAATCTTCTCATCACAAGTCAAATGGCCCGCCCCCCTTAATCTATTGTAATTATGTCAAATTCTTAACATTTATCTGCTAGAACATCTTCATTGAACATTTCATTTACGTTTGATGTTGTAATTATATTTAATATTATTCTTTTAGAAACTTCCTTTTTCCTTGAACTTTGGAGTGGTCAAGGTTCCGGAGGCATATGTGAGCACTTGTCTAATTATTTTTATTACATATGCATGTAATATCCTAGGAGTGAAGTGCCTTTAATATAACTTTTCGTTTTTGAGGTAGAATATTCATATACACACAGACAATTTTGCAAGGTTTTCAGTTTAAACATGTATTTCCGTTCGAATATGTATTGAAAATTCTGATTCGAAATTTTTCAAGATCACAATACATATCCATATATGTGTAAGTGAATGAGAAGAAAATGTTATATTTGAGTTATTGTTGTAAAAGTTCCATTGGGAGGTGAATCTTAACTCATTAAACAATTCCGAAATTTAAATAAATTAAAATCGGAAACAAATTAAAAAATATTCTAAAACAAGACATAATAAAAAAATTCATCAGTTCAATTGATTGTAGAATTCTATTCCATTTTATGGAACATCTTATTCTGACAAATCTTATATTATTATTATCAATATATATAACTATGGACTAGTAAAGTTTGTAAAACAAATTAATAATAATGCAATAATTAAATCCTAAGAAAAAAATAAAATAAAAATTAATTTTGAAAAATAGGAAATTAAATAAGTAAATAAAATATGCATACAATAGATTAATATAAACACCCACACACATATATCTAATATATATTTTCAAAATTAATTTTTATTTTATTTTTTTTTAAGATTTATTTATTGTATTATTATTAATTTGTTTTACAAACTCTACTGGTCCATAGTTATAGGCATGCATTTTTATGGGTGTATTTTGTATGAGACTGTATTCTCACTTTTTCAATTGTTAAAAAAAATTACTTATTAATAAAAAACCTATTTATGGGTCACTAAGCCGATCAATATATATATATATATATATATATATATATATATATATATATAATAAACATACATGCAATCTACATATAGATTATATATAATCTATAATCTATAAGAAATATTAAATCATTTTGAATTTGATTACTAACAGAAATGGAGAAACCACATGATATTTGTTACCGGTAGAGCTTTGTTACTCTTTTTACTTTCCTAACTAGTGTAGGTAAGGAAAGTATTGCAATCAGGTCAAATTTCCGATATGCGGGTTTCGACGGATCTATACGTTTCAGAGCACACACATTTTTAGCCATTGGTCTGTCTGTCTGTGCCAAGATTTTGTCGGGAACAACTGAATCGAATTTGTTGATTCTTTTTTTATTTTGTAGTGTTTATTGTTTTTTTATTGTTTGACCACTGATGCCTGTGACAGAAATTCGGTGCTCCATGCGCAATAGCTTGCGCGCAATAATGGATAAAATATGTTTTTCTATAGACTGTACGCTAAAACGACTCTAACGATTTTGATGAAACTTTCCTATAATGTTGTAATAATTGTGTTTGTGAAAAACGCAGGTTAGCCTATTTTTTGAAAGGTAATTAAATTACCTACAAAACTATCTAAAAATCATTCATTTTGAAGTTACAGCTATTCAATTTCCAATGTAAATCCTATTCGAGGACTATTCAAAGGGATATAGTAGTCTATGTAGCCATAATAATTTATGAGAAATGTCTAATCTATCTGAATTTGTTTTCTAACAAAAATGAGAGAAAACCTCATGACATTAATTATGGAGCTTTGTTTTTCTTGAGAGAGAAACAATGTGTCAGGCGAATTCATACAAAAGCACAATAAAAAACAAACAACAAAAAAAAAAAACAGTTTCTTGTGCATAAAGCTTTGTTCCTTCTTCTCTCTCTTTTTTTATTATTATTAAAGTTATATCTAAGCTAAATTTATTCCACAATCTTTCTATTTGAGGACTATTGAGGCAATATAGTACAATATATAAACAACAATAATTATTATTGTCTACAGAGATTACCAATTATAATTGATCAGACATGTCAAAATATTTTAATTTTTTTTCTAACAAATGAGAGGAAATTTATAAAGAAATTTATTGGTTATAGAGCTTTGAGGCTCTTTTTTTATTCAAGTTATCTATGATGTGAATGTGTTCATACCTCGCCATAAATATTGTCAATTTTACAGAATGTTGTATTATTGAATAGCTAAATTTAAAAAAATATTATTCAAGTTATCTACGCTAAATTCATTTCAAAATTATTCTACTTGAGTATCAATTAGAGCGATATAGCAACCTCTGCAGGCAATAGGTGGACTAGGAAGGTATCGAAGAGCGAAGAGCAGTGGTGGGGAGCGAAAGCAGGCACAGATGGAGGCCGGCTCTGTCGGTGGTAGCACCACCGCCCTCGTAGGCGTAGGATCCACAAGGGCCAGGTACGTAATATATATTTACGTATCTGTCTGTATACATGTATCTGTGTATACCTATCTGTGTATATCCATACAAATACACATATATAAGGCATCATTCACTTGAATTAATTTATGTACTCGAAAAATATCAAAGTAATTTTATTTTTATATATTGCCATAAACAAAAATAAATATTAGGTGAAATGTCCATACATATTCATCAGTAAAAAAAATATATAAATTTAGAACGGCTATTTGTTTCTATTTGTTATAAATGTTTATTTACTTCCTATTGTTTATTCATTTCCATTTTTAATCAAGGGGCATGGATGGTCTTTTATATTAGAATAACGCCTTTTATTTCGTATCTGCTCTTTTCGGTGTTTATACAAGCATGACAGTAAATATGATGCGTCATTGTTTATTTGTATTTGTATTATTTTCTTGTTAAAAAATATTGTTATATTAGAATTTTAGTACTTATTTTTCCTTAAATTTTACATTCGATTTTCTATGATTCAGTATATTTTTAATTCCTAGTGACGTCCACAAATGACCATCGTATTTACTATATATTCTGTAATATACGTTCTGGCTAAAATTTAACTCTTTACAAGTCAACACTTTTGGACGAATTATATAAATTGATTGTATTTCATAATTACGTACAAGTAAGTAAAGTGAAAACGAGCCGGAGTTAATATAAAAATACGCATATATAAACAGATTTATTTTTTAGCATCTTTAAAAATTTGCTCATTATTATATCAAAAAACAAAATAAAAACACATAGTATTTATAGTTTATATTAACACATACATTAGTTATATTAACATATAAATTAGTCTTTCCGACAGCACACTCGCTAGTTGTTGTGAGTTTAAAAATAAAGTTTAAAAAATATACATTAACATAACACTTATATAGTGTCGGAATTTCTTACCGTAATTAATTTCACCCATAACCTGTAATTAATTTCAATCCTTAATTATGTTCATTATATGTGTATGTGTGGTTATATCGCCTCTTCTCAGCCTCTACTGGTCTTTCCAGTAATACCAGTAATGCGGTTGAGTGAGGGGCGCTGGGATCTCCTAGACTCCTGCCTTTCCTTCCACGAGTCGGGAGAATCTCCTTGCCATGGAGATCTTGAATGAATGATTTTTTTTTATTTTATAATTTTTTTTTTAGATATTGTATAGAAGCATGTGGGTAGTTATTTTCATTAGCTTAGTTTCGTTATGTCTCTTTTTTGTTTTTTTAGTTAATTTTAGTTTATATATATTTATTTTTAGGATTATTGTTTTGAAGTATTAATTATTTGTATTTATTTTGAATGGAGTGTGAATGTGCTCTTTGACCACTATTATAAATGTCCTTAATTGTGACATATTGTAATTTAACTCAATACATATGTTCAAAAAAAAAATATGTCCATTATTCCTTTTGTAGAGATATTTTTTAAATTATATTTGGCGGAATCTCTGAAGCCTTAATGAATTCTTTCTTCATACATATCTATGAAAACCATAGAGAATCACAAATTTGCACATACTAAGATGAATGAAAGTGGTCTTTACATAATCAACGCCTTTGAAAGTACTTCCTTGCCTTCTTCATTTCCGTGTTATCCAATTCCAACGCCCTCTCTCTGTTTTCAAGCACTTCAATTTGAATCTGCAATCGACTCGCTGAATAATCCATGTCTGTCAGCATATCTGTTCCCAAAAACTTTGCACACGTACCCATCATTAATTATGTTTTTAAGATTTTTTATTTATGTAAAGAATGAAACTTGAAGAATAAAAATTTTGTTACGACGAATAAAGCGAACAAGTAAATGGCTAAATTTGTCCAATGATAAAACTTTCGCCAAACTATGTATAATTCACCAAGTTTAATTTTTTCATATGTCTTATAGTCATTGATAACTTCAATAATAATGTCTTATAATTGTAATTTGTAAGTTAAGTAATGATAAGAGAAGTCAGTAATACCTCCTGTATAAATTATATTGTAACTCTTGTCATGTCTTCAATGTATGATAATTTGTTTTAATTGATAGACATAAAACAAATAATTTTATTTTTAAGTAATTAGAATATGTGAAAAAATTTATTAAAATTTGAGTTTTCACCAATTTACCACCGTGCATAATTTAAAAAATAATTAGAATTATAATACCTCAGAATAGCTAAGCTCCTTAAACATTCATACATACAAAAGAATTTAACTAATTCGTGAAAGCCGTTGGCGATATAGCTGTCCGCAGCAATATCTAATACAGATATCTTTGAAGAAGAAACCTAAAACAAAAGCCGTTATCAAAAAATAAATCTATAAGTAATAATAAATACAAAATTAAAATAGATCTCACCAAATAATATTTTTCAATTATGGTTTGTATTTTTTATGACAATACAATATCGGATTAAAAACATAAAGGTAGAAACGTTAGCGGTTCATTTCGCAACACAACTTTATTCTATTCATTTCGCCAAATTGTGCACTATAGAAATTTTCATGGTTTAAATGAGTATTTTCCTCTTGCCTCTATATTAAACCACTTCAATTTGTGAAAATCACCATAAAACATTAGGAATAATTAATACATTTTTAATTTACACAGAAACGATAATAAAATTGAAGCAGGAGAAAAAAAAATGCTAAATGCAAATCCCTGAAAAATCAGTTATTTAACTTGAAATAAAATTTGTCTGATTAATTAATTTTAATAATTAGATTAATTAAATTAATAAAAATGGTTTTTATTACAACGATATTTTAATAAAAACAATCTGTTTATTTTTTAAAAGTAATAAGTATAGATGAGCGAGCAGTGTCCAACCACTCATCAAAACACGGCGCTATAGAAACCCTACCTGCAAGACTGTTATGTACTCCGCGTTTTGCCTAGGCAATTTCCGTTTCCTCAATATGGATTTTGGTAAAATAAAATATCAGATTATATTTGTACATACATATATCAAATAAGTAATTTTTTTAAAATTTACACTGGGATAGAAATAAAATAAAATATTAAGAATTAAGTTAAAATTAAAAGTAACAGAATAAGAACAGAAGTAAAAGAAAAATGTTAAATATACAGACTAAAAATGATATATAATAAGATTAAAAATCTGGTGCGTTGCGTTCATCAAACAACTTTCACTTACCACCCTCTTCTTAGCAGAAATAATTATTTTCAGACAAAGAAGAAGTGTATGAAAACCATGATGTATATAATGTTGTCAGAGTTCGTATTATATTAACCTCATGTATGACAGATTCTAAAGCTTCCTCATGCAGTAACCCCATACGAAAGCCGTATATTTGTTAATTTGATAGTAATAGTAGTTAGTAATTTTATGGTGTAAGCGTAATATTAGTTATATATATAGTTATTGAAAACATCTGGTGTGTCCACCCACACGACTTTCCTACCTATTTCAGAAATTTTTTTATATCTTTACATAAGTTCATGAAGAAACAAAGAAAACTTGAACTAAATTTATTTTCCTGAAAATTGATCAAAGAAAAGATTTGAGTACGATTTATTTAATAAATTAAAGCAATGTAAACCGACTTAAGGTAGATCAGTGTAGAAATTTCAATACTCTCTAATATTGCTGATCAAAAACTATTTGGCATAGATTAGTATTGTCACGCAATAATTTCTGTTAAAAGTAGAAGAAATAGTGAAGATTGTGTGATGCGGGTCACAGATTTCCTTACTTTCACTTAGTTATCTTTTTTCTCTCATTCCTGACACCGGGATATCAACCCTTATTCTTACATTGGAAATCGAATAGCTGTAACTTCGTTAGTAGTCCAAAATGAACAATTTTTCAATAGTTGTGTTATGAATTTCATTACCTTTCAAAAAACATGCTAAACGGCGTTTAGGGGACTCTGAAACGTAAAGATCTGTCGAAAACCGCATATCGAAAATTTGACCCTTACCCAGTATAGGTAGGAAAGTAATAAGTTAAAAAAATGTGTAAAAAATATCATAAGCTGTATTATCACTTATACTGGTTCGATTCCGATGATTGTTTTTTTTTTGTAATTTAATTACCTTTCAAAAGTTTTATTATTAATTTTACCTTATAATATATACTTAGGGAGTTAGGCCCTATAAATTTTTCTTTTCCTGTATTTTTTCGGGAATTAAGTCCATGTACGAAAATTAAAAATAAAATTATTAGAACATTATAGGATAGTTTCATCAAAATCGTTAGAGCCGTTTTTGCTCTACAGTCTATAGAAAAACGTGTTTTTCATGTATTTCGCGCAAGCTATTGCGCGTGGAGCACCGAATTACTGTCACAGGCATCAGTAGTCAAAATCCTACAAAATAAAAAAAGAAGCAACGAAATCGGTTCAGTGGTTTCCGAGAAAATCTTGGCACAGACAGACAGACAGACCAATGGCTAAAAATGAGTTTTTCGGGCCCAAGGGACTCTGAAACGGATAGATCCGCCGTAAACCGCATACCGAAAATTTGACCTGTTTTCAATACTTTCCTTACCGAGTATAAGTAGGAAAGTAATAAGTTAAAATATGTGTAAAAAATAGAATAAGCTGTATCATCGCTAATACTGATTCGATTCCGATGATTGTTTTTTTTTTGTAATTTAATTACCTTTCAAAAGTTTTATTATTAATTTTACCTTATAATATATACTTAGGGAGTTAGGCCCTATAAATTTTTCTTTTCCTGTATTTTTTTCGGGAATTAAGTCCATGTACGAAAATTAAAAATAAAATTATTAGAACATTATAGGATAGTTTCATCAAAATCGTTAGAGCCGTTTTTGCGCTACAGTCTATAGAAAAACGTGTTTTTCATATATTTCGCGCAAGCTATTGCGCGTGGAGCACCGAATTACTGTCACAGGCATCAGTAGTCAAAATCCTACAAAATAAAAAAAGAAGCAACGAAATCGGTTCAGTGGTGCCCGAGAAAATCTTGGCACAGACAGACAGAGTAATGGCTATAAATGAGTTTTTCGGGCTCAGAGAACTCTGAAACGTATAGATCTGTCGAAAACCGCATGTCGAAAATTTGACCCGATGGAAATACTTTCCTTACCTAGTATAGGTAGGAAAGTATAAATAATTTAAATGGAAGTAATATCAAATAGTAAAAAAGAGGTAATTGTGTTAATGTAATAAATCATTGGTTAGGAAATAAATGGAAAATTACAAACATAAAGCCTCTAGTATCCAAAACACAGGAAAGCAATTAAACGTTTTGCATATGAGGCAGGTTAATTCTTTGTCTGCATTATAAAGACTTAAGAATTGGGATTATGCAATTATATTCATTAAAAATATATTTTAAGCCTTTTTATTGAGACATGGTATTCAGACATTACCGTTTCCGCCAATTTACTGATTTACTAATAATTTTTCGGCATTCGTTGATTTTTCATTTGAAATTAAATGGCATGGTGGATAAACAGAGGAAAACCCATTTCCAATTAGGTCCTAAAGGAGCGCAAACAAATGGAATACAATGTGGCAACACATTTCTCATTCCGCGCCGGCAACTAAATTACCAACGGATAGCTTTCTCTAGATTTTAAAACAATTTTGTAATTCTCCATGTATTCCTCCTTCCCTTCTAAATGAAATATTATGATTATATTAGAAACATACATATTTTTTGTAAAAGCAATTTATTACGTTAAAACAAATATACTTCCCTCCGTGCTTAGTGTTATTTACTAAATAAAAATTTTATTACATCCTTTTAACATTCATTTCTTCACATAAGCCTATCAAAAGTAGAATCAGTGAATTAGCTATCGAAAAATAGACAAATGTGACGGATTGACTATAGTTTATAAGAAAATTGACAAGGATAGAAAATAGTTTAAAGATGCAGAACGCTATAATCCGGGACAAACTTCCTATTTTCGTATTTTATTAGCCCGAGAATTTTTATATCATTTTGAAAACAAATAGCTGACGAAATAGAATTTACAAGAAATAATTATTTTAAAATTGGTTCTAATGATGACATTCTATTCCAAAGTTGGCGTTATTGGGAAAGTTAATTTGATATGATATCACAGTTTATATTAAAACATTGCAGAAATATTCACCATTGATGGTTTTTTGTTGTCTTTCCTCTGCGAATCTGTTAGCTATTTATTTTCAGATACCTGCATTCTGCTCTATTGCATCTTTGATGATTCGATTCATCTTCTTTTTTGTCTTCCGTTTGGTCTTCTGCCTAGTATTGAGACATTGTTGTGTAGAGTCTTTCAGATAGATTGATCGTGTGCTACATGCCCTATCCATCTTGACCTCCTTGCCTTTATATCAGAACATATTGGTTGACCAGTTGACCAGTTATAAGCAGCTCTTGAAGGAACAAACGGTTAAGATGGCAGAATTTGTTTTCTGAACACTCGGTGGTTCGTCTGCAATCTGTATAAGAAATTCATTCAAGAACTAGTTGTCAGAACAATATTGTAGATCCAATGAATGAACTATTGTTGACATGGTACACACAAACATTACTTTACATTAAGACCTTCACAGGCCAACAGTTACCGACCACATACGGACACACTATAGGTGTTTCACGATATCTTACTAGGAGATACTAACACACTCATACATGGTATAGCTACATACATTTACAATACACTACAGCATAATTATGGAACTGGATCTCTTGTCTTAAGAAGTATACTAACATCAGAAAAGAAGGGATGCCGCTGAGCATTCCTCTTTCTCAACCCGACAACAGACTCTATGTTTGACAGTGAAGAAATAAAATTAAAAACAAAGAAAAAAAGGTCAATAAATAGTTTTAAAAAAGAATATTTTTTTTTCTAGAGAGATTTCAAAAGTTCCAATACGTAAAAATAAACTCATGGAGTTAGAGAACAACAAACAACTGTGACTGAATGGACCAACAAAAGAAATAACAGCTTTTGAAATACAGTACAAGATTTTGCTGGTAATGATTTGTGGAAATCAAAATTAAGGCGTTTTAAACTTAAACTGAGAATCCACAGAAAGAAAATGCATTATAGAGAAATTGCCAACTGCTACAAAACATTATTGTAAATATCTATAAGATCTTGCCAGTTTAGTATTAAAGGAGTTCCCATTTTGTTTGCTTAGTAGTAATGTCTCGACATAAATGTAAAAAGTTTCTAATCTCTAAAATTTCCCTGAACTTTTTAAATAATAAATTTATAAACCTTATAGGAAGTTGATGAGAACTTTAATTCACGTTTGAAATTAAGAACAATGAACGTAATGCACTTACTATAATAATTTGTTTAACAAAAAAACGATACTCTCCTTACTTTTTGTCAATAGGCCCAATTTAATAGATAATAACTATCAATATGCAGCCTTATTCTTTATTATTTCTGTTTGTACGTTTTAGGGATTCTTTGTCTAAACAAGAAACTAACAAAAAAAATCATTGTAAAGATTTCATGGTAACATTAGGGAAAAAAATATAAATTTATCAAAATATCGATATTTTAAAAATAGGTAACTACATTTTCCTGATATTTTTCTGAAAATTAATTTTTTTTTTTTATCCCAGTATTTTAGAAATATTGGTTTAATTAATTGTTTCACCTTAGTATAAGTTTTGTTATTACTGATAACTAATTCACTTTGTTTTTCTTAATTGTTATATCGAGCAATTTAATACATTTTTTTTCAAGTCTGTAGAAATATGTATAAATTTATTAATATCAGTTTATATGTATAAATTGCACATATAATTGTATACATAATTATATATAATATATCAAAATTTTAATTTTTTTAAATGACTAGATATTTCAAATCGAAGGCACCACTCCAATGGTAATGTTCCTCTTTTTTTAAGATTTAAAACAACGAGGCGGAAAGTTTTTAGAATTTTTAAGAGATTATTTATGGATACTTCAATATATTTGGTATTAATCGACACTATGTGTATTATTTTGATATTCACATCTAAAGAGTACATTATACTTATAAAAATGGTTACAAAATTTGGACCTCAAAATAAATATGTCAGAAACCCATTTATCTGAATTAGTCACATCAAATTTCTGATATCCATATTTACCTTCCTTGCTTTCATCGTTCATCTATTTTTAGGTACTTTTATATTCATAAATATTTCCAACAATACAAAGTTTCAAATTTAAGCATGTTATATTATTTTTTTGTTCACTACCTTGATCTGACATTCTGAGAAAAAATGCCATGGAGCCCAAACATTACGAAAAAAATAAGCGCTGAAGTAAAGACTGAAAAATATAAATTAACATCTCTGTAAATACCCAAAACTGAAACTTAATACCGACAATTACTTACAAAAACTTATTTAAACTTACACATCACAGATATTGGAAGAGCTAAAAGACTCAGATCAACAAACTTCAAATCTTTCAAACAAAAACATACAGGACAATTATAAAAGCACCTTGGTACATAACCTTATTATACATAACCATGCAACATAACCTTAATCACTGGCCTTTATACGCCGACTATTAACGAACACATAGTCATAAATGACGTGGCAACATAACTCATGCCAGTTAACATATATAGAAGGTTGAAGGGGAGCTGGATGTGTGAGCTCTTCGGCTAATGCAGATATCATACCAGGGAGAAATACAGCTGGATACTGCCACCCCTCATGCCTCTCATATCATTATCTTTTGTAATGAACATCCAATTAACTGATTGTCATTAATTCTATGTCAGGTGTGAATAAAAAATTACAGGTTAAACAAATATAATTTTTCGAATGTTTTATAAAATAAATTTTGTTGAACAATGTGAAGAAGCTTTCCCTGCGGATACATTACTGATAAAATGGTGGCCTAGATAATATTGCTCCGGAAAAAAGGGGAAAATACTAGCTTAAAACTAAAGTTCTCTTTTACTTATTTTCAATAAACTGAGTATTATAAGCTTTTAAAATTATTCTGAAATGTTTACATTCAGTTAAATATGTAATGTATAATCAGGTGAGTATTTATATATTTTTTACATTAATATTTTATATGTTATTAATATCAAGATTTTTTTTATTTACTGACAATAGTTTATTGAATAACTGTTATAATCTCTTAATATGTATAACGGTAAATAATCTCAGACCACTTTCTGCTTGCTAACTAAATATTGTTCTACTGTATTAGCAAACCAATTTTAACTAGCCTTATATAAATAACAGAGCCATTCTTTTATACAAAATTGTTTCATAATTCTTGGATATAAATAACAGAAGATTAGATCCTTTTCATAATATTTTATTTTGAACCATTCCAAGCTATTAAATGTTAAAAAATTATACGATATATTATCAAGTTATTAATATTACAAAAATAATATATATATATCTTATCTCTATAGATATATAGAGAGATATCTCTCTCACTCTCTCTCTCTCTCTCTCTCTCTCTCTCTCTCTATATATATATATATATATATATATATATATATATATAATGATATCTGCATTAGCCGAAGAGTTCACACATCCAGCTCCTCTTCAACCTTCTATATATGTTAACTGGCATGAGTTATGTTGCCATGTCATTTATGACTATGTGTTCGTTAATAGTCGGCGTATAAAGGCCAGTGATTAATTTTATGTTGCATGGTTATGTATAATAAGGTTATGTACCAAGGTGCTTTTATTATTGTCCTGTATGTTTTTGTTTGAAAGATTTGAAGTTTTATATATATATATATATATATATATATATAGAGAGAGAGAGAGAGAGAGATAGTGAGAGAGGGGGAGAGAGAGTGAGAGATAGAGAGAGAGAGAGGTAGAGGGAGAGTGTTGAGGGCTCTAATTAGGCCTTTTCCAACATCCATCTATTATGTTTTTCCCTAAAATATACATGATGAAAATATTAAATATTTTCCTCAACTTATTCTTCACCTTAATTATGATGATGTTAATTTACTCTGTACATTACAGTGGCCTAAAATAGATCCGTTCATTATAAGAATCCATTTCTTACTCATTATTTTATGTTGAAATTCTCCTTCCGAACCATTAGCTGATGATCTGCCATTTGAACATAACGTTATAGTTAAGATAGAGATAAATAACATCCTATTCTTCAATTAAAATTACATGTAATTGTTAATTTTTAATATATCACTTCATGTAATATAAATATTAATAATGCATAGAATAATTATTTTTAAAGGAATGATATGGTCCGGGGTGGCGGTCATAAATAGGCTAAATAGTGGTAAAACTATTTTATTAAAATCAGACGTTTCGACCCGACTTTGCAGGTCTTCTTAAGGGAGGTGTGTTCAGCTAGGAACCCACCTAGCTTTAGTTTTTAGAGTTTCACTTAGAACCCATTTCTGTCATAAGTTCAATTGTTGTATCATGAACAACAAAGTTATAAATTTTATTTTTATATGAATATATTTAAATAATATTCATTCATTTATTATTTTAAGCGGTCCGTATTTAGAAATGTTACCAAGTGAGGTAAAATTTTGAAGAATGGTTGCCATAAAGTTTATTTTATTTTTCCTCTAGAGTAGCTGTCGCATGCGATAAGAAATTCTTTTCTAATTTTCTCAGATTATTCGCTGGACGACTTTTTCCTTCATTTTTTTTACCCTTCCTCTACAGTTTCTGTGGTACAAGTTCTCGATATTATTTCTACATTTTGATGTCAAATCTAAAAAAAATGACTTCAAAGTAATATACATCAAAACAGTTTATACCGTCAATTTGTTGCAAAATCATTAAGTGGATTTTATTTTTTTTTTTGACATAACCTTAAATCAGTTGAAACTATGATCAATTTTTCCTTTGTGAAATCATAAAATTGTGCGCTTGCAACAACTGTATTTGATACATGAAAGTGTCGTTTTAGTGTACTATTTGTGGTTCCTTATCTTAAAATAAGGTCGAAATTGATAAAATCTTGACTTTTTGTAATAAACTGGCGATGTATTTTATGTACACATTTCCATAGCTTTCACCAATTAATCATCACTAAATATGGCCAATACTTTGTTTTTAAAGCTTCCAATGCCTTAACAATACTTATCAAATATTTTTTTAAACAATTTACCTGTTAATAAAATGTATTAGATGTAAAAGGAATATTTTTATATTTAAAAAAAAACATAGTTTCTGTTCTATGTTCAATTTTTTTTTCATTTTATTTATTCATTCTGTTTTTTTTTTTCCTTTTTGTTCTTTCACTGCCTCCGTGGTTTTACCTTAAAGATTAAAAGTCTTAAATTTAATAAACATCCTGTATAATTAAACTACAAGGCGAATAATTGGTAACTTGTATGTAACTTTAAAATTAAAGAAATCTCCTCCATTTAATAATATAATGATTAATATTTTTAAAAAAAAAGAAAACAAAGTCACTTATTGAACATTACAAATGAACTTATTGATTTGTCGTCACACAAATTACACAGGAAATTTTACCGCTCTAAAATATTCATTATTATTTTCATAAGATTATTTTAATTGCTTTTGCCAATATCATTGGTATGATCACGGGGGCTCTTACCATGTAAACGTTTTGTATTTTTAATTTAAATAAAAAATAAACTTTATTAAATGTGTATTACATTAAGTGAAAAACGCCGTTTCTGGATTTATGAAATATTAAAAACGTTATTTATAATGCAACTCTTATCTTTAACCTCATTCATAAAAAATCTGTATTTTATATGTGTTATAAGAGCCAGATTATTAATTCATAATCATCATAAAAACTTATTATAAAAAAAGTGAAAAAAATAAGCATTGCTTTCGCAGTTTCGCTCTATTGCATTTAAATATTCATTGTACTGCATACAGCGTTGTTTTAATTTCCTTTGTGGCAGTGACAGCTTTGGCGCGTTGAAAATAAAACTTTTTTTCCCAGCTTCTAATAAAGACAACAAAGAGTACGAAAACACGGGTCTGTGTTCATTATTTATGTACGATAGACTCTCCGGTCGTAAGGGATGAAATTAGAGCATGGCGAATCGTTATAAAATAGTTTGTGACAAAGAAATTTGATCCGTGCTTATAATTTGTTATTTGGATCAGTATATGTTTCTGGACGTTTGGACATGTTAAAACAAACGAAATCATTTAACTTAGAAATCTAATTTTCCAATTTGTTTTTTATTACTTATAAAGCCATATTTTTCTTCAATGGCGGAAACCGATAAAGAGAGGCTTAATAATTTTTTTTTGTTTTTTAAACTTATTTATTGAAAAATATTACAATTTGTCTCTAGGACATTTAAAATAGAGTTCACAGATCACATTCACACTCTATGTACGATAAATAAAATAAAT
Organism: Nezara viridula; assembly: GCA_928085145.1. Taxonomy (NCBI): domain Eukaryota; kingdom Metazoa; phylum Arthropoda; class Insecta; order Hemiptera; family Pentatomidae; genus Nezara; species Nezara viridula. The sequence goes on along the minus strand of OV725077.1, from coordinate 218,488,831 downwards.
TATACAGAAAAATAATATATATACAATAAATAAGAATAAAATAACCTAAAAATAAATAAATAAAAAGAACACATACACACCTATATACAATATTTACAATTTGGCGAAAGTATTCCAAACTAGACTTGTCCCTCCAACTGTGGAGGAAAAAGTTAATAAAAATATAAATAAATAAAAAAAATAAATAAAAAAATAATTTTAATTTGTGATTTCGTCCCGACCGAAGAGAGTAAATAAAGTTAAGAAATTTTTTTTTTAATTTAAATTTACAACTGTATACATACATACAAGTAAATTTTCTATAGGAATATATAACATGATAAGTAATTGTGAAGAAGCTAACAATTGGTAACACTTCAAAGGTTAGATTAATTTAGAAGGTCCCTTGGCCAGCTTCTTTTCAGACGCCTCGGAGGGTTATCCGGAATTGTATTGGATGAAAGGTTATGAACAAGAGGATTGGGGTGACCAAAGAATTTCGAATTAAAAGAGGAATATATAGTTCGGAATAAACATTAAAAAAAAAAAATTGTTTGGCCTTTTAACATTTTTTAACACGTCTCAATGTTGACTGCATATACTATTTATTGTAATTGTACTATGTTGATAATGAGCAATTGAGCGAATTATTCAGGAATCAATGGCTTGTCAAGCATGGAGAAAGGCAATACCCAATAACACTTCTTCGCAGGTTCCATTCAATTATTTTGGCTCCTTAAGGAAGGATTCTCTATTTTAATATCTTTAAAAATTTAAACAGAGGGATTAAGGATACCGAAAACTCTTTATCATGTTGTAAATTATCTAAATTGTCCAATTTAAATAGGTTTCATTGCATACAACCTCAACGTAGTGGTACTTTTAGTCGACGTCATGCAATCTAATAAAATCTTTAAAAGTATTTTATTTTTTACTTATCTTCTTTTATTTAATTTATTGTACATATAGTGTGAATGTGATCTCTGAGCACTATTATAAATGTCCTTGAGACAGATTGTAATATTTTTCAATAAATAAGTTAAAAAACAAAACTTATCTTCTGCACTTTCCTCTCTATGTGGGTATGTATATATGTATGTGTTTGTTTTTTTTTTCTTTTTTTGCTCGTAATCTATTGCGTCATAGGTAGATCACAATACGTGTCTATTTTTTCACTATACCTTCACATGTTTTCACTTAAACGACTTAAGGAACATATATAAATCATTTATTTACTCTAGTTATTTTCTTTTATTATTATTATTATTTATTTTATTTTCATTATATTGTAGCAGTATAAGTGGCTACCTATAAAACTTATTTAGCATTTCTTTCCAATTTTATTTAGTTATAAGTATGTTGTTGTTTTTTGTACCAATATTATAATATTGTAGCCGTTGTATCTAGTGTTGCCCAAATGTGAGACTGAGATGAGTCTTGGTCTTGCAAACTCAGTCTTGGTCATGGTCTTGGTCTTGCGCAAGAGTCTCGCAAGGTCTTGCAGTTGCTTATTACCTTATTACTATACAGATATTGCTGTAATTTTTTAGATAGAAGAAGTCTAACTAAACTTGAATGAAAAATTAGAGGAGTTAAATGCAAAATTATATTGGTTATACCAATTATTTACATATAGTAACTGAGATTGTCAAGTATTAGTAACTATTTTGCCTTAATTTTTTTTTACCAGTCCTGGTCTTGGTCTTGCAACAGTTAGGTGGCCTTGGTGTTGGTCTTGCAAAGTGCAAGACCTAGACCGATTTTGAGCAACACTAGTTGTACCCATCTGCTTTTCTTAATATACCCTCCAAAACTATGTATATACTCATTTTATTAATTAGATTGTAGTTACTCTTTATTATAATAGGTCATCTGGTCAGATTTATTGTCAATTGGTTTAAACAATATTGTTATTCTCAAGGGACCTAGTCCCAGAATAAAGATGATTTTCTATTTCTATTTCTAATATTACTTCCACTATCATTGAACTGTATCTTTTGTATTCTTTTTCCCAATTTACTGAGAGCTTTTTCTTAGATTGCTGCCCCCCCCCCTCCCAGTTTAAAAAGGCAAAGTTCTGTAAACCGTTTAGTCCTATGGCTAGCTGCTCTGATTCCTTCATTAGTTCCCAAGCGTCCAAATTTAACCAACTTGTTATATGTAAGAATGCTCATAGGGTCAATCCATTTGAAATCATATAGACCATGTTGCTAGACATTTTTTATTTTTATAATTTGTTTGCCAGTTGTTCTATTTAATTTAAGGCTTAAAAAATTTAATACTCACACTTTTTCTCGGAGGCCATTTTTATATTTCTTTTCGACTGAAAACATGTTTTGGGAACATTTATATAACTCTAGTTATTTTCTAGTTATCAAACCAAAATAAAAACTGAAATACGTTACAGTATTTTTTCTACACTTCTGTCTATCAATACATCACCTAAAAAGAAAGAAATGTGGTTTAAAACATCACGAAAATAGACAAAAGAAGAGAAGTTTAGTTCTGCAAGTGTAATAATGAAAAGAGTTTCAACTTTAACATTAATTTTTCTTTTATATGTGGTACTACCACTAGCCTTCTTGTTCGCGAAAGTTCAATCTTGAAAATCTTGTCCTTTTTTAGACATACATTTTCAGAAATGGCCAAAAGTCATTTTTAGCTAGATTTGAATTTGAATATCACAAAAGGAACTGAGTTGAAAATTATGAAACTTATACATTATATGATACTTTATTATAACAACAATAATGACATATGATATGACTTTATAATAATGACATATGGATTAAATTTAGCGACTGAGACTCAATCGGCTCCAGAGTTATATCGTATCAAATATGTCTGGAAATTGAGTTATTTAAACGATAGATCAGCATCCTGCAATATGAAATTATGGTACTGAATTGAATTTTAGTATATCATTGCACAAATTCTATGGTAGGTATATAGGTAAATGTTTTCACTGCAGTGCCAGCTACTATCACATTGACTGATGTATGTAAGCGCCTCAACAGTGAACTGTCACGTTAAAAACTGTATTTGTGATTGGGAAGAAATATTGATTTTAAAATCTTTAATATTGATAAGTTTTAATATTGATATGTGTATTGATGTTTATATGTAAACTTGAAATTGTTTCTATCCATGTAATTAAATTCATTATGACATAACAAAAAATCTGGTGCGCGCAACACACAACTTTCACTTACCGCTCAACTTTGAGTAGAAATTATTTTCTGGCCATGTTGGACTATTATACAATTTTTGAATTGCATTTTTAGCTCGGCTAAAGCTAAATAATTACAGCTAACAAATCATAAATACCATTAAAATAACAAAAGTCTAATTTATTATATCACTGGTTGATTATGAATTGTACGATCCGTTGAATATGGATTGCACGATTCGTTAATTATGAATTGGACTACTATCAAACTGTTATTTTTCATTGCAAAGTTTACTAAAACGGAATTAAGAGATTTGTATTGTCAGTCGTAGACAGGTCAAAAGTTGTCACTCTAATTGTAAGTGGATACTGTTAGAATATCACAAAGGGAAGATTTATCAAATTATTCGCTAATTCAATTTTCTAAAAAGTTATATTACAATAATTCGGGACAATCGGACATCGATACCTAATTGTTTAAATATAATATCAGATCTAGAATTATTCAACTACAGTAAATGCATTTAAGGTTACAAACATATGCTTTATACGTATGTGTTGGTCGATAGATGGTTTTCGTAAGTCGGTTTGTAAGGTTTTGTTGTTTACGTACCAAGGAGCAGATGTTATTAATCTTAAAATTTTGGATTGAAATGATTGTACTTTTTGTAAGTGCGTCTTTTTAGCAGAATAGTAAATTTGAGATGCGTATACCCATATGGGTTTATGTAGGTAAGTGTATGTGTTTAGTTTTTGCCTGATTTTCTGTTTTGGTATGGAAAAAAGTTAGTATTTTCAGACGCTTCTTCAAAGTCTTCCATTTCATTTTAACATGTGGGTCCCAGGTCATCTAAGAAGGTTAAAATAAAAAAATTATGACTTGTAGATATTATACACGTATAATAAGAAAATAAGAATTTAGGAATTACAGGCATTATATAAATGTTTTTCATTATTTTATTTTACAGCGGCTTATGTCGACCTTATGTTTAGAATGTGTTATTGTAATATGGTACACCATCTTCTATCCATTTTAAATTCTTAAAAAATGAAACCGATTCAATAATTTAATTACATACCTATTCATTCTATTAATCCATAAAAAAAATCCTGTCTTCACCATCACACTCCGAAAAAAACTTGATTTTTCTAAAGCAACAGCTGTTGCATAAACGTAGGGGTTTAATCAGCAGCTGTGGTTAGGGAGGTGGTGTCCCTAAATCAGAGTTATTAATTCTTTTAGCCAAACTTTGTTCATTTTAGGTGCCAAAGCCGTGAATTACCGTGCCCCAAAATTTAGGGCAAGCCAGTAATTAAAAAGATTTTTAATGAATATATTTCTCACTTCTAATCATTTCATGAAGAGGGGCTCCTTAGCATAAGTTTATATATTAAAAAAATGTAAAATTCATATAAATTTACTAAAATTCAGATAAATTATTGAAATGTAAATTTAATTATTTCAATTTTAATAAGTAATTTTCTTATTTATTCTTTGATTTTGTAAATATGGTGTAAATGTGCTCTCTGAACTGAATTATAAGTTTCTTTAATTGAGATAAATTCTAATACTTACCAATAAACAAGTAATCTAACTAAAAAAAAAATACATAATTTAACAGAGGTGATATTTAAGGAAACTAGGTAACTACATTTCAGGTTTGAAGATGAGTCCTAGAGCGCATAAGAACCCTCCGTAGTATAACCAAAAATAATTTAATTGAAACCGTTAACCTAATCTCCATAACCTCCTCTTCATATGCGCAGGCGCAGACTTCGGGATAAGGGCGGATGGCGATCACCCCTCTTTCCTCTCAATATAAATAGAAAAGTGGCGAAAATATCGTTTCGCTCTCTCCCTCTCCCTAATATTTCGAAGAACAAAAATCGATTTAAATTTCGTAAACTAAAATCAATTAAGGAAATAAGAAAAGTCCACTATATCGCTAATCTAAGGCCTAGAAGTAAGTACTTGAGTATTTTACTACTCCCTATGTTCCTATTATTGAAATTTTTGTTTACATTCAAAGACAATTATATGTAGCAATATATCATAGAATTGTATGACCATCCTCTCGTATTTACGTGAATATTTTATCACAATTCTCGCATTTTCAAAAATTTAAAACATCAGAGACTTTACAGTTTATCTCATTGCTTTGAACCTTTAAATAAAAATAATAATATGTAATATGTTTAATTTATTTGTTAATATATTTTCAAACATATCAGTACGTAAAAAAAACTTTTACAATTATATTTTACTCTTATTATATTTTAAAATAATTATGTTGATTGTGTTATTCATAATCTTTATAATAATATACAAAGCATAAACTCCCGAAACTTTTTCTCTGGGGGTCTATCGCAGAATCTGAATTCTCCGCCTTTGGTCCCCTTGCAAGTTTAATTATTAAACTTATTAACGCGTTAAACGAGTAAAAAAAGTTTTATAACAGACTGATGTTACTCTTAAACTTTTGCGCATTTTATCTAATTAAACTTTTTTTTACTCTATAAATACTTCGAGCATTATTATCATTCCGTTGTCCGTCCCCTCTTTTGCATCCTCTTCCCACTCCCTCCTATTGTCAACCTTATTGTTGCAAGATAATTTGTTTCTCCTTTTTTTCCTTCTTCACTACCGAAGAAAGAGAAGCTTTGTATTCGTGCGAAAGGTTTAAAAAAAATTGTGTTCAGAATGGAAAAGTTTCACTCGCGTTTTACGTTTCAGACATCAAGGATCAAATTTGGTTTGGTGTATGTCTGTAGTCAAATCGATGTAACGGCCATATCACCTACTACAGTTTATCCGATTTTCATGAAATTTTCAGGAATTATGCGGGTTGGTGTCTAGATGGTTCCATAATTATTTTATCAAATTCCGTGCTGCACCTATAAATGTATTTTCTTATATTTGTCAATATTTCAGAAAGTAGTTCAATTGGGCTCAACGTTGGAAAAAAGGTAGGTATTTATAAACAATTTGTGTATTATCAATTCTATTCAATTCCGTTCACTAATTTATCTTATATATGCGCCAACGTGTTTTAATTGATACGTTTATAACTCCAAAAGAGCACGTGCGATTGGCTCAAATTTGGAGTGTAGTTAGGGATCGGTAAGCAGATAATGAAGTATGTATCAATGTTATCAAATTCTACCCATTACTTCCAACAAAATATTTCCGCTTTCAGATCAGAAAATGTATTATTTGGCATGCCTATAGTTTGAAAACGGTTAGTTCGATTTAACCTATCTTGGAGCAAATTTGGAGAATAGTATAGAAATTAATTTCATTGAATTCCGTTTAACTGTTAAAATTAATATAAATAATTTTGGCTAAATAAACTAATGGCTGTGAAATGTGGAAGGCATTGACAATATGGACTGGGATTAAGGTAGTGTTGCCCAAAGACGAAACCGAGGCGGTCTTGCTCTTGGCCTTGCAGATTCAGTCTTGGTCTTGCGCAAGAGTCTTGCAGTTAAATACAAGCTTATTGCTATTTATATGGTATTTTAGATATTAGAAGAAAAAAAACTACAGAATATGTACATTTAGATGTTTTATTGACATAAACATAGTAAAATCAAAGTTAAATTAATAAAATTAACTTGACAATACATTAAGGCATTATCAAGAAAGATAGTGATAACCTCCTTCCCACCCTTTCTTCCTTTCTGTCCTGATGATGCCTGAATAAGCAAAACGTTAAAAGGTTTGTTTTCTTTGCTTGCATTTTAGAGACGTAAGGCCTGTGGCTAGGAATTTGTCTAAATTGTAACCTATTTTTTCTAACGCCTCTTGACTTATTTTACATCCACCATTAGTCTTCTAGCAACTACGTGCTGTTCTAGGCATCAGATGTGATCATTTCGTTCTGTTGTATATATATCAAAGGAGCACGTGGTTTATAATAACTGGACGTGAGCACAAATCACTCCCTCTTCATCAGAATAGTTGGCAACCTTTTGCAGACATCTCCATTCTGTTGTTTTTTACGAGATAGGATTTTTGGCCCTGTACTAAATCCGTAATCTGGAGGACCAGGAGCTATGTTGTAAGATACAGGAGTCGCTCAACTTCCAGTGAATCCCAGGGTTGGGTCGCTACCGTCTGTGTCCATGTTAGAGTCGCCTTAGTGGTCTAAGTGTAAGGACTAATTAGTGGAAATGAGTAGGGACTGCACTGATTTATTTTAATTTATTATTAACTATTTTTATTTTTTAAATCTTTTTTATATGGTTTTAAATCCCGTTAAACTACACAGACATCACAACGGACTTATCAACGCCATGGCCACAGCTGAAGTGTCCATCAGGAGGCGATTAAAGAGGAGCTGGATGGGAGATCTCCTTTCCTGAAGTAAGAAAGTAAATCAAGATCAGGAAGAGGTGCTGCTGGGTGGTTAGTTCTTCCTCATGCCTAAAATACCAATTTCCTTTACTTTAACATCACACCTGCTTATTGTAAAGACTATCACAGGTGTAGATAAAAATATGAAGAGAAAAGAAAAAAAAAAAGTATTTTCTGATGAACAACTCGTGGATATGAAGCCCCTATATGTTGAGGGACTACTGAATTTCAAAATACTTCTTCCAGAGATTTAATTCTCCTTGTAATATAAACATGTTTAGCCAATGAAAACGGTGAGGAAGCTAAACTGACCTTACTTGACAGACATTTTTTTATAAATCCATAAATTATATTAAATTTCTAATTCATAATATATCTTCTCTCAGTTGTTGCCTATTTTTCAGCGGAATCTCTTTGATTATTTACTGAACACAGTTGAAGTGTACACCAGAGCAGTTGTTATTTACAGTTTGCTACATTTTTTTTTAATTTTTTTTTTCTTCTCTTATGATATGCGGCATTGTCAGCCAGTGATGTCCAGTAAGGTGCCCACTAAGAGGACTCGGTCAGACGGCGTTGGTGCCCCACGTGATTCACCAGTGAAACAAAAAACTAGTCGCTGCCTGCGAGAAATAGCTCCAATAACCATAGTGAAAACGTCAGATACAGAACTTCAGCCTCAACCAGGTACCTCTTCGCAAGAAATGGTTGAAGAATCTCCTTTCTTCACTCCAAACCCGTTCCAAGTGCTTCATAATGAGAGAGAAGTAATGGAGTCAGCAGCAGTACCCAGGGAACCAAGGCCTCCTCCGATATTTGTAAAAAATATCAAAAATTTTCAACTACTGTGTACACAGCTAAACGAAATCTGCTCCGGCAGTTATTCTTGCCTCAACAGGACTAACGACACAAAAATAACACCTGATACTGCAGAAGCCTACCGAAAAATTGTGAAGTACCTGTCAGAAACGAATGCAAATTTCCACACGTACCAGCTGAAACAGGAGAGATCGCTACGAGTGGTGGTAAGAAATTTACACTCCTCAACCCCAACTGAAGTGATAAAAGAAGAACTAGCGACGCTTGGTTTCAAAGTGCGTCAGGTAACCAACGTTCTGAAGGAGAATAAGGAGCAGCCAGGAGTGAGTAATAAAGTTCCACTACCTTTATTTTTCGTGGATCTAGAGCCATCACCTGGCATTGAAAAAATATATGATATCAAGAGATTGTACTACACTATCGTGAAGATAGAGAAGCCATACCCCAAGAAGGAAATTGTGCAGTGCCACAATTGCCAGGCGTATGGCCACACGAAAACTTATTGTCACCATCTGCCGCGTTGCGTGAAATGCGGTGAACAGCACAAATCTGTGGAGTGCACCAAACCAATACAAGATCCTGCAGTGTGTGCACTATGCCAGGAGGGACACCCGGCCAACTACAAAGGCTGCCAAACCTATAAGAGCCTCAAATCCAGATACCAGAAGAACCGGATTCAAGATGAGACAACCAGACCAAGATGAGAACCTTCTAGAATTGTTAACAATAATTTATCATACTCCGAACTACTTGGAGGTAAGAACCCTAATAATACATGTGAAGCCCTGCCGCAGCAACTACCTCAGCCCCAATATCAATATTCTGTTCATCCTAACACACATAATCATCAACAACCTCAAATTCCTCATATCCCTCCTCCTTCAAATGCAACAGATCTCACTAGTTTGTTAGCATCTTTCCTAACCGATTTCAAATCCCTAGTCACTCCACTCATATCACTCCTTACAAATCTCGACTCTCGCCTCATCCCTCCTTTGAAAAATCCTTAATGACCCACATCCCAAAACCCATGTCCATTCTCCTTTGGAATGCGAATGGTGTTAGAAATCACGTTGACGAACTAACAGCTTTACTACAAGACAAGAACATTGACGTAGCCCTAATTACAGAAACTCGACTGACCATAAAACAGCATTTAAAAATCCCACAGTATTTAACATACCGTACTGACCACCCTGATGGCAGAGCACATGCCGGCACTGCTGTCATCGTACACCAATCCCTCTCCCATCACTTACTCCCATTACCTACTCAAGATTTCCTACAGTCAACCGCTATTGTAATCAAAGCCTTCTCCTTTCCAGTCACCCTTGCATCAGCATATTGCCCTCCTAACAGATCCATATCCAAAGTCCAGTTCAGTTCTCTCCTCAACTCCTTAGGTCATCATTTCATCCTGGGTGCAGACTTAAATGCCAAGCATCAAGTTTGGGGTTCAAGAACCACGAATTCTCGTGGCAGAACATTTCTGTCTGCACTCAATACCCAACGTTTCAGTCTCCTTCCACCCAACTCACCTACCTACTGGCCCACAGATTCTAACCGCAATCCCGATATCCTTGATTTTTTCATCCACAGTGGCTTAGGTTCCCTCAATCATTCCCTTACCCCTCTTGCCGAACTATCCTCAGATCATAGTCCATTATTACTCCAATTATCTCTAGCTCCTATTCCTAAGTCTTCTCCACCGTCCTTCATCAGAGGCCCAGTTAACTGGAAACTCTTTCACCAAATCCTTACCGATAAAATTGACCTCAGAATGACCCTGAAAACCCCAGATGACCTTGACAATACCGTACACTTTTTTACCACCACTATCCAACAAGCAATCTGGACTGCTTCCTCTCCAAACCACTCCTCAAGAACTGCTAAGAAAAATAAGTTACCTCAACACCTCATAGACCTAATCCATACCAAACGCCGTGCCAGATTATTATGGCAACGTACTAGACACCCCACCGATCGCCAATCCTATAATTATTTTTGCAAAAAACTAAAGATAGAATTGGCCACCTTCAGATCCCAATCCTTCAACTCCTACCTCACTTCCCTCTCTTCTCATGACAATTCCCTATGGAAGACCACCAAACATATCCTAAAACCCCATCATATATCACATCCTCTCCGTCGAGGTGATGGCTCTTGGGCAGCATCTGACGAAGATAGAGCCGAAGAATTCGCCAAACACCTTTCCCTTACATTCACCTCTCATCCAGAATCCAATCCCACCCACACGTCAGCAGTAGAGGAATTCCTTAATTCACCCATCCCACTCTCCTTACCGCCTAAAGCAGTTAATCCTTCTGAGGTCAAATTCCTCTTACAAAAACTACCTACCCGTAAATCACCTGGATACGACCTCCTTACCTCTCAGATCCTTAGACAACTCCCTCCTAAAGCTGTCATATTCCTTACATACATATACAATAGCATCCTACGAACCACCCACTTTCCTCTTTTGTGGAAACATTCCACTATTATCCTGTTTCCGAAACCAGGCAAACCTCCCAACACCTCAACGTCCTACAGACCAATTAGCCTTCTTCCGATTCTCTCAAAAATCTTTGAAAAGATCCTCCTGAAACGCATCCTACCCTTTATAGAATCCCAAACTCTTCCTTCCCATCAGTTCGGATTTCGTTCACAACACTCTACAGTCCAACAAGGACTCCGAGTGGTTGATCATATTTCCGCAGCATTGGAAAGCAAGCAATATTGCTCGGGTGCATTTCTGGACATAGCTCAAGCTTTCGACCGGGTATGGCACGCCGGGCTTCTTTCCAAGCTGAAAAACTATCTTCCTCAGTCCTTGTACCTTGTTCTCCGTTCCTACCTCTCAGATCGTACCTTCCGAGTTCGTTGCGGTACTGAATTTTCGCATTGCTATCCAATTGAGGCAGGTGTTCCTCAAGGTAGCGTATTGGGTCCCGTCCTTTACATCCTCTTTACCGCCGATATCCCTGTCCATCCCGATACCTTCCTGGCAACTTTTGCTGATGACACCGCCATTCTATCATCCGACTCAGATCCCAACATAGCATCCTTAAATCTCCAAAACCACCTCACCTTGATTGAGCACTGGTGTAATAACTGGCGCATTAAAGTTAATGAATCTAAATGCCAACATATTACCTTTACACTCCGACGCAGTTCCTGTCCACCAGTACACTTTAATTCCATCCAGCTTCCTTACTCAGACACAGTCCGGTATCTTGGCTTTCATTTAGAGACTAGGACTCACAAAGACAAGAACTCAACCGACGATACGGCCAGCTATACAGACTACTAAACAGAAAATCCAAACTTTCTATTGAAAACAAATTACTTATCTACAAGACAATACTGAAACCTATATGGACATACGGACTTGAACTGTGGGGGACAGCAAAAGCTTCTAACATCAAACGTATTCAATCCTTTCAATCTAAAGTCCTTCGAACAATAGTTGATGCTCCGTTCTATGTAAATAACAAAATCCTACACCATGACCTTAATATCCCATTTGTCCTAGACCTTATTCCAGAAAAATTCTCCAAATTTCACCAGAACCTTACCTATCATCCAAATCCCCTTGCACAATCTCTATCCAGCACCACCCATCCTTACAATCCTCCTCGAAGGTTGAAGCGGCAGTTGTCCAGAGACCTTTTGTAAATAAGCATCTATTGGAGTTTTGGCAATGGCCAGATCCTCCACTCAAGCCCGAGTGTGTATGATTAGGTTAGTTCTTTTGTTTATATACATTTATTTTATTGTATTTATTTTTATTTTATTTTATTGTATTTATTATTATTAAGTTTCTGTATTGTTTTTTTTTATTATTTTAAATAGAGTGTGAGTGTGCTTTCTCTGAACACTATTATAAATGTCCTTGATGTGACAGAATGTAATATTTCTAAATAAACAAATATAAAAAAAAAAAAAAAATTCATAATATGATCAGGTACCAACTTAAAAAGGCTGAAGTTACTGCAGCAAGATCTCAGAAAAGAGGTTTTCTATAACATCGGTACGGAAGTATGTAGACCAGAACCTAAAATATTGAACAACTAAACTTAGTCAATTACTATAATAGAATCCAAGAAGTAAAAATAATGAAGAAAAAAAATTAGTTTGGATTCTTCTAAACATTATTCATTCGATTAGAATTGCCAAAGATGGATGATAGATAAATCTGAAAAGATAAAAAATATGAAAAATTAATAATACTGGTCCGTTTTAATTTTCATTCATTATAATTAACAAATATCCTGGAACTGTGTTATTAAAAAATATTTCAGTAAAACAAAAAACAGTCAGGAATTCTTCTGTGATAAATACCATTCGATTGACTGGATTACAATCATTATTCTTAATTGGGCCTTTTTGGAAATTTAATATTTTATTAAAACGCGTCGTTGGAATGAATGTTAATTAAATACATTTTGCCATTTTCGGACGATTTTTTTTTTTTTTTATGGAAACAAAAAAAAGAGTCAGAAAAAATATTACTCTCACGAATGGCAGAATATCGACAGTCACACATGATAAACTTGTTACTGACTTTTTGTCACTATTTGTTTGTTGTTTTTTTTTTCAATAATTGAATGGAAATCTTCTCTTATCCTAGCTCTTTTACTTAAATATAAGCAAGGATCAATTAGAGGTTTAACCTCAAGACAAACACCAGTGGTTTGTTATATTGATGAATCTGTTTTTCAATTTCATGTTTCATCCATTTGTAAAAATTCAATAAATATTTAGCAGAAATATTGCACGTTTTTTTTTCTTATAGGATATCATTATTCACTAATTACTGTTATTAGGAATTCCAAAATTTAAATTGGTAATAATCGTTATTTAATAGAAATTACTGTACAAACACCTGTAATTTCAATTGAAACCAGCAATTACACATGTGAATTAATAGCAACAATTTTATTTAATTGTATTTTTTTTAATAAACAGGTTTTCATTGATAACTACTATTATTCATAATATATAGGTAACATTACTCATAAATCACACTAAAGAAAGGTAATTAGGCACATACTCAGTAGAAATCGTTTAAAAAAAACAACGGTTGGGAAGTAACATAACGGGAACTAAACATGTTACCTAAATTACTAGTAATTGTAATTGTAATCACCATTATTGAAAGCAGTGATTGCAATTACCTAACATAATTACGTTAACTGTAATTATATGTGTAATTAAATACTTGTAATTGCGCTACTCTAGGTATATAGATATGAATCGATATCTGGAAAATAAATTAAACAAATAATAAATTTTCTGTAATGCACAATATTATTATATCAGAATTCACTTAGTTGACTGCTTCTTAATGAGAAATAACATCGAGGGAGAGTATATTATAGCTAATTCCAGTAAAATATATATATACTTACTCTAATAATTAATAATAATAAATATTTATTTATTTATTTGTTTTTATTATTGCCTCTTCCCTGCAGGGTCATTGGCAACACTTCCTATTTATACTCTATTGTAGAACTTCATTATTTTTAAAAATTGTAAGGTTTTTTCCACGGCTGAGGTTTTCTTTTAGGCTCTGAGCCATATCGAGATTTTTCCTTACATTCTCAAATACTGGGCAGTCTTGGATGATGTGTTGGACAGTTCTTAGCACCTTACAGCTCTCGTAGGTCGGTGGGTCCAGTCCTCTTAGTAAGTAGGCATGTGAAAATTCACATTGCCCAATTCGTAAGCGGCAGAGGACTGTCTCTTCTTTTCTAGAGAGTCGGTTGCTAGTTTTCCATTTGGAACAGTGGCTTTTTATTCCTTTTAATTTGGTTTCTTTTTGTTGCCATACGTTCTGCCACATGTGGCAACGAATAATTACTTAATAATAATAATAATAATATTAAGTAATAAATTAATAAATTAATAGTAATTAATAAATAATTACTCTAATTGCTATGGCGGTTTCTGATTTTGTAGATTTGTATTATTGTTGTTATAAAAACTTGCAAAATTAAATAGGATATTCAAAACTATAATAAGTTCACATCTTTTAAATTAGACCTTAAAGCGAAGGGGCAAGTATAAAAAATACAATCGGTAGGTATATTAAAGGGAAACGGGTGGTGCAGACGATAGCAGCTTTGAAATATGGAATTAATACCTTTGGGATTATGCAGATGTGAAGGGGGTTCCTCCTAACGTCTCCAGCCGTTCTGGAATCACTGGAGAATATTTATACTCTATTCCAATAACAGACATTTTCAGAAATTAAAAAGAATAGAGACGAATCAATTATTCTAATAAAAATATTCAAATAATTTCATAAAGTATATTTGATTATATTAAAAAACGTCTGACAAGAAAGGCCAGTATAGCTTCCTCACCGTTTTCATTAGATAAAAAGTATTTTTTTTTTCCTACCCCCTAGGAATTTCTTTATTACAAAATACAATATATAAATGATAAAAAATGATAATAATATTATGATAAACAATATCTATATTTTAAACTCTATAATTTTTACTATAAGTATAAAATCTACGGGGGAAGCCATTTTCGGAAATACATTCGCGAGTTTGATATCCACCAATTTTGTTCAACGGATTTTTTTTTTTGTTACATCAGAATGTAAATCATCTTTTAGAACTGGCAGTTAGATGTTTTTCCTTTCCAAACTTTCTACATTAATCTAGTATGATAAAATACCAGTTGAGACTGAATATAATGAGTGTCAATTAGGACCCCAAACTTACTGATATATGAATACAGATGGCCTTAGAGGATACAAAAAATGGTAAATGAAAGATAGAAAGGGTTACAACCTCGCTGGCTAAATAAGGGATCGTTGCCCTGAATATTGCCTGGGAGCGGGGACACTGCCAACCCGATGACAGATAGCAATGAATCGACTTCTGCATCAAGGATCGATTGCTATCTCGTATCTCGTGCCCAATGGCCTTAGAGTTTCTCACATCACCGTATCCCTAAGTCATCAATATGAGCAAGTTTGGAGATCTCTGCTAATGTTTCCTGCGCAAATAGTTTGGAATAATCAATGAGAATAATTGAATAAATGTTTCAATTAAATCATAAAGATATATAAAATAAATATATAAATTTTATATGTTTAAGGGCGAGCAGATACAAATGGGGTCGTGTTTTGTATATATACACATACATACAAATAAATAAATTGATAGTAAAAAAACAATAAAAATAAAACAATTGTGTTTGATATAACTATAAACAAAACAAACTTTCTTTGAAAAAATAAAAATATAATACTAACAAGAGAAGACTAGAGTCTAAGGGTGATACTATATCGGAAAATATTGGACACCTGTCCCGACGTTCATTCCAATGGGCCTTAGAGGCCACAAAAAATATATATATAATTTCAAACAAAATTTATGTTATTTATATTTTCCTTTTTTTTTTGAGCGCTGATTTTTACGTTTATATATATTTTTATTTAGTAGAATAAGAAAAAAAAATATTATTCTATTAAATGAGTTACCGAATACATTATAACATTCGGTAGGTTGGATTATAGTCCTGTAATACTTTATCCATTTTTATTTAATGCTATCGATAATGACTGATCAGTATGCTAAGATATTCTACAATCCAACAGATATAGAAATAAAAAATTGTAAATTTTAATATTTGATTTTCTTACGGGCACATTTATATGTTGTCTTGATTGGCGGGAATCGTGTTTTTAACCATTATAAATTTCAAGTAGGTTACTGATTATAAATTAAAAACAAAAAAAGTAAATGGTCTCAATAAAAAAATATATATTAGTATATTACAATACATCTTTATCATTTCTAAAACTAATGAAATATGTTTCTACAGAAAATGCGAAAACACCAAGTGCAATGATTGTATTAATTTTATATAGTTATCTTATATTAAATTTATACATTTTCAATTTAAAATTGAAAATTAACTAAAAGGTACATCGATAAATGAATTATCATTTTTTTAATGATGAGAAATATTACAATCTGTCACAATAAAGGACATTTATAACTAAGGACAGTGTTCTGAGAACATATTCACACTCTATAGTTATTATTGATTTTTTGTCTATAAACTCTTGTTAGATTTTTAAAAATTCTTATATCTAATAAAGAAATTATAAAAAAAATGGATTGAAAACTCGTCTATCTGCAGCATGGCACGTAAAAAAATATGGTGATTTAAAAAAATACAAAAAAAAGTTACAACTATCAAAGTGGGCATTCATGCTTACAGTTAACTATTAGCTATTTATTAAAATAAATGTTCAACATCCAATAGAAATCTTTTCGATCTTTAGCAGGCAACAGTAAAACTATAGTCAAGGCGACGGCCAGTAATGGTTATGTTAGACATAGGCGGGCTCATTCACGGGCACAAGTGTCGTCACGCGGGTACAGTGGTGAACGCGACCTCTTGATTGGGAACCCATGACCTATTGGATTAGAAATTTAAAATTATTTTCGGTGAGTTTTGGCCTAGTTGTGGATTGAACATCAGTGAGTAAGACAGTAAAATTTTATGAAGAGAAGAAGAGTTGGGGTGGTCAGTCAAAAAAGAAGGCAAAAATAAATGATAATATTTATTTTTACATATGCCGACGTTTCGACCTGAACTTCAGGCCTTCATCAGAGCTAAGAAAATAACCAGATAACAAGGTATGAGAAACATAAGTAGTGATGGTAAAAAAATATAAAAAATAAAAATAAAGTAAAATGAAATTGTCATAATAATGACAATAGTAAGAACTAAGAGATAAATAATAATAACCGTTACAAAGTGTGGAATGATGAAATAGGCATAATCAAAAAGGGTGACATAAGTGTTAAAATGGGAATCTTAAAATAAAATGTAAAACATAAAAAAGAAATATGAAGTTATATAAGAAATGAAAATAAATAGTAAAATTAAGACATTGAGAATGGAGTAGTTAGATAGAAAATTGAGATATTGTAAAGTCTATCAAGATGTACAGACAATGTATAATATAATAAAGAGTTAAAAACAGAGAAAAAGAATGAAAGGAAGGAGGGAAGGAATTGAGAAAGCTGAAATAAGTTATGTTAAAAAAGTAAAATTTTATGTTGATTGATCCCATATTTTTTGT
The DNA here is from genome assembly GCA_928085145.1 of Nezara viridula. Lineage (NCBI taxonomy): Eukaryota > Metazoa > Arthropoda > Insecta > Hemiptera > Pentatomidae > Nezara > Nezara viridula. Next base: position 218,471,386 of record OV725077.1, on the reverse strand, counting down.
TATTGGATAACTTCCTACCCACCATTTCTGGCATCCGGAGGGGTTGTTCTAAAGATACAACCAAACTTATTCTAACCAGAGTTGGAGGATCGCGTTTCATCCCGTGGATCAGCCACGAAATAAAATTCAACTCCTCCCAAGCCGGATTCGAACCGGCGTCGCTAGCTAGGCACGAGATTGCTAGATCGGGCAACGCTCCAACACACTCGGCCACCAAGACCTCAGATTTATCCAATATATTCGCAATATAAGAATAAATAAAATACACTAGATATATTGGACTGTCTTAGTTATCAGTGAACAAGCGGAGATCAGTAAACTTCTATCACTAGCTTCCCAGTCAGCTGGCATTAGGAAACAAGAGACTACATGGAAAGGTTATAAACAATATAGGGCCAGTTGAACTCCAATTGTACAGGTGGCCCTTATATTATCAATAATAATGTTTTCTGAGGCTAAATTAGACGAATTTTTCGAAAAACCAAATAGTAGAAAATAGCAACGGAAACCGTGTTAAAAAGTATTGTTTTCAAAAATTGAAAAGAAATTAGATCAAGTAAGAAAAAATAATTACAGAACAGGACTTAAAGCTAAGAACTCGCGAGACATAGACACAGATATACTTCAGATTTTAAGATTTCTCGTGAATTAAATACCATTATTATGATATTACTAATATAAGAAAATTAAGAGCTAAAAACTCAAAATCTCTTTTTCTGGTAAGTTTTACGTTATTTTAACGTACAAAAAATATATATATATATGTAACCGAGCTAGGTTCCATTTGTAAGAGGAATTCCCTCAAAGACAAATCAATTTATTCTATTCTATATGATAATTTTATAGTTATTTATCATAAACAAGGTAAATGTGTGTTTGATTGCAGAACGCTGAAGCAGCTGAAAGAAGTGATAAAGCGAAAGTCACCAACAGAGAAGAAGTTGATCATCGCAGTACTGATACTAGCACTCCTCGCATTAGCTCTTCTCATCGCACTGACCGTACTGGCGTCCATGAGTGAGTATAGCCATAGCTTACTTCTCTCCTAGTCCCGATTCGCTATAATACCTGACAAATACCCGTAGCAACTTACTAATTCTATATTTTCCTATGAAAATAGGCTAATATGCTTATAGTATTTGATCCTGTAATACTTACATATAATTAGGTGTAATGCTTACATCTGCATGTTTATTTGGGCATTATTGAACGCCGCGTCAAGGTATGAACAGAGAGAAAGAATTTAGGAATGCGGACGACTGTTATCTGCCAAAGGTATGCAAATAGATGAAGAATTTATTATAATAATTTAATAAAATCCCTTTTTTATTAATAATTTAATTTCTGATCGCACGCATCATACATCTATTTTATTTTTGCTAGCATAATATAAAATAATATATAAAATATAATATAAAATCAAAGGAAGCACGTTGCGGTTTAACTAATAAGTATTACCGATACTGTCTTAAAGTTCATTATAGAATAAATTGACTCAGAGTAAAAGTTCACATTTTGAAGCTAATGAATTTTCAGTTGACAGGGAAAATGCAAGATTCAAACAAACGTCATATTGAATTGAAAAAAATATGAGATTGATATCCGATTGGCGCACTTTCCAAAAAAAAATTCTCGTTTCGTTTGATTTGTTTCGATGTCTAATCGATGCAAAACATCCAGGTCATCGGCGCCCGATCAACTAAATGACACTACTATTATGCTGTTTGGATGGTTGATACAAAAAATAAAAATAAAACAAGAGAAAAAAAATAAAAGGATTGATAGAATAAAATAAATAAATAAAAATAACAATAGACACTTATAGACGGATAATAAGATAGAATAGATATTTATAAATATAAATAATAAGATAGAATAAATAAACTTCAAGCAATAAGATCAATAAATGAATTGAAATTATCTAAGAACTTGATAACTTTGGTGACGATTTCTTCTTGATTACCCAGGGATGCTGATATATTCTGCAGTATTCCGATTTTTTAATCTTGCGGTTTAAATTCTCATTAAAGTAACCTAAACTATTATTATCATTAAAAAACCTAAATTAAAGTAATTAAAATTCTCATTTTCTATTTTAATATCAAACTTGTAAAATTGTAATTATAATCGTAATAATATTCGTACTATCGTTTTACGTTGCCTGTAGAGTGTATGGATCAGAACTCTCTAATGCTCTACAGCACCTCCCCCATCCCATTATTGTGTTCCTTGCAACTAGTAATTTATAAAAAAAAGCAATGTTTCCATATTATATTTGACTGAGAATATATATATGTGTGTATATGTTTATATATATACATTAGTTCACGCATTGATACAACTCTGGATATTGATAGAAATTATTGAATAAATAAATAGTTCAATTTATATTACATGAACAATAATTTATTGTAATCAATAAACGTCCTATTAAAATGTCATATTGTTATTTTCTTTTTCTTGTTGTTATGTTATGTTACATGTTCTTTTCTTATGCTATATTTCTTGGTGTGGGAATGTATGGCGACTTCTTGTATGGGAAATCTTCACTTTATAGTGGAAAAATCCACATGGAAACTTAAAAGAAATTGTTGAAAATTTCAGCTAAAAATATATTTTATTTTTATCAGGATAATGAACCCTTCCATGTTATTTAAGGAATGGTACTTTATAACTGCCCTTATAAAAGTTATAAGAACATCACCACAGTCACCAGATCTTAATGTAATAGAACACCTGAGGGTGAAATCGGAGTAAGAAATTAGAAAATACCAAATTTCTAGAAAAAAAATACATTCAAAAATATCTCCTCACGCTTTGGATGGGGTACATTACGAAGGGGTTATGTATTTTAAAAACGAAAATGTCCAAATTAAAAGACTAGCGGAAGCATGATGTGTAATTGTATATAGTCTACGTATATTTAAATTCTACTTTCGTTTGCACTGTTTTTAAGAAGATGAGAGGAATAAAATATCTTGAAAGGTGTGAGTGAAGATTTATGTCCCATCGGCATTGGGGGAGATGGGCACCCCAGGAACACGCTAAACATAAAACCACCAAAAAAATAGTCGACTCATTTACAAACAGATTGAAAGGAGTCGTAGAAAATAATGGCTTGCCTTCAAAGTGTTGAACTAAATTAATAGTATTTAAAAGTTAACAAGAAGTGAGGTGTTTCATTTTGACTTTGAGGTAAAATTATACAGTTTTTGTTTTTTAGTTTTTTAAATAATAACAGTTAAATATTTTAATTAGATTGAGTTTTTGCATATTTAAAATGAGATTATAAATAAATCTGTTGAAGAGATTCTGGTTTTATTTATTTACTATAACTATTGAAGTATTTTTGACTACTTACTTATACGTATATCTTGGTTGTCAGATCAATAGAGACGTGGAAAACTGGTTTATTCATTTGCATAAGGCATGCTGTCATTATTTACCATTTACAAATAGGCCATCCCACGACTTGATGTATTCTGGAATATTCATACTCTAAATACGACGCGGTGATTACAGATTCTTGTGACAACCTAATGACTTGTTGAACCCGGCAACTCTGGCGTCGAGTTAGAACCGCCCATGACTGAGAATGTCGAGTCTGCAGTTTGCTTTGGGTCTAATCAAAACGATTTCTTCTCGCTTGTCAGGCTTAACTTTGATAATTAACTGGGGATGAGTAAAGTTAGGTATGAGGTAAGCAATTTGATGTTTCACACACGCTGTGTCATTCCTGCTATCTACTAAATCTCTGAAAGACTCATTGGAAACAATTTTTTTTGTTGAAAAAAGTGTAATTGATTGAGCGGTGTGATGATAGAAAGATTTATAGAGCATGATTTTCATTTTTTTTTTTCCTTAAGATGTGCGTTTTAGAATTTAAAGACAATGTTTGGTTAAAATATAAAAAGTAAGCGCATTTTAAATAAAGTAATCTTATGCACTTTATTACCTTTTTTTGGGGTCCTCCCCTTCCTCGTTAAGGCTATACAAAGTTTTCCCGGGCTAGGATGTGTAGGCGGGGATTTAGAAGACGCCTAGGCACCGAGAAGCGAACTCATGACTATTTTTGTATCATTCATCATATATCAGTTTGCTGGGCAATCAGGTGCTGTGCACAACGCGTTAGCCCATTCGGCCACCCCACCCAGGCACTTAATTACCTGTTGAATGAGGTTAACAATCACGAATTCTCGTAGTTTAACATTCAATTTTCTCCCAACCCTCTTACTCAATGGCCGTAATATACGTATTAACCGTAATTCAGATCTCTTCATGCACAGCAGCTTAGGTCTCCTCAATTATTCCACTACACATCAAAACGAACTTTCCCTAGACCAAATTCCACTAATTCATAATGTTTCACAAGAATCGGTCCCCAAATCTTGTCCACCATCATTTATTAGACGCCCTGGAACCTTTTCTCCTAAATCCTCTCCTATGAATAGACCTCTTATCCCTTAAAACTCTCTATGACCTTAATAACGCCGTCAATTTATTCACTACCTCAATTCAACACCAACAAGAATTTCTTAGCAAAATAGTATACTTCAATACCTCTTAGATCTCAACCTTACGAGTTGACGTGACGGATCAATATGGCAATGTACCAGACATCCCGCTGGTCGCCGATTCTACAGTTAATTCCCAAAAAATTAAAAACTGGAATTAGCCTACTTTAGACACGAATCCTTCAACTCCTACTTATTCTCCCTCTCTGTCCGTTACACTTCCCTTTGAAAAATCACTAAAAATATTCTAAAACCTTACCAGACTTTCTTTCTCCTCCGGCGAGATAACGGCTTTAGAGCAGCATCTGACAAAGATAAAACAGAAGAGTTCGCCAGACATCTCTGTAATACATTTATTCCTCAGCCGGGATCGCATCCCGCCCACACCGTAACAGTAGAAGAATTCCTTACATCACCTATCCCACTTTCCTTGCCTTCTAAAGCAGTTCATTTTTCCTAAGTCAAATTTCATTTACAAAAACTAACTCTTCGTAAATCTCCTCAATACAATCTTCTTACACCTAGATTCTTCTACAATTTCCATCCCGAGCAGTCATATTCCTCACACATAGCTACAGTTACATCCTACCTGTCCTGGAGTTACATTTGGAATGAGGTTGTGTACTCAGTAATTAAGTAAAATAGAATACTTTTAAAAAACTAGTCGTTCACATTGAAATTTGAATACATTTTATTCACCTAGAATCTATTGTCATTATGTTTTTAAAAAAATTATGATTAAATATATCTGGTAAAGAATGAGAAGGGAGCTTAAACGACGGACAGATACTCGAAAATTATAATGAAATCTGTAGATTTCTAAAGGCAAGTTTTTTTTTTTTTCAGGATCATAATTAATTGAAAAGCTGTGCCCCTAATGTCTCTTCAACTCGAAATAAAATTTCGTTATAATTGGCGTTCCCTAACGAGGCTAATATAAAAAGCCTGACAAAGTTAACCAGTCAAAGGATGGAGAAAATGGGTCGGGGTTCTCTCATGGACCAATCACATTACAAATGTCTTTCTCCTTTTTTTTTTTTTTCTTTTTCTTAAAAGATCAATGATTTGATATTCCATAATAGAAAAGAATTTATTATGAATGATTTTGTAACATAAATGTTTAAGATGTCATAAAATTAAAGAATCTCAATTTTATTTTGGTTATTATTTTAAATAATGAGCCATTGTGATGCGTCCGAAAATTACTATCCGTCCTTTTCTTCCAACATGCATATATATACTGGCTGCAAATAAGTATTAAAATAATAAAAATATTATTTTGTATTAACAAGTTTAGTAAATATCCTTTTGTTTGCTCATCTTCGGCACGGAGATTTTGCTTGAAATTTTTTTGATAGAGAGAAAAATAAATCATTCATATTAATCTTTGAAGAGATTAATTTTTTTGTTTTTCCATAGCTATTACTGTTTTTCTTGTTTGGAAACTTTTAATATGTTTTCAATTTTTTTTATACAAAAAAAAGAAAGAAAGAAAAAAAAACAAAATGTTTACAAGAGATAAAAACGAAACCATTTAAATATATACTGAACGAAACGGAAAGTTGCTTTAACGCAGAAGAGGAAAGTTATATTAAATAGTAGATTAGAAGGAATTAGAGGAAAAAAAATTAAGCATACCAAAAGACTCAAAAATATTATAACCATGTTTATATATTAAATAAAAAAATAATAACAAATTTATAAATACTAGTGTTCGCCCAGTGGTCGAAATTCGACCAAAGCCATTGAAAATTTGTGGAAAATATAATTAAATTCAGTAAATAAAGATTAAATCACGATTCAAAAATCCTCATTTATTAATGTAAACAAAATTTCAATTTCAAATAAAAATCGAGCTTAAACTACCTAAAATTATTTATAGGTAATACAAAAGAGACTCATTCAAAATATTTAATTTTCATTTTAATTTATGTGTTATTATAACAATAAATTAATGTTATGATTAAGAAAGTAAAACATAAATTTAAATCAGCGAATTCAACTGAGTTTAAATCCATTTTTATGCAGAACTTCTCAGAAAAAAATGTTCTGTTATTGTTTAATAACCATTGCCATTGGAAATATAAATTTTAAAATTTTAATTTTAATGTGTTCTATTTGCTGTACGTCGCAATAATACATAAATTTTTCCAAAAGTTCGATCCTGCGATTTGATTATGGTCGTAGCAAATTCAGTTGCTAATAAGAACGTTGTTCTTCGAAATTCGAATGGAAGTATTGTGTCAGAAAATATTAAATTAATTCTTGGAATTAAAATTCTTTTATTTAAAATAGCTCCCGTCAGTACTTCAATCTCATTCATTTTGCAGTAACTACTGCTTGTGCAGTATTAAAGTTAAGAATGAGTATAACTATAGAATTAATTTTTAAATTTAATTTATGAGGTAACAGTCTATAATATCATCTCTTCAAATAATAGTCTCGATCACTTCATTAAAATTAAAGTTTTCGATCTATCAAAAACCGACTTTGCAAAAGAAAAAGTACTAAATGTTTGAAATGATATATCTCCGCAACACATAGTCCGATTTTGATGTTTTTTTTTTAATTTTGTAGGAAATCAAGAATGCTTTCAAATAAATATTGGTATTATCAATAAAACAATGTGTACTTTTTGAAAAACTTTCGGGCCGTTAAAAGCCGTTTTGAACAAATTACCATTTATATTTTTATTCACATACCATTTCATATCTTTATTTATTGATAACACTGAAGCTCGTCAATAGCTATTAAACAAAAAAAGAAGGGAGAAAATCGGTTGAATAACAGAGGAGTAAAAGGGGCTGAACCGTTTGGTGTTTGCCTATTTATATAATGATAAAAAGGAAATGTTCCAAGGTACATATATAATATCTAATCATCCCGTTACTATACCGATCTTATCAGCTGTTTAATATAACCTTTTTCTTCTCCTTTACGACCTCATTCATTCAAGCTACCTTTTAACATGCATTTGGATAAGCCCTTTAATATGCATTTGGATGGTTCGGTGTGATGTCTCTAGTAACCCTGCTGTATATAGGTATGTATGTATATAGGTATGAATGTGTTTAGAAGTTATTATTTTATTTTTTTGTTTATTTATTTTTTTTATTTTTTTTTCCTATTGATTTACTTTTTTTTATAAGTATTATTTATTTACTTCTTATATTTATAGTTAATTCTGTATTACTTGTATATACTGTATGAATGATAACTTCTAGCCTTAATACTTATAGCCCTCCAACAGTGGCTGATTGTATTATTATTCAATAAAAAATAAAAAAATAAAAAAAAGTAACCCTGCATACCGAAATATTAAAAATATCGATATTTCACTCCTTAATGTTTTCGATCTTTGAAAGAAGGGAAACAGGTTTTACACTTGCATGATTTTTCATTTTATTTATGATGTATATTATAATTGGCTGTCATCATCTCTCCCAGTGATGTCTAACTACTCAGTTAATTCTCCGGACCACCTCCTTGCCAAGTCCCTTTTTCGTTCATCGTTTGTAACATTTTTTCCCATACCTACCTCTTCCAAAGGGTATGGAGATAGAAATCATGTTCATTCGCTACTTAGTTTTTGGTGACGACTACGAATATTTCTTTCATATTACTTCTCGACCTTCTTTCATTAATAGTCATTTTGATAAATATTTTTATATTGTTGTTGGTCTACGCTCCGGCTAGCAAAGATGCAGACGAAGGAGAAGTAAATTAATGATTTTTATATCCTTCTTCGATAATGTTTAACAATAAGAAATTAAACCACTTAGTCCTTCTTAGAGTGTTTTTCTAGATTTTCTTTACAGTTACCTTCTTAAACAGGCCCATTTATGGAAAGTCATTTCGCTATCTCCAGATAGTCTAAAAGTTATTAGAAATCAACTTTCATGAAGACAAATCTCTCCTGGAGGAGATCTATTCTCCGGAGGACATTTGTTTTCAGGAGAAACTTCTAAAATTAATAAGGTACTCGATAGCGGCCCCACTTCGCTATTATCGTTTCTCTGCTATTCTTTAAGTTACTCTACAAATGTTCGTAGAACCTCTTGAATATTATTTTTGTTATCAAACTTATTATATTTAAACAGATATAATTCACTATCAGCTGGATGATTTTCTACTCTGCTTTGTGTAAATTTGTAAATTTAATAGCTGAAGGAAGTTCTCTTCAATAGATTTTTTTTTCGTTGGGCCCTCGTTTATCTAGAAGATTTACCTTCCTTTCCATCTGCCCGCTTTTATAATTAACATTTTTAATAATAATATCCTGTAAAAAATGTAGTCGGCCACAGCGAAGCGAAGATTAGACCGGAAGCAGCCGTTAACACCCATCCTAATTATAACATCCTTTAAATGACTTTTTAATGAGGCAGTAAAACAGAATGGTTAAAAGAAGTAAGGGTCCATTTTCTTATCATCTTTCTTTAAGTAAATTTGCCGAGTTCAACAAGCTCCACTATATTTAATAAATGACATAATCGTGTTTTGTTAATTTTTCTTCATCTTTTCCGTTATTATTATTCCATAATTATGTTCATTGTGATGATATTTTTTCTAAGGATTGATCATGGATAGTCTAAGAAATTTTAAAAAAATAATATTTTTTTCCTATATGCCTATAATACACCGTGACAAATTTAATAGAAATCAATAAATAATAAAAAAATATTATATATTAAGAAACTTTATACTTTGTTCCACTAAAACGTATTTAGCGACGCGTATAATAAAATAAAAGAGAAGAAAGAGCGATCCATTATATTTTTTTTTTTATTGTTATTTACAACTGTATTAAAGAAATACAACTGGTAAATTTGTACAAATTAATATAATAACATGAAAACACTTGTTGAGAAATTACCCAATGGTAGCACTCTAATGATATGTCTGCATTAGGAGATCACGCTGCCATATTCTTTTCAGAGGCCTCGGAGGATTTTCAGGAATTGAAGAGGAAGCAAGGTTAGAAACGAGAGGGTTGGCATGATTCTGAAGTTTATTATGGAAGGATAGGTATCTGGATTGGGTCAGATCTGAAGCATAAGGAACATCAAGGTCATTATGGATGATTTTATTTGTAACAAAGTAGGGCGCATTAAGGATTTTACGAAGGATTTTGGATTGTAAGGATGGGATGCGAGAGGAATTCGATGGTTTAGTGGAGCCCCATAGCTCAATTCCGTAAGTCCAAATAGGTCTTATTATAGTCAAGTATATGAGTCTTTTGTCATTAGAGCGTTTGTATAATAGTGCTGGAGTAATCGGAAACGTCAAGCGATTTCTTTTCGTTTCAGTCTGGAATGAGAATATAAAATAAAAAAATGTTAAACATACAAAATGTAAACAATATGCACTAAATCAATGATAAAGAATGTTTATAAAATATAAATAAAATATCAATTAATATTAATTTTTGAAAAACTCACAAACGGACGCTACAAACGTGGATTCACTGATTTCAATGAAACAATTTATTGACTTAAATGGATATTTTTTCCATATATATTTGTTAACTGCCAATTTCAAATTGACCTTTACATGAAAAAAGATGGGATAAAACATAGATATCGGAAAAGACTCGGATAATCCATTGGCCAATATATTGTGCTTTCACAAGCAATGCATCCGCTAACGAAGGACAAAGCCGTGCATGATCCTGGCAATTACACTATCTGTCTTCCTTACACAATCGACTATCGATTGGCGGCTGCCACCCAATGAACCCAATCTGTCCGCTTTCGGTTTTAACTTTTACACATTATGCGTTTGTAACTGGAGCGATAGAAGTCACAAAGTTTTGTGTGAAATAACAACTTTACGTGAATAACACTCAAAAATCATAACGATGTTTTATAAAAACAATTAGGGAATAATTGGATCTAGCACTTAATTAAAAGTTAATTCATTAGTTGGCTAATTCATTACAAGCCAGGATAAGGTTTTTCTTCGTAATTTAGATATGAAATATTCCCAAAGATTCTGAGGGTAAAGATTGCCGTCATAATGAGGTGAACAGTAAAATAAATTACCAAGGAATAGACATATTGTCCAGATGAGAGAAATAGATACTGCTCTGTATTCGAAATTTTTCAGATAGTCTCAGGAAAAACCACCTGCAATCATATCGAACAAATAAACAACAAAAACACATCACTGTTTAGCAAAATAGGCGGAATTTATTTATTTATTTTTTATTATTATATAACATTTAAAAAAAATGATTGAAATGTCCTTGTTAATGAAAAGTCATAGAAACTAGGATAATTTCAAATAAATTTTAAGTTTGTAAAAAGTGTTTCTTACCAAAATAGATCATACTGTTAGTGTCAACATACCAGTGATTGGGTATGGCGACACTTTGTTGTTATTATTTGACGATGTGAAAACGAAAACAAATATGAGAAGCTGTGAGGTCTCGTAATAAGTACGAATAAAATGTATTGTATTGTCAGATGTAAAGAAATAAATATCAGAGGATATGTTGGAATAGAAAATAAGAAAAATTATTTCCTTATTCTTATAATTCTTCCGACTTCCTCCTGCCTACAGTTTACTAACACATAAGAACTCCTTACAAAGATAGGCGCTGGATGAGAGACCTCCTTCCTTAACAAACCATCGTAATTGATTCAAGCCAGGGAAGAGGTACTGGTGGGTGATATCCTTCCCCATGATTGTCAAAAGTCATGCAGCTTTATATTGAAAGTTAAAAATAATGACAATAAATACAATAAAAAAGCAATCATTCTTATATCATGTTTTCTTACTTGATGGAGGCCTAGAATTTCTGCTTTATTATATCAAGTGCGACTTACCAACCTATACTCCAGACTATTACCATAATTTATTACAAATTTCTACCTAGTTGAAGCCTAAAGGTAGCGTCTTGGGCCCCGTTCTTTATATCCTTTTTACCGCTGATATCCCTGTACATCCGAATACCTTTCTGGCAACATTTGCTGATGACACCGCCATCCTATCATCCAACTCAGATCCCGTAATAGCATCTTTAAATCTGCAAAGGCACCTCTCTATGATTGAGCACTGGTGTAATAAATGGCGCATCAAAGTAAACGAATGCAAACACATTACCTTCACACTCCGTCGCAGTTCTTGACCATCAGTCCAATTTAATTCCATCCAGCTTCCTTTTTCAGACACAGTTCAGTATCTTGGCTTTACCTTAGACCGAAGACTAACGTGGAACCCACATACTAAGTTTAAAAGACAAGAACTTAACATAATTAATTATACAGACTACTAAACAGAAAATCTCAACTTTCAATTGACAACAAATTGAACTTTGGGGAATAGCAAAATTTTCTAACTTCAAACGCATCCAATTCTTTCAGTCCAAAGTCCTCCGAACAATAGTCGATGTTCCGTTCTATGTAACCAACAAAACCCTACATCATGACCTTAATATCCCATTTGTCCTTGACCTTATCCCTGAAAAATTTTCCGAATTCCATTACCTGGGCAATGGCCCAGAGATCTTTTATAGTATATATCTTGCAGTTTTGGCAATGGCCAGATTCTCCACTGAAGACATGAGTGTATGTATCTAAAGCGCTCTCGCTCAAACTTCACTGGCTTTAGCACCAGTGACGCGGTTAAGAAAGTAGAGCAGGAATCTCTTAGAGTCCTGCTTTTCCTTCTATAGTTGGAGGAAAAGCAGGACTCTTGATTTGGGTTCCTGCCTGATTATATATATTGTATATAGGTATGACTGTGTTCTTATGTTTTTAATTTACTTATCTTTTGGTTATTTTATTTTTTTATTGTATATAGTGTTTTTATTATTATTTAGTTATTATTTTACTTTTATTAACTTTATATTTTCTGTATATATGGTGTGAATGTGTTCATTTATCACTATAATTATTGTCCCCGAGACAGAATATTATATATCTACATTTTTTATTATTTATTTGTTTATTGATAAAATATTACAATCTGTTTCAATAAAGGACATTTATAATAGAGTTCTGAGTGCACATTCACACCATATTTACAAATTTAAAAAAATAAAATAAATAAATAAATAAGCTAACTTCAAATAATACAAAGCTACAAAAGAACAAAATAAAATATCATAGTGAAGAAAGAAAATATAAATAATAGTAATAATATAATGAAAATAAATGAATAAAATAGAATTAAAATTATCTTTAAAAAAAGTAATGAAAATAAACATCTTAGATGCAGCCATATATATCTAAATAAATAAATAAAAAATAAATAATAAACAAAATATTACAGATGTTTTTCTCAAACATTTATTTTTTGTCTCGCATAACGGACTTTGTTTATAGAAATAGAAATAGAAAAATCATCTTTATTCTGAGACTAGGTCCCTTTAGAATAACAGTATTGTTCATATATATTAACTACAAATCTGGTCAAAAGACTGATTACAATGAATAATGACGTAATACATGTAATACATTAAGTTTTAATTAAGCTCTTAGGATAAATTAACGAGGACAGTTGGGTAATAGGGGTTCAGTACTACAATATTGGAGCTAAAATAATTGCATAATAATCACTGAATGAAATTAGAAAGGAAAGTAAAATCTATTTTATAGGTAAAGCATAGTAGGATTGTGATTGTGATAGTGATTGGTGATAACGTATTGGTTCTCCAAAGTATTGTGTTTAGACTTGTGACTGGTGTATATATATACTTATTTTGTTATTGTTCGTGTTCTAGTGTTTTCCAATTTACTGTTCATTATGTGTTCTTTTTTTTTAGTTCTCCTTTGTAAATAAGTTTTTAGTTTTAAGTAAGGTTAAGTGGACCTACGAGTTCGTAATCTTCTCGTAGTTGAAGACTTTCTGGACTTTAATCGTTCCTACGAGAGCTAAAACTTATAACAGAGAACTTGTATACAAGTTTCATTGGACAATAATAGAAAGTATGGTTGACCCAATTGTTATTGATATGGAAGAGGAGAGTTCCCAAAAGGTTTCCAAGCGAAATGCCAAACGGGCAAAAAAGGGTTCTCTTGATTTGGAGGCAAACTCGGAGGATGCTGCAGCTAAAAGTTTACTACAATCGGCCTTACAAATCCAGGAGAATCTTAGGGTTTATGTTCAACGGGCAGACAATGGGTTGAATATCAAGGTACAAAATTATATAAATAGAAAAATTCGAACCTTGATAGATATAATTGAAACCCTAGATGACAAAAGTAAAAAGCCACACACAAATGAAACGTTTCTGAGCTCATCCAAAAAGCGGTTCATGAGTCACTTACGACTCCCAGTATTCGTGAGATTATTGCTCGACTTGTTATAGAAAAAACGGTGTCCAAAATTATTGAGGGACTTACGGCAGCTCGAGTGGAAACACAACCACAACTCTTAGCCAAAGCCGGTCACTCAAGTGAAACGCAAGCAGATATCAGAGAAGCAAGCCCGGCTGAACCCTCAGCGGCTACTGAACCCTACAAAGTCGTAGTCAGTAAAAGAAGCCGCAGGAGGACCAAAGCAGCTAACAAGGTAGCTAGTAATTTAAATAACCTGATTGAGCCGACCAGTCATGTCTCTCCTGAAGATTCAGCCCAATTACAAAGTAAGCCACGGGCAATGGCAGATATTGTAAAATCTCTGCCATTGAAGCCGGCAGAGATATCTAACTCTAAACCCACCTACGTCACAATTAGTGGGCCCGGTAAAAGTCCCGTGGAAATCATCAGTGGGCTGCCATCTCCTACTGAAATAGGAGTTAATGCCTCCATAGTACGTGCTACTAAGGGAGGCTCGGTCTTAGTTCGGATGGAAGATAGCTCCCAAGCGGCGAAAGTTATTGGGTGGCAGGGTCTACGAGAAGTAGGACTAGAGGCCAAGCTTGCACTTAAGAAACGACCTAGGCTTGAAATTAAAGAAGTGCCCAATTAGTGGACTGCGGAGGCATTAATTACGCTTTTACGGGCAAAGCTAATTGATAAATCGATCCCAGCTTCGCTCGTGAACGATGGACTTCGGCCTGTTTTCTCATCTACAGCAAGGAATGGAATAACTAAAAACTGGGTGCTGGAAGTGCACCCAACCCTACGATTCCATCTATTAGACATGGCATGCTTGAATGGAGGATGGTGGTCAATGACCTTTGAAGATAACCTCGACGCCCCCCGTTGTACCAAGTGTCAGGACTACGGGCACTCTAAGGCCACATGTCCATCAGATGCACTGGTCTGCATCTGGTGTGCAGGTACTGGTCATTTTCTCAAGGAGTGTCCCAAAAAACTAGCTCAGGCAGGGCCGACATGCATCAACTGTGTGAGGGCAAAGGCCCATCCCAGGCACACTAAGCATAAGGCGGGCAGTCGTGATTGTCCTGTGCATTTAAATTGGTCACAAAAAATGGCGATGAGGACTTCTTATGAGTAAGATCTCCATCCTTCAGCTCAATATGGGCCGCCGGCGTCTAGTTGCGGAAGAGCTACGCGCCCTCTCACAAAGCTACGACATCATGGCAGTCCAGGAACCGAGTTGCTGGGGAAACAAGGTCACGGGGTTTGGTCTCACATCGAGGGTTATAGCCTTGAGCAGTGGAGAGAGGAGGCCCAGGGCTGCTATTGTGGTTAACAACCCCAACCTCGATGTGACGGATCTGAGGCAGTTTACCATGGCGGATTGTGTTGCTTGTCATATCAGATGGAACCATGTTGCCTTTACGCTGGTCTCATCATATTTACCGGACGGGGGCGATATTGACGAAGACATATCCGCCATGGAGATGATCACGGCTTGCACCAGGAACGTGATCATATGCTCAGATACCAACTCCTGGAACACGGTCTGGGGATCTAATCGAACTAATAGGAGGGGCACTAAGCTCGGTGAATTTATTGCCCGAAACCATCTAGTGGTTATGAACGATCCCTCTGCTACCCCGACGTTCTCTAGCGCTAGGGGGCAGAGCTGGATTGATGTAACATTGGTATCACCGGTGCTGGCAAACCGCATTATCGATTGGGTTCTCCGATCTGAGACGAGTTCCGACCACCAAGCGATAGCCTTTAGGCTGACGGAAAATACAGAAGTTTCCCTCGGAATAGAAAAAGGTTACCTTACTCGAAAAGGAAATTGGAGTGCCTTCCGGTCATTGCTGGAGGGAAAACTGGTCGACGAAGACTGGGATGAGGCGGAAACGGAGCAAACAGATGATCTGGATTTCCGAGTGTCCAGGATCACTGATGTCATCCGCAATACCGCGGAAGAATCCCTTCAGCACCGGAAGGCGAGAGCTCGACCCGTCCCATGGTGGACGCCTGCCTTAACCACAATGAAGAGAGAACTCTACAAGGCACGGCGTTCATACCAGAAGTGTACTTGCGAAGAGAGGCGCTTTACACTTCGTGATGAGTACAAGTCTATATCCAGAGCATACCGAAACGAGGTGCGGTTAAGAAAGCGGAAGTTTTGGGACGAATTCATTGTTCAAGAATCATCTAAGAA
Source organism: Nezara viridula (assembly GCA_928085145.1). Taxonomy (NCBI): domain Eukaryota; kingdom Metazoa; phylum Arthropoda; class Insecta; order Hemiptera; family Pentatomidae; genus Nezara; species Nezara viridula. The sequence continues at coordinate 218,455,394 of OV725077.1, read as the reverse complement.
TCCCTGGGGTGTACCTTACAGAGTGGCCCTTGGTAAGTTTGCTCCACAGCAAGTGATTGCAGCTTTGAAGAACGGATGTTCCCAGGCAACCACTCTGGAAGAGACTGCAAAGGTGTTCCTAGCTGAGACCTACCCCAGAGATGATTCGTCCCAGGATAATGAAGAGGAAATATTTATAAGACGCACTACGATATGCCCACCTGGTACGGACTTGTGCCCACCGTGGGACATATGGGATCTATGTGCTGCTGTGGATAGGCAAAAGACTGGACGTGCACCTGGGTTAGACTCCATTGACGCAGCAATCCTCAGGAACAATATCCCCTATATTGAACAGAGACTGTTGACATTATTCAATGATTGTCTGGACAGGGGATACTTTCCTAAGAGTGGGAAAATTGCTGATGTTAGACTCCTCTACAAGGGAGGAGGCAAGGACAAGCAATTAGCCAAATCTTATAGGCCTATATGCCTCCTCCCTATCATGAGTAAATTATTGGAGACCCTGTTGATGATGAGTCTACGACCAGTCTTCTCTAGGGCTAGCCATCCACGGCAGTACGGATCCACTAAAGGCAGAGGAACCGCAGATGCCCTGCTGAGAGTGCGCCGTGACGTAGAAGAGAAGGCGGAGAAGTATGTCATGCTTATCCTGTTCGACATATCTTCCGCCTTTGATAGCGTCTGGTGGCCGCGCGTACTCTAGCAGTTGCAGAAGTATGAGGCTCCCAGCAACTTATATGATCTTTTAAGGAGCTACCTCCAGGACCGAACATTGAAGATAAAAGGTAGCTTCTTTGAAGTACAAGAGTCGATGGTAAGAGGTTGTCCGCAGGGCTCGGTTCTTGGACCAGCCCTGTGGAAATTAGTCTTCGATGAGTTGCTGGGGGTACTAGAACAGGAGCGGTTCCCCTCCACGGCCTATGTTGATGATCTGGCCGTTGTAGTGGCCTCAAACAGCAGAGCCAGGTTAAAAGAAGAAGCTGAACGATGTGCCAACCTCGTAGGAGGATGGTGCGAGAGAAAAAAGATGAAGATGGCGGCTGCTAAGACCCAGTCCATTCTTTTAAGAGGTAAGACTGACAGGGCCCACCCTATTACTCTCAGAATAGAAGGAGAAAGGATACGTCCAAGTGAGGCTGTTACATACCTTGGCATAAGAATTGGGAAAAATTTCAACGTTACGCCTCACTTGGACTACATGAAAAGTAGGGTGGCCCTGGCTCTCAATGGACTTAGTCGCATCGGGGGGGGGGCCTTTTGGGGTCTCAGGTACCCAGCCACGTTGACTATTTATAAAGGAGTTATTGTGGGCATCCTGAGATATGCGTCCCCTGCGTGGAGTCATCATCTCTCGCACCAACAGAAGAAAAGGTTGGCAACAATCCAGCGGATGGCTCTGCTGCGGGTCACTAGAGCGTACCGTTCAGTGTCTCATGAGGCGGTACAAGTCTTAGCCGGAACTACTCCTATTGATCTTATCCTACGAGAAGAATACTTCCGGCATAAGATGAAGAGGGAAGGCCTGGTGGATCTACCGGCGAATCTTCGTGTGAGGATCAGTGAAGACCCTAATGGATGAAGAGGATTCTTCGGGAGAACACATTAAAGGAATGGAACCAGCGGTGGGTGACGACGCCAAAAGGGGCTACGCTAAGAAAATACTTCCCCACAGTTAGTTCAAGAATGGAACAGACATGGGTTCTCCCGGACTACTGGGTCTCACAGTTCCTCACAGGGCATGGGGGTTTCCGAGCAAAGATCGTTGAATATGGCAAGAACATCGATCCCCTATGCCCAAGTTGCAAAGTGCCGGAGACCGTAGAGCATATCATCCTAGTCTGTACCGCCTTTGAGGCACTGAGGGCTAAGTTGTTGAGGGAGACGGGGCTCTACGCTCTGACGGAGAGGGATCTCCCTCAACTTATGACAAAGGAAAAATACCCGTATTACAAGGCATTCATTCGTATACGGGTGGAAGGAACTGGTTGGGTCAAACCACTTTTCATTGGGAAGAAGAAATGAACCTGTATACGGAAGACCGCCAGAGAGGGTGGAACAGGATGCTGGATAAAAAGAAAAAAAAGAGCAGGCTGTGTGCACAGCTGTAAAAAATGTAATTGGTCTGAATGCAACAGTGAATTGTAACGCATGCGTTGCTACTCACTACTGCATAACACCCGTATTGCCTTATCGGCAGGGTAGGGTGTAAATAAAATAAAAAATAAAATAAAGTTAATGCATTGTAGTGATGGAATATAAAAGTTTAAAAAAATAATAATAACTGTTAATATGTAGGGAAAGAAATTGTAAAAACTAAAACAAAAAAATATATAAAAAAACAAATAATTATATACATATGTTCCCTAAGATATTTAAGTGATTATGCGTAAAGATTAGGAGAAGAGAAAATAAAATAAAGTATATATATATATATATATATATATATATATATATATATATACATAGCGAGAAGTATGTTGAAGATAATTAGAAATAAAATACATTTCACTGAAATACATTCCACGATTAACAAATTAGAACTTAAGGAAAACAAATTTTATCTACTCACAATGCTTAGTGAGTGGTGATGAAAATTCACGTTCAACACAGAATAAAACAATAAAAAATAAGAGAAAAAAAATAATGTCTAAAGAAAATTAAATCCTTATAACATAGTATGTATTTAACCAGCGTCTGATTGGATTGTGAAGAGGAATTGGAATAAGAGGGTTTTAAAGGTGAATAAGGATGATGCATGGCGGATTTTTAGTGGGATGGAATCCCAGAATGCAGTGGAACGGACAACGAAGGAATGTTTAAATGATGCAGATCTGTGGAAAGGAGTGTAAAGGTCAGAAGGACGAGATCTTGTGGAGAGGTTGTGGATAGATGATTTGAATTGTAGGAGATTGTATGCGTAGGACGGACGATGACTATTGATTATTTGGTAAAGGAATGTGCCTAGGAAATATTGTCTTCGGAAGGAAGGGAAGAGCCATCCTAATTCAGCATAGTGGTGTGAAACACGGGAATACTTCAGGGCCCCTGTGACAAATCTTACGAAGGCATTCATAATTCTTTTCAGTTTCTCCCCGAGTTCTGCCGAGAGGCATAAATGATACACCACGCAGCCGTAATCAAGGTGGGGGAAGATGAGGGAAGTTACTAGGAGTCTACGTGTGGAGATGGGTAGGAGATGGCGGAAGCGATGGAATAGTTTCAAGGTACCAATTGACTGTCGGGTAATGTGAGCAATATGGTGTTTCCAGGATAGGGTTTGGTCTATGAAAATGCCTAGGTTTTTTACTGAGGAGGTGAAGGTAATGGGATGGTCATTTAGGTACAGTATAGGTATGTTGGTATTGGCTCTGAGAAGGGGTTTGGAACCAATGATAATGGCTTGAGTTTTTGCAGCGTTTAACCTTAACCCATTTAAGTTTGCCCAGGCACTGATCCGATTCAAGTCTTTTTGAATTTTGGCAAACGCTTCATGCAACTCTGAGGGATGGAAAGAAAGGTATATTTGGGAGTCATCGGCGTAAAGGTGATGGGAGCAGTGAAGGATTGAATTATGGATGTCATTGATATAAGAACTAAAAAGAAGGGGAGATATGCTAGAGCCCTGGGCCACTCCTGCGGACAAAGTAATAACCTGGTCGGAAACCAGATTGGTAAAGGTCAAGTTGATTGGACTGTTCAAGGAAGGTGGAAACTTGGGATTGCACATTCTCTCCAGGGGTTTGGAAAGGTTAGAAAGGATTGAGATTGGCTGGAAATCTTTAGGGGAAGACGGATTAGAATTTTTATTTAAAGGACGGACTGTGGCTTTTTTCCACAAGGAAGGGAATACTGAATTTTGAAGGGAAAAATTGTAGATAGTAAAGGAGTACCGGAAGGATTTCAGGGAGGCATAATTTAATTAATTTGACGGGAATGTCATCTGGACCAATAGAATTAGAGTGTGATTTCATCACGGCGGATATGGGGTCTGTGGGAGAAATATCTGAAAAATAAAAATTGGCGTCATTGAAAGATGTTCCAGGAGGCAAGAAGGAAGGGAGAAATGAAGGAGTTGAAGAGGAAGCAGATATAAAATAAGAATTTAAGTCATTTGATGAAACTGGGGGCACTGCAGAGGGAGGAGATCTGGTAGGATCACAAAGAGAGAGTTTACGAAGGAGTAGCCATTTGGATTTGGAATCAGGAGCTGAGGAAAGGGCTTCATGGAAATAGGTAGATTTGGCTCGTCGGATTGTGGTTTGTGTCAGGTTGCGGAGCGCCCTGAACGCTTGATAGTCGTCAGGCAATCTAGTGCGTCTGAAGCGTCTCCGCTTTATAGACGCTGTACTGCGAATAATTACGTTTGTGAATTTCTGAGAAGTGCAAGGAGAACATTCGTTTAGAGAAAATTCATATAGTTCCGACAATGTCGTGCCATTGAATCATCTATTTTTTATTAAAACACATATTATTCACGAAATGTTATATTGTAGATGTATATTTAATTTTTTATTTTCTAAAACACAAAAATACCATTCTTAGATTTATTCAGAAGATTAATTTCTGAGATGGATAATAAATGGTGTTTAAATGAGATAAAGGAGGAGGATTTGCCTACGGAAAGTAGGTAGGGGATTCCAGAACAAGTCTGCATGTATGAGAAAGAATTTTTTAAAGGAAACATTTCTATGAGAAGAAATAAAAATGTTCGTGGGTTGGGATCTCGTGCTGAACGAATGGACCGAGGAGCAAGAAGGTAAGCGGGTTTTTTAGTTGTAAAGATTTGGAAAATAAAAACACCTAGGAGATATTGCCGTCAGAAAACTAGATAGAGCCACTTCAACTCGGCATACCAACTGAAGACATGGGAGCGCCTGGGCCTTCAAAGATGAATCTAATGAAGCAATTCAATCAGTCTTCTCAATCTGATATCAAGTCCTCCAGGAAGTTCAGCGTATACGAGGATTTTATACTAATTAATTATAATAAAATATAATTATACTACTATTCTTGGATATTCTATGATTTCTCTATTCGAATATTCGAACATATTCCTGATTAATCTTAAATATTTAGGGATTTCTCTTGATTTTTTTTTGATATTTGGAAATATTAATGGCTAATTGTAAATATTGAAAATTTAATTTAAGGTAAAACAGGTTATTTTATTTTTTGTTTTCTTGTTTATTTCATTATTTTTGTTTGTGTATAAATATTATGTTTATAAGTATAAATTAAAGGAACGTTATTTTTTTGTTTTGATGTGTAAGCAATTTTTTTTCTCATGAATAACGCATGACACAGAACTATATTAAAGTTTATTGTTACCTAGTCATACTTCTACTAGGTGCACCTCGGTTTGATAATGTGAGCAAAACAACTGGGAAAACGTTAGAACATTTCCAAAATGGAATAATCAGACAAAAAGTAAGAGGAACCACGATGCAGAGAATGAAAACATTGGATATACTAGCAGCGCTTAATTTATCAAGAGTAAAAGAACTCTCGCAAAACGAAAAAAATCATTTTTTCGAAAAGCCTCGAGAATTGGCAAACCCTCTTTTCAAGAACTTATTACCATCCAAAATTCCAAAACGTTAGCAACAACTTACATAAGATAGATGTTTTAATTTAGTTGTAAGCTCTAGAGAATAAGGTCACCTTAAGCCTGAGGTAAGCCCCAACACCTGTTATATTACAGATGTAGAAAAATACTCAGAAACGACAAATAAAGCAAAATACACCTTACAATGTTTTTTAGCAGTAAAAGGACTATTAAGAAGACAACCAAAATCCAAGGATTCAAGACAAAGATAAAAAAGTTATACCAAGCTTAACAATATTTCTTGAAGGAAGTTTATCGATTGTTGAACATATCATGGGTGATAAATGACTGCTTCTTGAATATTTATCACCTATTAATAATATTTCGGCAATTATTGTAATTTATGTGAGCAAAGTGAATATAAGTAATGCCATTAAAGAAAGCGGAGTGCAAAGTTTCTGGAATGGATATTAAAAGGAGACTAGGCAGATGTATTGTAAAAATAAAACAAAAAGGGATTACATAGGCACTCTAAACCAATGACTCGGAAAAGCTAACAATCGACTTCGTAGCTCTTTAACGTCCAAAAAGCTTTTAAATAAGATTTAAAAAGTTGGCCTCCCGAACTCGGGCCAAACGGACTTTAAGAGAAATCGTTATTCTCCGAGAACAAAGTCTACGGACAGTTTATTCTTGAGCAAGTTGGAGAAGGGATGAAAGCCCTCCCCGGTCGGACTGTATGTGAGGGAGGGACTTTAAGGAGAATATCGACCTGAATTTATTTTACTTCTTGTCCCTTTTCAGTTCCTTAAATTTGCATTTAAAACGGTTCCTTCGAGTAAGTTCGCTGACTTGAAAAATGAATAAATATAAAAGACTTCTCTAAGAAAAGAAAAAAAAATTCCAGGTGCGCAAGAAATAATTAAATAATCTTCCTTTGAGTGTAGCCAACGTTTTAAGAAAATGACACAAATATTATACCAATAATAATTATGTATCTTTAAAATATTTGAATTTGCAAGTATGTACTGGACTGATTAAACGGTCAAACCAATGCTGTCTGTGTATCAAAAGCCATAAACTATAAAATCCGTTGATAATTAATATATATTTATATTTTAATATGACCTTTCAACAATATAGTGCGATTAAATTAAATTAGCAATTTACATTGGTCTCTTTGAAAGTAATATAGACAATCATGTTAAACAGAGTACAAAGAATTGTAAAAGTTTATATTCGAATTACATAGAAAGAAGGGAATGCAAACTTGAAATGCACAAGAATATGTTTTAATTTACGTATATTATTTATTTTGAATACTTAATAGTCAATCGTTGCATTACAAAGGAACAAGATGGTCCGGGGTGGCGGTCATAAATAGGCTAAATAGTGGCAAAACTATTTTATTAAAAGCCAACGTTTCGTCCCGACTTTGCAGGTCTTCTTCAGGGCTAGAACGGATAAGATACAAAAAGATATAGAGAATTGTGGAAGTTACATAATATTTAGACAAAAAATTATAAACAATGTGAATAAACTTATTCAAATTATAAGCAGTTCATTAAAAGTTCATTGAAATATAGACAGAGTAATCTTAGTAACAAGATCCTAAACTGCAGTAAATAGATGGTACCAATTGTTTTAGTGTAATATATAATATACGCTAATATAGTGCATGAAACGTTTGCTTTTAATAAAATAGTTTTGCCAGTATTTAGTCTATTTATGACCGCCACCCCGGACCATCTCCATCTTTTATATTATTTATTGCTATTTTTTTTTTCCTTTATATGCTCTTTACTACTGAATTCTATCTTCTACCAATATGAGGTACAACCATACCAATTCTGAAAAATAGCAATCAAAAATATGATCTGTGCCCAAAATAAACTTTCTAAAATAAATTTGAAAATTTAAAAGCCAAACATGGGCTACTTCCCTCTTTTTTTAGAAAACAGTGAAACATCTTATAGTAAAATAATATTAATACAAAAGAGAACTCGAATATTGTTTCATAATAGTCGTTTTTCTAAAATTATTAAGATATTATGTAGTAAAACATTTACCTATAAAACAAAGAAATAAAGTAAGGTTAAAATATAATGTTTCTGATATTCCTTTTCTTACTTATTTTATTGTTAAGGAAATTTATTTTTTTCCTTAGTCAAATAACTCAATTATTTCTAATGATGAAGTGCATTTTGGGCACAACATGCCCAACTGGATCACTCTACATTGAACCATAAAAAAATAAAATGTATAAAGAAGAGTGGTATGTCTTTCAAATTAAAAAGGTAAATAATACATTACGAAAGCTAGTAAAAAATTTTAGATAGTTAACATGAAATTATAAACCACAAATTACAGAAGAATTATTCGATATAGAATTACCATAGGCATAGTGTTCTTCTGACATTTGGAAGCGAAAAAAGAATAGCATTGATTAGATGTTAATAAAAAAATGTTTATGAATCATATGATTTTAAAAACTATATTAATGTTAAAGACATAATCGAAATTTCTATTTTTATTTTTAAATAGTGCAGAAAAAACAACTTTCCTATAAACAAATTTCAACATCTTTTTTTAGTTAAACTGGACTTCCATTAACTTTTAATTTAATTCAAGTTTATTTGTGTGGGGCACAAGCTATGATTATTACAGCTATGTGTCGATGATTTAAATTCAATAGGAAAAACTGTTATACAGAGAACATTCCGTACATTCAAATGATATTTTAATACATGGAATTCGAGAATACAAATACAACAATTTATTTTCAAATTATTATTTATTTTATTTATTTATTGAGTAATATAACATTCTGTAACTTAGGCAATGGTTATAGTGAAGTAATACTATTTTCAAGTACTAACACATAAAATTTGTAGGAAAGTATACTATATTGTTCAAATTATTACCATCGGATTTGTAACGAATATTAAAAACAATATATATATATATATATATATATATATATATATATATAAAAACTATAGCTATCAATTGACTAACTAAACCTGATAATGGTTATCAAGTAGCAAGTTGTGTGTGTTTCGTTCACTTTGTTTTATCAAAGTATACGGAGAAATTTTAGTAATAAAAGTTACCAGCGTCTAACATGAATTGATGTTTATAATTATTTTGAAAAGGAGTTAGGAGGGGGAGTGAGGGGAGGGGTGCGATCAAATAAATACTAAATTTTTTAGAAATGGCATTTTTAATTGTTTCTCCGACGTTTCGACCCACCTTGCATGAAGACCTGCAAGGTGCGTCGAAACGTCTGCGAAACAATTAAAAATACTATTTTTTAAAAATTTAGTATTTATTTTACCGCGCTCCCCGACTAACTCCTTCTCATGTAATTATTTTGGCTTAAATGGATACTTGGTCTTTTTGTCTATCTCGATCATATACTTTTCAGATATAAAGAGAAAATTTTCCTTTTTAATATCTTCGAGTCATCCTCTTACCATAATTGTTATGTTTCATTTTTGTGGAGTTGTCAGCTATCCCAAGATGAGATAGTTGTCAGCTCCCTTAGGAACAAAACATACATTACGAGATTTGACAAGAATGTGGTCGAATATCATCGATAATACTATTCCATATTATCGAGTGCTGCCGTGTGCATCTTAGAAGCCACCCTTTCCACCATATTAGGAAAGAACCGATGGTAAATCGTCCCTTCTTGGAACCCAGCTCTTTTTGAGCCTAGTGATAACCGTTTTTACATACAGATATTCTCGGTCTTCTTTTCGGGGTACTTTATATGACCTGTTCGTTCGTCGCTTGGAAGCTTGTAAGGCTTCTCCAACTCAAGAAATTTCCTTTCTAAACTCTCAGTATTTATATTCATATCACGTATATTTATATTCTCTCAGGTATTCATATCACACTTATAAGGAAATATTCATGTATGATAGTACTATTCTGACATGTAATACAACTTCATATTGTTAAATTAATATTATAATACGAAATAAGTAACTTAATAATTATAGAATATAAAAGAAAATAATTTTATTCTGGGACGAAGTCCCTTCAGAATAACAAAAAATTACAAAATTAAAATGTTATATCTGACCAAATAAAAACAAACATAAGAATTAAAGGTAAAGATAAATCAGTAAAGAAAATATTAGTTATACATACTATATACAAAATAAAAAAATAAAAAAATCTATATACAAAATTCTTGAAACCTTGCCAAGACACTTAAAACTACGTACAATTGTATAATATAAATATAGACTTTTAGAAAAAATAAAAAATACATTACAATCTTCTTAGCAGTAAACTCTGTGTTTCTGTTGAGAAAAAAAAAAAAAAAAAAAGAAAGTCGAATCTGCTAATAAGTATTTCAGTTATGAGCTATATGTAAATACATTATTATGAAATATGTAATTTTAAATAAAAGGTTAGCGGGACTGTTTTTGGGACAGGAATTGGAATAGGAGGGTTTCGAATGTTGACAGGGATTAAGAATGCCGAATTTTGATAGGAAGGGAATTCCAAAAATTAACAGAACGAGCTATAAAGGAATTTTGGAACGAGGCAGATCTGTGAGAAGGAATGTAAAGGTCGAAAGGTCGAGATCTTGTGGAAAGGGAGTGGACTGAGGACTTGCATTGGAGAAGGTTGTAGGCGTAGGAAGGACGATGATTGTTGATAATATGATAGAGGAATGTACCTAGGAAATATTGTCTTCGAATGGAGGAGAAGAGCCACTCTAACTCAGTGTAGTGGTGAGAGACATGGTAGTATCTCGGGGCACCAATTACAAATTTCACGCAACTGTTCATTAATCTTTTCAGACTGTCACGGAGCTCCACCGAGAGTCCATCATACACCACACAGCTGTAGTCAAAGTGGGGGAAGATGAGAGAAGAAACCAGGAGTCTATGCGTATGTTGAGGTAGGAGATGGCGGAAGCGATGGAATAGTTCGAGGGTAGAAATTGTCCGTCGGGAGATGTGAGAAATATGGTGATTCCAGGAGAGGTTTTGATCAATAAATAGTCCTAAATTTTTGACAGAGGAGTAGAAGGAGATTGGTTGGTCACCAAGGTTTACTATGGGAAAGTCGGTATAGGATCTAAGGAGGGGCTTGGAACCAATGGCAAGAGCCTGAGTTTTTGCAGCATTTAACCTTAGTCCGTTTAAGTTTGCCCAGACACAGATTCGATCTAGGTCTGCTTGGATCATAGTAAATGCTGCCAATAGCTCAGGGGGAGAAAAGGATAGGTATATTTGCGAATCGTCTACATAAAGGTGGTGCACGAAGAACAATGGAGAATTGAGCCATGTAGGTCGTTAATATAGGAACTAAAAAGGAGAGGAAATACGCTAGATCCTTGGGCAACTCCAGAGGATAAAGGCAGGTAGGCAGATAGTGGTTGATTAGGAATGGAGACTGCTTGGGTGCGTTGTGAGAGAAAAGATTGGAACCAAGAGATGGAGCTATTGGAGAAGGAAAGTGATTTCAGTTTGTTGAAAAGGATGGGATGGTTAATGGAATCGAAGGCTTTAGAGAAGTCAAGAAGTATAAGGACAGTTAATTGTTTATTATCTATTGCAGTCTGAACATCATTGATGATTTTGATTAAGGCGGATTGTGTGGAGTAGCCGGGACGGAAACCAGATTGGAGAGGACCAAGTATTATAAAAAATGGGATGAAATCAGCAAATCTATTATTATAAATTATAAATTATTTTTCGAAGGTATTTTTTGTTGGCAAGCCATATCTTCGTAACATCTCGTGTTGAATCATCCTTTTCACTCGATAAAGCGAAGCGACATGAGGGTTATGTGTCTAGATTGTCCACAAAAAAGTATAACGATTTATTATTTTTTAAGCGACCAGATAGACCGATATTTGTGTTTAATGGTCTGAATTTCACAGTGAGATAGCGTTAGTGTTTTTAAACAATTTGGGATCAAAACACTGATAAATCATTGTATAAAATGTTCGTAATATGTCCGCTAAAAGGTACGTAACGACTTATTGAGCGGACGATTTGGTCTATTTTTAAGTTAAATGAATCAAATAAGATCTCGTGGATGTTTTGAAATATTTTTAGATAAAAATAGTGAAAGAAATATTTTAAGTATCTAATTTAATAACAAATACGTTGTCTTTCTGTATTTTTCACTTTTGCGCACCCGATTTCGGTCTTTTATCAGATCTTCATCAGGCTAGGTAAAATAATGAAATAATAAAATTAACAATAAGGTACTTTATCTTAGACTCACTGAACAAACGACTCAAACTACTTTACTCTCTAAATCTTCAAAACTAAACCTAAAACAAAAACTGAATGCATACACTTACTTACTTAAACTCATATGGACGTACTTATCACAAATATAATAAAGATACCCACCTACAAAAACTTCAAACGTTCCAATCGAAATTATTGCGACTCATAACAAAAGCACCATGGTACTGACAAACAAAACTCTACATGCTGATCTCCACTTTCCAACAGTTGACCAACATATACGACCCTATATCAACGATTTTACACTAATTTAAACGGAAATAATAACAGACTAATAAGAGACATGGCCACAGCTGACGTACCTCAGAACATGAGGAGGAGACTAAAAAGGCGTTGGATGAGAGATCTCCTTCCTTAAACAACCTAAGTAATTGGAACAAGTTATGGAAGAGATACTGCTGAGCACTTTCCTTCTCCATGCCTGACATTTCATTATTGCATTTATCACCATCATATTTGCTGATATTCAACAACAAGTTGACAGGCGCAAATACATTTTTATAGAAAAAAAATACAAAAACAGCAACAATAAAAACGTTTGCAAATAATAATAAAACCTAATTTAAAATTTAACTTACATACTGACCTCCATATGCCGACTGTTAACGAACTCATTACAAACGATTCCATGACAACTTACAAGGACATCCTAATACACTTATAAATGACATGGCCACTACGAATATACCAGGTAACCTCTGTAGGAGACTGAAGAGGAGCTGGATGAGGGACCTCCTCACTTAATGTAGATATCACGCCGAGTGAGGTGCCGCTGGGCACTGATCCTCGTAATACCTTTCATGACATTATTTTTTTCCAATCGACCTCACATTCACTGGTTGTCATTACCACTATGACAGGTGTAAATAAAAAAATTAAACCAAAAAAAAAAATTAACAATTTAAAATTTAATCTTAATAAATTAATCAATAAAAATGGTAATCATAGGTGAATAAAAATGGTAAATAAAAAGTAATAAGGTAAATAAAAATGGTAATAAAAGGTAATAAGGTAAATAAAAATGGTAATCACCTAACTGATGGTGGTCCTCCTCTCCTACTTGTCAATTGAGGACTAAAAAATTAAACTATTGACCAGATGGGTCCCTACCACCACGTATTGTTTTCATATTGTAGCCACAAATTTTATGAGTGCAGAATCCTCAAATTGGGTACTTTGTACATTCAGGCATATTACGCCATTTTTTAAATAATTTTTTACTTCATTTCTATTTTTTTTTTCAAAATGTCCTTTACTGAGATAGATTGTAATATTTATCAATAATAATAATAAAAGGCTTAGCGAACCCGAAGGTTCGATGCCGACACCACCAATCGCTTATTACACACCTCCTTCCACCGTTCGCCGTCCAAACCCAGTCCCTTTAGATCGGCTTTAATGCAATCTTCCCACCTTCCCTTCGGTCTACCCCTCGGACGCTTACCATTCGGCACAGCAAATATTAACCTTTTAGGAATTCTCTCGTTACTAAGCCCAACAACTTTACAAGCCCATTTGATTCGCCGCGATGAAATTACCTCAATTATATTACCCGGATACAGTTCACGCAATTCGGCGTTGTGTAACCGTCTGAACTCTTCGGTTAACTCATCCTTCTTCGGTCCGAATATTCTACGCAATACTTTATTTTATATAATGTTAGTATTAGAAATTGTTTGTCAATTTAAAAAAAAAAAAAAAAAAAAAAATTCATGGTTAATAAATAATCGGGATTTTATTCAAGATTGCTTTAATCAGCTTGCTGATTGCTGATGTTTAGGCCCAAGAACGTGGGTCATCAACGGAGCTAAATATTAAAATTTACAACAGGAATTTAATAAATGAGCCAAGATAAACAAGATAATAGTAATATTTTACAGACATAATGTTTTTACGTTAGGCAATAACTGCCAAAATTCCAACAGCATAGTTCGTGGTACAGGCTCCTTTTTATCAAATAATTAATATCCGCTAGAAAATTTGTAAATAGCTTCGTCTTAATAATAGCTTGTAAATAGTTTTTAGTGCCTAACTAAACAGACAAAATTTGCTGACTTCCAGATTGAAAACGCCCCAATGCCGAGAATTTTCGTAAATAAAATATTTGAAGGTTACGATGAGATAAAGCTATGTATGAAGTTTTAGGCTGATGTTAATAGTTTTATAAAAGGCACACTTTACTAGGGACTAACATTCTTATGTCTGTCAAATGTAGGTAAAGGACAAAAAAACCTTCAACGTTTCGTCAATAATAAAGACATTAAATTAATTAAAATAACTTTAATATAAATTTTACTGCTTTATATTGAAATGACTTAACGTTTCTTAATTGATTAAAGTTACATTTCATTACAACTAAGGACATAAGTAACAGTGATGCAGAAGTTAATACTAATAAATTAACCAAATTAATGGAAAAATAAATAAATAAGAAATATTTATCAATAAACAAATAAATAATAAAGTTAAAAAAAAGAAAACTTCAAAAAAGTCAATTCTTTTCTCTTTTGAAATGACACCCAACAGTTTTCCTTCTTTCCTTTTTGTGGGTGTGAACAATTAAAAAAATTAACTTTAAAATGTGATGCAAGACCATGAAATAAACTGAATTTTTTTAAATTTGTCTGTTAAAGGGGCACACTTGTTTTGATTAAATTAAGTATATAATGGGATGAAATCTGCAAATTTATGACCAGAGATTATTTAAAGTTCTGATTCTTAAAACATTAATGAACCTTGAGCCGCGAAAGAGAGAAAAAAAAATTCTGATTTTTTAAATTTTTAAATTAACAAAGGATTTTAATTAATAATAATATTTAAAATTAATAATATTTTAATTAATTCGATAGTGAACCTTCGATAGTAACCTGTTAGTGAAAGTTTTTATAGTTCCCATACTAAATCATATTATTATAATGAAGAGAAGAATAGTTGGGGTGATCAGTCAAAAAAGAAGGCAAAAGTAAATGATAATATTTATTTTTACATATGCCGACGTTATTATTTTAATATCATAATATTATTTTTAAAAACGTATAAGATTGGCTATCCTAAAGTCAGCGACTTATTTTCAATGTAATCGAATTAAACCAGGGCAGAGCTTGCAATAGAGCTCCCCATCGATTATCCTTTGTGTCCTCGTGTCGATAAATCGTTTGACGATGGCTCTTTGTTGTTGCAGGGAAGAAGCAGATGTGCTACTCTGAAGAATGTGTCAAGTCAGGTAAGTCTAACAAGGCCTCCAAGCCAATATTTATCTACTTTGAAAGTACAATTAAAATAAGCATGGATTATATAAATCTCCATATCGATTATTTCAATAAATAAGAACGTAGAATTAATACCTCATTATTTTAACTTATATATCTACATTATTTACTGAAATTTCTGTTCTCCCTTTTTCCATGGCATTAAAAATTAAAAGTATTAAAGTAATTAAGTATGTACAGACATACCTCATCATAATAATAACAATAATCATAAGTAATAATAAATACTTAGCTCACTTAAAGATTCGATTCCGATTACAATAATCACTGTCTACATACTCCCATCCACCGCCGTCCAAACTTAACCCCACAATTTCAGACTTAAGCAATCCAGAGGATTTTAAATTTAGTAGCTGCTTAAATAAGCTTGTGCAGATTTCGGATTCATTCAGGAGAATAAATATAGACTATTGGCCTCTAGAGACATTTATTAACTTCCAATGTATTTTAACATCCCCTCCTCTCGTGAATTGGTACTGGTATTTAGGAGATAGCCTACCTCAAATAACTGATCAATAAATTTATGAATAAATACCTCTATTTCAATATTTTATTTTAATTATGTTTACCTAAATACGAATTCCATGATTACATTTCAGTACAAGTAACTTTGTATAAAGAGAGGCAGGTTTTGTAGAAAATATATGATCCAGTCTGATCAACAAATCTAAAATATATTTGTATTTAAAATATAAATAAATTATCGAAATTGCAAAGTTGACTGTTCTATGACAACATACGTTGCTGAACCAATTCAAGATGAAACTTGCGTCCGGTTACACAGTAAATGTTGATATTTCGGTTGAGTACATAGCAACTAGTGATCGTCAACATTCAGTGAGTGTTTTAGTCAAAGTTGAAAACTCAAGTAGTGGTTCAATTACCACAAGAGTCAACCGAACCAATTAAATCATGGACAATATTGCTTCTATGTTCTTAAAAAAAGTTATTAAATTTCTTTTTGTCAAACATAATAGCTTTTATTAAACGGTTTATTGTAACGATTTTCATGACATTTGAATGAGCAAAGTGAGCGTGATGAATAAGATCTGTAATGCATTTTATATTGTCAATTACCTCGAAACGCTATGAATAATGAAGAATGAATTTTTAAAAAAACAAGCAGGATAGGCTTGCATCATATGTCATCATAAGTATTAAATTATGCGAAAACAAACACGAAGTTGGCCAAGAACTCAATATACTTTATTAAAAAATGCATCCTGATAGATCGGGAAAAGTTCTAATTTGGAAAAAGCTATTGAACATTGGAACTTTGAAACCAAGTTTAACCAGAGTGTTGTTATAACGATCTAATTATCTTAAAACATAAGTCGTAACCAGAAGAGGAAAAATTCTAAATAACATTTCCTAAGCATTCACGGAATTAAAATACTTTTCAACAAGCTCCACATCTTGTAAAAATCAATTGTGAAAACAAACCATATTTAGCATTTAAATGATAAAGTAGTTTGCCAGTTCTAACACACTTAAGAGGTTTAACATAATTACTCTTGTTTGCATAAATACATACACATCTTGTAAAAATAACTACTACTGATATCTCTGTACAATAAATTGAATTTTCTAGTTAATTTAAATGCACGATTCCTACTTCTACATTATCGCCTCCATCTATCCAGTAGCATGTAATAGTCGAGTGATTAGTTCTCATATTGGTGGATTTTATTGTGGATCGAGTTTGTAAATGTAAAATGTACTTTAGGCTGATGACCAGATGGTTTTTGAAAGGAATCCACGAAATCTCTTTCATCCTTAAATCATTTCAACATCCTTCTAGAAAGATTATTGAAGATCAATATGCCAATTTGAATAAGGTAGGTCAAAGAACCGAGAGACCAGAACCACGTTAGAATGCACCGTTAGTGGAAGAAGGCCTCGGGAAACAACCAGAAAGGAAGAGGGTATCAATGAGCCTTTGACAGAAGGGGAAAAGATTGAAGGAGGAAGTTGCAATTGGTAATTTTTTTTTTTTTGTCTTCAATTTTTTTATCCGCACCTGTCATGGTAGTGATAATTAGCATCTTTGTTAATCGGTCAAAAATGGCATGATAGGCATGACGAAGAATGGTTTAGATTTGTTAAGTCGGCTCTACAAGAACGCACCTCGTACTGTTCAGTAGTAAAAGCCGATAGATCACAATTAAGGGGCGGCTGAGCGGGCTAACGCGTTTGGAAAACTTGAGTTGTCCGGCAACCAGATAGTTAATAATGAAATAGGAGTTCTCGAGACTCGGTGCCGAGAGAGCTTTAAACTTTCACATTAATCCTCCGCCCTCATTCCCTAGCTCGGGGAAAAACCGTATAGGAAGAGGTGGAAAAAAAAAAGAAAAAAAAAAAAAAAAGCATAATAAGCATTAGAGAGAATACCCAGCGGTACCCCTTCCTTTAATAATTTTATTCATGAAGAGCCAATGCTACCTTGTTCCTGAAGATGATTATTTTGAAATTGAGAAATAATAGTTATTAATATTGAGCTAATTTCCTCTGGAATCTCATTTTCTTAAGTTATTGTAGACCCCAATAATTGATCTTTTCTTTTTATACAATCGTTTTGCCAATTATATTCATCTTGTCGAAATTGCTGCCGATTCTACAACTAATTATTTCAAACAAAATGAAAAATTAACGCGCAAACACATTGAAATTCCATTTACCTACATTATTTACATAACTTTCTATCGCTGCTACTCTCATTATCTCGAATACCATTCCTCACCTACCAAATATGAAGTAATGGTACAAGGAATGTACCTGCTCTACAATTATTCTGGTTTGCTGCCTTAGCTGGTATGCTGCTAGCTAACATGGACCTTCGGGTAGACCCCTGCCAGGACTTCTACAGTTACACCTGCGGCCGCTGGGCGGACAACCACGAAGTTGAGGACTCCACATACTCCTGGTTCTCGGACAGGAGCAAATATCTCCACGCTAAAGTAGCAAGTAAGCCTATTGTGTAATAATCTTAAACATTTTTATTATAATTGTTGACATATTGATAATGATTCTAGGTCCAACGAAACTGCATGCTTTAATATATCACAATTTTTTATCCATGTCCTTTACACCAAAGGTGAAGAACATTTGTTTTTGCCCAATAATGTTTGTCTATTTTAATATCGGAATTGATTTTTTTTTTATTGATGATAGGCAAATGAGTTCAATTATTTTTTATTTGTTGATCATTTTTCTAATGTCTCTTTATATGCGTTCCTTGGAGGAAACTCGAAATAGACATGGATTGGACTCTCGCAGATGAACAACACCAGCACACCCCGATTTAGATCCTCATCAACAAATTATATCATGTCTAACGTGGCGACAATGTTTTTTTTCCTAAAGCAATAGTAAATTAATGTTAAAATATCTTGTAGCAATATTCTCAAATCATTCCAGCTGGACCACGCATTTATTTAGAGCAAATGTGGGAAACGGCGACATCGGAGGGCGCATATGGCCTCGGTGACGTAGTTGCGGCCTCCTAATATTTTGGCATATTTGGCCTCTAATGATAAAAATATTCATCTGCTATGATTTAGAATATTAGTATGTAGTTGTCACGTCTTCTTTTTTATAGAACTTTTATTCTATTTCATTGTTAATACAGAGTATACTGTAATGAATAAATTGAGTTTTTTTTTTAAAGATCCGTGTTGATTTCTTCAATACATTTGCTATAATTATTACAAATAATGTACTTAATTGGAAAACTCATAAACAAAATACCAACCTTTGGAAAGAAATCCAATTAAACTTGGAACGAATAGTATGTCTACATACTTCAATAGCTTTTATTATTATATTTGGATATTTATTCTTAATAATTATCCAACGGTATCCACACAAATATGTTTAAACCCCATAGCAATATAATAATTTAAAAATTTGTTCTTATATTTCTCTTGATTTTTTTAAATAATATTTTTCTTATTTTTTTTATTACCTTTAGTGGTGAGAACAAAAATTAAAAATATTAGGGAGATAAAATTTTAGATAGTTTTTCAAATTCCTTATTTAAAGAGAAGAGGTACAACCATATTCACGACTATTTCTTCATTTCCTAAAGTCGTTGGTTTAATTGAAGTTATTCTCTTGCATTTAGTATTTTTATGTAAAAGTACAACCTTCAAAGATATGGGCTATAATAAAATTAAGGTAAGTTCTGATTTTTTTTTACAATCATGGATGATTTACAATTTTTTTTCCATCTACTCTATTACAGATCCTTCATCAGGCTCAATTAAATATAAAAATTAACAACAATAATATAATAAAAAGCAAAATTTGCTAAAAAATCGTTAAAATTAATGATTCATTAAACTTCTGATTTTAGAGCCCCTTACACAGTTAATATATCGAATTTTGTGTGTAAGTATTAAATATAAGGCGGTGTATATTGGTATCAATTATATTAACGTCAATCAAACTGGTTATATATCTGATGCTTTTATTTTTTATTGAAGCTCCTTCAATATTATTGAAACAGCGTAAATATAATTTCACGAGTAACGACTTTATTAAGCAATATCAAATCATATATATGTATGGGTCATATATATATATAAAGGTTTTCCTCTTGGTCAGAGAATGTGTGGGGGGTTTCCGCCTCCCACGTTTTCTCCTAACCACTCAATTTAATATTGTTTTAAATTAAATTTTATGATATTTAACTGTTGTAATATCACTTGTAATTTTTCTTTGTTCAAAAGGTAATTTTTATACCATATTTAATGATAACAACAATTTTTATTAAATATTAAACCATTAGAAAACAAGAAAAGAGTCAATTTTAAGCATTTAAATTTCTAGCAACAAATTGAACTTTGAAGATTAAAATATCAAGGTTACATTATAGTGTGAATAAAATATAAAGCACTTTGTATAAATTATTATTCCATTCCTTTACATACTGATATCAATGCAATTGGAAATCAACAATTGATAAATAATTAATTGTAAGTTTATGGAAATTATGATTAATGGTTTGACTTATAAACAAATGTAGTTAATTTTTACAATAAAACCGATGATATTTTTATTTTATAATCTTATTTTTTAATATTGTCGCCAAAGAAATTAGATTAACATTGCTCATTGCCAGGATAAAAAATAATTTGACAAAAATGATTACGAGTTCGCGTCCCCCCCCCTTCCGTCACTGGTGTCGGGGAGAGCTTTTAACTCCTAAAAGGCGAGGCAGGAGAAGACAAAAAATAACTTACTCATGATAAAATAATTACAAGTTCGCATCCCGTTGCCATGGGATGACTTTTTGTTAGGGACAGGGTGGCTGAACGGGCTAACGAATGTGCACAGCACCGCATTGACAAGTAAACTGAAAGAAGATAATTTGATCAAATAATAATTAGTTCCCGTCCCGGTGTCGGGGTGAGGAGAAGGCTTTTAAATCTGTCATTAATCCTTCGGCCATTACCTCCTGGCCGGGGAAAGCCACGTATAGGCTAAAAGGCGAGGAAAAGAAGGTAGATGTGCGAAAGCCTTGTATATTCCATTCTCTGTCACGTAATACCAACAATCATTCATTGGTTGCTGCTGTACGTAACTACTGGAACTGATCCATTTCACTTCATTCTCTATGGCCTTCAGTTTAAATGGAGTTTTTTTGTCCCTACAATGCTTGAAATAGCTTGTTGCAGTGACCGTGTTAGATACGAAGGAAGCTTTCCTGGAAGAGCATTTTTTTTTTCTGCTTAATCATACATTTCGTTTTCATGAACTTTATTTTCATTACTGTCTATCAGGACCAAACAAAATATATCGATGCTCCAACATCATTTTAATAAGTCCTAAAATGTGTATTCCAAGAAGGTATGGACTAGTGTTGTTGATAGATTTCAAGGCGTTCTAAGAACTAGAAACTACAACCAGATTTACAACAATCAATTGTCGGAAAGCTATTGCAATAGCATTAATCTCAGTGGTATATATGTGACGAAGTTAATGTAGATTACATTTATAGATAGCATCAGGTGTGTCAAAGATTGATGTTGTTGAGTTATTCGATTTAGACACGTAGGTGAATATCAGTGTTTAGGCAGGGGGATAATAATTTTATGGAATAGCTCATTATATTCTTCTAGAGCCATTTTTCTTTATTAAATTGAGTGAGTTCAAAATTTAATTTTGGTTTATTTCAGCCCAAGGGGATATTGTCAGAATAAATTTATTTTTTTTAATTCTCGTCGCGTTACTTTAATATGCCTCCTTATACTTATAAAAAATAAACAATAACATGAATTATTTTTTTATAAATCTATGGAAGCATATTAAATAGAACAATAAAGTGGAAAATTATCCCTTTTCTTAAAATTTCATAGGGCAGTGTAAGGATAAAGTAACAAGATATATATTTCATGTACTAATATTGTAATAGATGAAAAAAAAATAAAGGATAAGAAAAGAGTGGAAAACAATATAAAAAGAAAAAATTGATTTTGTTTTAAGAACTTCTTATCTTAAAATAATGTTTACACATACAGTAACACAATCGTTTTGCCAATACCAGTTCTACTTCTTATGCGTATTATATGTATAAATAAATAAATAAATATATATATATATATATTATATATATATATATATATATATATATATATATATATATATATATATATACATTTTTTCCCCTTCTCTGGTAACCCCAAAGAAACACAGTTTATAAAATAAGTATTATATGCTCCATGCCTATTGTAACTAGGCACACTACATGTAGTACATGCTACATTTTACAATTCAGAATATATGTAGATATTTACAATATTAGTTTTTAAAAAATAATTAAATTTGTTAACAAATTACAAAAAAAAAAATTAGAATCAAAATATTTCAATATAAGAGACGGAATACTGCAATAAAAATAAAAAGTGAAAATAAAAGAAACAAAATTAATAAGAATAAAAATAAAAATATCAATCAAAACAAAACTTTTCTTAATTCAAACTGTCTTCCTTCATTTATCCGCCAATTAGTCAAAGTCTATTTTTTTACTAAAATCTAATACAACATTTTAAATTTTGTCATCAAACTCGGTTCTGTTTCTGGCCAAGTTCCTCGTTTTAACATAATAGTTTCTATCAGTCTTGCTCGAATATTGTCTAGTTTTTTGCAGTCGATTATTAAGTGTTGAAAATTATGACGTGTCCATCGTGTGGACACTTGTCCTCGTGTAGTATGTTAAAGCCTGTTAGATATTGTTTAGTTTGTCCGAGTTCATTAAGGATTTGTGTCAGTTTGTAGTCGGTATTGTGTAAGCGTTTACAGTTTTGGTGAGTGATTAGAGGAATACATATATGAAGACTTGGTTCCAATTGACTATTGTATCCTTTCTGAGGTCTGCCTTTATATATGAAATCGGAACCTTACTGTCTGATTGTGGAAGATCACTTTGAGCAGATAACTTTGCAAGGGAATCCGTCTTTTCATTCCCTTATATTCCTGAATGACACCTAATCAATTTTATGTTAATGTTTTTGTCATGATAGTGTAGTTTAATTAATTTTTTTCTAATGTTGTCTGTAAGTCATGACTTACTTGTATTTTGAATTTTGAATTAAACGAATAACATTCATGTTGTCAGTGTAAATAGTTATGTCTGCATTTGTGTCAGTCTTATTCTGAAAGAGATAGTCAAAGAGTTGGTTGCTTTGAAAACAGCTGATTTCTCCGCCTGATTGATGGAACGTTCGTTACCAAATCTATACTGAGCTTGCGTCAGTGTTTCTGTTTTATATTTGATTATCCAGGCACATCCCACACTATCTCCATCCTTGCTTCCATTTGTATATATTTCTGTCCAGGTTTCTGCGTGAGTATGTTCGTTCAGCTGTAGTTGAGCCTGTATGGCAGGATGGTTCCAATATTTATAGTTACTTGGAAGGTCTATATTTTCGTATAGTATATGTTTATAGTTAGTAAGTCGTTTATTTTAATGTCAAATAGTTGTACTGTTTCTTGTATTTTTAAATATATTGGAATCATTCCTATCAAAACGCATGCAGCTTCATGAGAGATTTCATGAGTTATGGCAGGATAATTCCTAGATATATGATCTTAAGAATTTCCGATCTAAGACCTCAAGGCTGCTAATATCAGTCTGTTTATTGTTTGTAGAACCTGATTGTAAACATTGTCTATGTGTCTATTCAAGTTCATTTTTCGGTCATAAAGTACTCCTAAATATTTCAATTTTTCGCGTTGTTTTATTTGTGAAAAATTTAATTTTATGCTTAAATTTGGTATAGTCTGTTTTCGTGAAAAAATTATAAATTACGTTTTCTGCGAATTTAAAGTAAGTTTATTATAGTTCGCCCACCTTGTTAGTATGGATAGTAATAGGTTCGTTACAGCTTCAAGTTCTTCAATATTCCTTCGTTTAATTAGCAATTGGACGTAGTCGGTGTGACGTAGGATTGAACGCCCTACTCACATATCTTTAGTTCACCAAACACCACAAAAAAAAAGATCTCCCTAAGGTAAAACGCTCATTATCCGGAGGTAAACTAGTCCCCCGTTCGGGTCTCCGGGTGGGGACTGCTTTAGGGGATTCATGGTGCAAGTTGAAATATAGGGATTTAAATATTGGTACGTGGAACGTAAGGAGTTTAAACACAGCAGGGAGGCCAAAATCGGTCGCGAATGAGGTAAATGGGTACAATTTGGATGTCGTGGCTCTGCAAGAGGTTCGCTGGCCAGGGGAAGGCTCGATGAGGGAAAGAAAGTACACTATTTGGTACGGAGGAAGCGGGAATCATTGTTTGGGTTCCGGGTTTCTAATTAGGAGTAGATTACTATCCGCTTTGAGGGACGTACAATTCTTTAGTGATAGAATTTCGGTAGCTACATTTCAGGGACGTTGGTTTAAAATCGCATTAATAAACATACATTGTCCGACCGAAGACAGTGACGATGAAGTCAAAAGTGAATTTTACGATAAACTCGAATGGGTTTATGATAAACTACCGCGAAACTACATGAAAATAATTGTAGGTGACGCGAACGCAAAGGTAGGAAGGGAAGAAGTTTATATTCCGACGATTGGTAAAGAAAGTTTGCACGAATATAGTAATGATAATGGGATCCGTCTGATAAACTTTGCCATCTCGAAAAACCTGATAATTAAAAGTACGACGTTTAAACACAAGGATATTCATAAATATACTTGGACATCACCGGATTCGCAAACACGAAATCAAATCGATCATGTCTTGATACAACACAGCTGGCAAAGCAGTATAATTAATGTACGGTCTTATCGCGGAGCAGAATGTGGGTCGGATCATGAATTAGTAATCGCGAAACTTCGACAAAAACTTAATATAAAAAAGAGAAAAGAAAACCGTTTCGATTTTGAGAATTTTAATTTGGAAAAATTAAAAAATCCATCAATTAGAAACCAATTCGAGCTAGATGTTAAGAATAGGTTTGAAGCTTTAGAGCTTCCTGACGAGGACCACGAGGATATTGACAAGTTATGGGTAGAGATCAGGGATAATATTAAAGCGGTCGGTAACTCGTGTCTAGGAAAAGAGGAAAATAAGAATAACAAACCGTGGTTTGATGAAGATTGCTTAAACATGTGCGAAAAAAGAAAAGCCGCTAAATTAAAAGCTCTAAATAATCCTAGCGAAGATAATCTGGAATACTTCCGAACCTCAAAGAACGAAACGACAAAATTGCTCAAAAATAAAAAAAAGGAGTATCTTAAAAATAAAATAATTGAAATAGAAACTAATAGAATCGAAAATAACGTAAGAGACATGTACAAAGGTATAAACAGATCACGTAAATATGTAGGGCCCGTAACGTCTGGAATTAGGGATGATAATAACAATATTCTGACCGATCCGGTTGACATATTGAATAAGTTTAAGGACCACTTTGACAATATTTTA
This sequence comes from Nezara viridula, assembly GCA_928085145.1. NCBI lineage: Eukaryota > Metazoa > Arthropoda > Insecta > Hemiptera > Pentatomidae > Nezara > Nezara viridula. The sequence continues at coordinate 218,430,358 of OV725077.1, read as the reverse complement.
AATACGGGAAATTATGATCTGTGTCCTCCTTCTGAGTACCAGAGTGCTGAACCGTTAATAGAAGGACCAAGTAAAGAGGAAGTTGAAGTAGCTATCGGAAAATTAAAATCATATAAAGCAGCGGGAACCGATAATATTCCTACTGAACTAATTAAGGCATGCGGGGAAGCTGGAGTTTCTAAAATACATCGGTTGGTTAAAAAGATCTGGGTGAACGAGAAATTACCTGAAGAATGGAAAGAATCTATTCTTATTCCGATTCACAAAAAGGGTCCGAGGACGGATTGTAATAACTATCGAGGAATTTCACTCCTTCCGGTATGTTATAAAATATTCACTTTAATCTTAACCAGTCGAATCACGGAATACGCCGAGGAAATTATCGGAGACTACCAATGCGGATTTAGACGGAATCGTTCGACTATTGATCAAATATTTGCTTTACGGCAAATATTAGAGAAAAAATTGGAGTATAACGGTATTGTTCACCAGCTGTATATAGATTTTAAAAAGGCTTACGATTCTATTGACCGCCAGAAACTGTATAATATTCTAATCGAGCAGGGGATTCCAAAAAAACTAGTAAATCTAGTCAGGATGTGCTTGACGGAGACACTCAATAAAGTTAGAATCGGTAATAATTTGTCCGACAAATTTGAGGTTCGTTCGGGCTTAAAACAGGGGGATTCTCTTTCGCCTGTCCTGTTCAATTTGGCATTAGAACATGCCATTAGGGAGGTAATGCGAACCGAGAAAGGGTTGGATCTGGGCGGGACAACATCCGTGCTGGGCTATGCTGATGATCTGGTACTGTTAAGCGAAGACGTTGAAACTATAAAACTAAATACGACAACGTTAATGAAAGCCGGTAAAGAACTAGGACTCGAAATAAACGTGGATAAAACAAAATATATGGTTAGCTGCAAAAATGGCGATACTACTGGTGATATCGATATAGATGGTAATATGTTTGAACAGGTAGATAAATTTAGGTATCTAGGTTCTACGATAACTAGAAAAAACGAAATTGAAGAAGAGATTAAGGTTAGACTGAAGGCGGGGAATGCTTGTTATTTTTCTGTGACAAAACTACTTAGTTCGCGCCTCTTGTCCCGAAACTTAAAAATTAGAATCTATAAAACAATTATCTTGCCTACAGTTCTTTATGGATGCGAAACTTGGCCGCTTACATTAAGGGATGAGCAGCGTCTTAAGGTTTTTGAAAATAAAGTATTGCGTAGAATATTCGGACCGAAGAAGGATGAGTTAACCGGAGAGTTCAGACGGTTACACAACGCCGAATTGCGTGAGCTGTATCCGGGTAATATAATTGAGGTAATTTCATCGCGGCGAATCAAATGGGCTTGTAAAGTTGTTGGGCTTAGTAACGAGAGAATTCCTAAAAGGTTAATATTTGCTGTGCCGAATGGTAAGCGTCCGAGGGGTAGACCGAAGCGAAGGTGGGAAGATTGCATTAAAGCCGATCTGAAGGGATTGGGTTTGGACGGCGAACGGTGGAGGGAGGTGTGTAACAAGCGATTGGTGGTATCGGCATCGAACCTTCGGGTTCGTTAAGCCTTATTATTATTATTATTAAAATGTTCCATATTACAGGTAATAAACTAGAGCCTTGTGGGATCCATTTGCTCATTTTTTTTACCAATCGTAAACGAGTTAGTTAGTATCATAAGCTGTCTGTTGTCGAAATAAATAAATAAATAAATATATATATATATATATATATATATATATATATATATATATATATATATATATATATATATATATGTATATATATTTACATATTTTCTTTAATCGACCTTTGAGTATTAAATTTAATTATTGCACTAGCTAATTACATTATCATAATTACAGTAGCTTAATATATGTGCTAATGGACGGTGCTGAGACTGTCGGTGTGTCTCTGGCCTGATCGAAGCTCTATTTTTAAAATTCTAGCTTTGACGAGGATCCCATCGTTGACTTATAAAAAGAGAAATACCGGGATCGAAACTTCAATAAACATAGAGGAAATGAACATTCAGTAGTTTATTAAATAATTAATAAGTGACCTTATTTCCAATTAAATTGTTATGTTTAAATATATATATATATATATATATATATATATAAGTTAAGTTGTTTAGTATTATAGGAATTAAATAATTAAAATAAAGTAAAAGATAATAAGATAAAGAGTGAACACACTGAATGCTTAAATAATTTACGACTTTTATTTACAACTTTTGTTTTTAAACATTGATAAATAAATCAAATGTTTTTTATAATATTTTATAAACACATATAATAGATATATTAAATTTAGGCCTATCCTGCTACTTTACCTAGTTAGTTTGTTCAAGTTTTTTTTTCAAATACCCAGTTCCATAGACAGAAATTTTTAACAAGGAATCATTTTCGTGTTTGAGCAATGAATTTATGTGATCGAAAGTTTTTGAGTGATATTTTGATATTAGTTTTTTTAAAAAAGCTTTAATTGTTTAATTTTATTATAGTTCAAAAGATATTTAACTGTGTGTACTTTCGAGCACTTGAATCAAAGCGTTGAATATTTGAACTTTACACAAATTACAGCAGTGCTGAACATAAAGTCAGAAAGCAGTGACAAAACTTGAACAGTTATTCAGCAAATAATGCAGAGGGCTCCTGATGGTGCCAAACTGGAAGCCGGCCAGGTCCTTGAGCTTCCTTTAGTCGGCTACCTAAATTAAAGATATCATAATAAAATATTTAAAAAATATATATAGATAGATAGATAGAAAAAAAAAATTATTCTGGGACTAGGTCCCTTTATAATAACAAAATTGTACAAAATAATAGAATAGTACTGGACTAAAAGTTTGAAACAATAAATAAAATTGATAAAATAAACTAAAAAGTAAAGAAAACCTTAGGTGAACAAGCTATATACAATACAGATAAAACTACATACAAAACATTAAAAACAATGAACAAAACACTTAAAACTATGAAAAAATCGCTTAAAACTATGAACAAATCGCTTAAAACTATCAACAAAACTATATATACGCTTTGAAAAATGAAGAACGAAAAAGAAATATAATAAGTTCATTTCAGAAAAAAACTTTACTTGTATATATATATGTAAAAAAAAGTTAGTTATAATTGAATAAAAAAACGTTTAAAGAAAAAAAAATAGATGTATTGAAATTCTTACCTCGAAAGTAGGAAATGCATGAACTATCTCTTACAAAGTATTATCGTCGTATATAAATGAAACATTGAAAATATATTTACGAAAAATAAAGTTATATAAAAATCTGCTTGATTTGTTTTTAAAACGACTTTGCTCAACCTCTTTGAAATCAAGAGGTGTTAAAAAAAAATTAGCCAAAACTTAATTTTCGTCCGACTGCTTTTATACCTTAATATCGATTATTAAATACGAATTCCTCTCGTATCCAATCCTTACAATCCAAAATCCTTCGTAAAATCCTCAATGATCCCTACTTTGTTACAAATAAAACCATCCATAATGTTTCTTTTGTTTCAGATCTAGCCCAATCCAGATACCTATCCTTCCATAATAAACTTCAGAATCATCCCAACCCTCTCGTTTCTAACCTTGCTTCCTCTTCAATTCCTGATAACCCTCCGAGGAGTCTGAAAAGAAGATGCCCCGTGATCTCCTAATGTAGCCATATCATTAGAGTGCTACCATTGGGTAGTTACTCAGCAAGTGTTATCATGTCATTATATCCACTATGTACAAATTTACTAGATTTATTTATTTAATACAGTTGTAAATGTCATTAAGAAATAAAAAAATGTCAATATACCAGCAGAGTAGCTTAGTGAGTAAAGGACAGACCCCATATGCTCTACCTCTCGGGTTTGAGTCCGGCTGCTGCCGGAAATTATTTATTCTGTTAAATCAGCCGTGAAACAACCCAGGTATCAGGAAATCCTCATGGAGCATACCCAGCCTAGAGATGGGATATAGAAGGCCAAATAGATTGTTATTTTCGTAGATATTAATATTGGCCTATTAAAACCTGGTTGTTGAGCGCGATACAGGTCCAATCGCATCCATGCACAACTATTGGCTTTGTAATTTATTGGATATAATTGGAACAATTTACTTTATATTTTTATAATATTTAGTAATAACTCATTGTTAATAATAAGAATCAATACTCGTATAGGATTTTAGTAATGCATTTAATATTCTTTTTTTAAATACAGCTTAGAATTTTAAAATTGCTAATGTTTAAGAAGTTTATTATTATTAATTTCTGTTTAGTTCCAAGTATTATGTTTTATTTTTTCTAAGATTAAAACTATCGATATTTATATATGTTTCGAATATCGCATAATGGTACCCATAGTAACAAAAGAGTTGAGAAAAAGTCGCTGCTGCAAACTTAACTCGGTATCAAGTTGATGTATTGACATATACAATATTGGATGGCCTGGTACATGCTATATGACCGGTAGACCTTTTCTTGTGAAATAAAAAATGGTAAGTTTGATATAGGAATATCGGTGAATGACGTTACTACTTATTTTGTTAATTTCCTTTTATTGTAATTTCAACTATTCTCTATGAAAGGGTAACTGATTTTAGTTGTTTAGTTAAGTATTAATGTAACATAAAATTGTTTGCGGGGGGCTGGTCTCTGGTCCGTTATAAGGTGCCTCTCTCCCATGCCTCCGCTATCCCCTGGGCGCGTCAGTGCCATCCTTGCTGCCTTCGTTGTGTAGCAGAAAGGGCTTTGTTTCCTCCTGGTGTTATCTGCAAGCTTTTAAGCTGTTAAACTGTTGTGGTGTTAGCTGTTCCTTGATGGTAAGGTCGGCAGAGCGAGTGAACGTTCAGGCTAGCCGCTGGCTGTCTTTCCTCAAGTCGGCCGAGCAAATGAACGGGGAACTGTGTGCTTATTCAAGCACCTGAACTTTAGACGTAGATAACGTCGTCTTCGAGAGGGGATAGGACAGAATGAGGCCGGAAGGGGGAGGGGGTGTTAGTTATACAAAACAACTTACAATATATATGGTATATAATACCAAATAATATATATATATATATACAAAAATCATGGATGTAAATCCAACAGATGTATGTAGAGAAGACTGTATATATACCATAGTTTTCCTCATTGTATGGAGAAATATCGATTGTGAAATACACAAAGCATATGCTTAATAAAAAATATAAAATCCGTAGATCAAGATGAGAAGATGTCATTCAATGCCGTCTCAGTATCGGATATTGAGTTTCCCCAGCGAAGATTGAAAGATCCAACTTGCACTTTTTGCTAAGCTTTAGAAATAGCTAAGCAAGTCCGTCTGGACTCCGACAGCTTCTCTGATCTATGTCAAAATAGAAAAAGTAATCCACTGAACGCCTGAGAAGGAATCGGAAAACAATTTAATATTTAATATAATCGAACATATGTCTATTATAGGCCATAGGTCACCAAAAAAACACAGTTTTTTTATATATTACGTGTATGTTTATTCCAACGTTTCGGCTTCTGGAGCCATTTTCAAGAACCTGCAAACTAAATTTTAATTTACTTTTTACCATTCAAGTATAGCCTCAGACAATAAACTTGTATCATTCACCTACCATGCACCGCCCCATAAAATTTTTAAAATTTGTCATTACGATATGACTCGTCCTAATTCATTCTTTTATTTCAAAGAATGTCGTTTTCCGTTTCTAAAAATTATAATATATAATTATAAATTAAAAATAGCCTGCTATAATTAATTTAATATTTTTAATTTTCGATTTGTATACCTCTATTTGCAGACGGTATCAAGAAAGTATTGTTCTTCAATAGGGCATTCATACAGGATTGGATTTACTTACATAAGGAGTGGGGTGGAGGGGTTAGTGATCGGCTGTTTTATATCAGTATGTTATATATTAATTTTTAATATATAGTTTTATGCTAGCACAATTGACAAAATTAATATATAACATACTGATATAAAACAGCCGATCACTAACCCCTCCACCCCACTCCTTATGTAAGTAAATCCAGTCCTGTATGAAGGCCCTATTGAAGAACAATACTTTCTTGATACCGTCTGCAAATAGAGTTATATAAATCGAAAATTTTAAATTAATTATAGCAGTCTATTTTTAATTTATAATTATATATTATAATTTTTAGAAACGGAAAACGACATTCTTTGAAATAAAAGAATGAATTAGGACGAGTCATATCGTAATGACAAATTTTAAAAATTTTATGGGGCGGTGCATGGTAGGTGAATGATACAAGTTTATTGTCTGAGGTTATACTTGAATGGTAAAAAGTAAATTAAAATTTAGTTTGCAGATTCTTGAAAATGGCTCCTGAAGCCGAAACGTTGGAATAAACATACATGTAATATATAAAAAAACTGTGTTTTTTTGGTGACCTGTGGCCTATAATAGACATATGTTAGATTATGAGAAAATGGCACCAAACCCGAAGGATGGGACTAGAAAATTAATATTTAAGAAAAATAATGTGGCAATGTAGAATTTTGAGAATTGTGACGTAATACACCAACGATCCTCACAAGTAGAGGCAAAATAAATAATAATTAATATAATCAAGTTATTTTTTATGGATTTATTATCTTTCTTTAACTAATTGGAACATTAATTTTCTATTTGAAATATCATAAGTAGAGTAAGCGCAACAGCGATGGACACAGCTTAGGAAATATTTGTCTTTTTTTGCTTATGACGCCGTAATTATTATAGTTACAAACTTTTCCGTTTGAACTTTAAAATTGAAAAAATATTGAGTTGTGTAGATATAATCTCCAATTAAAAAAACTTTAAAAACATACTTTTGGGATAGTGATGGATGTTCCGAAATTCATTTGTTCTAGTAATGGACAGGGGGTCGGTAGTAATGGACATATCTCAGAAAATTCTATTATCTTGATTTAATTGTAAAGAGAAGAGAAGATAAATGACCAACTTACTCTTAACAAAATTGTTAGTAGAAAGATATGAAACACACTTATCTCAAGAGCACTGTAGAAACAACAATGCTAGGTATTTTAAAATTTTCTTTTGGGAGCTTTATTCATACAGTTGTCAATAATTCTCTGATGAAGACTTACAGCGTTAGTTGAAACGTCGCTAAATCCAATAAAATACTATCATAATATATATTGTATTGTATATTGACCGCACCCCGAATAACTCCTTCTCAAATTATAATGTTCCACCATCTCCACAGCATTATAAGCCATTTTTCGTTTTCCAACCTTTAGAATTGTAGAAAAACGTACTTTGGTTCGTTCTGTTGACAAATGGGGTTCTTGTCCCTTTGAGCTATTAAGGAGCTTTAACCTGTTAGACCGCTGAGGTCCTCCCTCAAAGAGCTACTGCCAGTCAGCATAAATGTTTTATTTTTTTTTCCTTCACAATATGAGTGTGCTTCTTCTATCGCTCACTTTTAATGATGTAACTGGAATACCCAGTTACCTCCAGCTAATGTACCCAAATAAAGACGAATGTTTTATTATTTTACGAAAGACAAAGACGCGGACATAGCTGAAGCACAAAGCAACTGTGCCTATATGTATTAACATCAATTTTATATCAATATCCATAAAATATTTATCATTGACATTTCTTTAAGAGTTTTTATTGGTCCTTACAAGTGAGAGAAATTTGGGAATAAGATACGCAGTTGAGAGGTAAGCTTATTCCAAAAGGTTAAGCTCTCTCTCTCTCAAAGGCAAGAGAATCTTCTTAAGTGTTCTCTCTCCTCCTCGAATTAAATCATGAAACTGAGATAAAATCTTAGCACCTCACTTTTACTGTGAAAGGCATCAAGAGATATTGATACCGGTACCCCAGTAAAATAACTATGATGCTCTGTATCTTATCTCTCTCCTCGTTGTCTTAGTAGCCAAATATCCAAATTTTTACTCTCTAACACTGTTGATATTAAAGATGGTAGTGTTTATTTATGCTTATTCATACTTTTATATTTTTAATACGAAATTGAAGATATTTTCAATGTTCACTCACAAAAACGCAAATAACGTTTATTACAGATCTGGTTAAATTATTTTAATCAAAACGTAAATGTAAGGGCTAGAAGCATTAAGTATGCCACTTATAAATACGCATCAGTTCCTATGACAGCAATCTGGGAGAAACACGATTCCATAACCACCTTACATGAAAAATATTTGAAAAATCATTATTTTTAATTTTTTTTATTTTTATTAATAAATTTGTTTTTAAGCAATTATATCTATTACAGTAAATCTCATAATACGGGAAAATAATAAATGAAATAGATTTTTAATAGCTAATTGTAGTCATTTTTGGTAAAACACCGATACCTTCAGGTGACTTGAAAGAAACACATCATTTGAGAGGTGAATCTCAACATTTTTTCTAATAAACCTCAAATTAATTAATATAGACTTGAAGAATCCTAAACGAGTAAGTTTTTGTAAAATAGGGTAAATATAGTACAGTTGAAGGGTGATAAAAAAAAAAATACAAAGAGTTTGATTATTTACTTTCATTTACGTATATATGTAATATATAGTAAGGATAAGTATTGCGATCGAGAAATTTTTGAATCTGAGTTTTCAACGAAAATACACGTTTTGAGGTACCCTGAGTCGAAATGACCAAGTCCCGAAAAATGGTGTGTGTGTCTGTGTGTTTGTATATTAGCAGTCTAGCTCAAAAACGAAAAGTCCTACGAAACTGATATTACGTATTTAAGATAGGTATATGTCTTAGATGTGAAGTCAACTTTTCCCTTAAATTTGGCTTACCGGAAATGCCACTTTATATCATCGCTGAAACACATTTTTACAATTTTCTCAAACACGGATTTAACGATTTTGATTATACTCGGTGTATCATCGTATAATTAAGTGGTATTTAATATCATTTAGGCCTTGATGTCCCTTAAATGCTAATTGTTAAAATCAATAGGTGATATAATAAATAGGACTTTTGCTATTTTAATGGTATTTATGATTTGTTAGCTGTAATTTTTTAGCTTTAGATCAGTTAAAAATGCAATTCAAAAAGTTTTTACTGAAATTTGTAATAACCCAACATGGCCAGAAAATAATTTCTATTCAAAGTTGAGCGGTAAGTAAAAGTTGTGTGTTGCGAGCAACAAGATTTTTTAAATATATTTACTGAATTACTGATGCAAAAATAAAACAAAATATTTTACTTAATAAAATGTCATTGCGCACTACTACTTCGTGGTACATTTTCAATTTGATTAGGAATTATTTCATATTTTTTTTAATGCTATGAAAATTAATTTTTTTTAAATACTTGTAATTTTTAACTAAACTGTTTTCTAAAACTCAGTGGCTGCTAATGTTCATATCCGTCTTTCTCTAAAGTACCTTTAATACGGTTTATTTTAAAAAGTTAATCATTTCACATTATTGAAAGTTACTAAAAAATGCTAAATATAACTTTTGAAAGAATTTCATAAGTTAATAAATGATAAAAAAAAAAATGTAGGGTTTCAATATTAACCTGCGTTGCTATAGACTGTAGCGCCTAAACGAATGTACTGATTTCAATGAAACTTCGCTAAAGTTATTTTCTCGACACCCTTTAAATTTATCTATACAACATACTTCAACGAAAAGAAGCTGGAATAAAAGTTACGAGGAATGGTAAAATTAAATTCCGAATAACTCAAAAAGTATACACTTTTTTGGGAATGTTGTATATTGTTTTTTAAAAATTTATGGAATTACAGATATTTAATAAAGTATTTTTCCTGAGAACATTTTTCATAAAAGGTAAGTACCTAAATTTATACCTTTATTCTCAGTTCTATATTTCAACACTGCAATCACCACCTCCGGAATCAACTTACTCATTGTCTTCACAGATAACTTTTTCAACTAAAAATATCACTAAAATGACATCACTCAAAAATGTTGAAATTGGAGTTAGTCATTCTGTGGTTTATAAAAGCAAAGAAAGTTGTGTGGTTTATAAAAGCAGATGGAGTGACTAGATTTTTATTGCCTGTCGTCGATATATTAAACAGACATTTTGTAATTATAATGGTTTTAATGAGTTGTTTTCTGTAAGATTTAAGCTTTAGCTCCGTTTAAAATGCACTACAAAAAATTTTATAATAGCCCAGTATTGCCAGAAAATAGTTTCTATTCATAGTAGATCGGTAAGTGAAAGTTGTGTGTTGCGCAGTTGTGTGCACCAGATATTTTTAAACGGAACATAGCTGCGTTTTTCCACTTAATGGTCCTTTTTAAATAGTTTTAACAATATCAAATTCTACTTTCTTTTAAAGCTAATCTTGTCTATTTTACAATTGAGGAATGTTTAATTACTTAAATCAAACAGTTTTATGTTATTTATGCATAAAACAAAACAAATATCAAATTTCCTACTTTTCTGCTGGAAATTGAGCAATTGTTTATATAAACTTTTTTCAAGATCTTGATGACTACTCTCAACCTTTTAAATATTTCCTTCTACTTACGGAACACTCTGTATTAATAAGAATATTAATGCTCTCTATTTCTCTTTATTAAAGAATCATTACATAAGAAATCTTATCATGAAATTAATTAGAGAAGGTTGATTAAAATAATTGGATCAATTGTACAAAATAGTTGAACATGCAAATTTTAATTAGTATTAATTGAATAAGCGGTGAGGCCATTTATACATGTGGGGCGGAGGCAATTGTGAAGGATTTCTATTCGTTCTCTACCGCCCAGGTGAGCAACACTTCTCTCTCAACTGAAGCTTTTTAATTTCACTGCGGGGGTTTCAATGAAATGCCGGAAAATTCAGGGAAAGGTTTTTATCCACCATTTTCATTACCCGCAAGCGGTTAGATTTATATAAGCTAGGGTGTGCAAAAATTTCATTACGATTCTTATTTGGAATTCATAAATTTCTTTTCGTTATTTATTTCTAAAACAGTTTGCATTTAGATTAAATTTAATTAAATATTTTAAGATCCGTTCTAAATCGCATTATTGTATTGAATCTTTTTAGGCAAATCGTCCCTTCCAATATTAGATTTAATGAAAAACTTATTTTTGGTAGAGATGAATAGGTTTCATTATCAAATAATCTAGTTTACACAAAAACAAAAAAAAAAGTCTGCCAGGTAAGGTCCGTATCGCCTCCTCACCGTTTCATTGGCTAAAATATATCTATATCACAAGGTATACAATTTTTCGTATGAGAATAAAATGTATGGGAGAAGCCGATTCGGAAATACAGTTACCCTTTAACATTCGTGGGTTTGATATCCACGAATTTCGTTTGTCAGCAAATATTAAAATGCGAAAGAGTGCCGTATTTGAAGATTCCATATTGATTATTCTTAAAAAAAAGAAATACCAATGCATACTGAACATGCATTTCACAACTGATTGTGCAAAAGGTAGTATGTAAAAACTCATTATTTATTTATGCTTTATTGGTATAATTTCATATTTTATTGTCCTCTGCTGTTTCTCATTGTAGCAGACTGCTTATATCAGTTACAGGCTACAAAATATAACCTTTAGCACAAATAGAATAAAAGTTTAAAATTTTTACATACCACCTTTTGCACTAATGGTAGTGATATATAATTGAAGGGAGCTAGACGATTGTTCTACATAATATGCGTGATAAATATTTAAGACGCAGTCTTTTTTTTTTAATTTAATTTTTTATTTGTGCCAACGTTTTAACCCAAACATGTGGGTCATCTTCAGGGCGAGGTTTGAGAGATGAGTGTTCAAGTACTGATATATACTTAATAGGTATGTTTTCAGTTTGTAAAATGGATGGAATTCATAGGAATCCATAGAAAGAATTCAACTTGTTTATTCGGAGTTAATGAGACTAATACTTTTCTTCAGTGAGAACAAAACTAATTAAGCTTGAATATAAAAATATGGGTGAAGTTCACACAACTTCGACATTTACGGAGGAAATCAAGACCAAGACAAACTGATTGAACTTCAATGGAAATAAACATAATCACAAATAAGACGGTTTTTTTTTTTTAACATATTCAGAGTAAAAATTACTTTAAATTTACTGAAAATGACACGAAATCTAAGTGACGGCAGTAAGTGTCATGCCAGTAATGCTTGGAATCGAACAAACAATATAGTATCAATTATTTTTTTCTAATAAAGCTTAAAATTTTATAACCCCATAACAATATTGTAATAACCTAACTCTCCCACGCCATATGATCAGTGCCTTCAACATTTCACAGCCATTCTATTGTTAACAATTATTTATATCAATTTTAATTATTAAATAGAATTCAATGAAATTGTTACTAAGTAATTTCTTTACTGTTCTTCAAATTTCCTCCAAGTTTGGGTCTAATCGAATTCGCCGTTTTCAAACTATAGGCATATCATATAACACATTCCTGATCTAAAAGCTAAAGAATTTTTTTTTTTTTTAGTTGTAGATAGAATTTGATAAAATTGATGCATATTTCATTTTACGTTTACCAATTCCTAAATTCAGTCCAAATTTGAGCCAATTCGAACTTGCGGTTTTAGAGATATGGATGGACGTATCAAGGAAAACACGTATATTATGTTTTCCCAAATACCTACCTTTTATTCAATTTCCAGCCAAACCGAACAAACCATTTTTTAAATATTTGTATATCAACAAAAATGCGTTTGCGCGTGGATAAGCGGAAGTGCTGATTAGAATTTAATAAATTTGATATGGGACCATCTAGACACCAACCTGCTCAATTTCTGAAAATTTCCTAAAAATTGGATAAACTGTACTGGGTGATATGCCCGTTTCATCGATTTGACTACAGACAGACTGACACCGAACCATATTTGATCATTGATGACTGAAACGTAATGCGCGAGTGAAAATTTTCGCTTCTGAAAACATTTTTTTTAACCTCTCACACGAATACAATGACTTCTCTACCTTCGATAGTGAGGAAGCAACATATCTTTTTCGTATTTTATATGAAACCATATAATCGTATGATAATTAATGTGAACTTTTTTGGTCTTGATTGAAGTTTAAATTTACTCCATTAGTTCATTACACTTTTGAACCAATGTAATTACCTATGATTCTCACTTAAAAAATTATGCACTGATTTTTATTTATTTATTTGTTGAATATTGCAACATTCTATCACTTTGACATTGGTTATAGTGAGGTAAGAAAACATTCACACTGTATGTACAAACAATATAAAATTAACAGAAGAAAAAGAATAATAAAAAAATATTTGTAATAGATAAAATAATATAACTTAAAATTAACGAAATAAAAAAAAAAACATATACATACCTATATACACTAAGCACTAATATAACTAATTTTTTTTAATGAGAACTTCATCTGTAGCAACATTTAAAAACTTCGACCCCTCTCTACGTTTTCTTCATTTTCATTATTTCCTCAGTGTAGTTCCTTTTTAGATTTTTCTGTCTTAATTTACTTCAGAGCTTCCTTTTCAATGAAGCTACCTTCATTCTGAAAGAAATGGGTACTGTTTTCTAATCAGGATTTGCTTCCTTATAAAAACACTTTTTTATATTTTATCATTAAAATTTCGGATTTTTAAGTATTTCAATATTTTTTTTCTGAATGTTCTACACTCGCATTCGACATTTCTTTCTGCGTTTAATAAAATTCTAAAGAAATTAAAGTTATTTTAGTTAACATATTTATAAAATATTAGAAGGAAATATAACATTATTTTACTGACATTTAGTCAAGAATTTAATTCACAATTAAAGAAGTATAATATTAAAAAAATAATATTAATGAAAAAATAAAAGGATTTCTTTCAACTAAAAGTATTGTGTGTGCAAATAAGCCCTTTCATTTTTTCTGTTTTATATTGTCACTATGATACACTTCTTATCTGATGAATTAATCCCTAAGGTGGATTATTTATCCTGTTTGTAATATGTCAACGACAATATATGTTAACTCTTGTTGAAACTAGCTTAGAGTTGTGTTTGCTTTTGCACTGTGAATATGGAAGAAAATATCATTCATTATAGGCATATTTTGGTGTATTATTTTAAAAAAGCTCACAGAAAAATATGCAGTGTTTATTTGGATGATGCCTTATCCAAACGCGATTGTCAAAATTGGTTTGCCAATTTTCATTCAGAGAATTTTGCAATCAATGATGCTCAACGGTTAGGCCACCACATTAAATTGAAATGAGCAATGTTAAGGCCATTGTTGATCGAAGTCCCACCCAATCAGTGAGACAGATTGCTGTGGCTCTAAATATGTCGTACACAAGTAGTGTTGCCCAAAATCAGTCTTGGACTTGCAAAGTGTAAGGGCAAGACCACCTTAATGTTGATTTCTACACTCTATAAATATTAATATTAAATTGGTGGTACTAAAGTAATCTAGCTAGATCTGTTTACACTCCTATCAATATTTATCTACAGCCACGTTGAAAGCGATGGTTGAGAGTCCATTGCTTTATCCATTGGCTGTACTACACCCCCAACGACAGATGCAATTTCAATTGATTCGTTATTTTCTTCACTTCATTAATTAACTCCTGAAAAACCAATGCCGATTTAAATATATAAATTACCTCTAGAAAGAAATTACTCCATTCGGAAAAGTAAAAGTTACATACTTTCTTGTTCTAATCCTAAGTAGAAACAGAAAGTTAAAAATACTGTATTATCCTTAAATCCTTGCGGAGAATCTCAGTTATCCTTCCCCTTCTTGAGTTGGACATTTCTTATATAATCCTTGCCCTCTTCCAGTGTCTTCAGTATAGAAGGTACAACCTGAGGAACATGGTAAGTATATTTCTTTTTAGTTTTGTGAGAAATATTTAATTATTGACCAATATTAGCGAGAGCTAAATTATTATTGGTCACAATAACTCAGCAATGCATTAACAGAACATTGATCTGACTATTTCCAGATCAACCAAGCACTTAAATATATATATATATATATATATATATATATATATATATATATATATATATATATATATATATATTTCAAAATGCTCCTACAGCTTCTCACCGCCAGAGTTCTTAATTGCTGCGTTGATATCAGTTACTGTTACCACAACAGTTACTTTAAGATCAATAATGAATATCTAGCATCCCTGAATTCTTTATTACTTTAGCATTCAGATTATATTAACCATGATATTGAAAAAAAAATTCAATTTTTTAGAATTTCAAATCTAATTATTTGTTATTATTATTGGATTATTTTCCATTTTACAATTTATTTTCTCCAGAGCAGATCTTTGGTAAAATAGAAGAATACATCTAAAAGGTTGATATTATTTTTAAAAACGATAAATTTTCAATTTTTTCACTCTTTGAATATCGAGCTCCAGCCCGAGTTCTTTTGCATGGTCTTATTATCTAGTCAGTTTATTGATTATCTCTTTATCGCTATTCATGGCAATTGCTTGCTTAAGTGGAAGTTCAACAAGCCATTCTTGTATTATTGGCAGGTAATTAGACGGCTAAAAATACAGTTTTTTTTTTTTGTTAGTATAGGAATATTTAATTTTTTTCTCTGGAGAGATAAATACATCCGTAACCGACATGTAAAAGTGAAAATATAGTTACTATTTTATTAACTGAATGTATTGTATGCTAAAAGAAAATTAGAATTGGAGATTACCCTTTGGGAGAGTTTTAACATTAGAAAAATTGAACTATACTTGCTATAAAATTACTTAAAATGAATAATCTACAGCTTATATTAAGTAAACTGACATTAATAGATCATGTAATTAATGCCAGTATTCTCACATTAATTACAATAATATGGTACGTAATTAATGCCAGTATGCTCGCATTATTTACAATAATATGGTATGTAATTAATGCTGGTATATTGATATATATTGATCAACAGTAATTGATTGACAGTAATTGATCAATATTAACAGTAAAAGTATCAATAAACATTAAAAGTATCAAGAATACAATATTAACACACTCACATTAATTGACCATTAAATTAATATGCGTATATTCGCATTAATAAGCTATGTAATTAATTTTAATATATTTTCATTAATAGGTCATTAAGTACAATCAAATTTATATATTATGTAATTAATATTACCATACTCACATCAATAGAACATTTAATTAATGTGAGTGCACTCACATTAATAGGGCATATAGGGATGATCCTTCAGTGTTGAGCTAACGGATATCAACAATACGATACCTACAACCAATCATGTACTCTAAAAATATCTGTGACTGAGAATAACCCGCAATACTGAAATGTCTCATCAGGCTTGTTGATAATTTAGTTCAATATTTTTATTCAATTTAATTTAAATGAATTTTCGTCCGGTCGAGAACCACTTACCTGTGTCAGGTATGGTTTCCCTTGAACTGTGAACGACAACAACAACGTGGACTGTTCACATTATGCGGTGATACGAAATCACCACAACTTGCAAATGAGACTATCCGGGAGGTGATGCAGGATACGGAGAATGATCCTGGTGGATTTCTTTGAAATGATTGGATTTAGGATGGTAGGAGTGAGGAAAAGATTGAAGCCTAGTGGGTAGAGGCAAATAAATAAATAAATTTAAAACATGTCATTAATTCACATTTTAGAAAGAATTACACAATCGTTTGTCTATAGTGGACCAGTTAAAACTACAGTGGATTTATGGGATTTCATAAAATACTGAATTAATCAGTCTCCATAAGTTTTAAAATAATAATTACTTTTTCAATATATATTATTAGTACATAGATAGAGACAGATTGTTGTAATACCAAAAAAAAAAAAGAAAAAAGTACATGTAATTTAAATTAAATAAAATAAAAATTATAACTGATGTGATCAAATAATTATAATAAAAAACATAAGATTGGCAGTTGTATTAAATAAAGAATAAAGCTAATATAAATGTTACTTCTATTGTTTCTCATATCTAAGACTAAATATCTGATAGAAAGGGACGTGAAATTCGAAATTATTTCAAGCGGAAGCTAATTGAGGAGTAAAATTTGTGTACTGAAGAAATTTATCGACAGAGCCCAAGGGTATTTATTAAATGGAGGCAGAGAAGGAAATGCGAGCATCTCTGATAACTTGGAAATAAATGGAAGGCAATTAATAAATCGTCCCGATTTAGCTTCAACGATCCAGCGCAAGATAGCATTAATAATATCAATATGAGAAACAAGAAATTAATTAATTTAATTTTGTATTTTAATAAAAGATATAAAATTTTAATTAGGATATGTGTGTTATTGGAAAAAAATAAGAGGATTCAATTCAATATAACATTATATCAATATTGAAATGATTGGTCGTATTCCCAATTTATTAATAATTAATTTGCTCCTCATTTTATTAATAAATCTTCTAAGCCAATTTGAAAAAAAATAGCTTTATAAAGAATATTAGCTGTATTTTATTTATTTCCATATATTCCACATAAGGAGTATAGTGATTCTGTTGTTTCTATAGTGTTTTTAATAAATAATTCATAAAAAACTTTTGTCAACCTTTTATATTCGATTGAAATGTTTTTAAGTTAACCTCTTCACCTACATCTGTCAGAAGTACTGACGATCTGTGAATCTACTGTCGGGGAAATACTGGTAGTAGCATGATCGGTGTGAGGGAGATGAGTGCACAGCGACATCCTCTCTTATCATGATTTTAGTATAATTTTTAAGCGAGGAGATCCCTCATGCAGCTTCTTTTGAGGCTCCAAAACTTGTTTGGGGGCATGTTGGTTGTAGCCATATCTTGTATGAGTGTGTTAGTGTGTCCATATTATCGGGAAACCTTTTGTAGTTTGTCCGTATGTGGTCGTTAACTACCACATGCAAAGGTCTTTATGTAAAGTAATGTTTGTGGAGTAAAATGGAGCGTTAATTATAATTCTGAATGTTTTTGACTGATTTATAAAAAAAAAAAACGTTTTACACACTGATCATCTAAAACATGAGTTGTAATGAGTAATTGGGTATTTTTTAAAAGTAAAACTTGAATAATCGTTTAGTAAAAATTGAGTGTTATTTTAAAGTAAAAAATGAGTATTTGTTGGGCGATTTTTTAGTAAAACTTTCGAAGTAATTGAGTAATTTTATAAGTTATAAGTTTAAAAACAGAACAAGTTCAAGATAAAAAAAATAAATAGGAAACAATAATAGAAAACTAAAACTGAACCCTTATACTTTCAATTTTTTTATTTTACTTCTAACGACGTTTCGAGCTGGTTAGCTCATTATAAAGTCATCTACAAATATTAATTAAACAAAGATAATTTACAACTCTCGTTATCTAGTCATATAACGAGTGAGAACTTAGCAAAAAACATTTTTTCTACTAGGATGTTTTTCAATATTATAATTGCTTGAACAAATATCTGTAGTACACCAAATGTCACAGATAACTATTCCTTGTCAACATATTCCTTAAATTTTTGCGCATTGATTGATGCTTGTCCCTACAATAAAAATTTATGTGTGCGATTATTTCAGAAGTCATACTATTTATTATATTTATTATTATTGTTTTATTTATACTGTAAGCTCGCCGCATACGGTACTGCTAGTGTTGCCCAAATACGAGACCGAGACGAGTCTTGGTCTAGCTAACTCAGTATTGTTTAGGGTCTTGGTCTTGCGCAAGAGTCTCGCAACAGTCTTGCAGTTACTTATTAACTTATTACTATAGAGATATTACTGTAATTTTTTATATAGGAGAAACCTAACTAAGCCCGAATGAAAAACTAGAGAAGTTAAATTCAAAGGTAAATTGGATATACCAACTAAGATTGTCTAGTATTAGTAACTTAATACTTGTAACTTACATATAATAATAGCCTTAATTTTTATTTAAAAAATAGATTTTTTTAACCAGTCTTGCAACAGTTAGGCGACCTTGGTCTTGGTCTTGCAAAGTGCAAAGACAAAGACCGATTTTGGGCAACACTAGGTACTACCTCCTCCGACTACTTTTTAATATTGACTGTACATTATTGAAATACATTCCAGTAGAAAAAATGTTTTTTGGTAAATTCTCACTTGTTAAATGACTAGATAAATTATCTTTGTTTAATTGTTATTTGTAGATGACTTGATAATGAGCTAACCAGCTCGAAACTTCGTTAGAATAAAAATAAAAATATGGAAGTGTAAGGGCTTATCTATTCCTTGAAGACACCATTTATAAGAACATTGAGTGTCCTTGAAATGTACTACGATAGTAGTTAAACATATTAAAACTTTAAAATTTTAATCGAAATTTAATGCATTTTGGTTTATTATTTTCAATAATGAAACATAACCCCCTCTCTAAATTTGAGGTTTCACGTTTCAAGACGCGTAGAATTCGAAAAAAAGAATAAATTTTTTTTTGTCCGTCCGCCGTCGGCACATTTTCTCCGAAACTAGTGGACCGATTTTTTTTTCAAATTTTATATAAAATCAGAGGTCACCCGAGGATGATCCTTCTTCATCGACATTACTCTCCGCCTTTAACTTTCAAAATTGAGGCCGAAAAACCTGCGTTGCTATAGATTGTAGCTCCTAAGCGAATGTACAGATTTCAATGAAACTTCGCTAAAGTCATTTTCTCGACGCCCTTTAAATTTATCTATATAACATACTTCAACGAAAAGAAACTGAAAAAAAGTTACGAGGGATGGTAAAATTAAATTCCGAATAACTCTAAAAGTTTTTACTTTTTTGTTGATATAGTTTTTCAAAAGTTTACGAAATTTCCTAAAAACAAAAAAAAATCGTTAAAATCGGACAATTAGGAGCAAAGATATGGTCTCCGGTTTTTTTTAATATGTTATACTCTAAATGTTATATCCTTGGTTTGGTTTTTAAATTTTGAATGTGTAACTAAACTAATCATATTTTTTTTTAGCGTATTACTAATGATTAAAGAAAAACAGTTTAGTCCAATAATTGAAATCACCTTTTGTTTTTTTTTCTTTGTAACTCGGAAGGTAATGTTACTTTAGATGTATAATTGTTTGGAAATAATAAATCATTGTGAAATAATTTGCAGCGTTTTTTCCCATGTAAATAATTGATCAAACATTCAATAGAAATATGAATCTATGTGAAAACGGATTTGTAATTTTAGTTAACATTTATTAGAGACAGCTCTAATCAGTAGTCCTAATAAAAAGAATTGATCCACAAGTGAATATTCATGTATTATACATACAATTTCTGTACTTTCTATTCTGTTTGTTATTTCCCTGCTAATCTTCCTCCTTTAATTAATTTGTTCATGCTAATTCATAATGGCTTTGGATATAGCAGGGATATATATTAGTGATACAGCAGACCAATAAATAGAAGAGAGAACTCATCATAAGCTGGCTGACTAATACCTATCAACCGACCCTAAACCAGTTGCATCAACAAGAAAGCAGATGAGCTGATTGCAGGGGACCGCTTGCATCGGGAATGAGCCGATAAATTAGATGAGGTTAATTGGCAAGGGTATTACCTGTCCCTGTATACCGGATACCGGATTATGTTCAACTCGATCACTTCCATCCTTCGGGCTCCAAGTCCTCGATACATTATACCTTGTGCATTAAATTCCTTTACTAATTTTCCTTAAATATTTTGGACGTTTTTATGATATAAATCTTAAAACAGACCACCAACAAGATAGTTACCTCTATAATTATTAATACTTCATTGTGAGTCATATTCAGGTTTTCATCTTTCATCATATATCCTGCATCCCTATTAGCCCTGGAGCTAGGGACCAAAAATCTACCTCATCGCAGGTGAAAGTTTGAATGTTAATTATTAATGTTTAAGTTACTATGAGTAAAATTAACCTTCTCTGCCATTTCAGAGCCGCTGCTTTAAAAAATGGCGCCTCATTTAAAGAATATTAGGCCAGTAATTTGTGGATCGAAACGAGAAATATATTTTTTATTTGTTATATAAATTAGGCCATTATTCACCAACATTTTATTTATTCGTTATTTTATTACGACGTTTCGACCATCACTAGGACCATTTTCAAGTCATAATGAGTCCTGCATTAGATATTAATTATTTATGTCGTATTAATTTGTTCAGTGAAAAATTATATTGTCCTGCTATTTAAGAATTTTCCCTACGTCAGACTATCAGTCCCTCCAGAAATGACGTAGGGAAAACTCTTCATAAATAATGAATATCTAATGGAGGACTCATTATGACTTGAAAATGGCCCTAGTGATGGTCGAAACGTCGTAATAAAATAACGAATAAATAAAATGTTGGTGAATAATGGCCTAATTTATATAACAAATAAAAACTCAAGACACCAATTTTAGGAATAATGAACAGAAGAGAAATATATTATGTAGGAAAAGTTATTTTTTTTTTTTACTTATTTATATGGGTTCAAACATGAAAAATCCTAAATTTCTAACTCGAGCAACCAAGGGAAAACTTTTTACAGCTGAAAAAGTCATACTTTTTCGATCATTTTTGTTTTTTCTCTTACAACTCCTAAACGGTGCATCGAAGCGGAAAATGTAGTTTTTCAGAAATTAAATAACATTAAATTGTCGACGAACGAGTATCTAAATTTAAGAATTTGGTTAAGTAGTATGGCAGAAAACTATGGTCAACGAACGCTAATTTTCACCAAATTTGTCAAAAACTGAGAAAAACTACTCTAAATGGTCCTGTAGCTTAGTAATGAGTTCTCTAAAAAGAAAAACCCATAGAATTAAAGTGGTAAAACATGCAATTCTGCCTCTGCTGAGTACCAACTGTTAGTCAATTATATCTCTTAAATCGGGATTTGTTATTTCTTCATGAAGATCGGTTTTTTTTTTTTTTTTTACCCTTCGTTCTTCAAAATCATTGGCTGTTGAGAAGAGGAAAAGAGGTCTATATTGCATATAGCTGACTCTAAACAAAAATACTGACTCAGTATAATAAACATCCATACTGTTAATATATTGAAAATTACACTTATCTTCATTACCAATTTCAAGCCATCGGGAGATTACTGATTTTGGGCAGAGTAAGTATCCTACATTTAAATTGTTGGTTTCCCAGTCCGCTGGTGTTCCTCAAGGTAGTATCCTAGGTCCTATCCTCTATACAGTTTATACAGCTGACATCCCTACCTGTCCCAACACTGTCATCACCACATATGCCGATGACACATGTATCTTATCAGTAAACAATGACCCAGCAATTGCATCCCAAATGCTTCAATCACACATCATAAATCTAGAAGAATGGTATCAAAACTGGAGAATTAAAATAAACTCCAATAAATCCCACCAAATTACCTTTACCCTTCGTCGTAAACCAACGACTTCCTGTCCTACAGTTTCCTTTAACAATACTCCACTTATCCCTGTTGAGCAAATCCGATACCTAGGACTCCACCTGGACAAACGACTAACTTGGAATCCTCATACTAGACTGAAACGACAAGAAACCGCTCGACGTTTCCGATTACTTCAGCACTTACTAGACAAACGCTCTAAACTTCCCATTAATTACAAAAGACTCATATACTTGACTATAATAAGACCTATTTGGACTTACGGAGTTGAGCTATGGGACTCCACTAAACCATCGAATTCCTCTCGCATCCAATCCTTACAATCCAAAATCCTTCGTAAAATCCTCAATGCTCCTTACTTTGTCACTAATAAAATTATCCATAAAGATCTTAATGTTCCTTATGTTTCAGATCTGGCCCAATCCAGATACCTATCCTTCCATAATAAACTTCAGAATCATCCCAACCCTCTCGTTTCTAACCTTGCTTCCTCTTCAATTCCTGATAACCCTCCGAGGCGTCTGAAAAGAAGATGGCCCCGTGATCTCCTAATGTAGTCATATCATTAGAGTGCTACCATTGGGTAGTTACTCAGCAAGTGTATTCATGTCATTATATCAATTATGTCCAAATTTACTTGATGTATTTATGTAATACAGTTGTAAATGTCATAAAGAAATAAAAAAAAAAAAAAAATTGTTGGTACTTAGTTAAGGCAGAATTTCATGTTTTACAACTTTGATTCTATGATTTTTTTCCTCTTAGAGAACTTTAATCCAAGCTACATGACCATTCAGAGTAATTTGTCTCAGTTTTTTGACAATTGGGCGTGGTTTTCTACCATACCACTTAACAAAATTATGAGGTTTAGATACACGTTAGACCTAAAATTTAACGTTCTTTAATTTTTTTAAGTGTACATTTTTCGCTTCGATACACCGTTTAGGAGTTGTAAGTGAAATAAAAAGAAAATATCGAAAAAAATATTGCTTTTTGCGGTCTCTTAGTTACTCGAGTGAGACATTTATGATTTTACGTGTTCGAATCCATATATATATTTTTAAAAAATAACAACTTTTCTCACATTTTTCAAAACATATTTCCCGTTTTGATCCTCAAGTAACTGGCCTAATATTCTTATAGCGGCTCTGGAATGGCAGATATTTTTCAGTTTACTTAGAATAACATACACTTTAATAATTTACATACACTTTAGTAATTTACATTCAAACCTTTGCCTGCGATGAGATCGAAAAAAGGAGGGGAATCGATTAAAGGGGCGCCAGAAATAGCTAGAAAAATAAAATAAACAACTATATCAAAAGATTGAGTTAAACAGTGGATTCAACTTAATAAGTAAATGATTACTAAATTATTACAGTTTTTAATAAAAGGCTCTAATGATCCTGATTAAACTAATTTTATAAATATTATATCAGTCAGGTGTTATCTTCATTCAAATAGGATACAAGGCTTCAACGCTAAGTTTTCAAAATTTCTTTGAAGTACCTTTAATTTTATTTCATTTAAAATAAGTGATAATTTCACACCTTAATCATTAGAAACAAAAACTGTTGAATATAAGCAATGAATGATTTTGATGATTAAGTGAAGTAGAAACAAAGGTTAGTCCTAGACAGAAACAGTGAATCTCGAAAAAGGCTGAAAGCGCCCGACTTTTTTCGATCCCTCTCCTCTCAATGATTTAAAATTATTGAGGGTAATTAAAAAAAAAAATACAAAAGAAGAAATTGAAATGTTAGAGAGTGAGAGCAATAACTGTTTTAAATGTAATTTAATGTGAAAATCCAGTAATTTTTATAAGAAAACAACGAGTTCAAGAACGTTTAAAATATACCAACGATAAAAAAAAAAAGAAGGAATAACTAAGTTATACATTATAGTCCGTGGTACAGATCCCTTTTTATCGCATTATTAACATCCGTCTGAAACTTCGTAAGTAGTTTCATCTCATATTAACATACCACTATTTTATTTACGAAAACTCTTGAAATTGGAACATTTTCATTTTGGATAGGGGCAAACTTTGTCTATTTGATTAGGTAATAAAAACTCGTAAATTCCCATTTGCTTTCTACTTTGATCGTAATATAATTTGATCACAAAATCGAGAAAAAAAGATTGCCGCCTACATAACCTCGTTATTTTGATAATTTTGGGAGTGTAGATCACGCAAACGGCTAAATATTTTTGAAGGCCACCTTTTTTCTCGATTTTGTGATCAAATTATTTTATGATCCAAGTAGAAAGCAAATGAGTATTTTTAGTTTTTTGTACCTAATTAAATAGACAAAGTTTGCGCCCCTCCAGATTGCAAAAGCCCCAATTCCAAGGGTTTTCGTAAAGAAAATAGTTGTAGGTTACGATGAGATGAAACTATTTACGAAGTTTCAGGCGGATGTTAATAATTCGATGAAAAGGGGTCTGTACCACGGACTATAAGTGATATACAACGTTAGTTATATATAAAATTAGTTATATTATATTAGTTATATCATTTATTAATTTATTGCGATATGAGAATGCAACGATATTCATATTAAATTAATTTTAATTTATAGTAGTGGATAAAATTAAATAGTCATATAATTATGTTTACATTAATTTAAACAAACCTATAGCCATCTGGAAATTTAAAATTTATTAACTTTAATGAATTCACTTTTAACAAGCAAGCTCGCAGACTACTATACGAAAATTTAATTAAAGCTGTTTATTAGCGAAACACTGAATGTACATTAATGTACTCTTATTGCAATCCCTTCATTATATTCGTAATAACCCTGAAGTAGACCTCTTTGTACTGGCTACGTGTTGTGTTTCCATAACAAAGTGGATGAATATTTGCTGGGAATATTATCGGAATTTTCGCCGGTGCGCTATATTGGAGTGACATAGTAGAACTACAAAGGGAATTAATAATCAGTCTATCCCAGTCAGAAACAAGTCAGGACGTAGACTTAGAATGCTTTTGTATCGTATGTGTGTACCTAAAATGCTGTACCTCAATAATACACATTTGTTCAAAATTAATTCTTCTCCAAAAATAGATCCACTCATTTAGAGAGAGTGCTCTGTGATAATGAAAGTGAAACACTCGCTATTAGACTAAATTAAATAAAAAATCACACGAATTATCAAGAAATCTCAAAGAACTATTAGAAGATAACGAAAACAACATTGAAAATATTATGATTTTTTTTTTTAAACTACCAATATGTACCGAAAGGATATAAGGGAAGTCTAACAGTAAAACGCCAATGACCATATAGGGTAGATGCGAAGAACAAATAAGTATATACACACATATATATATATGTATATACTAGGGTGCACTCTTCATGTATGCTGTAGTTCAGATTGTATTATTTTTGATCAACATAAAATAAAGTGAACGAAACCAAAATTCGGACAAATTATTAATTTCATTAAATATTTAAATTATACATCACGCCTTAATGTCAATTTATATTATTATATAATTATAATTATTCTAAGTCCAACAACAATATGAGCCTTTGATTTCTAATATTTTCATTGTACGTATACGTAATATTGTGCTTCCTTTTCTATTTTATAATAATAAAAAGTTCCTTTTAGTTATTTTTTTTTTCCAGTACACCACAAGTATCGTAAGACTTTATTTTATCTTAGTGTCTGCATATTATTATATAAACCACTGTAGATACTATTTCATTTTGTATTAAGTTAGTTTTCTATTAGATAGCCTATTGTTTATAAATTGTGTACTTATGTATATATAAGTATGTAATTTCTCTTCTTTTTTTTTTCATCACAATTAAGTAATTTTGAGAAGATTTTATGTTCATTTGTATATATATTTTATTTTTTATTGTTTACTGGTTACATACTTTTTAAATAATGTATATAATATTAAAATTTTTAGAAGTTAGTTTTTGGACAGATTTGTACTTTACTTTGTATTAACTCATCATTGTTATTCTAAAGGGACTTAGTCCCAGAATAAAGTTTAATTTTCTATTCTATTCTATTCTATAATTATGGTTATATCACAATATAATATAAATAATTTATTGTATTCAAGTGGAAATGTTTAGATCGAAAACTGACTGCTTTCACCTATGTGAAATCAAACTACTACCTCCAGATGAATAAATACTATTTCTCGTATAAATGTTTAGTCTAAAATCTTTATTAGGAGAATATTAGGTTTTATTATTTTTTTTTTATTAGGTTTATTTTATTATTAGGAAAGTAACTATTAGGAGAGTAGGAGGCTACAGCAGCTTAACACATATTTAATTAAATGAACAGCTGTGAAATTTGTAAAATAATCGCCATA
Organism: Nezara viridula; assembly: GCA_928085145.1. Classification (NCBI taxonomy): domain Eukaryota; kingdom Metazoa; phylum Arthropoda; class Insecta; order Hemiptera; family Pentatomidae; genus Nezara; species Nezara viridula. Next base: position 218,403,698 of record OV725077.1, on the reverse strand, counting down.
GGAGAACAGCACTAATTGAGCTCATGTTAACTCTAATATTCCTAGTACTAAAATAAAATAAAATATGATAGTCCCTGAAAACTTTTTTCCATAATATTTATATATAAAAAAATCAAAAATAAAAGAGTCAGCTGATAACCGGATTCTATGCCGATACCGACATATTTATATCCTTACATCCATATTCCTGAAAACTTAAATTAAATATTCTGCCTTATATTTGAATATTTAGTAGTCCGGCAAGTCTTGTATTCCTTTTTGCTAATCCGACGGCTGTCTACTGGTTGCCAACGGACATTGATAAGAGTAAGAGTATCAAGAAAAATAAATAATTACTGAACCAGATTGGATTCGAAAGAATCACGCATTCCAAAATACCCACACTCCAACGTACTTGTCATTCATGTACTATTCCATTACATAAAAACTTCGATGTTGTTCCAAAATAATCGGTCAGGTTTTGTCCTCATTAAAAGAGTAGAATAGATAATATTTTTGTAAATTCTCTAAGCTGAAAAATAAAGAATAAGACATAAAAAATATCAAGAGTTGTATTAATGGATTTATCGAGGAATTATAGAAAACAATTCAACATTTTATGGTCTGTTAGAAAATCTAAAAAAAAATGTAATGAATTCATGTAATTAATATCCATAAAATCTCACATTGAAGCCGATTTAAACATAACCCCTCAGTTGACTCAGGAGCTGAGGAAAATATTCATAATTCAAACATATGAACTTTAAATTCGGAGGAATTGGAGCGTAGTTCCATTTAGATATGAAGTAGGGTGTAATTGTGAGGCGCTGTCCGCTCCAATGCTCACATCGGGAACAGAATATCTTCCACGAGAAACGATTTTTAATTGCGTTTCGTGGCTCTTCATTAAAATAGAACAAATTCCAGGGAAATCAAGGAGATACTTTAATCCCTGTTTTCATTTCGTGCCGGTGGTTAAAATTCTAACCGCTATGAAGTTTCCAACATTTTGTTCCATTGCCTGTGATATGCCCTTTAATTAAATGGTTCATAAAAAATCAATAAAAAAAAATCAACTTGTGGTAATTCCTCAAATTTGTTGAAATATATAAGGGATGTTAATCAATATAAATTTAATTAAAACAGTGGAATTATAATCGACAAAGTTTAAAAAGATACAAACACAGACGTAAAAACATATTTTACTCAACTAAAACTGACCAAAATAAGACTACACAAGATATTAAAAGAGTACTTATTTTACTTTAGTCTGGATTAATTAACATGAAATAAAAATATTTTTATTTAAATGTATACAGTTTTTAATTGAAGAGAAGAATGGTTGGGGTAATCAGTCAAAATAAAAAATAGCAAAAATAAATAATAATATTTATTTTTACATTTGCCGACGTTTCGGCCCGAAGTTCAGGCCTTCATCAGGGCTAAGAAAAGAACAAGATAACAATAGGTAAGATAAACTATTTACCATACCTATTCTCCACCATTTGCAGGCACGGATGTAACAGAATATGAATATATTTAAACTATAAAAATTGTATGAATTAAATATTTCAAATGTTATTTTTCGTTTTCACTGTCTATAATGATTTATTTCGTTAACAAATTCCTACTGTTATTGCAAAATACAACCTTTTGCAAGATCGTATGTACCAATTTTTCATCCTTATTCTATTTGTGCTAAAGGTGACGTTTTGAGTAGTCTGCTTCTCTGAAAAATAGTAGAGGAAAATAAACTATGAAATTATACTAATAAATCATAAAGACCTAATCAGTTTTTAAGCCCTCTTGTAAAAAATATCAAATTTTACAAACAACCTTTTGCACTAACAATAACGAAATATCTGAAAATTTAACTGTCTAAAAATCGATTTAGATCCAAGGATAAATAAAACGCTTCTACACTGTATCGAAGGTTATCCATTTTCGAACCCTATAGAACATAATGTTTATGCAATATATATTCCCTACATTTTGGCCATTTCAGTGGCCTTAATATTAGGTAAAGAACTTGAGTTTGGAATGGATGGTTGTTTTCTAAACAGTACAATACCACAAAAGAAAGAAAAAAAAGTCAATGTTATGAATTTCCGTGCAGTGTTACTCGTTTCTAGAATTTTTGTACCTGAAGAGGTAGCCATAGAGCTCATCTTAATTGAGTTAGAGAGTGGTAACGTTGGGCGAAATGAATTACGAAATATTCAAAAAGAAATATGAGGATGGAATTCGGCATTTCAATTGAAATAAAAATAGCAATTAAATTTTTTCGGGGAAGACCATGATTCATTGATAAAACAAGATTAAATTAATCATGCTTTCATAATACTTTCCAAATTATTTGACATTTTACATATAAACCAAATATACAATGTTCAATACATTAATGTCTTCAGATATCATTTTAAAGTATAAATAAAATTTAATATTAATTTAAGTCCGAAGGAAGCCTGGATAAACTTGCAACCATTATGAATGATTTAATATAATAAACTTGAGGTGAGAAGTTAGGCGAGAATTCAGATAAATTATACCCAATTCCATTGCCAACATCAGCAAAGCGCTCAGGTTTACGTATCCCGATCTTACGCTACAACTAAGTTTACGGACTTGTTGAACTTAGTAAGTTAAGTACTCGGAACTCCATTGCTCTTTCTCTTGGGTTTCTAAATACAACTTAAGGAGTCACTGCTCAGCCTGATAGAGTTCTGGAGAGGAAAAGATTTTGTGCGTTGACTATTTTATTACTAACAACTATTGGATGATGAAATGTATTAGATTCATTTTTATTTACATGCCTACAATTAAGTCAGTAGGCCTGCTTATGTGATCAATATTACTGAAACAATATAATTAAATAAAATGAAGGTGCCCATTGCCTATGTCAATATTATGTCAATTTCGATCTTGCTTTTTCCAAAGAAGTAAATGATAATTAAATTCATATTACTCTAATTGCCTTGGTTATGTCATTAAAAAAAATATTATATAATATATTCGACTTTTTATTGTAATACCAATTACAATTAATTGGTAATCCATAAATATTAATATCCATTAAGCTACCAACTAGCCATTTATCAATTATTTATCTCCAATTTAATTTTTATGAGAATGTATAAGAATTATATATTATTAAAATGCATTTATAATATATTTTATTCACTCTATAATGCCTTAAATATTTTTTTTTCTAATACACTTTTTAGAATAAATTCCAAAATAAATAATGTTTTCTATTACATTATATTCTGATATAACTTGTGTGATCTGTAAAGTTTATTTTGATCCTAGACATTTTATAAAGCGTTAATTGTTTTTTTCGTGATTCCTAATTGCTTAATATTTAATAAATAGTTTTGCAGTAATAACAAATTGGTATTAGTAAATATTGTATAAAATTATTTTTTGAACAATACAAAGAAAAATATATTTGAAAGAGATGAAATAGTATTAAGTATTGTCCTTTGCCTTAAAAAAAAAAAAGAATACATTTCGGAGATTCCTTTGTTTTCTCCCCCCATAACAGTGCTCCGATCTAACCAAGTGAGACCCTAATGCACTAGCGGATTCAGGATTTAATTTTGGGGAGGGGCTTCAGCCCGAAAGATTTTTTTTTTCAAATACATGCAACGATAAATAATTTGAAAAAATAAAGAAAGAAATTAACTACCTATTTGAAATGGTGTTTAAGTGGTTCTTGAAGTTCTATTAAATGTAATTACAAGAGCATGAATACTTTAAAAGATAGTTTTTAATATGTTTTCTGTAAAACATGGTTATATTTTACCATTTGGAGGGGGAGAACTTCAGCCCGAATATATATATATATATATATATATGATGTAATCTATATGTTGTTATTATCATAACCATTTTTATTCCACATTTTTGTATTTTCTTTATGACTCGTCAGAATCTTCATTAATATTTTGCCGCAATATTTAAACTTAATATTGTAATATAATACTCCGTGGTATATACTCCTTCTTCTCAATTTATTAACATCCGCCTGAATCTTCGTAAATAGCGTCATCTCATTGTAACCTACAAATATTTTATTTACGAAAAGTCTCGGAATTGGGGATTTTTCAATATAGAGATCGGCAAACTTTGTCTATTTAATTAGGTACTAGAAAATCGTAAATACTCATTTGCTTTACACTTGGATCGTAAGATAATTTTATCACAAAATAGATAAAAAGGATGGCCTACATACATATTGGGCAGTTCGACCTATATAATCTAGTTATTTTGATAATTTGGTGAGTACGTCACGCCAAATGGCCAAATATTTTTGAAGGCCGCCTTTATTCTCGACTTTGTACTCAAATTATCTTACGATTGAAGTGTAATGCAAATGGGTATTTACGAGTTTTTAGTACCTAATTAAATCGACAAAGTTTGCCGTACTCCAGATTGAAAACTCCCAAACTCATAAAATTTTCGTAAATATAATATTTGTAGGTTGCGATGAGATGAAACTATTTACGAAGTTTCAGGCGGATGTTAATCATTTGATAAAAATGGGTCTATACCACGGACTATGACTAAAAAATACTGCATAGTGATATAGTGACATAGTGATCATTAAAAAGTTTGTCATGCTTTATATTTAGAAAATTGCAATTGGATGCAAATTTTTTTAATACTATCTGTACATCCAATCACAGTGAAAGGATTACTCGTTACTTTTGATGGATGTCCATTTTGGTTCAATGAGTGTGGGCTTTAGCCAGGATCCTTTCAGCTTCCAGTCCCATCTGCATTCCATTTCGAGTAGCGTTTGAACGCCTTTGCATTAGCTCCGATGAGCGCAGAGAGGGCCGAAAAACTCAATGAAACTATACTATCAGAGGTCGAAATCCAACTAACTCTTAGCATTAGTATGAACGAAACTTAAATAAAATATTTAATTTCAGTATAATAGATTTATTAGGTAATATAATATTAAAAACGTCTTAGCCAAGTTAGATAAGTATAGCTTCCTCACCTAAAAACGATCTATAAAAAAGGTCTAAAATTTATTTTATGAGAATAAAATTTGGTTTGATATCGATAAGTTTTGACAATCAGCTAATACTAAAATGTGAAAGAGTTCCTCATCTGCAGATTGCATATTTGGTGATTCTTAATTTTTAAAAAAATATTTCAGTGTATACTTTTTCTCTTAGGGGTAATCTTCGAAAGTTAAGTGACAATATATACATATTTACATTTTCCTATTACTGGTAAAATTTACCCTCATTTTTCCGTTTAAAATTGGAAAAACAAATTTTGAACAAATCGAATGAAACGATTTAAAACATACACAGAAGCATTGAGAAGAACGTTCTTAAATGCATATTTTTGTAATATGTACTTACAATCATGTCTTTTTTTTTTTACTTTTAAATATTCACTTGAGTATATCTTTAAATATTTGGTTTTAAGACTTATAAATGTAAGTTCTATTTTGTGACCTTACGATATTAAATATATATATATATATATATATATATATATATATATATATATATATATCTTCTAATATAGTCTTTAAAAGATGGTTTTAGAAACTAGATTATTTAAATTCATTATTTAAAATCAATCTACCAACGTAACTCATTTAATTAGGAAAATGAAATTATTTTATCTTGATTTTCGGCCTTTAGATTATACCCGCGCTAATGCTGGCCACAGCAGCCGCAATATCATCTCCTTCGCCGACTAGAATCATTCTCATCTCCCGGCCTCCTCCAGCCAGCATCGCTCCTGCTCAGTAAGTATATGAGGTCCATGGACTGGAATATGGTGGAGGTTCAGAATTTGGGCAACATTAACCATTAAACAGCAATATTGTGTATAACGTGCTCAAGTAATCATTTACACATTTACATTACAGTTCAGAACAAATTATTGCACATATCATTTTTAAAATTTTATGTCCATTTTTTTCCTTCTAGAATTTTTACATTGTTTTTTTTTATACTAAAAACTTTGCTTCTGTCGTCACGACATTTTTCTCAATTTAAAGTGATAAAAATCTTTAGAAAATTCTTACATTGTTTGACTATGATGAAGGTATTGCTATGTTCCTGGCCTCGCGTTTCTACGGCGAGTAGGGGGTTCCAGGAATCGCATTTATTTGTATTAATATGTATTTATATCGGTCCCAGAAGGGAACCGATCAACTTAAAATATATTAATGATGTATTTAAATGTTAGATACCACAGACCCCCTACTGTAGTATCCTAGATTGAACCATATACTCTTTATTGGATTTCCTTTCTAAAGGTATCATGTTATAAATGTACTATTTGTTTCTATTACTAATTGGTGGCATGCAAGGTAGAATGTAAAAGTACTACGTTGGTTTACTAACTATTATATTTACAAGCTTAAATAAAACCAAAAATGTCTATATACAAAATAATAACTAAACCTATATACATAATGAATAGTTAAGAATCATACTAGAGGAGAATGCTTGGTGTATTGATTTTATTAATTAATGATGTATGGTTGCCAACACAAATTTACATTAGTATAACTAAATGCTTGTTACCACTTAGCTGGTCCTTCATAGTGTTTCTAGCTGTCTATTCTGGATTCCCTGTCTCTGCTCTCCTTCAGCGTCTAGTCCGTCCATCTGCTCTCTCCGGCTGTCTTCATCTTCCTCCCTCGACTCCCCCGCTTGAAGTCCCCAGAGCAAGTCCTCTCAGCTCTGAGCCCAGAAGAAGTCCTCTCTCCTCCGAGTTCCAAAAAGAAGTGTCTTCGTCCAAGTTCTATATTTTCCACCTTTTTTCATCCCCCTCTCTTTTGATAGCCTTTTTCCTGATTGGCTGAATATTCCCAGCCTAAGGGATGACCACGCCCTCTCCCCCAGGCCAAGGTAAAGCAGCAGGTACAGACTTAGGTATTTCTGGTGGAAGGTGTGAAAAGGTCTTTTGGGATCCTTTTTAAACACTTAGTTGTCGGTCTTTGTCGGTGGTCCTTAAGGGTTTTTATTACCACTTACAAAAGGTTGTCCTAATGGGTTACCCTCAGTCAGGTACCCAACCGCCAGATGTTGGGTTTATACCTAAATATGTTTATATTTAGGTAATACCTAAATTACCTTAATGTTTATTTGTTTATACCTTTAAACTAATTATTCCACCGACGGTCTTTACAATACATAGCAGTATGAAACCTAGTACAAACGTCGACCACCATTGAAGCATTATTAAACCTTAATGTTTGTTTCTCCTTACTACATGTACAGTTAACAATGACGTATAAAGTGCAGTCTGGTATCAATGATTTTAATCATCATTATTTGTTAATTGAAGGGCGGAAACAACTGTTTTGTTTTTATTAAATGGATGGTCTAAGATTACTAAGATTTATTACACTTGGAGTTTACTGATACAACAGCGGTTTACGGTCAAGATATTCATAATTTTGCACTTTTTCACAAAAAATGAGGATTCGATAAACATGATTACTTGAGCACATTTAATCAGTAAATACTAATTGAAACTTAACGCAAAATATTTTTATATCGAATGGATCTTCTAGAGTGGCCGCCCAAATGCCTGTGATGATGGCACCGAGTACTGCTCCCGAGATCCATTATCACCACGATGAGCACCACCATCACCACCAGGATGAACATATTCACGACGACGATCACCATCACAGCCACGAAGACGAACACCTCCACGATGACGAGCATCACCACGGGCATGACGATGAACACCACCACGATGACGATCACCATCATGAGCACGTCGACGTCCACCACCATCACGATGGCCACCACCACGGCCACGATGATGAGCACAAGCACAATGATCACCACCAGCATAAGCATGAAGATGAGCACCGCCACGAAGACAAGCACGAGCACGGACACGAGGACCAGCACTTCCATCGCGACTATCACGGTCACAGGGAGGAAGCGCAGCACTCTCATAGGGACAGCCACTTCCACGGTCAGAGGTTGGAGGCACGGCATTCCCAAAGAGGTGGTCAGTTCTACGGTCAGGACTTGGAGGGGTGGCGTTCCCAAGGGGACATTCAATTACCAGGTCTAGGCTTGGAACCGCGGTATTCCCAAAGTCATGTCAAGTTCCACGATCAGGGATTAGAGCCGCAGAATCCAGAACGGAACGGTCAGTTTCACGATCAGGATTTGAATTCGTGGCATTCCCAAAGGGGAAGACAGAATCAAAGCCAGGGGTTAAAAGCCATGAGCAGGTCCACAGTCACCAGCGACGTCTATTTCCACCACCATTCCGGCAGATTCGAGCACAGCAAGCCTTATCACAAACATCATCATCGTCATCATGGTCACCACGGACATCATCATGGTCACCATCATCATTCCGGGCATCATCACAGTCCCCACCACCACCACCACGGTCACCACCATGGTCGTCATCATCACCATGATTGAATGAACTAACTAATCTATTTTAAAATATATATATTATAAAAAAAAATTTTAATAAAAAAACATTACCAGGCCTTTTCTCTTGCATATCTGTAAAGTTGTATTTTGGACTGATATAAATAAACCCCGCAAATTGGATGTTAACTTTTCAACCACTATTCTGCTTTATTTTAATCAGGGCAATCTTTATTTCACTAAATTTAGTGATGTATACTGTAGTATTATTTTCGTAAAATTGTTTTTCAAATATTTCTTATTTTTTATGGATTTAGTAAGCATTAGGGAAAATAAATGATTTACTTGAATTTTCAGAGTTCGTTTACAAACGAACTTATCCTAATAAATGTTGTATTCCAATTAAACGAAGAAGTATCTTTGAATTCACCGAATTTAAATTAAGAAATAATTTTAACTCTCAAGTCCAATTAACAGATGACATACACCAAGCTCATTCCCTTTGTTCCTTGCACTTGCCGAACATGACCGAATTTCATTCCACTTTAGATCTCAAGTGCATCCGGATATATTACGTCTTTCTTTATCATGAAAAAAAAAACAGTGCATCTTTCAAGCTGAGAGTGAAAGGATTTTTTTATCAAGAACATATTCAGTATAAAGTGAAAAGGGTGATTTATGGGGAGAATACCCTATGGATAAACGAATGAATTGAACATAAATTCAATGTTTGATTTGAAAATGTTTGATTGAGTTGAAAAAGATACTTTATCCATTCGACTTTTACTCTTAACTTCGATTGTAAGTAAAAAAAAAAGTAATATGAAATACTTTTTCACTTATAACAAAATTATATTAAAACATAAAACCATTTTTTATGTCAAAGGTCTCGTATAAGTTTTTATTCTGAATTTAAATTTAAATTTCAGGTTAAAGTCGAGTAGTTAATTGGTGTTAAATAATTATTTAGTTTGCTTTAATTATTTTAAGTTAGTAAAATATTGCTTTTCTTATTTTTTTTTCACATTGATAAATTTATAACATGATACTTATAACTTTATTTTACTAATAAAATACTACGGTACTACTAAGTTTATGAATTTTCTTATGTTCGCTTAAAATTTGATGAATTTCACTTAAACTATTATTAACTAAAAAATGAGGACCCTAGCGATAAAAGGACAAAAGAGCAGTATTGAAAAGTTAAGTTAGGAGCAGAGTGGATCTGGAAATTTGTCAATCTACTTAGCAATTGAGAAATATACCTGTTTTGTTCGACCAGTGCTTCGTTATAGGACCAATAACTTAATCTTCAAACAATGATTTGCTGGCTTTTGGAGGTGAAGATATACAAGACACAGTTTGGAAAATATTAATTACAAATAAATAACAAGGAATCAAATATCATATTGATAAAATTAATATATTTATTTAATTAAGTTATTTAATATAAATATTTTTCAGTTTTCAAGTTTCACTCGCCTTTCTATTTGTTTTACCTTTTTGTATCTATTCAATACTCAGGATAGTTGTAAGATTAGCGTAAGTGTAGTTTTTAAAAATTCTATATATTTAGAAATAGTGCCTGAACATGTGATATTAAAATCGCTAGTATTTTCATATAAGGCTCCTCTAAAAATATAACAATGGACACTAATATTGAAGAAATTGGGAAAAAGTACAATATTATTAAATACGCGGTGGCAAAAACTTAAAGTCGGAATAGTTTTATTTAAAAAAAAACAAATGCTTGATAATAAACCGACGTGGACGGACCGAATGGGATAACTCGTGTGCACATCACCGCTGTTGCCAGGTACCCTGATATATGACTCAAATGATATAAAAATAGTCACGAGTTCGCGTCCCGGTGCCGAGGGTGACTTTTAAATCCCCGTCCACACCCCGTAAAAAAAAAAGATAAACCGAATAGTTGAAGAAACCCGATAAGTTAAAATATAGCATATAGTAGCGCTCACTGTTTACAATTTTTATACGATACTAAATCATAAAAACGAAGCACATAAAAATAACAAACACCAACTAGTAAAGTGACAAACTATAATAAACGAACAATAAACTAGAAGATAACTATTAACATAAGAAACACTAGATATTGTTCAGCTCATTGCAAACTTGTGACCATTCGTCTATAATAACCATTTTATTTCTATAGACACCCGACGGTTTTATCAAGTTTCAATATTGATAGAAGTCAAGTCCATTAACAACTGAATATTACCGCTCAATTTAGAGATCAATTGCATTATATTAAAAAGCCACCAATGTTATTAAGAAATGAAAAAAATCTGATGAGGTAAAATAAATGATACGCTGTTAAAGTATACGGTAATTTTTCACCATTATGATCATATTAATTGGTAGTAAAGGAGTATAAATGATACTAATCATTTTAAGAACTATTTTTATTAAATGAGGTAAACATTTATTTCAAGTGTATCAATAAGGAAATAATCAGAGCGAGTAATTTTAAATGACATGGCTACGGCTACGGCTGGCGGATGTAAAGGAGCTGGATGACAAATCTGTCCTGAATTTAGGAAGTAAATCGAAGGAAGAGGTGCTATTAGGGGCTAAGGAAAGGAATGGGATTTCCTATTGTAGGTCCGGAACCTGCAATAGAAAAATTCGAAAAGCATCAGTGGAAAGAAGTTCTTGATTGTACCTGGAAAAAAACAGGTGAAGAATGGAGGGAATGCACGGGGCTTAGACAAGAGAAGCAATTTATCAAAAGTCCCTCTACCTCCAAAACAAAGTTGCAGCTGGACCTAACTAGGAAAGAAATCCGACTCATCATCGGAGTACTGATAGGCCACTGCAGGCTTAAAAGACATTTAAGGATCTGTGGGATAGTGGAAGATGAACTCTGCAATCTTTACATAAGTGAACTTGAATCTGCCCTCCAGTTCATAACAGAATGTGACCGATTAGCGTCACTCAGATACATACCTCTGGGCGCAGACAAATTCCAAGTATGTAAAGCTACCTCCATATAATAGCCCTACCTTTTGAACTTCATTACGAGAACAAAAAGATTTGAGACTGAGTTAGAGATTCAATAGACAACCATTGGTAGTCTTTAGATATCTTTGGGGTTAGTAAAAAGGCAACCAACAGGCCCACTTGCTGGACTAAATCCCCTCACCAGTACCAGTACCAGTACTATGAACTATCCTTCCTCATACCTGAAATACCAAAATTCGAAAATTCACTTTAGATTACTGTCACATCCATGGCAGAACAGATGAAAATGAAGATAAAAATAATCTGATGTAAAATAAAATAAAATCAAACAATCAATGACTTAATCCACAGAGATAAACATTACTTTTTCAGTTTTGACTATCAGTCGTTCTTACACACAAAAAAAATAACTAAACAGTATGTTATTTCAAAGTAATGATAAAATTATTCTCATTTCTATAAGTTCTACTAAATTCAGATTCATATCCGTTAATCAACTAATAATAATCATAATAATTTTGATTATTGTATTACGAGGAATGATATATTAAGAAAATTTAATTTTTTTAACTATATATGAGCGTTTCACTTGCAAAAAGACTAACTTCAATATCAACATTTTTGATAATTAATTTTAATGATATTTTTAGAGGGTAAATGTATACACTAATTCACAGTTCTATACCTCAACACTTAAATAACCTAATTTAGAATCAACTTTCTCAGTGTATGTACAGGTATTATAAATTTTCCGACGAGAAATATCACTAAAATGATAAAATGAATTTAGTGAAAAATGTTAAAGTTGGAGTTAGTCGTTCCGTCAACTGAAAGGCTCATATGTATATACATATTTATGTGTAAATATCAATCATTGTCAATGTCGGCAACTGGCTCTGGCTGACGGTGATGTGAACTATGCCCCAATGTTTTTATAATAAATTTTACATGTAGATGTAATTTTTCATTTATGAAAATAAAACATTATTATTATTATATTAGAAAAATAAGTATAATATTAATTAATAAAACAAAAAACGATTCCATCTATACCCGATGTAGTGTCCTCACTACCCCGAGCACAATTGGACAGCTCTTAATGAACTACACTGGCTGGGGGACCCTAACAGCCCAAGTTGAGGAGTTTGCAGATGTTTAAGGCAAGATTAGATTGTCGCTCGCCGAAGCAAAACAGTTATTACGGTTGCATCAGGAGCAGTTTGAAATAGCAATGGATTCCTAACACCCTCATATATCATTCTCTTCTTCTAATAACTGACCAAAATTTGAAAACTAATTTATGGATATGTGCTTTCACATCAGCTTTAAGCTACCTGCCAAAAACACTTTATTTTACTTAATATTATTTATTTATTTGGTGTTCTGTTGCCTCTACCCTGTAGGGTCATTAGCAACACCTTTGGATTACACTCTGTTGTAGAGTTTTATCATTTTTAAAAACCTTAAAGTTTTTTTGACTGCACTTTCACTGTCTTGTAGGTTTTCTTTTAGACTCTGTGCCATGCATGTCTAACTTTTTCCTTGTTGGTCCAAATGTAGGGCAGTCTTGAGTGATGTGCTTTACAATCCTTTGAACATTGCAGCTCTCGCAGGTCGGAGGATCAAGTCCTCTTAGTAGGTAGGAGTGCGAGAACTCACAATGTCCAATTCGCAGTCTGCAAAGGGCTGTGTCTTCTTTTCGAGATGAACGGTGAGAGGTCTCCCATTTTAAACAGTGGGGTTTAATTTCTTTTAATTTTGATTCTCCTTGTTCCCACTTGTTTTGCCACATGTTCCACACATTTTCCTTAATTTTTTTAACATAATCCTCTAGAGGGATTTCATTTATTGATTGCACGGATGTTGTATTTGGCTTTCTTGCCATGTTGGCTGCTTTATCGGCTTGTTCATTACCGATGATCCCGCAATGCGAAGGGACCCAAATGAACACTACTTCTTTGCCCTTCTCTCTATGTAGCCACCAAACGTTTCTTACCTCTTTTGCGATGGTCTGTTCATGTCATTATTTCCAATGTGTGCATTTTTACTGGTTGTATTTTTTAAACAGTTGTAAATTTCATGAAATAAATAACGAAAAAATTAGAAAGATTTTACCTTGATGAATATCGAATAAAAACAGGTTCGACTGCAAGGGTGGTATATGCATTATCCTTAACTCCAATTGAACATCAACAACACGGCCACCCACTATCATCAAAACATATAACATCCCTATCAATCCTATTCAGAACATCTAAATAATATTATCTTATCAGTAAGTCAAAACTGGGGTAGGAAGCTTCAAGCTGATGTGGTAATTGTATTATTTCAATTAATCAATATGCAGCTTCGTTTATTTAACTGTCGTAGAACCTCCCTATTTACATTCTACTTCTATATACTTCATTAGATAGTAATAAAAATAAATTGCTCTTTTTACATTAACAACTAATTACAATGGCATATAAAAGAAATTTATTGAAGTTGATAATGGTCTATAGCGTTGCTGAGGGAATTGATAACTCCGGGCGGGCTGACGTGCCTGGATATCGGAGATGTTGAGCTGAGATAGGGGCTGGTCAATACAGGCAACACTGGATAGATTTTTTAATAATTCAACCCTCTCTCTCTTCCCCCCCCATTACCCCCTCACATAAATTTACTTTTATCATCCATTATAGAATGGATCGAGAAACTAGAATTAACGTCAACTATGCTATAATTTGAGTTAAACGTTGGAACCCGCCTTCAATTGTATATTCAATAATGGTATTAAATAGAGTAATAATACTGTTTATAATTAATGTAACGCGCAACGTTATTGTTTCCCTTCGATTATATGGGAAACTCCATTTCTCAATCTCTGAACAATAGGCTATACCGTCCTTTTCATGTTTCTTTATCTTTCAGAGCCAATATCAACTTTTTGCTGGAATCATGCAAGTAGTTCCTAAACTTAACATGGGTGTTCTATTAATTGATTTACTGATTTCATCGATGAAATAAGAGCCGATTTCTAAAACTTGCCCGTATTGTTTAACTATACGCTGTTCGAACAATAATATTATTTCAAATTTTATTTATTTATTTTTTTAATTCCAATAATAGCATACTTCGAACAATTCATTTTTCTGTTGACCGCCTTTTACTGTAACTGTGTTTTTTTTTTTTTGTTCCTTCCCTTCCTCGCCGTTAAGGCTATACGGGATTTTCCCGGGCCAGGGAGTGTGGGCGGGGATTTAAAAGACTCCCCCGGCTCCGGGACGCGAACTCGTGACTATTTTATATCTTTGATTCATATATCAGGTGCAGTGCAAACGCTTTAGCCCATTCGGCCACCCCGCCCACACTGGAACTGTGTTACATTTTAAGGCCTTATTGAAATTATGTTTATGTTTTATTTTAATAATAATTATTAAATGTACCAGTAAAGGTGATGGGGCCCACCCATTTTTGTGTTTATAAGTGTCTTATTACTACTTAATAACCAATTTACTATCTAAGATTGAAAGAACAATGATCGTCGTAAACCTATGACTTCCTGTTCTACAGTATCCATTAACAATACCCCACTTATACCTGTTGACCTAATCCGATACCTAGGACTCCACCTTGACAAATGAATCACTTGGAACCCCTATACCAGACTGAAACGACTAGAAACCGTCCGATGTTTCCGACTACTCCAGCACTTACTAGATAAACGCTCTAAACTGCCAACTATTTACAAAAGACTCATATATATATTACTATAATAAGGCCTATTTGGACTTATGGGATCAAGCTTTGGGGCTTTACTAAACCATCAAATTTCTCTCGTATCCAATCCCTATAATCCAAAATCCTTCGTAAAATCCTTAATGCTCCCTACTTTGTCACAAATAAAATCATCCATAATAACCTTAATGTACAATATGTTTCCAGATACCTGTCATTTCATAATAAACTTCCGAACCATCCAAACCCTCTCGTTTCCAACTTTGCTTCCTCTTCTATTCCTGATAACCCTCGAAGGCGTCTGAAAAGAAGATGGCCTCGGAACCTTCTAATATAGAAATATAATTGGAGTGCTACCAATGGGTAGTTTCACTTCATGTTGTACATGTTATGTTACTTGTTCATATTTACTTGTTGTATTTATTATTAATTACAGTTGTAAATTTCTTTAATAAAAAAAAAAAGACTGAAATTTGCCACCGAACTGGAGCCGGTGCTGGAGTTAGCGTATTGAAAAGAGGATTTGAAAGTGCTTTCAATGAGTCCATAAGTTTTACATGTCGTTTTAGAATGAATTGTTCAATCTTGGGAAGTTCAAAGATTTCGTGCAGCTGACCTACCTTTAATTCTTTTAATGAAGTGGAACGAGTCATTTTTCTTAATATACTGTTTCGGTATCGTTGGATGTATTTTAGTGTGCCGTCAGTAAGATGTATGAAGAGTGGTGCGCCGTACATAAATACTTTTATGTATTAGCAATTTATGTCTAAGTGATAGCGTTGGGGAAGTTAGAAGTAGTGTTGCCCAAAATTGGTCTTGTTCTTGCACTTTGCAAGACCAAGACCAAGGCCGCCTAACTGTTGCAAGACCAAGACCAGGACTAGATAAAAAAATCAATGTTTTTAATAAAAAAATAATGCAAAATAGTTACTAATACTCGACAATCTTAGTTACTATATGTAAATAATTGGTATAACCAATATAGTTTTGAATTTAATTCCTCGAATTTCTCATTCAGGCTTAGTTAGATTTCTCCTATATACAAAATACAGTACTGTAAGACTGTTGCAAGACTCTTGTGCAAGACCAAAACCATGACGAAACTGAGTTTGCTAGACCAAGACTCGTCTGGGTCTCGCATTTGGGCAACTAGTTAGAAGATGTTGGAGTCTATATGTTTTCGGTCTTACAGATTTGATTTTATTGTAAATGTGAGTCGACAGTTCATATGTCGATCTAGCTTAATGTAAAGATTTATGATGGAGCGAGACGTTGGCTGAGTTGTTTTTCCGATTTTAAAGATCTTCGGTAACCTACTTTTTTTTCTTTTTTTGAAGTGAGAATAATACACAATCGGTTTTTTAGCTGTTCACTTTAATATTTAAGAGTTCTAGCTTCTGTAAAATTGTTTAGCAAACACTCTCGGCTTGAGCTAATGCTCTGGTAGGGTTTACGCTTGGACTATAAACGGCTATATCGTCGGCAAAAACGGCAATGGTACCGCGTTTGTAGTTCTGAGCTATGATCTCAAATTGAATCCGTTGACCCAAGTTGCTAATAAGATCTTTAGATATGATTTTTATAATAAGGAGGTATACATTTTTTAATAAGTATTTTTTGGTTCTTTGTGTGGCTTTTTCTGGCCAAGAAATATGATACTTTATTTTTTTGTGTTTAAATTCGATTTAGGTTTATTGAAAGGATTTTCATAAAAGTGATGTAATTTTGTTAAGATAAAAGGACCGATTGCCGAATTCGATTAAAAAAGGTTAACGCATGATGGAATATTAAAGTAAACGTGAAATTATAATTCTTCATTTGTTATCTACAGAAATTGCACGATGTGTATCATATAAAAAACGATAGGTGTGTAAACCGATTTGGCGATTTCCGACATCGACTAATCTCCATATGCAAATTGTGTTTTTTTTCTTTTCGTTTTTGCAAGAATGAATGTTTCGTGTTCATTTCTTGTATTGTGTTGGTTCGAAATAACCAAACACAAATTACATTCAGTGTGGGATATTATAATAATTAAACAAATTTATAACTTATTTATTTTTACTTTCACTTACCTATATATATGTCTTATCCACATTGATGTCACTTAATAGAGCTTAAATGCCCAATAATCATTTACATATTCCTCTAGAATACCTTTAATTTGGTTTATTTTAAGACATTAACTCTCTCTTGTTGACAGTAACCATAAAAATGGCTATATATAAAGTATAAAAGAATTTGATAACTGAAAACTGAAGAAAAAAAAGGAAAATGTTCGTTCGTCGGAAAGAGAAGAATTTTAGAAAAAACAATATCTAATATAGAAAATCGTAGAAGATAATGGATAATGACGAAAAATGTATAAATAATAATTTGTGAAAACTAATATTATTTAATGGAAATTACATGTTTCCAAGGAAATTTTTCTTACTAAATGTAAACTTTTAAAAATTTGTCTATGTTTGAAAAGAAAGTATTTAAAATTCGCCGAATCAAGCCAATGGCATTTAAAAACTATTTCATTGTACTTGTGTGAAAGAAGAAGTGAAATATTAAAATAAAAGATGTGTAAGACATATGCTTATAACCTTAAATACATTTAGTGTAGTTTAATAAATCTATATCCGATATTATATTTAAATAATTAGGTATTGACGATTTATTCTTTATTTATCATTCCCTTTGTCAAATCACAACCCTTTACATTTACAATTAGTGTGACGACTTTTCACCTAACGATGCTATATTTAATTGTAATTAACTGTATTTTGGTATGTTTTCCAAGGGTAAAAAGTAATAGAGATTTAGTAACTTTCGAATCTCTCTTAGTCTATAAAGCTTATTACAGACTGGAGCTATGTGATTCGAATGGACTGATTCAGTCACATCCAAGGTTTTTATAGGCAACAATCGATATTATAAATAGTGTTTATCTTATTGTGAAAGTCTTAACAAATGAATATGACTAAAATTCAAAAATATATTTTTTAAAGTTTTGCTGCATTAAAAATGCCCTTGAAGAATTTCTTGTAACAGCCAATTTCGCCAGACAAGAATTGCTTTTCGAAGTAGAGCGATAAAGAAAAGTTGTGTGATGCGCGCACCAGATATTTTTTTACCTAACAACCCAACCAACTTCTCTTCAATTTTTCACTGCAGTCAACCATACTACATCAATCCATAATTAAACAATTTTAATATAACTTGTTTAAAAATCTGTTAATCATTTCAATATGACCCATTTTGATCCTGTATTGATATAAATCGTATCAAAGACCTAAGAACTTTATTTATTTATATGACAACAAATGGCTTATTAATTAGAAAATCGATGTGATAAAAACTTTCCACACAAACTTTTAATAATGTACTTTTCTTAACTACTATTTTTATTTTTATTTTTTTAAAACATGCAAAACAAACAGAATTCAGGAGTTCAATATAAAATTCAAAACGAAATTATTATAACTTAGTTTATATTTAAACGCTTCTTTTGACACATCTCGCCTAATTCTCGTCCATGAATTTTTCTTCATTTTCAATATTGTTCTTCATTCCTATAATCAATAATATCTAGACTGCACCTCCTATCCATTTTTTTCTGTAATATATAGCGCATGCCACAGAACTATATTAACGTTTATTGTTAATCTAGTCAGATTAGTTATTATCATGTTTACCTCCGGGCCACGGTTATTAAGAAATGTCAACAAATATTAACTCCAAAGAGCCTCAAGTCAACGGTGGCAGCTATCGTTTGTTCATTATGGATGTAGACATCTCGATGATTGAGGAATTCGAAATATCTTCATACAATTGGAGCAAATTCACAGAATTAGCCTGGAATTTCCAAAACTATCTGAAATTTTAAATGGTTCTCTATAAAGGAAATAAATGATTCTTTTATTTATTTATTTTTTTTTACTTAATCATCGGGTATTTCTATCCTATAAAAATGGAAAAGCATATAAGTGGACATAAATAAAGATTTTATAACAATTCAATTAAAACTGAAATTATTGGTTAGCCTAATCCAGACTCTCTTGTACATGTTTTTCAAATCTTCAATTAGTTTCACCAACTTATAATTTATTTTAGCTCCATGAAAAATGGTACGGGTGTGCAGTAAAAAAAAATCTGTTTATTGATTTTGCCGAAATTTCATGAAACATAAGAACATATTTTTTTAACTGCGCTTCCTGACTATTTTTCATCCTTTCTTTTTTATTTTCTATAATATATAATCAGTGATACTGAACTCTATTAACATTTGTTGTTAATCTAGCCAGTGTTGTTATTATTATCTTTACCTTCGCGCAACACGTATTAAGAAACGTAATCAAATATAAATTCCAGAGTGTCTCAAGTAAACGGTGGCATATGTAATTTTTTAATTATAGATGTAGACATCTCAATAAAGATTTTCAAACAATTGCAGAAAGTCCAAACAATTGTATTGCAGTAAATGCTGAACTTAAAACTTCCAAAATTACCTAATATTTGAAATGGTTCTCGAAGAACAAAACAAAAATTTTTTTGCTCAATCGATGCGCATTTCTATCCTCTGAAAAATTAAAAAGTAGTTAGAAAGTCGAAACAAAAAAATATTTTATAATAGTTTAGTGAAAACTGAAATTATTGGTTAGCCAAATCCAGCCCCTAA